>CM070873.1:172468103-173213103 GCA_036365515.1 Torymus aiolomorphi
TTAAATATTAGAAGTAAAAATTAATTAAAGGGATCAATAAATTAAGTTTGAGGAAGCTACGTGCCAATGAATTGGCAGCGGTTTTTTATTTCAAAGATACAAATAACTGATGAGAATTTTTCCATCAGTCTTACAGTCTTATAAATTAAATTAAAATAATCAATATTTATGGAAGTCAGATTGCCCTTGTTTATTATCACCCCCGCAGAATCTGAAATAAAAACTTAATTAAAACCTTGAAGAAAAAAAAAACTTTATTAGCAAAGGACTATCTGACTGCCCCCAACCACCAAATTGCCCAATTGTCCAAATTGTCCAACGTTCCCAGCCCGCTCCGGCTCCTCCTCAGGGACTGAAATGAAACCCGCGATACACCTCCTTATATACCCACTTATTTCCTCTTACCCCCACCACCATCCACCTTCCCCTCTCCAACTTTCCATTCTCACTTAAATTAATAAAGAATGATAAATGTTATCTAATTTACTTGACTCTACCATTAAATTTACATTATTCCGATTCCTTAGAATGTGAATACTTTCAAGGCTTTCCCTCTTATATTTATTCTTAATCCCTTGTTTCAAAATATCCACACTCCCATCGCGTATCGCGGGTTTCATTTCAGTCCCTGAGGAGGAGCCGAAGCGGGCTCGAAACGTTGGACAATGGGCAATTTGGTGGTGGGGCAGTCAGATAGTCCTTTGCTAATAAAGTTTTTTTTTCAAGGTGTTAACTAAGTTTTTATTTCAGATTCTGCGGGGGTGATAATAAACAAGGGCAGGTTGATTCTTGACGCTAATGGTAGTAGTAGATAATATGGATTTCAGGAAGCTAATGGCCAATACTAGCAGGTGTTTAAATATTAGAAAAATTTTTTATTCAACATGCATTGTGTTGAATAAAAAAAAAAAAAAAAAAAAATTCTAATATTTAAACACTTGGTAGTATTGGCCATCAGCTCACTGAAATCCATAAACAAGGGCAATCTGACTGCCATAAATATTAATTATTTTAATTTAATTTATAAGACTGTAAGACCGATGGAAAAATTCTCATCAGTTATAGTAAGTTGCAGTCGACATAACGACGGCTGCTATTCATAAGTTACTATCTCAGCTGCCAGAGCAAGAAAGAGTTATCTCAATGACAGTTCAAAATAGTTCTATCTCAGCGCCCAATGCAAAAAGGATCTATCTCAAGCTCCAGTTCAAAACAGCTCTATCTCGGCGCTCAATTCAAAAAGGGTCTATCTCGGCCTTCAGTGCAAAAAGGATCTATCTCGGCGTTCAGTTCAAAAAGGATCTATCTCGGCCGTCGGCCGTGTTGCCAGACGCTTTCACAATCCCTCTCCAAGTACCACTTAGTTTTTCTCTAAATATCTCTAGATACATGATAAAAATCCTCTAGAAATCCCCTAAACTATTTAAACCTCAAAATAAAAAATCTAATTACATCATATACGGTACAGTCTGTACGATTGTGATAAAAAACGAAAAAACCACACCCTAAAGCACTCAATCCACTTACTCTGTGTAAAGCAAGCTGCAAATATAAATAATAAATACAAAGCCATAAACTTTTTAACTTAACAACTACACATTCCGCGCCCTGCCTATAAAAAGCTATTACAAAATATATACCCCAAGCTCCTAAATCCACCTACCCAACTCACAGCGAGTGGCTATAGTAATAAAATAGTTAAATAATCAACCCTAAGCTCCTACACCCACGCACAGCGAGTAAGTAATAATAAAATAGTTAAATAATAAAGTTTAAACTGCTAAAACCAACTACTCCACGCACTGCGAGTGGCGAATAATATAATAGTTAAAATATAAACCCTAAGCCCCTAAACTCATTTACCCTACGCGCATGCCCAGGACTTTTGCGCAAATATAAGTTTTTAGCGAAAGGGTTTTTCGATCTGCTTCGTTTATTTCTGAACTTTCTTTAAATTTATAACGGAAACTACATGACTGGGAGATGAGTTTTGTGTAAACCACAACTTTTAGCGCTGATCGGAAATTACTTAAAGGTTTTTCTCGACCGGCTAATTTTGGGTTTGGTTTCCGACGTCCATTTCGATTTTGTGTAAACAAAAGCCTTTATTCAGAATCTTAGAATACCCAGTAGCTTTTTCAACAGATTGAACTCGATTTTGATATCTATTTAAGTGTATAGCTGCATGCCCAGGAGACGACTATTGCACAAATAAAAATTTTTAGCGAAAATTAGAGGGCAGCTAGAAGGTTTATACACGACGCACTAATCTCGATTTTGAGTTCTATTAACTGTATGACTTGAATTAAGTAGATCTATTTAAGTGATTTACTGCACATGCATGCCCACGAGACCATTTATGCCCTGGGAAGTACCCGGTACTCCACGATTTGACTTTAAGGCTATGATTTACGCAAAAGTCGTGTCCATAACATGCGCGTGCCGTTCTACAATAAAATCAACCTCGAACGCGAACTTAGTACATTTTTCGCACGAGCGTTTTCTTTTGTAAAGCGAAAAAGCTCATCTATAACTTTATGCTACCAGGAGTTGCGCTCTCGAAGGTGAGCTTGGCACGCGTGCGTTATTTTTTAAAATACGAAAATACTCTTTATCTAACTGCGAGTAGCTGTGCCGTCGCAGGAGTCGCGCTCTCAACGGCGAGCTTTAAACGCATGCTTTTCCTATCATATCGCGAAAATACTGACCCCATGTGAGAGCCGCCGTACCGTAGCAGCTGGGGTCGCGCTGTCGAAGGCACGTTCTTCGCACGTATTTTTCCTCTATATTAAAACAAAATTATGGTACCAGGACTCGCGCTCTCGAAGGTCAGCTTGACACGCGTGCGTTATTTTTAATAACACGAAAATAATCTTTATCTAAGTGAGAGTAGCTGTGCCGCAGCAGGAGTCGCGCTCTCAACGGCGAGCTTTAAACGCTTGCTTTTCCTATCATAGCGCTACCAAAGGCTACTTTTTCACACGTTCGGTTGCGCTTTCAAAGCGGTAATCTTCTAAATTATTATGATTATCTGACCATGAAGCTTGACTATGATTATCTTCAGAGAGATTTACCTCACTTCGGTTATGTAAATTATTTTCTAACGTACTGTTAAGTTGACTAGTAGATTCTATACTACAAATTACGTTATAATTTTCAAGGCCCTTATCATTATCAGGTATATTATCTATTTCATCAAAGCGATAGCTAATCATTTTCTGAAGTGTAGTTTCACTTGAGAAAATGTCTTTAGAGCTTTGACACTGATTATTCAAATCCAGAATTTCGTTAAGATGGGATTCCTGTGAAATGTAAGCAGCTTCTGTTAATGTACATTCACTTGCGTCGTTGAAACTGCTTAACAGTGTTAAATCATTCTCAGTAGACAACATGTGATCTCTTAACTCATAAATATTACTGTCTACTACTTTTGTTAGTCTGGAATCTTGATTTAAATTCAAAAAACATTCTTCATCTTCATCTTCCATTGTGAAAATCTGCATACAAATGAGATTAATGAATAAATGAATTTAAAAAAGTATGTGTGTGGGTATGTGCGTATATATATATATATATATATATATATATATGTGTGTGTGTGTGTGTGTGTGTGTGTGTGAGTATGTGTGTGCATGTATATATACACACAAATACGTGCGTGTATGTGTGCGGGTGTGTGTATACTACGCGTGCATACGTGAGAGTGTGCCTGTGTGAGTGTAACAATTAAAATTTACAAAATTTTGTTATTACTATAAAGCACATAATAGTACATGGAAAAAAGTTTTGTAGAGACTCTTGTCAAACTGCTATGCGAACGGCTACGCAACATTGTGAGCGAGCCGCTCTCTCATTTTTGGCGACTCAGCCACCAAAGGTGAGAGAGCGGCTCGCTCACTCAGCCGTATGTAGTCGTGCCATTGCTTTTTAGTGAGCGGCTCTACAAAACTTCTTTCCGCGTATAGAGGAGCTTAATGTATTTAAGAGGCTTGATATGTTTGTGTAATTACCAATCCTATGCACTGCGAACAGCGTACCGCCAAAAATCGAGATGCTTGCTCAGTCCTGAGCTGGCCGTTGATCCGACTACTCTAGCCGCGTACCTCACTGTACAAATTATTATACTTAGTGATAAAGTAATTTAACACATTCATTGCTCATAAAAAATACCATACTTACATTTTCGAAATCGCAGTAATTCGTCTCGGTCTGATTTCTGGTTTCAATCAGCTTTTCCAAACTAGATATTAGCTTATTAAACTATTGTGTATATTGAATAAATACTTACTGTCAACAAAATAAGAATTCGATTGAAAGCACGCTAATCAAATACTGAAGAAGGTTAAGTCATAAGCGCTTGTCAACTATCATTGCCAATATCCAATTTCAGAAGATTCGTTAGTATCAATATATATATATATATATATATATATATATATATATATATATATATATATATATATATATATATATATATATATATATATATATATATATATATATATTTATTATGCATATACAAAAAAATGTTAGAAACTGTAAAAACCGAATAAAAATTATGGAATATTAAAAAAAGTAATAAAAAAATTAATCATAATTGCGTACTGTTAAAAATTTTGTGTAAAATATGAATCATGTATAATTTAAATTTTAAGTAAAATATCTTGTGTAAACTTTACACAAGCGCGTGTAAAATTTCAATTGACACAAATTTTGTGTAAAATTTCGAATTTAAAAACAGTGATTATACCTCGGATTTTACACAAATATTTGTGTAACTCATTTACACATATAATTGTGTAAAATAGCAAAATTCATATTTTACACACATTGTGTAAAATAGGAATAAAATTATTAAGAGTATAGGTATAATTTATCTCCTGTAACACATACATTTTTGGTATAAACACTGAAAAAACAATTTTAGACATTTTTGCGGAATTGAAATGTAATGATACATGCACTTGTAGGACAGATAATTATAAAATTATCTTGTATTATTATAAAATGAATTTATTATTAATAATGAATAGTACACCAGATTATAATTTCACCTTTAAATATTATTTTACATAGTATTTTTGTATATAAAAATAAAAACTTGAGTATGAAAATCACATTTGTAAGTGCCACTCCTAGCATATTAAAGCAATCCCGATTTTGAGCAATGATACCACTTAAACAAGCAAAAGCTTGTGTGCAAAGCTCACCTTCGAGAAAGCAAGTCGTGGTACCATATTTAAGGTTATTTTTATTATAGAGGAGCTTTTTCGCTTAAAAAAAGCAAACGTACTTGCGAAAAACTCGCCTTCGATAGCGCTACTTCTGCTACGGTCCCGCTGCTTTCAGATGGGGTCAGTATTTTTGCGATATGATAGGAAAAGCATACGTTTAAAGCTCGCCGATGAGAGCGCGACTCCTGCGACGGCATAGCTACTCTCCCTTAGATAAAAAGTATTTTCGTATTATAAAAAATAACGCACGCGTGCCAAGCTGACCTTCGAGAGCGCAAGTTCTGGTATCCATAGGGATTTTTTTATCATAGAGGAGCTTTTTTACGCTTTGAAAACGCAACCGACCGTGAGAAAAACTAGCCTTTGGTAGCGCTATGATAGGAAAAGCATGCGTTTAAAGCTCGCCGTTGACAGCGCGACTCCTGCGACGGTACAGCTACTCTCCCTTAGATAAAGAGTATTTTCGTGTTATAAAAAATAACGCACGCCTGCCAAGCTCACCTTCGAGAGCGCGAGTTCTGGTATCCATAGGGATTTTTTTATTATAGAGGAGCTTTTCCGCTTTGAAAACGCAACCGACCGTGAGAAAAACTAGCCTTTGGTAGCGCTATGATAGGAAAAGCATGCGCTTAAAGCTCGCCGTTGAGAGCGCGACTCCTGCTGCGGCACAGCTACTCTCACTTAGATAAAGATTATTTTCGTGTTATTAAAAATAACGCACGCGTGTCAAGCTGACCTTCGAGAGCGTGAGTCCTGGTACCATAATTTTGTTTTAATATAGAGGAAAAATGCGTGCGAAAAACTCGCCTTCGACAGCGCGACTTCAGCTGCTACGGTACCGCGGCTCTCACATGGGGTCAGTATTTTCGCGATATGATAGGAAAAAAACTTCTGGTAGCATAAAGTTATTATGCTTTTTCACTTTACAAAAGAAAACGCACGTGCGAAAAATGTACTAAGTTCGCGTTCGAGGTTGATTTTATTGTAGAACGGCACGCGCATGTTACGGACACGACTTTTGCGTAAATCATAGCCTTAAAGTCAAATCGTGGAGTACCGGGTACTTCCCAGGGCATAAATGGTCTCGTGGGCATGCATGTGCAGTAAATCACTTAAATAGATCTACTTAATTCAAGTCATACAGTTAATAGAACTCAAAATCGAGATTAGTGCGTCGTGTATAAACCTCCTAGCTGCCCTCTAATTTTCGCTAAAAATTTTTATTTGTGCAATAGTCGTTTCCTGGGCATGCAGCTATACACGTAAATAGATATCAAAATCGAATTCAATTTGTTGAAAAAGCTACTGGGTATTCTAAGATTCTGAATAAAGGCTTTTGTTTACGCAAAATCGAAATGGACGTCGGAAACCAAACCCAAAATTAGCTGGTCGAGAAAAACCTTTAAGTAATTTCCGATCAGCGCTAAAAGTTGTGGTTTACACAAAACTCATCTCCCAGTCATGTAGTTTCCGTTATAAATTTAAAGAAAGCTCAGAAATAAACGAACCAGATCGAAAAACCCTTTCGCTAAAAGCTTATATTTGCGCAAAAGTCCTGGGCATGCGCGTAGGGTAAATGAGTTTAGGGGCTTAGGGTTTATATTTTAACTATTATATTATTCGCCACTCGCAGTGCGTGGAGTAGTTGGTTTTAGGAGTTTAGACTTTATTATTTAACTATTTTATTATTACTTACTCGCTGTGCGTGGGTTTAGGAGCTTAGGGTTGATTATTTAACTATTTTATTACTATAGCCACTCGCTGTGCGTGGGGTAGGTGGTTTTAGGTGTTTAGAGTTTATTATTTAACTATTTTATTATTACTCACTCACTGTGAGGGGGGCACGTGAGTTTAGGAGCTTAGGGTTGATTATTTAACTATTTTATTATTAGCCAATCGCTGTGCGTGGGGAAGGTGGATTTAGGAGCTTCGGGTATATATTTTGTAATAGCTTTTTATAGGCAGGGCGCGGAACGTGTAGTTGTTAAGTTTAAAAGTTTATGGCTTTGTATTTATTATTTATATTTGAAGCTTGCTTTACACAGGAGTAAGTGGATTGAGTGCTTTAGGGTGTGGTTTTTTCGTTTTTTATCACAATCGTACAGACTGTACCGTATATGATGTAGTTAGATTTTTTATTTTGAGGTTTAAATAGTTTAGGGGATTTCTAGAGGATTTTTATCATGTATCTAGAGATATTTAGAGAAAAACTAAGTGGTACTTGGAGAGGGATTGTGAAAGCGTCTGGCAACACGGCCGACGGCCGAGATAGATCCTTTTTGAACTGAACGCCGAGATAGATCCTTTTTGCACTGAAGGCCGAGGTAGACCCTTTTTGAATTGAGCGCCGAGATAGAGCTGTTTTGAACTGGAGCTTGAGATAGATCCTTTTTGCGTTGCGCGCTGAGATAGAACTATTTTGAACTGTCATTGAGATAACTCTTTCTTGCTCTGGCAGCTGAGATAGTACCTTATGAATAGGAGCCGTCGATAAGTAATATTTTTAAAGATAGATTTCTTACCTTGCATCTCACTATTTCCATATTTTAATTTGACAGACATGTAATACGATGTTATAGTAAATCTCTCTCTCTCTCTCTCTCTCTCTCTCTCTCTCTCTCTCTCTCTCTCTCTCTCTCTCTCTCTCGTCTTCCTATCATCTCATCACACCTTCATACATATACCTATGCATTGAAAGAACTGGACCGAAAGTTGGACAAAAATCTGTGGACTGAAGAATATGGAGAAAATTCACAATACGAAAGCGAACATAAAAAAATCCACTATTTAATATCTTTAATATGAAAGCATCTTTTTACACGAAACTTTTTGTGGAACATAGTATGACATAATAAAATCTTCTTATATTAATTAGAATTTATATAGAAGCCATTTAAAAACGCAATAAATATTTCAAAAATTCGGCCTCCCGTTTCAAAGTATATGTATATAGCGCGGTCGACCTCAGGCTTCTTCTATACTTGCCTTCGAAGCGCTCCCGCGCTCCTTGATTTATATTGTCAGGGTTTGTCAGAGAGAAGAAATAAAATGGAAATTAAGACTTCAAGCGTCTGTGCAACCAACTCTACTCGAAAGTGAAAGTTGATTGCAGAAAATTTGAACGTAAAATGCGTTCGAGCAAATAGGCAAAGTTTTAGGCAATAAGGTGTCTTATTCGCAAATAAGACTAAGCAATTATATGCAATGTATAGGTAAATATGATAGGCAAGGTAGGGGAGAGCGGGGCACGGCTGGCCGAAAAACTTTGAACTTGTACAAAAAAAGTATTTTTTGTAATAGTATATTACGCACCATGGGAGGAAAAAACTTGGACAGTCCACAGCTCGTGTAAATTGCCAGCTGAGCCGAAGGCGGCCAATTTTACTCCCGTGGTACGTACACTATTTTTTGTCATACCCAGGCCGAAAATACCGCATTCCCGTTTTTGCGCCGAGAGGGAATGTGGTACTTTCGGCCGGGGTATGACGAAAAATTAAATTGCAACATAGGAGTCGATTCTTTAATTCTTCTAGAATCGAATGCTATGGTTATAAAAACTATAAAAACATTTTTAATTTTTGATGTTAAAAAATAGCAACCTGCCAAACTTACCCCGCTCATTTCGTTGGCGGGGTAATGCTGGCAGACGGGTGGGGCACGTTTGGCACGGTCATTCACAAGGACTTTACACTATGAACAGTGGACAAAGGAAGTTTAGTTTTTTTTCCCACAGGATTAACAAATGTGTATTGTATAAAAAAGGGATTGATGTTACTGTTTTCAACGCTATTTTTATGAATTTTGATAATCCATTTTCCTGTTCCGTCCGATATAATTCTTATTTTTTTGGTTTCTTTTGTCATTTTCTTTGATTCTTGTGTTTTTTTTTTGCTTTTTAGCTCCAATATATTTTCTTTGTACTCATTTGACGTTATCACAGCTGCTTCCCCTGTTCTTTTTTTTATTAATTAGAGAGACAATTGAGTCTATTGTGAGCAAATCATTGATCTCGGTCTTTTTCTTTTCATTTTTTTAATCTAATAATATTCTCTTCAGGAGTTATATTCTCTCCAGGGAGCTGGTTAGTATTTAACACCGAAGTTTTTGAGTTTTCATTTGGAACCGATGCCAATGAAGTACTCTATATAAAAATTCATTAATGATTATTTAGTTTTAAAACATCAATGTTGTAAACTGTACTTATCAAGAAGTTTAATATGGGTTTAGCTTTCAGAACGATTTCCATTGGAATGCTTAAACTAAGCATTGTTGAGTTTTCACTCGCAGAAGGTTTAGCTTTCAGAACGATTTCCATTGGAATGCTTAAACTAAGCATTGTTGAGTTTTCACTCGCAGAATCATGTTCTTCATTCGCATGTGATTTTTTATTTGCAATTTCCAATACAGAATCATGGAACTGCTGAACTGGTGCATCAAAATCTGAAATAAAGATATTTTACAAAAGGTATTTTTTAATATTTAATTAAAATAAGTATATATTTTCTATATTAAAAATATTTTTCATACCTGTATTAGTTAATGCACCAGAGACCAACGATTCATTCTTATTAGTTGTAAAATCTGTATCTGTAAAAACTGATGGATTAACAGAGCAAATTCCAGCTTTTTTGAAGGCGTCCACAGTTGTTTCTATTTTGGCAGCTCTCATGAACGCTCTTCCAAAAAGTTCAAACAGGTTTTTCGTAGTCACGGCATTACCACGACGCTGCCAAGTTGACACTTTCTATCCATAGTAATAATTCAACGGTTTCATAAAAGCCACATCCAACGGTTGCATCCTATGTGTACAATGTGGTGAAAAGCATAGGATAATCACATTATTCTCTCTGGCCATATCTACTACATGGAGATTTTTCACATGGGTCGCATGCCCGTCTAGCAATAACAAAACTGGCTTTTCATTGGTTGGGCGAGCAAATGCAATGAATTTGCCAAACCATCTCGTAAAAACTTCTTCCTATATCTAACCAGATTTATGAAATTCTGCCCAAGAGCCAGGTGGACCATTCGTCAGAAAGTCAGGATTTTCCTAGACTCTCGGAAAAATAAGCATAGGTGGCATAAAATTACCAGTGGCTAACATACAGATTTCAGCTGTAACAGTTTCTCTTCTCTCAGCTGCAGTCAGTCCATCGACTTGCCTTCCACCCTTTTTAGCTATCACCCGTAACTCGCTCTTTGAGACCACATAAATTCCAGTTTCATCAGCATTGTATATATTGGGAGCTTCAACATGATATTTTTCCATTAAGTTTTGCAAAAGGAAAAAGAAATCGGAAATACTTTTGCGATTAAATACAAATGCCCTTTGTTTGGAAGTGTGCTCTGCCTTTGTGGTTGCCAATTTTTGTTTCTGCATGAAACCATGGAGCCATCCTTTAGACCTAAAAATTTATTTTTCTTCATCCCCTAGCCGAAAGTACGGTCTTCCCGGCTCGATTTCGCGCCGGGAAGAGCGACTTTTGTGGCCGCTCTTTGTTGATCGTTGCATGGCAACGTCTGCGACAGCGCACGTGTTGACCTAAACTATGCTAACCCTTCCAAATGTGATGACAAGAAAATCATTTGTAAAATCGGAAAATTGAAAAGATATAGGTGTATTAAATTAATTTTATGTTATTATTAATATATTGAACAATATATTTATAACTCTCATAATCAATTATGTTCTTATATTGCATACACACTGTCAGAAAGCTTCTATACATATATATAGAAATGATGTTTACATTTTGAGTTTCAAAACATGGTGTAGCTATATACCTATATGTGACAGCTTTTTGACTTTCATTCTATAATGTATGGGATAGAAAAGGACAAACAGAGAAACCATTAAGAGGTTGGGCGGTAGTTAAAATCAGCATCTGCGATTAAGTATGTACATATTTTTGGCCCATCATGTTTTTCAAGCATCTTTTGTTAATGTTTTTGATGCCCGCCCCGACCAGCAAAACCTCGGCTTCGCCTCGGTTTTGCAAAAGTCGGGCGGGCGTCAAAAAAAGCAGAAGTCGAGCCTTATGTTCCGCGATATGTAAACTGGCGCTGAAGCAGGTCTCTTATACATATGGCCGAGCCGTAGTTAGCAGCTAACAACGCTATTTTATTAATTAATATTAACTATATGGGCGTACTTTCGGCTAGGGATGAAGAAAAATAGTATACGACACTTGGCCGGAATGTTGGATGCCCTGGCCGGCGCGCATCTACGCCCTCGGCTTCGCCTCGGGCATCAAAATGGCGTCGGCCAGTAAATCCAACTTTCTGGTCTTGTGTCGTAATTATACTATATGATGAAAAAATAAAAAATCTTTAAAAATATAAGGAATTTTCATCCAAATACAAGCTGAGTTAGTATTAAGGCGATGTGAGACTATCTCCGACGATATACCGTTAAAATGGGTCTCTGTAATCGTCGGTAACAAAGGGGCCTTGTACCGCCTTGAGGAAACGACACAAACATAATTTAAAAATACTGATTTATTTACGCACCACTCTCTGTATTAAAGGTATGATTCACATCCAATTTTGTTGGGAAGCTTCTTGCTCATTCGTTAATGTTTTTTTGAATCGTGATACTGAAATAATGATATGAAAAAAATTCGTTGCCAGAGTGGATTTGATCCACCGATCTTTTGGATTCCGAGCAGACACGCTGACCATTACACTACCGAGTCATGTAACGCTCATTAACCGTAAGTAGGCATTGTTTTCATTTATCAGTCATGAAACTTCTTGAAACTTTGCATATCATATATTCGTGAATTTATTATTTTGAATTCAAAATAATTAAACTTACCTTTTTGAATAGGACTTCCATTACACGATTTTTCTTTAATTTTTAACTGAAGAGTACTTCGGGGAATACCAAACTCCTGCGCAGAACTCACAATTAACTTGCTATTTTTTACACTTTCGATTGCAAACTTCATTTGTTCCTCAGTCCACGGCAATTTGGTAGATTCTTTTTTATAGTGTCTAACCATTGTTAATTGTAGAAAAATATAAATTTGTTATAAAGAAAAACTAGTAACGGACTCTTCATTCCCGACTAGCCGGTACAAATATATGATTATTTATGCGAGAACGTGAGGCGTGAGGGTAAATAATAACGCGACCAAGTGCAATCATACTAATTAGGTTTATTTGGCAAAAAGCAAGTAATATACAACATGTGGATGAAGGAGAGCGAGCTCGAAGGTTGCCAGCCGAGGCTTTTGATGGGCGCGAGAGAAAGAGAGAGAGAGGTATAGTCGAGAAGGCACTTACAGTGACGACGTTGCCGGTGTCTCGAACAGCTCACTCGCAGTGTGGTTTGACTTCCTGGCGCTCGCACGCTGTAGCGGAGATCGCGACGTCCTCGTGGTTGGCGAGAAGGCACAGCACAATGACTCGGTGCACAGCCCTAACGCGGCGAAGCGAACAGGCGTGGTTACTCTTTACGGAGTGTAGCGAACTCGCACGGTAATCCAGGGGATTCAGGTAGCAATTATAAGGGCTCGGTGATTGTCAAAATGTGCTCGCGCTCTCAAGACCAGAACAATACTAGTTAGCGCGCGCTCTCTGCGCGCTCGCGAGGATGCCCCCTCTCTCACTCTCTCTGTCTCTCTTAATCACCCTGTAGCAAGGGCTTCCCTTGCGCTCTCCTGTAACAAAACTATGATATGAGCGATAGGCGAGAGTTATCCGATGGATGAGAAATTATCCGTAACAAACTTTATAAAAAATTATTATTAGCGTTAATAAAATCTAACAAAACTTTTCAACCGTATATCTTGCTACGCGCGACAGCTCTCAACAAACGCTTTTGTGTATATGATGCTACCGTTTAAATAATTCGTTTTGAATTATTGGTTTCAAATTGTAGCTACTGAAATAGTAATTATTGGTAAGCTAAGTATATTAAGTGCTGAAATAAAACTTGAAAGCAACATATTTGTAAGAATATCTGCAATGTACAGATGTCATAATATAACAAAAGCCGAATTTAATTACAATCTTGAGAAATAACTAAAAATTAATAGGATTAAAAATACAAAAAATCATATTCTTGCTGGTGATTTCAACATAGACATTTTGCATAGTAATATTAAGAATAACGAAGCGACCATAATACAAATAATCAGAAATTTCTCAATAACTTATTAGAAAATGAATATTCTCCATGCTTCACAGGCATTACTAGACCTGGAGATAATAACAGAGGATCTTGCATTGATAATATATTCATTAAACCTAACACTTTTGAGACTACATTTTACGAACTAACAAACCTTATTACTGATCATTACACACTACTCGTAAATATAGATAATATTAAATTATCAACTGACACCTTTCAGAATTTGAAACCTATAAATTACAGAAAACTAATACATATTGCAAATAGTACTAACTGGAATGAGATATTACCTATACAAGATCTTGAAGTTGCTGTAGAAAAATTGATTGAACTAATACAGGAATGTACAGATAAAGCTACAACAATTAATAACAAAATACGGTACAATAAAAGTCTAGTGCCAAGAAAAAATGGATCACAAGCGCAATAATGAAATCCTGACAAACCAAAGAAACGTTGCATACTTTATGGAGAAGCAATACTGATAATGTAACATTAAAAAGTGAACACAAAGCCTATGTCAAATTATTAGATAAGGTCACAAAAGATGCTAAAATTAAACATGAAAAGATCAGGTGGAATCTTGTAGTAACAATCCCAAAAAATTATGGAAATTTATAAACTCTAGCTTATCTAAGAAAAAAAAGAGGTAAATAGTATAAACAGCGTCACAGTAAATAACGAAAAATTAGATAACAAATGTGATGTAGTTAATTACATGAACATATATTTCTGTGATGTAGGTTTAAATTTAATATAATAATAACTACCTATTACTCATTTATAATTCAATAAAAACTGAAAACTAAAAGTATCAACTAATACAATTAATTATTAATTAATTATTATGTTTAAAACAATATGGATATTATAAAATTATTTATTATTATTATCATTATTAATAATAATAATTGAATAATTATTAAATTTTTCTGAAATATACCAAATTCAAAATTATTTGAAACTGTTTAAAACTATTAGAAAATATTTTAAACTGTTACAAACTATTATAATTAGAAAAAATGTGTCCAAAATCCTACATTTCGTAACTTTTATAAACAGTTTTAAACAGTTCTAAATAGTTTAAAATAATTTCTAACAATTATTAACTGTTAATAGCATTTATAATTTACGACAGGGTTATAGTTAACTTGTTTTATTATCGTTTTAGTATTGTTTTAGTATTGTTGTAGTAATATTTTCGGACCAAATTTAGAACTAATATACATATGTTTATATAATAAATATAAGCTTAATAATCATAACTTAATGATTTCGTATCAATTCTGTACAGTATTTAATATTTAATTAGTTTAGTATTACAAAATAATTTAAGGTGACATCAGCAACTTTTCTAAAATACTAAAAGAACATACAATAATTAGACTATATTTTCGAAGTTACGTATAGTAACTATTATAAAAAAGAAATATTTAAGTCGCCGAACTAATTATGTTAAAAAATGTTTAAAATGTTAAAATATAGTGTCATTTTTATACAGTCGTTATAGAACTGTTGTTCCCTATGTCAACGGTTCAGCATCTCTTACTCAGTTCTAAAATAATAATTCATAAAAACAAAAATATGAAGTTATAGCTTATTTCACGCAGATTCACACAAAACTGCGAATTATCGGTGTTGCCGATAAAAAATTGTGAAAAATATGCTCGAAATTAGTTAATTTTGATGGCCTCGTGCTCAAAGGCGCTTACTGGAATCTTGCTTGTTTACATGCTCCGGCGTGCGTGTGTAGATATTGCGACCGGTCAGGCCAGGAGCGTATTGAAAATTCGTGTCTTACCTTAGAGAGTGAGAAAAGAGACGAAATTATTGTTTGATTAACATTAATGTTTTTATTCCACTGATCATTGTTAAGTGATTTTGCATATTCGTAAGTAAAATTTGTAGAAAATTAGCATCATAATTTTATTAGGACCACCTGTTGCCCTGCGTAGTACGATGCGCATTACTGATGTCACCTTAATTAAAATAATTTAAATGTTTCTAAAAATGTATTAAAAATATTGATTCCATTTAGTTTAGTGTGAAACTTTAACCTTCAGTTCGTATAAATAACGTTACACAAATACTTCTTAAAGCATTTAAATGTATATAGTTTGCAATTTAGGAAAATTCACTTTGATCTGTAAATGTTTTATCAATGTTATAAAATCATAAGTTATATAATTGATAAGTACAATTGATGAGCTTTTTAATACGAAATGTTATATCTAAAGTTTACAAAATTATGTGTATGCAAAAATCGCAGGAATCGGCAACGCCGACTTTGAGAGCATTTTTATGCCTTTCTAAGCTTCAATTTCAAACCCTTATAACTTTCGAAGGAATCGGCCTTTTTTAATTTTTAAAAAAGGGATTTAAAGCTCTTTTTCTAGTTTAAATTGCTATTTTGAACTTTTGAGTTGATCGATTCTGGGCTAAATGGCTGAGGTTTAAACAGAAGGACTTTTTTGACCATTTTCTTAAGAAGTATAAGTTGTTGTAGAAAAAGTATACCATTCGATAGACCCTGTTCAACAGCAAATTTCTATTATTTATACCACAAACAACCAGAAAAGCCTGGTCTGGTAGGTGTGCCAAAAAGAAAATTTCAAAACCACATTTAGGGTTTGGTAGCAGATTTCGGTAGAATTGCACATATACATTTTTATTTATTTATTTATTAAACCAGAGTAAGTACATAGGTATTACAATAATATCAATATACATTTTTACATTACATGCGTAACCCAGCAGAGGAAGTATTTCCTGTATGCTGGTCTGGTGTCTTAAACTAACTTAAAACTAAATTGAAATATTGTCCCTGATTGTTTGTCGATCTTGTATCCCCGTAGCTAGCAGCTACGGAGTCAAGTCGACAACCACACATTATTCATGACTTTTCTTCTATCACCAATATCTAACCAACATTTGTCTTGCTGTTGTAAATGATTCCGTGGATGCGTTTCTGTCTCTTGCAAAGATGATTCTTTCGTAGCTGTTTAGTCTTGTTGGGCAGGTGAGTCCCACTGCACAGGTAACTCTGTAGTGTGGGAACATCAATCTGTGTTGGTTGGCTGAGTCACATTTACATGTTGATGTAAAAACTATGTCGTCTACTACTATGAGATCGTTGTATTTCGGGTGCTGTTCTAGAGTATACATTGAGTTTGTAAATGTTTGTTTACCTCGAATGCCTCTGTCGAAATACAGTAGTGCTTTATTACAGCCTAGATAGTTGAGATCTCCGTAAGACATGCGGTAGGTGTTATCTTGCAGTATAGGCTTTCCCGGTGCGCCACTTGCTTCCATTGACATGGTTTTTGTATTGTTATCCTCAGCCATTTTATCTATCGTACTAAATACAGTTTCTATGGGATTATATTTTTCGTTGTTGTGTTCCTTTTTTATTTCAATATCTTTCGATTTTTCTTTGACAAAGTGTATATGTTTTATTTCATTATTTCCGTTAGTAATACGATAGTCACAACACTTATTGCTTAAAGTTGTATTTTTGTTGCTCTCTGAGAGCGTCCACCTGTTAGCAATCATATTTGCAATTTCGATGATAATTTGTTGATTAATATTGAGTTTTCGGATTTTGTTCCAGTTGTAATTAGATAATCGACGATGAGAACGTTTATAATGTAGTGTGCATAACCCGTGTGCGCATATATATGTTCTTATATCCAGTAACAGTTTATCGGACTCTAAACTCCCCATGGACTTCCAATGTGGGAGGTCTGTGTCCAATATCTTTATTAGTGAATAATATAGTTGCTTTATCTGTTTACAGTTAATATTATTAGTATTATTCATGGTTTATTATGCTAGATGTTTGCTTTTATCCAGATCTTGATTTTATATTTCAGACTTTTTTTATTCGTTATTGTTTTAAGGTCATTAGGCAGTTTGTTGAAGGTAGTTAGTGCTCTAATGTAGCTGTTTTTGATGCTGATGCGTTTACAACGTTTAGGTATTGGTATACTTTTATTCCTCGTTACTTTGTCGGATTCTATATATTTGTCTTGTAATTCTTTGTAATGAAATATTAGTGACTCAAAGGTAAAAATTTGCTCTATATTTAGTGGATTTCTGTCATAAATAAAATTGTTTTTATTTATAAGTTTAAGCAGTCTGTTTTGCAGGCTTTGTAAGCTTTTGGTTCTACCTGCGTAAGCGCCTCCCCAGGCTATAATACCGTAGGAGGTGATACTGTGGAACAACGCATAGTAAATCATACGCAGATTGTCAGTGTCCATTATAATAGACAGTTTGTATAAGATGAAAGTAAGGTATTTGGTCTTATTATATATATTTTTGGTGTGTATATCCCATTTCATGTTGCTATCGAAAGTTACTCCTAGGTATTTGGTGTTTTCTACTCTTTTGATGTTTTTTTCTTGTATGCAAATGTTCATATTTTTAGGCGTGCTTTTATAATTGCTGCCGAATTCCATGTATATTGTTTTGTCCTTGTTGAGAGATAGTTTATTTAGTGCTAGCCAGTTGGCTATTTCTTGTAGGTAGTCGTTCATTTTAGTTTTTACTTCTTGCCAGGTTTTACCTATTGCTATGATCGCAGTGTCGTCAGCGTATGACAATATTGTATCTTCAGGCATTGAATATAACATATCATTAATATAAATAATGAACAGCAGCGGTCCAAGTATTGTACCTTGCGGTACTCCCATATAGACAGTTTTGTATTGGCTATAATCATTACCTATTTTCACCCTTTGTTTCCTATTAGTTAGATAACTTTTTATGAGGTTATATGCGCTACCTCTGATGCCGTAGTTATAGAGTTTATCAAGCAAAATTTGATGATCTACTGTATCGAATGCTTTCGCTAGGTCGAGGAATGTAATAGCTATTGGGTCGCTTGCATCTATGTGGCTATAGATTGTGTTAGTTATTTGATATAGTGCATCTTTAGTGCCTCTATTTTTCCTGAATCCAAATTGTTTATTTGAGATCAAGTTACATTTATCTATGAAAGATGATATTCTACTATGCAGTAGTTTTTCCAATACTTTTGCAACATTTGAGATCAGGGAAATTGGTCTGTAGTTTGTTGGCAGATGCTTTTCTTTGGCTTTATGTATTGGTATAATATCCGCAATCTTTAAAGCATCAGGCCAAATTTCTTTCTCTAAGCATAAGTTGGTTATGTGAACCAGTGGGTCGGAGATGTGTGATATTATAACTTTGAGTGAGAGTGTGTTAATACCATCACACCCACCATTTTTATTTTCCATGTTTCATGGAATTTAATATTCAAAATAAAAAATTTGAAACAATATCAAGAAAACAAACAGTGTTTGATTAATCATATGATATTAATTTGTATTATTTTATATAAGATTTAGTGAAACTAACAATAAATAATAAATTTCATTTTGTAATTTAGGTATTAATTTTGTAATTTCAATAAATAAAAATTTATTTATTTTTTCCAATTAGCTGCTAAGTTATGCGGGCAACCTGAATCGTCTGGTGTTAACAAAGAAAAACTAAAGCATACAAAAGATTCAGCATTAGCTTTTTATTTAGAGTATAATTATAATAAAAATAGTTATTCAGCTTTAGTAAAAGGCTGTCGGAGTAGGAATTGTGTTATATATCCCTCGTATAGAAAAATAACTGTTGCTATGATAGAGTGCCAGCCTTCGGATTATCTTGCCACAGAAGTTGAAGTTAATGTCTCATTACAAGATATGTTAAATAAGACTTCTGAGCGCTTATGCGATGCTATTACATAAGATTTGTGTCGAGATATTTACAAAAACTGGAACTTGTGGCAACTCTAGGATTCGACAGTTCTTCAGGGCACACAAATCCAAACCAAAAATGCAAAAATCCTAAGAATGAATCTACAAGTGCTCAACAGTCTCTCTTTGTATCTAGTTTACTCATCATTTCTCTTCGAATTTCGATCTCAAATAATACTTGGATAAATCCGACACCGCAAAGTGTACGTTTTTGTCGGCCTTTGCGGATAGCATTAGAAAAAGAAACTCAAGAAGCTTCTATGAATGAATTTAATCGTTTAAATAAAGAAATTAGTGATCTCAAATCACATCAATTTGTCATGTCTGATTCCAGAAACGTGAAAGTTAAATATAGGATTTTTCAAACGCTTTTTGATGGAAAATGTATTAACACCATAGTCGGTAATACTGCGACTACTAGATGTCCTATGTGTCAACGAACAACGCATGAATTTGAAAATCGCGAAGATGATTTTGCCTCGTACGAAACCTCTTTGAAATATGGATTAGGACTACTTCATGATGAATTTAAATCTTTTGAACATTTATTACATATATCTTATAGAATGATCATAAAAAAGTGGGATATAAAACAAGCTTTAAAAGGTGAGTCATTAATCATGACCCCATTTTTTCATATAACCTTTTCGTATCCACTAGGACGTATACCCTCGTGGAAATCGATTGCATTATTTACCTAATAAATAGCTAGTTTCCCTAATAATCGCGAAAAACTAGACACTTTTCTTGGCCATTTCTATCCATCGATGAAACGATTTTTCCGGTCATATTCGCCATTTAATAGACAGAATATTAGAATAAGTTTTTTCAGAAATTTACATTAGATTGTTTATGAGTATTTAAAAGTTATTAAAGTTGGACAGTTTTTTTAGATAGTAAATGGCTAATAAGAGGCTTGCTATTATGGCGAGGAATGAGAGAGACAGAATCAAACGGAAAAATCATTGTTTTTGTTTTTATTCTCTGAAACAGTACTATAAACGAATTGAATACCAATAATTCGTATTTAGGTTTAACTGTAATATATAATTATTCATTTATCAATTTTTAGAACAATTTAAGAAAAGACAACTTGACGTTCAAAAGAAAATATATGAAAGCTTAGGTGTCAAAGCAGATCAAGTTCTGCAAGGTCACCGAACGACTAACACAGGAAATCTTGCAAGACGATGTTTTGAAAAATCCGATTTATTTGCAGATGCCTTAGAAATTGGTGTCGAATTAGTTAAAAATATTGCATTGCTTTTATCCGCATTGAAGTGCAAGAAAAAATTAAATCTACAAGTGTTGAAAAAATTTTGTTTAAATACGTACAGACTTCATTATGAACTTTTTCCCTGGGCACGAATGAACCCAACGCTTCATAAGCTTCTAATACATGGTTGTGATATAGCCAAAGAATTCCCATTACCAACGGCATATTTTTCTGAAGATGCGAATGAATCCTGGCATAAATTGTATCGCAAAAATTTCATTAGCCACGCGAGATAAAACTTGAGAGAAGACTTTTAGATGTAAATAGAATTAATTTAAATATTATTTTTTTATTATACACTGAAAAAAGGCGGTAGTACTGCCTAGCAAAACTCAATATTATAGCCATATCTATGTTATTTTGTAAAATGGACTATAATATGTTAATAATAAACATGATATAATTTAAACGACTAAACAGTGATAGTAACTAAATTATTGTACATGTAACTAAATTTGGGTGGGTGGATGGGTGTGTGTGCGTGTGCGTGTGCGTGTGCGTGTGCGTGCGTGTGTGTGTGTATGTGTGTACAGATGTAGATATATCCTAACCTCAAAAAACTTGCCTAAACATGCGTAATTTGAAAAAAATAACAGAAAATTCGAACCAAAAAAAAAATTTTTTTACAGTGACAGGACACTTTTCCGATGTATTTTGATCCCCTGAACACGATTATCCTGGTCCTATCAACCAAAAATCAAAACATTTTAGAAAAAAGCGACATATATCCACAAATATCGACAAATATCAACCAAAAATCAAAACATTTTAGAAAAAAACGACATATATCCACAAATATCGACAAATATCGCTTTTTTCCTAAAATGTTTTGATTTTTGGTTGATGGCACCAGGATAATCGTGTTCAGCAGATCAAAATACATCAGAAAAGTGTCCTGTCATCAAAAAAAAATTTTTTTTTTTTTGGCTCGAATTTTCTGTTTCTTTTTTCGAAAGTATGCATGTTTAGGCAAGTTTTTTGAGGTTAGAATATAATAATTCCACATCGGGAATAGTTTTTCCATATTCTAC
This sequence comes from Torymus aiolomorphi, assembly GCA_036365515.1. Lineage (NCBI taxonomy): Eukaryota > Metazoa > Arthropoda > Insecta > Hymenoptera > Torymidae > Torymus > Torymus aiolomorphi. Next base: position 172,489,559 of record CM070873.1, read on the forward strand.
ATATCGTCACCTTTATTTAAAAAAAAAGTTGAAGATATCTTTACCCGATCTGGACATAATTGATTTTGTCACAAAAAAACGATTTGTTCCCACTGTGCGCCGTCAGGCAGGAGCTAGAAGCGACCAGCAGTACCTACGGCAGGGACGAGCTGGAGCTGGAGCAAAGTGAGCCTCGCTCTCCCATGCCGTTGACAGAAGCTGACGACGCCGCAGCGAGAGAGAGACGAGCAGCAGTATCCCTCGACCGTTGGCAGAGCGTGCGCGAGCATCGGCTGTGGACAAGCCGACTCGCTCGCACGCCGCGGTGAAGACGACGGCCGATGGGGAAACGAAGGCAGCGGGAGAGAGCAACGTGCGCATCCATTCCGTTGCCTACCGTCGTGCCGCGTGCCGCAAAACGTGTTTTCGCGACATACAATCCTCGCCTCTACCAGTGCCACCGCGGAGCGTCGTCGTCGCCGAGAGAGTGAGAGAGAAAGTTGCCACGAGGATCGACGTCGTGCAGCTCATGGAGAAAAAAAGAGAGAGAGAGCAGCCGGCATCAGCAGATCGTCCTGGTCGAGGTTTGTCCCCGGCGTATTTCCCGTCCCCGGTTCCCCCGCCGCGAAGTGTATGTGCGCGTCCGCGTCGAGAGCACGAGACTCCGAATTCGCGCCAGCTGCAGCCCATGCTGGAGCTGTAGTTTAGAGTGAGAGTTTTCCTGCTCCCGGCAGAGCTAGTCCGCGAACAATTAGTTTGGTGCGAGTGACGCACGCACCTGGCGCCCATTTATGTGTAATAACTTTGATTTACATGTAGAATTAGTTTTAGTACTTAATAAAGTCAACATTTGTCTCTTGTTTCTAAATTCTGATTGATTTTGTGTTACTCCGATTTATTGCCCGCGAACCTCTTCCCTGATCCCCAGCAGAGCGTTACAGTCTATATGTCTATACGTTTTACTGATTTTTTAATGCGATCCTAAGTCCAGTATTTGAGTTAAATCGAATTCACGACATGCATATGGAAATGCCATAAATCATGCTGATAAACAAATGTGGACATGTTGAGGGAAACCGTTTGTCAAAAAGCAGTTCATAACCAAGTGTACGCTATTTTTAAATAATTTCGTTATGATTACGCGAAATTCGTGTGACTTATAAATTTTATCACTCATTCTTGGTTTTCTTAATTGTACGCTCCCGAGCACCACCGAACCCCACCTAGGAGATTCAACGGCACACAACAATACCCGCTCACTGCGACCAGCCTTACCGTCAACCCCCAAGATCCACACCGCAACCTTCCACCACCTACATGGATCCCCACTACTCGTAACCACCCACCAACCACACGCAACCACCCACCACCCGCTCACCGAGGGGACCGCTCCTCGACCATTCCATACCTGCGCATTTACCCCTAAAGACGCTCATTAAGGGACCGCGCGCGACCGTCACCGCACCCCGACGAAATGGCCGTCATTTTTCCTATACCCCCTCACGCGCCATCTTGGAAAACAGCCGCTATTTTTCCTATATTCCTCCTCGCGCCGTCTTGGAAAGAGCACGCCATTTTTCCTATATTTCACAACATACTACTTACATAATACATGTATAAGATTAATATCAGTGTAAGGCTTACCAGAGAAAACTGCCGCAGCGAAATATCCACCTCCGATCATAATAACAGTCCATGTAGATTTACATCCCGTTTGTAACGCTTGAGTAATCACTAATTTATCCTTTTCTGGAACCTCCTGGAAATGAAATTTTTTTGACATTACTATGATAATTGAATAATCTTTCGACGAAAAAGCATATTTGCTTGGAAGAAGCGTTCGTAATTAATAATTTCGGAGGGTAATGTGGACATCAACGAACGAGGGTTTGATAAAAATTTATTTCTTTTTGCCAACGTTTCGAGAGTAAACTTACTCTCCCCTTCAGGGCATATAAGATACATTATCACCAATTGGGACGTTAAAGTTGATTTCTTAAATTTTAACATAAATTTTTACGAACTAATTACTGATAATTGATTTTATTTGCCCTGAAGAGGAGAGTAAGTCTACTCTAAAAACGTTGGCAGAAAAATAAATTTGTATCGATCTCTCCTTCGTTGATGTCGACGTGACCTTCGAAAAGAAAAGGCATATTTTATAAAATAAATTACAAATAAGTTATCCTTACTGAAAACTAGAATATACATCTCCCTATATTGTATAGACGTTTCAAAATAGTGTCAGTCGCAGCCCCCCTCACCCACCGCGCCACGTCCTCGCGCCCCCTGCCCCTCGCCCCCTCGGCGACCAGTCAAAATAACGGAAAAATGTGATTATTTAAAACTGTTTTGAGAATACGAGCTCCTCCTCAACACGCCAGAAAATCAAAATTATATTGGTGAATTACCACCTCTTTCATCCTATTCGCCAGATACTATGAGTGTTATTGAGAGAAGGAATTTCTTAGAGTGGTATAACGATAAGATAGGACAGCGCTACGTCTTCGATTTTCAGAAAAAAATTTTGAAATATTGTAAACAAGATGTTAAAATTTTAAGACTAGCATGTTTGGCTTTTCGCGAAACTTTTTTAAATTGTTTTAAAGTTGATTCTTTTACTGAAGCAGCAACAATTGCATCGTCTTGTCTTCGTGTGTATAGAGAAAACTTTTTAAAACCAAAAACTGTTGACATTATACCTCAAGGTGGATACAGGCGAGTGAATAATCAATCAGTTAAAGCATTATTATGGTTAAAATGGATGAAAAAGGTTATGAATTGTGAAATACAACGTGCTGATCGTTGTCATGAAAAACGACTTCCGGAGGGACCAATAGTAGATGGTTTTCTACCACCTTATCAAAATAACACTCATAGTAAGGAAATAATATTACAGTTTCACGGGTGCCACTGGTATGGGTGTCAAAGATGTTACCGAATTAATAGAGACACGCGTCTGGTAGTGGATAAGGAAACATTGGATGATAGGATGATTGGATGAAAGAACCTGCAAAATTTCTGAAAAAATTAGATTATATAATTATTATCTTATAGAAAAATGGGAGTGTGAATATGAGAAAGAACGTTTGGAAAATGAAAGTATGAGTCAATTTGTACAAGAGGCTAAACTTAAAATGCATGAACCCTTAAATCCTAGAAATGCTTTCTTTGGTGGTAGAACAGGCAATACAGCTAATACGTTGATGTTTGTTCACTTTATCCGTACATATGTAAACGAGGCAAATATCCTGTTGGTCATCCAAAAGTATATGTTGGCGAAGAAGAGTGTCTTCAATTCATTGGCAATATAAATAATATTCATAAAATCGATGAACTTACTATGTGTACCATCTTACCACCGCGTAATTTATATCACCCAATTTTACCTGTAAAAATGCATGGTAAATTAATTTTCCCACTATATCGAAAGTGTGTAGAAGATAAAGTGCAAGAAGATTGTATGCACGAAAATGAAGAAGACAGAGTATTTATCGGTACATGGGTATCCGAGGAGGTAAAGAAAGCTGTTGAAATTGGCTACAGAATTAGAAAAATTTTTGAAATTTGACAATATAAAATTACACAATATGACCCTGCTATTAGTCAAGATGGATTATTTCCAGATTACATCGATGAATTTTTTAAACAGAAGACCCATGCATCTGGATCTCCTACGGAATGTAACAATGATCCAGAGGCAATAGCTCAGTATAATCAAGACTTTGAACGAGCGGAGAGTATAAAGCGGGACAAGAGCCAGATAAATCTTAATCCTGGGAAAAGGTCTGTAGCAAAATTTTGCCTTGATTCTTTATGGAGAAAATTTGGACAAAGAGAGAATATTCCAAAAACAAAAATAATGACAGATCCTCAAAGACTTGTAGAAATGTTAACCAACTCTGAAAGTCGAAGTTATTGCGTATTTACCTGTTAATGATTATACCCTGTACGTCTGTTGGCAATACACTGAAGAAGCAATGGAAACATCACATGCTACTAATGTTGTTGTTGCTGCTTATACCACAGGAAAAGCCCGATTGAAACTTTTCAGCTACTTGGAACCCCTAGGAGAACGCGCTTTATATTATGATACAGATTCCATTTTTTTAAGTGAGAAATACAGATACACACGAGTATGAACCACCTAGGGGAACACTTTTAGGAGAAATGACAGATGAATTATCATGTTGCGGTATGGGAAGTTATATAACATCTGTCGTATCAGGGGGGCCAAAATTTTATGCTTATAAGGTTAAGAAATCTGACGGTACTGAATCTTGCACATGTAAGGTCAAAGGTATACGGTTAAATTATTCAAACGCTGAGAAAATAAACTTTGACTCTATATGTGATTTAATTACAGGTTGGATTCCACCTATATTATTAACGTTCGATTCGATAAGACGTACAAACTTTCATGATGTTGTAACGCGGGAAGAAAATAAGATATGTAAACCTGTGTATGCAAAGAGGCATTTTATAAATATATCTAAAAGTTATCCTTATGGGTATAAAACACCTTAAATAAAGGTTATTTTAGTTTAGTATATCTGTGATAACCGAGATGTCGAGAAGTCTGTCCAAAAGAATGGAGTACATTGTAGACATGCAGGGGTTTAAGCAATCTACAGATGACTATATTCTTAAGGAGCTTGCTATATATTACCTCTGGAAAAAGACTCTGAAGCTCTAGTACTTTTGTTTCAAGAACCATATAATTGGCGTTGACTTACGGATAGACACAAAAAAGAAAATACATGGCTGAAACAGTACTATCACGGGCTTTCATATAAGTCCGGTGAAATTCCTTATGCGAATATAGGCAAGATTCTTCGAGAAGGGTTACATGATGCTAAGAAAGTTTTCGTCAGAGGTCAGATTAGAAAGGAATGGTTGAAACGTTTTAAATTTAATGTCGTCGATATTTACGATTTAGGTTATTCTCAAGTTGTACAACCAAAAAACCGCTGCCAATTCAATGGCACGTAGCTTCCTCAAACTAATTTATCAATTCCTTTTTTTTATACTTTTATAAAATAATTTTTCTCAAAAACAAATGATGAAAATGTATTGAAATTTTAACCAAATATAGTTTTTAATAAGTGGTTAAAATTTTGAGTCGATTTATGAAATATTCTCTAAAAAACAAGTATTCGAAAATATTTCAAAATAATTAGTTCTTTAAGAAATAACAAACATCTGTATTATTTTAATAAATTGTTTATTTTCATAATCTTATCTGCTTTCATAATGATTGAAAACTCGCTGTAGGGGTATATTTTTAATTTTATTTAAATAATACCGTCTTTAGTTATTCATAAAAAAATACATGTTTTTTGCGTGATCGACAATTTCACTAACCTACCTTCATTATACCTCGTTGCAATATTTTTAAATAATGAACCTAATAGCTTATTAAATTAGAAAAAGCTAGTAAACACACGCGTGCGTATCGCGCGTCATTTTCACTTTCTAGTAACACATACATAAAGCCGTTTTCGAAAAATTTTGATATGAAAAGATGGCTAAAACAGTTTTAGCCTAAAATATCTCTCAAATTCATAAACGAATTCTTTTATTACCATAAGAACTAATATAATAAATAATATACAAACTCAACATCTCTACAAAATTTCAAAGAAATTAAAACAATTTTAATCTAGTTATTGTGCAACCGAGAAAGTCATTTTCAGAAATACCATAATGTTAAATATCAAATATATTAAAAAGTAGCCATATAATCTTGATCAAATTTTACACAGATATTGCCTAACTGGCAAACAAAATAGCCTATAAATTATGAGCTTATACATGGAGTCGTCATTTAGAAATTACGATTATCAAAAAAACGTAAACAAGTTTTCACCTCTAAATATCTTTACAAATCATGAGACAATTCTTTTACCTAAAGTACTTATACAATAAATATATAAACTCTACATTTTCACAAAATTTCAACATGATTAAACCGATTTTTTTTCTCTAGATACCAAGCGACAAAAAAAGAAACTTTGTAAAATACAAAAATTTTCAATATCAAATATTATAAAAAGTAATGGTACGAACTTCATGAAAATTCCCACACATATTATCTATATCACATACAAAATTGTCTATAAATTTGGAGCGGATACATCAAACCGTTTTCGAGAAATTATGAATTGAAAAAAAACTTAACCATTTTTAACCTTAAATATCTCTGAAATTTATGGATCAATCATTTTGCGCAAAGAACTCGACCGAGAGCTATTAGTCTAGACGCCGACAATACATTTCGTGGCCAAATTTTGTCCCCGCCTGAACCAAAGTTTTCCAGGCGTAATTTGGCCTGCTGAATCCGAATTTTGAGGGTTCCCGGCCGAAAAAGTGGGAGAAAAAAGTTATAAACAATTTAATTGTTTGAAAGGCCATATCTCTGAAGTGAAATATCGCAGCGATTAAGTCAATTTTACTTCCAAAATCGCTAGACATACAAAACTCAATTTTTTCATTTATTAATTATACTAAAAATATTTTAACCTCAAATATCTGAAATTTATGGACCAATCATTTTGCCCCAAGAAATCGACATAAAAATCTAAAAAATACACCTCTACAAGAAATTCTGAAGCGAACATTTTTTTTATTTTTTCATTTTTCAATGCTTACTTTTTTTTTTATAATAACAGAACACCCTATAAAAGAAAATTTTTTTTTTAGGAAATATAGCTATTTTAATTCTATTTCGAATGCTACCCATTCCCTTCGAATACATAGAGCTATTCTCGAGAAATTACGATTTGAAAAAAGGTTAAAAATATTTTAACCTCAAATATCTCTTAAATCTATGGACCAATCATTTTGCCCAAATAACTCGTCCGAAAACTATACAAAATCCACCTTTACTAGGAATTTTGAAGCGATTAAGTCAATTTTTACTCCCGCAATGGTTAGACATACCAAATTCATTTTTTTTTTTCATTTTTCTATGTTTACATTTTTATTAATGACAAAAGAACTATGATAGCTAGAAAAATAATTTTTTTTAGAAAATATAGCTATTTAAATTCGCTTTCGAATGCCACCCATCCGATTCAGATACATAGAGCCGTTTTCGAGAAATTTCGATTTGAAAAAAAGGTTAAAAAAATTTTAACCTCAAATATCTCAAAAATGTATGGACCGATCATGTAGCCCAAAGAACTTAGCCGACATCTATCCAAAATCTACCTCTATAAGAAATTACAAAGCGATTAATCCAGGTTTACTGCATAAAACGTGCGACATAGAGAACACATTTTTCCATTTTTTAATTTTTTTCTCAAAAAGTAACCAACAGAATGGATTAAAATTTTCACACATTATAACAATTTATATTCTGCATTATCGTGAATTTTCTCTAAAAAATTGACCGTTTAGTTTAGGAGTTATTAGTTTTTTTTAAAAAAAAAACACGTTTTTTTAATAACAAGAGAACCGTGATAGCTAAATAATTTTGCTTCCTCCTAGAGGAAGCTTTGTGATATTAAATATTTGAGTTATTGTAAAAACATATAATTGTGTTCAAGCGTCTGTAGTCCCCACAAACTCGGTATGTACCGTCCTTTTTGTCTTCCATATGTATGGGTGAGGCCCAGGGACTACTGGAAGGTCTGCATATTCCTTGTTCAATGAGTTTGTTGAACTCGGCCTTGGCGTATTTGAGTTTGTCTGGGGCAAGACGCCTGGGACGCTCAGCTACCGGTGGGCCTTGCGTGATTATGTGATGGAGCACGTCGCGGGAGACTATCGTTCGGGCTTGTTCGATACCGATTATCTGGGGGAACTTCGACAGGATTTCGGCGTAGCTGGACGAACCGTCTAGGGGACTGATGGTTATGTTTGGTGTGGCTTTAATGGATCCTATCGAGGCAACGTTGGTCGAAGAATCAATTAGAGATTTTCTTTGGAGGTCAACGACTAGGCCGTAGTGGTTGAGCAGGTCCGCTCCTATGATAGGATGGGGAACCACTGCAACACAGAAGTTCCAAGGAAAGGGTCGTCTGAGTCGGAGATTCAGAACGAGTCGTTTTTCACCGTACGTATCGATTGGTGTGCTATTCGCGGCATACAGTTTAAGGTCGCTGGGTCGCTTGTGTTTCTCACTGGCTGGGATAATGGAAATATCCGCCCCCGTATCGATGAGAAATACAAGGCCAGAGTCGGTGTCGCGAATATGGAGACGTTTGGAAGACTCGGGACTCTCACCGATCATCTCCACTCGGGGAGGCCTTCCTAGTTTTCCTGATGCGAATCTGGGTTCCACTCACACGGTGGATGGCAGTGGCGCGCGTCCTTCCCGTACTTACGGTGGATTCGACAGAGTTTCGCGGAATTGGGATTATCGCGGGTTTTGGTGCGCGGTTTGCTAGAGCGGGAGTTTGAGCGGTTCCGATCGCGTCCACGCTTTTGTGCGTTTTCAAGTTTGATTAACCGTTCCAAGATTTGGGTTAGTTGCGACGTAATGCTCGCGACGGAAGGAGCATCCGACACGGTTACCGTTGAGATGTGTGAAAGGTTCGGCTCCGAAGCCTCAGCGACCTTGTCAGCCATCTGTGCGAGCTTTTGGAGGTCTTCAACTTCCGAAATCGCGAGGGTTGCGCGGCAGTTCGGGGACAATTGATCGAGAAAAACGGAGCGTATAACGCTATCACTAGCACCTGTATTCAGGCCTTGTAGGCGATTTAAAATGAGGGAGGGCTTTCCTATAGTGGACACCTGCCCTTTTATGAGTTGGCGTAATCGCGTTTCGATCGACCTACTGTAGGTGTCAATTAACCGTTTCTTTACAAGGTTGTAAATCTCGGGGGGTCGCGGCTCGGCTGTTATTAAGTCGTGAATGATTTGCAAGGCCTCGAGATCTAGCTTTTCTGCGACGCAGTCAGCTTTGGTAGCAGACACGGTGATGCCGACATTTCGCAAGGTTATTTCTGCCTGGGTAAACCAAAGCGTGGGGTTATCGCGGCAAAACGCTGCAATCTTCGGCTGTCAATAAATCGCGTTGACGGTTGTCGGCGGAACCTGGTTATTGTTAGCGGCTTATCGATCCCCAAGCTGGGCCTGAAGGCGAGCGATTTCGGCGCGTGCCTCTTCCATCGATTGAACTTGGCCGTCGGGCATGGTTGCGTGTGCGTGGGCTCACAAGTGGATTTAGCTATCTTGCACACGCAGGTGCATTAGAAACTGTGAATTGCCGATGCAGCCTACTGCTCACGCACGTCGCCGGGTTTACAACAAGTCGCAAGATAGATGGAAAAGGCCTACAATCGCTTACGCAAGCTAAACTAATGTTACGCGAACTTAGCTAATCTTATAGCTAATATCACGCGACTTAATATTCGAGTAAAATGGCTGCTTCCTTTATCGGTGTTAGCTTGCGAGTTTTACGAAGACGACCTGACCTTTAGTGTTTTGACCCAAATTCGCTCGCGAGAGGTAAACACGATGGTTCCGAGAATTGCCAAACCGCACTTGCTTCGCGTGGATAGTAGGAGGTAGGCTTCCGTGAATGACGAGGCGCGATACATAAATCCAAGATGGCCGCGCGCCACGAATATTTGAAATAATACGCGCGGTTCTCGGAACTTTGGAATGCTAAAGCCCCTTTTCGCGCGACTCCGAGCGTGAGTCGTGAGCGCGATTTCGCTGCGCACGCTTTCCTTACTTACTGACAATAACGCAAATGTATAGTCGCTGGTTCGTTGACCTTGATGCTGCTGGCCGCCGCGTTGTCTCGGAGATGCTCGACGAGACACTTTGGTCGCTGCAACAATGTCCTGCGGAGCTCGACGGGTGCTTGCAGAGAAGGCGCCGGTGTCGGTGGCTTCACGCATCCGTACCTGGAGGTTGACGTCGGAGGCGGCTCCGTGGGGGTTCGAACGCCGCACGAGGAGTTGGCTGGTCGATTCCCAGGACTGGGAATTGTTGTTGAGCGTCCGCTGTATGTGAGGGCCGGCCGTGGCTGAGTTGTGCACGTGCGAGTTCCAAGAATTCGCAGTGTGCGGTTCCCGATGCGCGGTCGCTTGGTCAGCCGCTCTGCCGGAAGTGAAGTCGTTCCGCTTCACCCCAAACGTAGATCACGTCGGGGTCATCAATGTGGAGATATGGATGTTTAGGGCAGTCCACAACTGCCGGAACACGGGTGAAGCTGGAAGCTGGGGATGAGGTCGACAATGAAAAAGGCTTTCCTCTTATAACCAAGTCTTTATTCATTCTCGAATACACGGCGACTCGACTCTCATGAGCGCCGGAACGGACTGGCCTCTGCGCTCGCTTCTATCCTACTCGCTCGCTTACCCCCACTCCTTAAGTCATGGAGCATGCAGTGGCTAGTCCCCACAGTAGGGTGTAGTGCAGTATGTATTCCGGCAGCAGTGATGGCCCCCCGGAGTTCGGAAACGCGAATTACTAGATCTAGTTATTTTCTCCCGGAGTCAACTTCAAGGTATAAAATTTGCTATAGCGAGTGACCGAGTATAAACGCGACGTTGCCACATGTATCGCAGGGTCAGAACAAGCTCCAGGGTTAGGCTGGCTCCATGCAGCTGATGCATCAGTCTTTTTGTTCTTTTGTATTAGACTCTGCAGGTTATACTCGACTCGCGTTATTGCAGTGATAATAAGCTGAGAGAGAAAAGTCAGATAAGTATAACTTACTTTTTTAATTGTTTTGAGTATTTAAATAATTGTGGAAGCAATAAAATACTCAATACATTTTTTAACACGCTTAAATTATTCTTCAAATAGATACTTTGTGTGTATTTTATTTATTTCAGAAGATCGTACACACATGGTATATGGAGCAAAGAAGTATGAATTAAATAAATTACAACAGACGATAACAGACATAAGATCGAAAATAGGGAATCAAGATCTTTCAACAATTGTAAAATAGTTGTGCGAATATCACAAAGGAGAAAATATTATCACTATTGACACAAGGATTAGAAAATCATCACAAAGCAAAGGCTGCATCAGGTAGAACACCATGTACTTTATGCAGGTATATTTATCCTTGTAATACAAAACCATGATGCTCTACGTATTTGAAATTCTGAACGTTCATAATGAACGAAATATTAACTGAAAGTTTCTAATTTTAGTTAAAATTTGTCGGAGTGGTTTTAATGGTGACTGCAAGAGTGACAAGTGAAGAAATACAGTTATTATTGTTTTTGAAATGTATTATTTAGCCAAATTTAGCTAAATCTGAAAATAGCAATAATATTTTGTTCACTATGAACGTTCAAAAATTTAAGTACCTGATGCTCTCCAGTGAAATATATGTGGACATTTTTGTCAGTGTATAATAGTGCATAGTTTATCAATTTTTCTAAAAGTGACGGTGCTTAATAATCAACATAAATGATTAGAAAAAACTGTGTGGTGTGATATGTGATTAATTTATCAGATAGTTATACGTGAGTGAAAAAGAAGCAACAAATATAAATAGCATAGATTAAACATTGAAATAAATGATTTTGTTATGCAAAACCGTAATGCACTTCAGTGAAACTTTTATGGCAGTGTAGTAAAGTGCATAGTTTATCTATTTTATTAAAAGTATCATTTCATAGAAAACATAAATGAATGATTAAAACAAACTGAGTAGTATGATATATAAGAGACTTGGTTTTATGTAATTTACGTGTGAGTAAAAATTAAATAACTAATATAAATAGCATAAATTAAACAAACATTGGGTATTTGTGAAATAACTGTTTTTTTTTTTAATATAAAACCCTAATATTCTCCAGTGAAATATCTGTGGGCTTCTCTGTTAGTGTCATAGAGTGCGTTGTTTATCTAGTTTTCTGAAAGTGTTGTTTAATAGAAAACAATTGATTGAAATAAACCGAGTGATGTGTGATATAAGTGAATTGTTATAGGTAGTTATAGGTAATCTATGGATTTAGAATCAATATAAAAGGAATCCGTGCAATGAGTTCATAATGTATAACATGAGTGATATAACATAAAAAATTGGTGCTTTCCAATAAAATATATATTTTGATAAAAATCTTATTTACAGAGTGTAAATTATTAAAACGAACTAAGTAAAATTATAAGTGGTATTATATAAGTGAATCATTAGTTTGGTAATCTATGGATTCAGAATTAATATCAAAACACATGCTGACGCAAAGTGAATGACTAATGTGAATTAGCATAAACGAAAAAAAAACATAGTGTGTTTGTCAATTATTTCTTTTATGTAGTTAGTTTAACTTTACAATTTTATTCTTAAAAATAACTTTTTTAATTAGTAATTAATTATTAATAAGTATACTGAAAATAAAAATTTGTTTTTTTCCTTTTTTTTTAGTTAGAAATTTTATCTGAAAGACCTGGAAAATAAATAAATCTGCAGATGGACTTGATATTCGAATTTGTACTTCGAGAAATTGAAAGACTCAAAAAGAGGAATATTTCAGTTGCAGTACAAGAGCTTGAGTTGATTGAAATTCTTGGTGAGTTTTTTGAAAGCTCTGGTGGAAATGTACAACTTCATTACGACCATCAACTGAGAATATTGAAAAGCAACCAAAATATGAATAAAAAATTGGACAATATTTTGGATTCTATAGAACAATTGAAAAGTAGTGCTCAGCATTTACCATCTACGACATGTGCTTTAACCGCACTTTCACACAATAATCCAGAATTAAAAAATAGTTTGAAGAACTTGTCATGGAAAGGCTTGCGCAAGCCGTTAGTGCAGCTAGTGTCTGCTAATTGTGTATATGGAAATAAACGTATGTATAATTTAAAAAATTTAATTACTCCAATTTTAATTTCACAAATTTAATATTATGAATTAATCTTTCGTTGCAGAGAAGCTTTTCTGCTAGAACTGCTATCTTGTAAACACTTTTTAATTGAGTGGCCATTGCAAACTTATACATCCAAAGCTGCATAAATATAATTTTATTTATACTTGGCGAATATTGTACAAAATCTGATTCTTTCTTATGAACATCAAATTTGTCGCATAATTGTACTAACTTGGAAAAAAGGTATATTAAAGAAACATTGCTTGAGTTAAAATCTGAAAATTATATTGTTTATTCTCTTCTTTTTTGAATTATACTTTTCTATTGTAAATTCATTTCTTATCACTCAGAGAAGAATTTATTTACAGATATTATATTTGTTAACTGTTAATATGGCTTAGTGACATAAATAAAGCAAAACGAATGTAGGTATAATATCTTTTTCATGCAAATTAGTCAGAGTTAATTATTAATATTGTTGATAATAAATTTTGGTTGCAGCCTGTCAATTTTTTTCTCCAAATTTTACAATGCTTTATTTCTAACTTTTCAATCTAATACAATTAATTTGTGTTTGTTAAAAGTAAAATGTTTTGTGCAATTCTTTATAATAGTTAATGTTAAAGCTTAAATGATGAAATAAAAACTATCTAATAAATAAAAAAATATGAAATTATTGATGTGGTCAAGATTGTTTATTGCCAACAAAATCATTTTAACGCATAACATACAATCGAATTTGACATTCTGTGAGTGGATATAATAAAATTGTGATTAGAGAATTACAAATATGTATTACAGTAGCGATTCACTTATAAGTTATATTTTAAATACAATTTCAACCTAAAAATTAAGGGATGATTCAACAGCTGAACAACACAATAGCAAGTATTTATTTTCTTTTCTTCTTCTTTTATATTCATATTTTTGAAATGCGCGGGTCGTGCTTGCTTTTTGAACGTTGGGGAGAGTCCACACTGGACCCGTACCCCGTCTGGTTATTCATACGGGGTACGAGTCCAGTGTGGGCTCTCCCTAGTAGGACTGTAGGACGATCGTCATTGGATTGTCACTTGCTTCATTCGTGCAGTTGCTGTCCTGTCAGATTGTCAGTATCATCTTTTATGTTTACCGCGACTTTTTCGTAATTGCAAGCTAGAGATTTATAATAATTTGGAAGGATTTTGGAAAGATTTTCGAAGTTGTTGTGGTTTTGTAAGTCGCCATAGGAAACATTCCAGAAGCAGGAAGATCAAGGTTTATCCTCTTCAACAACAGAATATTCCGGATTTAGAACACGTAAGCAGGTAGATAAAATAAGTACTGGTTAATTTTTATTTACCACAGCGTTTCATTAAATATGAAGTTTTCGCGTCTATTCTTATTATATATCATTAATTGTAGTATATTCAACTAGTCGAGTTTACTACATAACTCGTTTATTTTTTCTTAGAAAAACGATTTCTTTACATCAGTTCTTAGAAACCATAGTGAAAAATACATTACTCTGGTTTCTTGAATTTAAAAATAATTCTTTTATTTAAGCTTTCATATTTTATTGGAAAAATTCTAAATATTTTAAATAAGTGAAAATATTACTACTGCTTATTAATATTGGCATGGTGTGGTTTGTGCACATAAGAATTATGCACATATTTATTGTGCACACTTTAGCATTGGAGTATACACATAGATATAGATATACACCAATGCTAAAGTATGCACAATAAATATGTGCATAATTCTTATGTGCACAAACCACACCATGCCTTAATATTATAAATGTTATATATGTAACATTCATGTATATTTTTTTTTCTTAGCAAATTGAGAAATAGTGCTTATTTTCTTTTCTATAAATTTTTCTTATAGATCTTATGATCATTATTACTCTGATATTGGTGTCTGCAACTTAAATATTTTTTATTTTTTGCACATATCTGCATTAATTTAATATAATTTTAGCTTTTTGTTAAATCATTGAAGTATTTCCCTCAGAAAATTACAATAAATTTTGACAAAATTTTGTAAATAAACCTTACAAATTGATTAAATGAAATCAAAATATACTAGCTATTTTATCCCCAATTTTTTTCCTTATAAGAATTTTTCCAAATATGACTCGATAATTACAATTCACAATTTCACTACAAACTTATCAAAGCTCAATATTTTTGTAAATTATTTGTACTGCTATTTTCTTAATTTATTATTCATAATATATACATATATTATGTATTTAAATGAAGTGTGAAACTTTGTAACAAAAGCACATGTTTTTATTTTCTCTTTCTTTTTTTAAATGAACTGTATCTTGGTACTATGTATTTCTACCTGGAGTGACTTCATTTTCATTTTATACTATTATTTCATTCTTAAACTATGTAAAACTTCTAAAAAATCTCACTGTACAATCATTTTTAACATTTTTAGAATCTTTATACTTCCAAATTCATACTTTTATTATTTTTAATTTCAAATTCCTCTAACAGTGTAAAAAGTAAAATATTAGTTGTACTTGAAAAACGTGCATAGCTATAACAAACCAAATGATTACATGAGAGGTTTCTTGCTGTTTTTGAAACCATTCTGTATATTACTCAATATCTTATGAATGTAGTTCATGCACAAACAACATTTGCTTAGCAATAACTTGACAAAAGACAAAAATAGATAATATAAGGAATATTGTTTTGCTTCCTCAAAGAGGAAGCTTTGTAATGGTGATAAAATTTGTTGAAACAAAAAATGTTTAAAATCATGTTTTAAGACTTTTTTATCTTTAGTATATCATTTGTTATTAGAGAAAATATGGTTTAAACTTCTTTAATTATTTTCTAAAAAAATTTTTAATCTATTGACTTGAAAAATAATGTGGAATTTTAAAAAATAATTGAAATTAAAAAAAAAATTAAAAAAAAATTAAATAATTAAAAAATAATAAAATAATTAAAAAATAATTGAAATTAAATTTTTTTTTTTTTTTTTTAATTTAAAAAAATAATTGAAATTTTAACCACTTACTACACTTGGTGGGAGCAATATCGGATTAAAATTTTAAGTTATTATCTTCATTTGTTTCCGAGGAAAACAATATTTTTCAAAAAAAAGTGCATTTTCTTTCCCAGACGATAACAGGAGTAAAAATCAACCAATCACCTTGTCATTTAGCACAGAGATAGGTTTTTTATATCTTCGAACCGAGTTCGTTGCCCAAAAAAATCCAACCATTATGACCAAAGATATTTCAGGTTAAAAATTGTTTTCAAATACGATATAGTTTCGAATAACGATTTCTCAGAGAGTATTTAATCAATTGGTTTGAAATTTTAAACAAAAATAGAACTACAAAAGAATTTGATTATAATTATTTTGCATGCGTTGTCACTAAAGATAACATTTTCGATAACAAGAAGATAATAGAACGATACTCCGGATGGCTTTGGATATCAATGTAAATTTTGTGGATGGAAATTTATCGTTGAACTTGGCAAATGTGCATCGTATTAAACATTGAAAAACGTAGGAATAAGAGCATAACGGAAAAGGCAGAATGTATAGAAAATTAATTTTAAGGCGATGTGCGGACCAAAAATTGCTCTGATGGCAAATATTGCATCGAATTAAAAGATATTTTGCAGACTAATAAATATAGAATAATCATATTAAATATGTTATAAATAAAAGAACGTTTCTTTTTAAAAATATTATTATTATATGTCTAGGGCCGACGTCGTATGAACCTTTACGAACATACAATGGCATCACATGTTATAACTAATGAAAACTGGAATAAATGCTTAGAAGAATCATTTCATTATGGATTTTCTGAAAACATGTGTAATTATTAAATAACACATCTTTCGAGGAAATCTATAATGAAATAATTCTTCTAAGATACTTACATACATAGTTTTTATAATCCAGTTAATGCTAGCGAACTGTTTCAAGAGTATACAATTTATTTCTATGCTCACCAAATAAATAAAAATAAGCACGCATTAAGTGTAATAAATAACGTCGTATATATCTCATGGTTTTTCTTTATCCAATTTTAACTGAGCAGATAATGTAATATAGTTGTCATTAAATTGATAAAGTAGTATTCTGAATGATGAAAATCTTACATTAACATATGCTGAAAGGATTGTTTTTAACAGTGTTAAAAATGTAATAAATGGAAATAGAATTAGAGTATTTTTATCGATGGTCTTGAAGAAAATGATAATCTCGTAAATAGAGAAAATAATCTGTTACCCTCTAATAGTCGGGGAATAGAAATTAATATTTTTAAAACACTTATTTCAATTATTAAATATATTTCCTGCATTATTGCATACATTTTAATTCAAAAATACAAACATTAAAAAATTAACGTCATGTTAAACTTTTAAAAATATACTTATAAAGTTTCAAAATTTAATTTATAAATGCAATAAATTAAAAATGCTTTATTTATCAAAGTTTACCCTACCAAAAAAAATCAGCTGATTTATCAGCTGATTTCTCATCTCAAAAAGTCACCTGAGATTCTGCCAAAAGCTTATGTAAATAAAATATCAGCTTATTAATATTGGAAATTATCTATCAGGATGTTTTACCCCCCAGATGAGTTAAAAAATGCATGTTTGGAAGCATTTTGCACATTTTTTCAAATTTTACAAATTTTGTACATGAGATATCAGCCGAGAAATCAGCTGAAAAATCAGGTGATTTCTCGGTCAGATCTCAGGTGATTTTTCATCTGATTTGTCAGCTGATTTCTCAGCTGATACCTTGTGTAAAAAATTATTAAAAATAGAAAAAATGTGCAAAATACTTCCAAACGTGCATTTTTGAACTCATCTGGGAGGTAAAACATCCTGATAGGCAATTTCCAATACTGAATAAGCTAATATTTTATTTACGTAAACTTTTGGCAGCATCCGGGCAGAATCTCAGGTGACTTTTTGAGATGAGAAATCGGCTGATAAATCATCTGACAATTGTCAGATGCTTATTATTATAGCCATAGCATTGGCAATACAACCATATGTGGCCATATGATAATAAGCCTTATATATAGTTCCGGAGCCTCAGCTGAATATTGGATACACTGTTTTCCACATAATGTCCACACTAATTACATTTTTTTGTTTCAATATGTGTAAAACATTGCTAATATTCGAGTCGATCGTTTTGTTTGCCAGGAGGATTAATACCTTATAATTCTCTGTGGGCACCTATTGTTTTTATAATAATTACAAATCGCCTCTATTACTATAATCGTGAAAAAGAGCGAAACCCCAAATAGGCAAAGGGTGTGAGGTTCACGTAGAATATTATAAAATATAACTAATGAAAAGCTTCCTGAGAAAAATATGAGATATTCTTTGTACTATAAATTGTATTATTTATGTATTTACTTTTCATGTACACTCAGAATATTATAAAATAGAGCTAATAAAAGGCTTCCTGAGAAAAATATGAGGTATTCTTCGTACTACAATTTATATTACTTATTTATTTACTTTTCATGTACAGGATATTTAATCGATTGAAATGAAATTGTACGAATGAAGCTGAAGTTAGCCGCTCCAGAAAAGCCGTTTTCAGGGTCGAATAGGGTGCACAGGGCCTCTGGTTCAAATATTTTATAAATCCAATAAAAAGACGTTTATACATCTTAATATGAATTTGAGATTGTATTGGCTATACGATCGGCGTCAAAAGTTAGTTTTTACATAAATTACTGATAATTAATTATATGAGCTTGTTTTTTATTTATTTATTAGAAAACTACGTAGAAGAGCATACGACCAGTAGTTCTAGCTTTCAAAATGAAAAATCGGATAGAAACTTTACAGTATTTTGAATTTCAAAAACCTTATGTTCTAAGTAGTTTTAGCAACTAGGGAGGTAAACAGTCCAGAGCACGTGTTGCGTATACGATTTTTCACCATACTCGGGCCGAAAATAACACATTTGCATTTTTGAGCCGGGAGCGAAAGTTGTACTTTCGGCATGGTGACAATGTTATTTTACTCTTGGCTTTCTGATCTTATGTTGTTTAGTAAAGAACTCTTAATAGACCCACTAACTAAAAAATAATATGTCATATTTTTATTAAACTTTAGTTTTATAAAAAAAAGACCTCATTCTTTAACTTGAATGTACACTTCTACATGTTAATTTATTAAGACATAAAGTTAATTTTTATCTTTTGGGTTAATTAAGCCTGTCAAGAAGTCTGTGCTGAACAAGATAAGACCAAAAAATCAAGAATCAAATAAAATTTAAAGATTTGGTATTGTTGTAAATACAATTACAAAACATCGTCGAACATACAATTTGTAAAAATAAAAATACTTCAAAGTTTTGTATCCAATTTTTTATTTTGGGGCTTATGTTACTTATTTGATTTATTTCTATAAATTTATTTAATAAAAATGTAGTAAACATGATTGTATACTTCACTGTTAATAATTTTTAGTAATACTGACATTCGACGCGGATAGTAAAGCCCGTACAACCTTAAAATGAGTAGATATGTTTTTCCAACATAACGCTGTCTGCCAGGTTCAATTGGAAGCAATTTTTCTAAGCTTTTCCAGGTCCACCGTATAGAGCGTTCAAATCATTACTGCCAATTTTTAGATGCATGTACCAACTCCAAAGCATTTTGATTGTAAGGAAGTGTTTTACAAGACCTCGAAGTTTTCCCCGATTATCACGGTGCCTGCCAGGGCTCGCGGTAGGCGATTTTCCCAGCGCCTCGCTAAAAATCGCAACTATTAAACATTTATTATTGTTATGAGTAAGTTATCGCAACTTTTAATAATAAAAAGTGACGGACCCTGGGATTGAACCAGAGCCGCCGACTCACGAGTCAGAAACACTACCAACAAGCCACGGGCGGCACCGCTCGGCTTCCCGCTAATCGGCGTGATATTGTAATCGGATGCCTTACTTATTTTATTTTTTCATATTCGTGTGTGTATCCACACGTAACACATCCAGGGCCCAGAAAATCAACGTCCTCGTCGATGAAATCTTTTTTATCGGTACCAAATGCACTGCTTGGACCATGAGAAACTTCTGACATCACAGGACAGAGCGAAATTATTAATGAGACTCTTCTTTATCTCTCATGGGTTCCGGTGCAGTTTAGCTACCGGCCCCTAATTGGGCGCCAAATAATGTTACGTGTGAAAGGTATCTTTTAGTTCCCGGCCTCCCTGAGTTACGCACTCGGAGAGGTTGATTTTATATGAAATAAGAAGTCGGAAAGACAATAGACATAAGTTAACTGTTGGTATTTATTCAATACTTAATTGCGCTAGAGAGGTGTCCTAACGTGTATATGTATAAGTGCGCGGCGCGAATGA
Organism: Torymus aiolomorphi; assembly: GCA_036365515.1. Classification (NCBI taxonomy): domain Eukaryota; kingdom Metazoa; phylum Arthropoda; class Insecta; order Hymenoptera; family Torymidae; genus Torymus; species Torymus aiolomorphi. Next base: position 172,509,699 of record CM070873.1, read on the forward strand.
GTCGTTCATGGTTAGTTGGCTGAATACTCCGTCATCGTCCTATCTCGTTCTGGAATCGTCGTATCGTCTATTCCTCTCTCATAGGTACCCCGTATCTACCGAATCGACCCGCGACTCCGGATGCGTCACGTTTTATATCCTCGATGCAGTGTCTCCCACTTTCTTAATTAATCATAAGTGGGGATCGGCTGCACGTGGAACTTCGTTCTTTCGCTGGTGCCGATTTTGCAGTTTTTGGACGCTCGACCGATTTTACCGAATCTGGTTGCCTCGCGCCACAGACACGGCGCAGTACGGAATATTCTCGATGCTTCGAACGCTGAATCGCGGTTTTATTTATATGACCAAACTCGCGTGTGGAATGCTTCCGCACGTAACACTATAAACTTTTGAATGTATGTGCCGACCCGAAACCATTTTAGGTTTGTAAAAAAGTATTTGTACAAAACTTAGAAATTTTTCTCGATCATGAAAAAACCCGCCAGAGCCCGGGGGCGCGATTTTCCGCCCTTTTTCCAGCGTTAAGCTACAAGTTGCACCAGTTCAACATTTAATATACAAATTTTTAATGTATATATCGACTCGAAACCACTTCAAGCTCGGAAAAAAGTGTTTGTAGATCACCTACGAATATTTCGCAATGATTGAAACCAGGACCCTCGGTGCTCAACTTTCCACAGTTTTTCCAGCGCTTCAATTCGCACCTTCAAAATATTTGCTGTAAATTTTTATACACGTGTGCCAACTCAAAATTAATTCTAGCTTATTACATACGTATATTTACGGTATACGCAATAAAAAATGTATATTAAATGTTTGAATGGTGCTACTTGTAGCGAGACAGTCGAAAAACGGCGGAAAAGCGCGCCCCCCGGGGCTCTGGCGGGATTATTCATGAATGAGAAAAATTTCTAGGTTTTCTACTCAAATTTTGTATACAATTGTATTGAAGTTCCCCGACAAACGGTGGAAAATCGATCACCGACGGTCGTAACAGGCTTTTCAATCATCGCGAAATATTCGCAGTTGTTCTACAAACACTTCTTTACAAGCTTGAAGTGGTTTCGAATCGGCGATTTTTCATGATCGAGAAAAATGGCAAACTCTTCTACAAATACTTCTTTACAAAGCTAAAACGATTTCGTGTCGGTACAGGCATTCAAAAGTTTGTAGTATGTAGTAATTGTTTAATAGTTGCGACTTTTAGCGGGGCGCTGGGAAACGGTGGGACATCGCCAACCACGAGCCCTGACGGGCCCCGCGATGATCGGGGAAAACTTGGAGGTCTTGTAAAAATACTTCCTTACGTGTACGGTGGCCCTGGAAAAGCGTAGGAAAATTGCTTCCAATTGAACCTGGCGGATAACGTTATATTGTAAAAACATCTACTTATTTGAAATCTATATTTAGTCGTATAAGTGAATTTTTGTTCGATTTAGAAAATTTTAAAGCCCAGGGCCCTGTGCACCCTATTCGGCCTTGAAAGTCGCTTCTCTGGAACGGTTAGCTGCAGCTTCACGTACGACTTAGGCCGCTTGTATCATAATGTAGTATACTGTAGCCATGGTTCCCTCGCTGTCCTTTCAGGACTCCCGGCTTTTGCTCTGCCGTGCTCTGTCTCCCAATGTGGATGTTGTGGATGATGTACTGGAACTGTCTGTCGATGTTCCCGAAGAGTCGATCTTATAGCCTTTCTCGATCTCTTTTATGTTGATGACGTTCGTATCTATTTGTTGGTTTTCGAAATCGTGATCGAGACTTACGCCATTTTACCCTCATTGAAAGGCTTTCAGTCTGTCCAACAATCTACAAGGAGGGTGTACTACCTTCGGGTCTTGGAATTGGATGCCCTTGAGCTTAGTACTTCCTTTCACCATAAAAAGAAAAAATCCTAAGCCCTAGAGTTGAACGCTTAAGGATCTTTCTGTGGTAGAGCCGGATAATCTGGAAAATTTAATAATATTAATAAATAAATAAAACTGTAAGTTTAGAGTACATCCCTTATAGAAGATGATAATAATTAAGCACATATAATTTATTTACAAATTTTTTATATATTTTACAGTATTGCACTCTTACTGGATATCATCAAAAAGTAAATTGAATTTTATACTGGGAAAAGCATGCAAAATTCATTAATTATGTGGAATTACTACTTTAATATATGCCCCTTTTTGTTTTGTACGTGGTTAATTATCTTGTTATCAAGAATTTAATATTAAAATGCATTTTTCTAGTATGATTTACAATTATTTTACTACTTACATTCATGACAAAATAGAAAAAAATAGATGTACTATTAAAAAGGTTTATAACGCAAATTAAATTTTCATATCATTGCATATCATGTAAATTTTAAAACGATATTTAATTTTTATTAAAACTATCCAATTACTAGCAAGTTCAGGCGCGCTGCGCGCGCTCTTCCTTTACCTTGCTTATACCTATACAATTAATATTGAAATATTATGAATTTAAAATTTATTTTACTTTTTAACATCCGCACATTTATCCAATATCTTTATTGTAACTTGGATTATATTTATTATGGTTTATTTCTACAATACAAACATTTGGAGGTTAGAAATTTAATTATAATCAGAACAGTACGTAGTCCTCCATTGTTAACTATAAATAAAATTTTAATACTTTTTTGTTATACAAAAACAAATTTGAAGCCATTAATACTATTTATGACTTATATTTTTACTTTAAATATTTCATAATTTCAAACTTTGTGGGTTTTATTTGGACTAATCAGCTAAGACCTTAAGGGAGGAGCTAAGGTCACTGTCTACCAATCACGGGCCCCTTTTAAACGGACTTAACCAATCGCAAAGGTTTTATTTCGGCTTCACATTTCCGTCATCATTCTTTTAAGAGAGGAATCATGTAATACTGGAGTTACACCACTGCATTTCATGCAGTTTTCAAGGATATTTTAGATTATAAACAAAATAATTGTACTTTCAATTTCATTCGTGTTGCTACTTTTTTTGTACTTAATGTTTGTCATTCAAGATCTTCAAACCTCTGCATTAACACTGCTGCTAAAAAATCATTTGCAGGCTGCAAACATCAGCTATTATCTGAAAAATTTGTCACAAAGATAACACTTTCTTGTATTGAAACTACACTTACAATTACTTTGAAAGTAGATTGGTTGTGCTATATACTTAGCTGTCAAGTTCGTAAGTTAAGTTATATTGCTCTCGGTATTAATTTTCACCATGTTTAAAGAAAGAAATTCATAAAAACCTTATCTCTTGATGTTTGTTGTTTCTCTCGATATTCCTGTCAATAAAAATAAAGAGATTCATAAATGTCAATACCTGATCGATAAGACTGATCGTTGCGGTCAGTAATGTAGAAACTGTTTCTCAACCATACTGCACGCATGGCCTCCTGTATTTACATTTATGTATATTTTGGCAGGATATGCAAGTGAATATGTCAAGAGAAACAGCAGATATGAAGAGTGTGAGAAGTTTGTTAAAAAACTTCCTACTTCAGATATAGAGAAAATTAACAGCGTGGGCATACAACTTACTAGCTAAGTATTACATAATCGATCACCTTTCAAAGTATTGCAGCTTTCAAGATTTTTTAGCAGCAGTGTTAATGCAGAGGTTTGAAGATCTTGAATGACAAACATTAAGTACAAACAAAGTAGCAAAACCAATTAAATTCAAGGTACAATTATTTTGTTTGTAATATAAAATATCATTGCAAGTTATACAAAATGTAGTGGCATGACTTCAGTATTACATGATTATTGGATAGTTTGAATAAAAATTAAATATCGTTTTAAAATTTACATGATTATGTAATGATATGAAAATTTAATTTATGTTCTAACCCTCTTTAATGGTACATAAACTTTTTCTATATCGTCATGAATGTAAGTAGTAAAATAATTGTAAATCATACTAGAAAAATGCATTTTAATATTACATCCTTGATAATAAGATAATTAAATGAAGCTGAAGCTACCCGCCACACGCTACCTGTCAAACATACCCGTATATACATGAGGGGGCAAAAACGGCCCCGGTAAAAAATTTCCTTGAAAACAAAGACAGCAGATAGGAACAGATACTCATCAAGGAAATAGTCATACCAACCTTTTAAACAATTAGGCGGATTAGTTGCAAAATATCACGTATTTACGAGGTGCAGCGGCTTTTGGCCCCTGTAACTGCTTTTAAAATTATGCTTGGCCATCGGAACTGTGAAAGACTATTATTTGAATAGAATGGAATAGAATAGATCTAAATAGAGAAAACTGTGGCAACAAGCATTTAAATAAACAATTAAGCGGCCTAGTTGCAAAATAACACCTTACACGCGGTGCAGCGGCTTTTGGCCCATCTAACTGCTTTTAAAATTATGCTTGGCGATCAGAACTGAGGAAGACTGCTTCTTTAAAACAGTAGAACCGATCTAGATGGAAAAAGTCGTGCCAAGCACGACCAAGCTATTAAATAAACAATTAAGCTGCTTACTTGCATAAATAAAAAGCAAGAATATTCACGGTTTTTCGAGTTTTGGTGTCTGAACTCCATTTGAAATTATGACGCGATAACAAAACAGCGGGAAAATGTTCTTCTGATCTAGACGAACACCTCCGCGTAGGAGAATTTGCGGCACCAATTATTTAATTAAACAATTAAGCAGCTTACTTGCAGAAAAAGCAGGGATATTCGCGGCTTTTCGAATTTTGGAGCTGTAACTCCGTTTCAAATTATAACAGGCTAACGGAACTGCGGGAAAACGTTCTTCTGATCTAGACGAACACCTCCTCATAGGAGAATTTGCGGCACCAATTATTTAAATAAACAATTAAGCAGCTTACTTGAATAAAAAGCAGGGATATCCGCGGCTTTTCGAGTTTTGGTGGCTGAACTCCATTTGAAATTATGACAGGATAACAAAACAGCGGAAAAATGTTCTTCTGATGTAGACGAAGACATCCTCGTAGGAGAATTTGCGGCACCAATTATTTAAATAAACAATTAAGCAGCTTACTTGCATATAAAGCAAATATATTCGCAGTTTTTCGAATTTTGGTGGCTGTACCTTCGTTCAAATTATGACCGGCTAACGAAACGGCGGAAGAATGTTATTCTGATGTAGACGAACATATCCGCGTAGCAAAATTTGCGGTACCATTTATTTAAATAAACAATTAAGCATCTTACTTGCATAAAAAGCAAGGATATCCGCAACTTTTAGTATTTTGGTAGCTGTAACTCCGTTTCAAATTATGACAGGATAACGAAACTGCGGGACAACGTTCTTCTGATCTAGACGAACACATCCGCATAGGAGAATTTATGGCACCAATTATTTAAATAAACAATTAAGCAGCTTACTTGCATAAGAAGCAAGGATATCCGCGGCTTTTTGAATTTTTGTAGCTGTAACTTCGTTTCAAATTTTGACAGGATAACGAAACTGCGGGACAACGTTCTTCTGATCTAGACGAACACATCCGCATAGGAGAATTTACGGCACCAATTATTTAAATAAACAATTAAGCAGCTTACTTGCATAAGAAGCAAGGATATCCGCGGCTTTTTGAATTTTTGTAGCTGTAACTTCGTTTCAAATTATGACAGGATAACGAAACTGCGGGACAACATTCTTCTGATCTAGACGAACACATCCGCATAGGAGAATTTACGGCACCAATTATTTAAATAAATAATTAAGCAGCTTACTTGCATAAGAAGCAAGGATATCCGCGGCTTTTTGAATTTTTGTAGCTACAACTCCGTTTGAAATTATGACAGGATAAGAAAACTACGGGAAAATATTCTTGTGATGTAGAGGAACACATTCATTAATTTAAAAAATTGGTGCGGCAAATTCTCCTACGCGGATGTGTTCGTCTAGATCAGAAGAACGTTTTCCCGCAGTTTCTTTATCCTGTCATAATATCAAACGGAGTTACAGCTACCAAAATTCGAAAAGCCGCGGCTATCATTGCTTTTCAGCAAGCTCGTTGAGGTTAATTTCTACGGGGAGTCGGATGGACTCTACCCGAGAGAGTGAGTCGGCAACTGTATTTTCAGTGCCTTTGATGTACTCAATTTGAGTAGGATACTGTGCAATAATGGACAACTGACGCGTTTGACGCGATGACGCTTTATCAGATTTTTGCATAAATGCGTAAATAAGTGGTTTGTGATCTGTTAAGATCTTGAAGTCTCTACCTTCAACAAGAAACGAGAAGTATTTAACAGCTTCATATATGGCCGTGAGCTCGCGGTCATAAGCGCTGTACTTCCGCTGTGAAGGGGAGAAGTTTCTCGAAAAGAACGCTAACGGTTCCCAAATTCCCACGAGGGAAAGCTGTTACAGGGCAGCACCCATATCAGAATCCGAGGTATCAGAGACGATACGTATTTCCGCACCAACGCGGAGGTGAACAATCAGAGCTGCTGCTGACAACTCCTCCTTTACACGAACGAAAGCTTCCTCCGCTTCAGGTATCCACGGAACGAGACGTTTATCATTTTTTCGAGAATCAGTAAAGAGAGCATTGAGAAAAGCCTGAGAAGGCACAGCACGAGGCATGTTACGGCGGTAAAAATTCACGGTACTGACAAACCTACGAAGTTCCGCTATAGTTTGAGGTTTGGAGAAGTTTAAAATAGCTTCAACCCTACTGGGAATGGGCGAGTACCTTCACCATTCACCAGGTAACCTAAAAATTCTAACTCTTCAGCAGCAAAGGTACATTTTTCGACATTGAGACGAAGATGAAACTTCTTAAGTCGTTCAAAGACCGTGCGAAGATGAGCATAATGTTCTTCAAGAGAAGATGAAGCAATAAGAATATCGTCAATATACAGGTATACAAAATTGAGATCATCTAGCGCGCTATTAATATAACGCTGAAAGGTTTGACTCGCGTTGCGAAGCCCGAAGGTCATATACATGAACTCGAAAAGGCCGAAAGGAGTAGTAATGGCCGTTTTCGGTATGTCCTCGGGGGCAACAGGGATCTGATTGAACGCTTGATGAAGATCAAGCGCCGAAAAGACTTTTTTACCATAAAGGTTATTAGTACAATCATGAATATGGACAGTCGGATCTTTGTCCGAAACTGTGGCGTCGTTTAAGCATCTATAATCGCCACATGGTCTCCAGGGGTTATCCTTTTTTAACTCCATATGGAGGGGGCTTGCCCAAGGGCTGCTGGAGGGGCGGCAAATGCCAGCCTCAATCCAAGAGTCGAATTCAGCTTTTACCGCTTTAAGTTTGTCTGGGGCTAGTCTACGAGGACTCTCCGAAACAGGGGGATCAGAGGTTAGAATATGGTGAAAAACATCGCTGTCTCTAGGGACTGTGGATTTCGAGATGCCCGTGATCTCAGGAAAATCAGCGAGAATCTTTGCACACTCTGAGCCGGGAATGACCGCAAAAACAGAGTCGAATGAAGCATCTTTTACAACCGCGAGAGAGTACACATTAGTAGCCGGGTCGACAAAACGACTTCTTTTAAGGTCAACAAGAAGGCTATAGTGAGATAACAGATCAGCACCTATAATGGGACGAGTAACATCCGTGATGAAAAAGCTCCATCGAATGGGGCGTCGAATGCCTAGATTAAGTGTGAGCATCGATTCGCCATAAGTATTAATTAGTGAATTATTCGCTGCAAAAAGCCTAAAGGAGCTGGGCTTGCCGCAAGCCTTAGGATATGCTGGAACGAGCGAAATGTCCGCACCAGTATCGATAAGGAACGACCTTCCCGAGATGCTATCACGTACATGAAGACGTTTAGACGAACGGGAGCCTACTGAAGACGTCTCCTCAACAGAAGGTTGAGTTAGTTTTTTTGTTGAGGATTTTTCGCCTGCCACTCAGCATATTTGGAGCACCACTCCCTGCACGATAGGGGATTATCGGGATATTTCCGATGAAATAAAAAACCTGAAGAATCACGACTGGAAGAGCGGCCGCGCCTGCTCCTGCCTCTGGATTGAGAGTCTGCGGAGTTGTTGGAAGAATCCTGGCCACCAGCTGATTTTTTGGACAACGCGTCAACCTTCCGTTCAAGGCGATCAAAGAGCTTGAGTAGGGCTTCAAGAGTAGTCGGGGTCGATTGGTTTGAAGAAACAGCATAAATTTGGGCATCCGCGGTGCCAGAAGTTTCAGCCATTCTGTCAGCTGCTTCAGCTAACTTACTGAGGTCAGTGACACCAGTAGCGACAAGGATCGAACAGTGGTGTAGTGGAAGTTGGTCAAGAAAGACAGTCTGAATAATCTTATCGTTACACGAACCTTGATTAAGAGCGCGAAGCCTCTGAAGAATTCTCGTGGGCTTGCCGTCGGTCAGTACTTCCCCCTTTAATAATTTGCGCAAGTTATGCTGTGCCGAGCTGGCAAAGGTCGTGATAAAACGCTCTTTTACTAGTTTATAGTAGTCTGGAGGTGTGGGACTTGTTTTAAGTAGGTCCTTAATAGCCGACATGCCCTCAGAGCCTAATGATAGGCAGAGATAATCAACTTTGGTAATATCCACAGTGATCTGTGAATGGCGGAACGCAGCCTCTGCTTGCATGAACCATAGCTCGGGGTCGGTTTGAATGAACGGCGGAATTTTCTGCATACGCGCGCCTTCAATACGGTTCGCTGTTGCCGGAGCCGATTGATTCGAAAGCTGTTGCCTCAGGGACTGCAACTCCTGCCGGAGTGCTTCCAACGAAATTTCGTCGTTATCGGGCATTTTAATGAATAAGAATGTACGAGAGCCCAAAAGGCTAATGCGCAAATAACTATTTCTACGCGACTCGCGAGTACACGTAGCAAATAGGGGCAATCCGATTCCTCCTACGAGGTTGAAAACGAGACTAAATTGCCTTACGCCGCTGCATATCACAAGCTGCCTAGGTAGTGCTCGCAGGCACAAACCATAATTTTCAAAGTTAAGTCTCAGTTAAAACTTAAAACTATGTAAACCGCAAAACAAGCTAAGAGAAGCCACTTTCCCGCTCAAAAAAGAAATTTTAAAGGAAATTTTATTAAAGAATGTGATTAGACAACGCGTGAGTTTCTTGAAATAAAAAAAAAATGAAATACGTGTGTCACAAAAAATCTAAAAAGTTTTCGAGTCACCTTGCGCGAGAGCGAACTTGAAAACACGAAAGCACACGAAAGTCAAAATGGCCGCCAAGATGGCTGTGAAGTTCCTAGAACGCGTGACCGTTACGCGCGAGTTTCGCGGAATTCAAAATCTCGCGAGTAAATACGCGCCGACCGAGAACAACTCTCGGAATTCAAAAGCACGCGCATGCGTGATTTTCACTGACCTCGCAAGTCACGCATGCATACCTTGGAGATTACGCTGACGACTAGCTGCCTCGGAGGAGACTCGACGAGGTGCTGCAGCGGCCGACCTCCCGGTGCTCGACGGGTGCGGTAGAAAAAGGCGCCGGTGACGGTGGCTTCACGCGCCGCACCCGGAGATCTGACTCGGAGAGATGAGCTGGCCAAAAGTTACTCCGCGAGTGCGTTGCAAGGCGCGGGTAACGAAGGCTTCACGCGTAAATGCACCCAGAGATCTGCTTCAAGTCATGAGGTTCCTCGGAGAATACTCGACGATGGGCGATGATTGAAGAGCAGTCCATGTACTTCGACCGGTTAGGAATTTTATGCGTGTACGCCGGCGTGCCAGCACGCACACGACGTAAGTCGACAAAAGTCGAAGTTTTCCGTATTAGGCCAGTCAAATTAGTCTTTATTTTGCCTGTTTTGAAACCTAATTGTAAGCCGACCTTATCAAGCGGGTTATGATTGGGGAGGTCATCAGGAACAATAACCCGGTGAATGAGTATAACAATTTACATGGGAAATGTTTTTAATTAACAATTGAATGCTCGGAAAAACAGTTTTTCGACTGCTACAAAAAAACTACTGACTTTACAGAAAAAAGTTCAAAGTAAACTTTGTAGATATTAAAAAGATCTATCAAACGCAATTTACGGATTTAAATTTAGTTAATTTGTTTATCTGCAAATCGCAAAAACCGCTTAAAAAGGCCATTTCTACGATTGTTTATTACTCTGTTAAAAATGTCGCTAGGTGCTTGATAACTCGTTTAAGTATAGCTCTTATAGCACTTAATAAGCAGTTAAAATTTTAGCTAAAAATATTTAATAGTTTTTGCATAATTCCATTTATTTATTAGATTTTGGTCATTTTTGCATGATTTTTCCCAAGCCGTGGGACGTCGTACGAGGATGCAGTAAACGGATTTTGAAAGTTTAACATCTCTACTTTCACGAACAATGAATAGCTAAGCGATTTTTTCAAATTTAATTGTTTAAAATCGCAAAATAAGAAGAAGTCATTTTTTTGTTATAAATAAAAGCAATGCGGCTCGACTATTGGTCATAGATAATCGACAGTAGGTTCGTTGGAAAGCTGGCATTTTTTCACAAATTTGAAGGGGTCTACTAACTCTCTAAGTGCTCTGGGAGCTGAGATAATTTTTTTTTTTGTAAAAATCGCTGTGTCTTCAATTATTAATATTAAGAAACGAGACAGGGACGAAAAATCGAATTAATAGTTGTACTAACAGAAAAAAAATATTTCGTCACATTTATTGCAAAATTACATTGTTATAAATAATCACGAAGGCGCGGGTCTAAATTGGAGAAGGCTACAAGTGTCACGCGGAAAAACTGAGCGTGGGAACTTCAAATCCGACGCGCTCAAAATTTTTTTCATATCTCAGTATATAATTGACGTAAACCCTTCATTTTTTTTTTAATTTGGGGTAGCTCGCCAAAATAATAACATACAGCCTACTCATTTCCCCGAAAAAGTTTATTTAACAATACTTAATTAACAACAATTATTTTTATTAACTTTTTTCTGTTTTTTTTTTCATAAATAAAGATGAATTAGTTATGGATAAATGCTGAGGTGTCTACTACTAGTTAATGAAATAATAAAAAATAATGTATTTGTTTTGAAAAAATCATTTATTGCAGATTTAACACTTAAATGGTTATTTTACGTTTTTTTGCCTTTGTTGGGCGTGATACTGACTCATTCAGTTCTTGATTATGTTCTTCTATTTCTTCTTCTTCATCTTCACCTTCATCTTCTTCTTCTTCTTCTTCTTCATCTTCTTGATCTTCTTCATCATTTGTTTCTTGTGTACTTGGCGGGACTTCGCATTCGATTTCGAATTGCTCATCATATTCTGCATCATCATGCATGATATCTGCCATATCAATAACCATTTCTTCCACATTTGTGCAGGTTCCACCATGGCATGATGAGCATATATTTGAGCATCGCAAGCCATGCTTTCGGCAGCTGCATGTCTTTTTCTTGCACCCCGTTTCACATCTACAGCTAATTTTCCGCAGTACTTCATCTAGGATGAGCGGCTCTAGTGTGGGAACGGGGTGTAAAACATCAAGTCGCTCTTTCCAACCCCAATCCGTCGGATTTTTTGTGAAAACTTCCCACTGCTGCACTTGAAGATATGTGCGAAATGCATGCTGCATTGTGGCACCTTCAGTAGGCGGCAACTTTTCAAGTTTTGCGGAACCTTTTAACGCAGACTTTTGGAAGTTTAGATATCGCTGCTCATGTAAACTTTTTCTATCTTTTTTGGTTCCATATAATCGGCTAACAATTTCATATGCACTGCGTTGAGCCTGTTGTTGGAGAGCGTTGTCGTTTAATAAAATATTGATAATTTTATTTTTGCCTTGCTTAAAAAAGCAAGACGTAGTATCACATCCTGTGAACGCGTGAAGGAACGTGAGCAAATACTGTAATTTTTCATGTTTAAGACTATTGCTGTCGTAAATACTGTCCTGTATATTTCCTTTGCCAGGTTTTAAAAAGTAGATGGTGTTATACGGTTTGTGTTTGTTTAATATTACCAGTAAATCTATGTCTTCTTCAACGATCCACGTTCTCCACGTAAGGCTGCATTTTTCCGCCGTGGTGACTATAAGAAAATCTGCATCCTCCTCGGCGACTAAAGTGGTGCAATTTTCTTTTTTGAACTGTTCGCACAATAATGTTATTAAATTTTTGTTATTTTTGTTTTGACTTAAAAATTTGTCCTTTGAAATTGAAATAACAGTTTGTCTATTAAATTCAATTTCACGGCCCAAATTTTTATTTTCTCTCCGTGACCTCTCAGCGGCCTTTGTACTTTTTGTGCTAAGTCCGTCGGGATAACCATCGAAAACTATAGTACAGTTTCTACTATAATTATTGATAGCGTAATTAACGTAGTGCTGTACTATAAATTCGATGGAATTATTCGTATCCCAACGAACTTTATGCAGAAGAAAGCCGCCATCGATTACATAGTAATCCTGCTCATTTCGTGGAAGCTCTGTTATTTTACTAAAATTGTCGTAGAAAGAAGACTTGCGTCCTTTCCGCATACCACCCTCGTCAAAAAGTGGGAGCGGATAAGGAGCAAGCTCATATTGTAAGAATTTTCGCATGTCTGATTTGCTTTCAATATTTAGCGATATTCTTTGAAATAATAATGTAGGATCGATCGCTACTACTTCATTGTCTATCTTTATCGATGAAGTGACTGTCTTCAAAGATAATACACTGTCTTTTTTTTTCAATTTGATCGATCAAAAGTTCCCGCCGACAATTTTCTTAATACATTCTAAACCTACCTCGTATGCTTTGTGGCAGTTTATTTTATCGCCACCTACTATTCCACTACTAATCGATATTATATTGTGCGTTACAGGAAATGGATTGTGGTTCTGAAAAAATTCTGTTAACTTGTTAAAGTCTTTCAAATCTCTCTTAATACGAGAATTACTTGCGTTGACATGTTGATCAGACGTTGCGTAAGTAATATTACAGAATTTCTCCACAGTATCTGTAACTTGGATTAAAACGATCGTTGATAAAACCCACTTACATAATGTACTGTCAGTTATGCCGCGTCCATGTGTTAAGCCGCCACTCACTTTCATTGGCCGCATCAATATTTGTTCAATGATCATATCAGACCACGTTCCGGATCGATATTTGTTCACTCGCCTAATAGTAAAGTAGCCTAAACGACTGAATTTATCAAACTCTATTACGTCCATTATATTTTCAAGATTGTACATATCTTGTAAATATAAGTGGGCACTTTTGGCGTACAAATTATGACCGCTAGCGTGGAAATAAGGCAACATTTTCTGTACACACTCGAGATGCATGTTCCAGTCACCACTTCTTTCTGCTTTAATAAATTGTTTTGCAAGATCTATCATTTTAAAATACTGAATCCACAATTCGGCTGTTGTTCCGTTCTCTTTAATCAAATTTAATTTATCTACAAATTTTTGTCTTATTTCTTCAATATCATTTTGTTCAAGCAACGTGTGAAATTCCGATTTTCCTACATACTCGAGCAAATTCTTTAGAACAAATACTTCTGATTCCGATAGATTCATAGTAGAAAAAATGATATGTGATAAAGCATTTTGGATTAAAATGTGTCCTCTATTGCTCTGGAATACGCGTGGCCACTTAATGCTTTTTCAGCTGAAACTTCAGCGTACAACTGGCAAAAAGCATCTTTTAATCCACTGCCGTCCATCACATATCCGACTGCGCCAAGATATGACATGAGCATATGAAATCCTCCAAGCCTCACAACGATTTTATTAATTTTTATTTCATTTGGAGTTCCCTTACAGCATTCTACAATTTCACGAGCTTTTTGATAAAGCGGTTGATCAAAGGTTACAAAAACATGTTTTTGATTTTGGGCTATACACTTTTCGTTAGCTTCGATTAAAACTGTAAAAATTGTGACATAACTACTGGGCGGGGCGTTTACGAACGGGACCGGAATTATTTTCGATATGTTGAAAGGTTTTACCTGCGTACATTGCTCCATAAAACTATTCCAACCGCTCAAGTTTTCTCGCCGTATGTAATTCCCATAAAACCATAATAAATCTGTCGGCTCTACATGATTTTGCGTTATTGGATTGTTTATAGTTACATCTTCAATCACAATATTTTTAAGCCCCACGTGCACTACTCTTTGAAAGTTTTGAAAAGGGACGAAACCAAAAGCGCCTACGTTATTAGCCGAAGGAATACGAGCTAAGCGCTCTATTATTTTAGTATTTGTTGATATTTCGGAGGCAGGAGTTGCACAGATAATACCACCCATCGCATGGAAAGTATTCCAACCATCTATTGTGCACGTGCTGTGGTCGGCATTATCGTATACAAACTGAAAATAAGCTGCACCGGCGTCATAAGTTTCGGGCTGACAAACTATAGAAGATTCAAAAAGCTGCGTTTTATAATAGGAAGCACATAATCCAAGATAAGCCAATGAATCTATGAGATTTTTCGATGCATGCTTTTTATACATCATAGTTGACAAACCCAATAAAATCGGGGATAAAAATGACCGAGGTCTTACGGAGGATATAATAATATGACAAAGTGTCATGACTCTTTTATCCCACATTTCATTTTTTCATTTGTTACTTCTCATCAAAACGTCGAAAAACGATTGTAACGTCGGTGGTATGTCATCTTTGATGTTATCAAAAAAATGATCAGGCGCAGGATAATTAACTGTATCATGATAATTCGATGTTATATCTTCAAGAAGCAATTCCGCTGCTGTATCAATAATCCGTTTGCGTTCGGCTTTAACATCTGAGTTTTTATTGTTGTACCATTCCGCAGAAAGAATCTTATTTCTTACAAATGCGAAACAAACAACTAAATCTTTTTTTACTTTATAAACGGAAATTGCGTCACCAAAATATTCTACTAGTTTATTGCGAATTGTGTCAAGTTTGCAAGGAAGTTCTTCTTCTTCTTCTTTGTATTCGCTTAAAATACTTGCAATGGAAAATTGACACTCCTCATCACTAAACTCGCATAAATAAGAGATAATATAGTCCACAACGTCAGATGTATCTTTACGCATAGGTCGACCGGTTTTATGAGACGGTCTAAAAATTGAAAATTTTCGTATGCAAAAATCATGGTAACGGGCGCCCCGTTCTACCAAATCTACGTTTTCAATAAGTTTTTTTAAAACTGTATATTCTTCTCGAAGGTTATCTCGTAAAGTTTCATCGTTCTGGCGTGAAGTAATTTTTTCTAGAATATTGCCCTTTAAAGTGTCGCTACTAACAATTTTGACTTTCGAAAGATTCGCGTTAGGATATTTTTCCTTTTAGCATTGTACTCGTGCGACGCTTCTTCCTCGCAAAAAATACAATATTTGCTAAAATCAGACTGCTGTAGAGCAATGGTATTTTGTCTCGCAGTTACTTTTAAAATACTTGCTTGTTTTTGGGCAGCTTTTATACTTGACTGTTTAACATAATTACTATGACAATTGGTATGAATTGTTAATGCTTGACACTTTTGGAGTTTTTTATGTTTGTTGTCCTTCCTCTTTAAACTTACATCAATTAAGGTTGCTATAGCCTTCTCTTTGAGAACTCCAGCCTGCTCGGGGTTGACTAGTTTGTCACACAGCAAACAGATGTTCGCGCCGTCAGTTTCCATTTTCAAGAAAACTTCAACCTGCACAAAAATAATGTATTGTATCAATAAATTTTGTAATTATTGAAACTTAATTAACTATAACATATAATTAACAAAAAAAATATATCAATAAATCTGATTTTAAAAATGTATTCATAATTAAACTGTATTTGACTATAAATATTAAAAAAAAAAAAAATTATAATTTAGACATCCGTTTACACTATGCCAAAATAAATAAATTTTAAACTAATAATATTATTTTTGCTAAAATTACGAGTGGGCTATAGCAACTTTTAGGAATAAAAAAATTGACGGACCATGGGATCGAACCGGAGCCGCCGACGCACAAGTCAGAAAGGCTACCATTAAGCCACCGTACCAATCGGACTTCTATTAATCGAACGGCTGGCTTATTTCGCTCTTTTATATTCGTACGTATATCTGCACGTAACACTAATTTCAAATAAATTATTTACCGATTTCGTAATAACACTATGAATAACAATTACAAATTTATGTACTTACCAACGGTGCGATAACACTAGTTCATAAAGTCTTTCTCTTATAGCTGTGGTACTATATCCCAAACAATCCGGATTTTCGTTTAAAAACAGCAAATGCAACTGTAATATATAACTTATAAATATATTTGATAATTACAATATAAATCAGAATACTGTATATATTCACTTACGAGGATTCAATAAATGTCACTTATAAACTGTTTATTAAACTGTAATATACACTATATGTTATACTAAAATTGTATTCGATACTGCTTATGCTTCTACACTCGGTAACTGGCGTCACTGGCACAACGGTCAAAAGAGAAAGTATAGTAACGCTCCCCTTGGCGGAGACATGCGCACAAGTGTCGAAGCGTCTAACGAAAGGTTTCACCCCGATGCCTTTCGGAACATGCGTTTCCGAACACATGAAAGCGCAGAAAAATTCAAATCTACTCACACACACATAAACTCACATACACAGAGTAATATAAAAGTATGTTTAATTAATTAATAATATGTACCATTGCATAAAATTATATGTATTTAATTATTTATTTATGAAAAAAACAGAAAAAAGTTAATAAAAATAATTGTTGTTAATTAAGTATTGTTAAATAAACTTTTTCGGGGAAATGAGTAGGCTGTATGTTATTATTTTGGCGAGCTACCCCAAATTAAAGAAAAAAATGAAGGGTTAACGTCAATTATATACTGAGATATAAAAAAATTTCGAGCGCGTCGGATTTGAAGTTCCTACGCTCAGTTTTTGCGCGTGACACTTGTAGCCTTCTCCAATTTAGACCCGCGCCTTCGTGATTATTTATAACAATGTAATTTTGCAATAAATGTGACGAAATATTTTTTTTCTGTTAGTACAACTATTAATTCGATTTTTCGTCCCTGTCTCGTTTCTTAATATTAATAATTGAAGACACAGCGATTTTTACAAAAAAAAAAATTATCTCAGCTCCCAGAGCACTTAGAGAGTTAGTAGACCCCTTCAAATTTGTGAAAAAATGCCAGCTTTCCAACGAACCTACTGTCGATTATCTATGACCAATAGTCGAGCCGCATTGCTTTTATTTATAACAAAAAAATGACTTCTTCTTATTTTGCGATTTTAAACAATTAAATTTGAAAAAATCGCTTAGCTATTCATTGTTCGTGAAAGTAGAGATGTTAAACTTTCAAAATCCGTTTACTGCATCCTCGTACGACGTCCCACGGCTTGGGAAAAATCACGCAAAAATGACCAACATCTAATAAATAAATGGAATTATGCAAAAACTATTAAATATTTTTAGCTAAAATTTTAACTGCTTATTAAGTGCTATAAGAGCCATACTTTAACGAGTTATCAAGCACCTAGCGACATTTTTAACAGAGTAATAAACAATCGTAAAAATGGCCTTTTTAAGCGGTTTTTTGCGATTTGCAGATAAACAAATTAACTAAATTTAAATCTGTAAATTGCGTTTGATAGAATTTTTTAATATCTACAAAGTTTACTTTGAACTTTTTTCTGTAAAGTCAGTAGTTTTTTTGTAGCAGTCGAAAAACTGTTTTTCCGAGCATTCAATTGTTAATTAAAAACATTTCCCATGTAAATTTTTATACCCATTCACCGGGTTATTGTTCCTGATGACCTCCCCAATCATAACCCGCTTGACAAGGTCGGCTTACAATTAGGTTTCATGAAAAAACTAATTTGACTGGCCTATATGCGCCGGCGTGCCAGCACGCATACGGAAAAGAAAAGAAATCTCCTCAGCGGCGAAATGCCGCAAACGTTACCGAGGCTCGGTTTGCGGACGAGAACACGTGCCGCAGGTAAGGCGGTGGTGACGAAGGCACACCGCTGCAGGTTGAAACCTGCTGTCCTCCTCCTCGGCGTCCTTTTTGTCGGGGTCACCAATGTGGGGATTGTATACCCACGTCTCCATACATTCCAGGAATAGGAAGGGAGAGAGAAATGAGAGAGTCGTATTCAACTCAACAAAAGGTTTTATTATGGTACTGAGGAGTACAGCGGACACACGTCCGCACCCTCTAATGCTTGAGCAACGACTGCCGCTCGCAGGCGGTTTCTCTCTCTTCCAACATGGCTGGGACTTCCCCCGCTCTCGCAGTTAGAGTGAGAGGAAAGATCTCAGTCCCTACAAGTGTATGTAATTTCAGATGCTAACGCATCTATAAGGAAGTACTGTCGGTAAGCTTGAACTTAAGAGTATGTTAGTTCGCCATAGTGTAAACAGCGTT
The DNA here is from genome assembly GCA_036365515.1 of Torymus aiolomorphi. Lineage (NCBI taxonomy): Eukaryota > Metazoa > Arthropoda > Insecta > Hymenoptera > Torymidae > Torymus > Torymus aiolomorphi. Next base: position 172,528,010 of record CM070873.1, read on the forward strand.
TTTTGTTCTTACTACTAAAAATGTCAAGTTTTGCGCCAAGTAAAGAGTATTTGCAGGGAATTTTATTGCAATATTTTATTAAAAAAAAATCAGCAGCTGAATCGCACAGGATTCTTGTTGAAACTTACGGTGACCATGCTCTGTCGGAAACGACATGCAGAGACTGGTTTCGACGCTTCAAAAATAACGATTTTGATCTTAGAGATAAAGAATGTGCTGGTGCACCAAAAAAGTTTGAAGACGAAGAATTGGAGGAATTACTAAATGAAGACTCATGTCAGACGCTAGCTGAACTTGCAAAATCATTACGAGTAGATAAGACAACAGTTTCGAAACGTTTGAAAACGTTAGGAATGATCCAAAAGCAAGGACATTGGGTGCCGTATGAGTTGAAGCCGAGAGACGTCGAACGGCGTTTTCTCACGTGTGAAGTGCTCCTTCAACGGCAGAAAAGGAAAGGTTTTTTGCATCGTATCGTGACTGGCGATGAAAAGTGAATACAGTACGATAATCCTAAGCGTAAAAAATCGTGGGGTAAGCTCGGCCATGCATCAACATCGTCCGCAAAACCAAATATCCATGGTTCGAAGCTTCTCTTCTGCATTTGGTGGGATCGGCAGGGTGTAATTTATTATGAACTGCTGAAACAAAATGAAACTATCACGGGAGATCACTATCGACTGCAACTGATGTGTTTGAGCCGAGCCCTCAAGGAAAAACGGCCGCTGTACGAGCAGAGACACGACAAGGTGATTTTGTTACATGGCAATGCTCAGTCACATTGCCACGTTGCAAAAGTCGTCAAAGAAACTTTGGAGGCGCTTCAATGGGATGTCCTACCTCACCCGCCGTATGGCCCATACATTGCTCCTTCCGACTACCACTTGTTCCGGTCGATGGCTCATGGCTTGGCTGAACAGCACTTCCATTCTTGTGAAGATGCCAAAAAATGGATCAATTCTTGGATAGCTTCAAAAGACGAGCAGTTCTAATTCCGAGATAGAATCCGTAAATTGCCAGAAAGATGGGAGAAAATAGTGACTAATGATGGGCAATATTTTGAGTGACATGCTTTTTACTACATACTTTAAATAAAGCATAAATTTTCACAAAAAAACAGCGAGAACTTATTCAAGGTCGCAATAATATAGATCAGTATCTTTACGATGGCGTTATAAATGATTTTTCAGTCTTTTGCCAGATATCGCTAAAAAAATGGCTTATCGCTTGTGTGTTTTGATACATTATTCTACGACATAATTTTAAGAAATGGATGTATTAATCAAGGCTTTAAAAAGTGGGCTAAAAGACAAACTGTAATGGATAAGGGTATTTGGATTAATCCAAAAAATTATATATTTCCAAAGCACTGGACTTTATTAGTTGATCTTCACAATCACAAGGCCATGGAATTTTTTGATTCGTTACACGGATCACCAAAAACACAGCGCGAGATGTGCAGATTTATAGAAAGCCAACTAAGAAAGCCAGTACAATGGTGTGAATGGATCTTATTTGTGTCTACCATATCAAATAAATGAACAAGGAATCATAGGCTATCTGCTCAAACATTCGATTTACGGAAGAAGATATGAATGCAGGACGCCAAGGTCTTGCAAACATTATGTGCTATACCCCATCAAATAAAGAGCGAACTAAATTGACAATAAAAAGTTAGCAACCTTTATTTCTTAATGAAGCCGAGAAAGAAACCATTGATCTATCAGGTGGCACTGAACTGATCCAAATTACACGTGAGTCACCAATGAACTTCTCTAGCACATTAGAATTTAGTTCAGGTCCTGATGATTATAAAACCAATTTGAGAAAATCGAAATAGTAAACCTTATTCTTTTTTAATATGAGGTAATCTGCGTACGAGTATAAAAAACAATCACCCTTCTTAGGGCTAAGTGATGTATAATCATAATTTTAAGAGAAGTTACAGGGGCGAAAAGCTGCTGCACCACGTATAGAGGTGTTTGCAACTAAGACGCTTAATTGTTTATTTAAAAGCTTGGTGTCACTATTTCCTTGATGAGTATCTGTTCCTATCTGTTGGACGAATGGATGCAAAGTCGGGTACTACAGCTGGCCATGCAAAAGACGGAATTACTATACCTAACTAGGAAACGCATAGACACGACGATACCCATGAGGGTGGGGACGTCCGTTGTGCATACTGGGCGGTCCGCCAAATATCTGGGGGTGACCCTGGATACGAGAATGACCTTCTGGCCGCACATACGTGGCGTCGCTGAGAGAGCGGCGTTAAAGATCGCCGCCCTCGCCTACCTCATGGCAAATACGAAGGGACCGAGACCGAGCGTACGACGACTGCTTATGACAGTGACCAACTCGATGCTCTTTTATGGGGCCGAGATATGGACGGACGCGACGCGAATAGAAAAGTACCGCAAAAAGATCGCGGCGGTACAAAGACTGGGAGCGCTGTGAATCGCGTGCGCGTACCGCACCGTCTCAGCGGTGGCGGTACTAGTGATCGCAGGGGTTGTCCCAGTAGACCTTCTCGCTCTCGAGCGGAAGAGGATCTGCGAGTACAGCGAAGAAAGGGGAAGAACGAGGGCCTCCATAGACGCACGGACGACGACGCTGACATCCTGGCAAACGCGATGGACAGACAACGACAAAGCCAAGTGGAGGAGACGCCTCATAACGGACTTGCGACTCTGGCATACGAGAGGAGCTGGGGAGGTGAACTTTTACCTGACCCAGTTCCTATCCGGACACGGATACTTCCGCCAGTATCTGCATCGGATGGGGAAGGTAACGACCCCGTCCTGCAGGTACTGTGGACATAATAGAGACGACGCGGAGCACACATTTTTCGTATGCCCCCGCTGAATAGTCGCGAGACACAGACTACAGACGAAGACAGGTGACATCATACCGGATAACGTCGTGACACTGATGCTATCAAGCAAACAAAACTGGGACGACATAGCACGCTACGTGACTCACGTACTACAAGGCAAAAAGACTGACGGTTGCCTTGAAAACTGATACAGGAGACGAAAAATAGACAGACCAGACAAGATATATAAGATTGCCGTAGGGCATAGAAACGCCGACCGGTCCGAAGTAATGTGTATAACAGTTCCGGGCCGGATTCCGGTGAACGCCGCGGGAAAGGTTTTGGGTGTTTAGGGGGTAGAAATTCCTCACACCACGACGCTTCGTGATGGTCATAGTGGGCCCCCCTTCATGCTGTAAGCAAGGACGGGGGCCTTGGAAGATTCACGTAGTACCTCGGAAAAAAAAAAAAAATCTGTTCCTATCTGTTCTCATTGTTTTCAAGGAAATCGTACGCTCTTACTCAATGTTGAATGCGAAATTTTTTCCGGAACCCCTTTTGCCCTCTCATATATATACGGGTATGTTTGGCGGGTAGCGCGTAGCTTCAGCTTCATGATAATTCAGCACGTACAAAGCAAAAAGGGTTATTATATTAAAGCAGTAATTCCACGCAATTCATCAATTTTGCAAGCTTTTCGCAGTATAAAGCCCAATTTACTTTTTGATCATATCCAGTAAGAGTGCATTACTCTAAAATATGTAAAAAATTATGTATATAAATTATATGTGCTTAATTATTAACATCTTATGTAAGGGATATACTCTAAACCATGACGTTTTATATATTTATTAATGTTCTCTACTGAGCGAGGATAGATGGACTTCAGTGGAGCAGGTGTTTGAACAAAAAGAAAGACTTAGTCATTGAAACAAAACTAATCTATTAAACATATAACTAAACTCTAGGTTACAATTGAACTCCTGGGAAGGTAGCAATACTTATTGTGCGTGATTTGTGTAGCGTGTGTATTGACGTGTTGTTGCATTCAAGCTTTTAACGAAACTGAGTTCGATAGCGCGGTTGACCTGCAAGAGCGAAAGAGTAGGTGCATGTACGCGTAAGTAAGTGTGCGTGTAGTGAGTTTGCTTGTAGTGAGTTTGTGTGATGTGCTAGTCCCGTGGTGGTAGAGGTGTCTCGGTCGTTTTCCGAACATCTACTGAAAAATCCCACGTGAGATCTTACGTGGAATGTCATGTTTCAAATTTCTCTCGTGAAATCTCACGTGAGATCTCATGTGTAAAATTTCCAAAAATGTAAAAAATGGCTAAATCGCTTCAAAACATAGATTTTTGAACTTATCTGGGGGGTGACGTAATCTAATGGGCGACTCCTAATCCCCAGAAACTGATTTTTTATCATTAAAGGGATTTTAGCAGCTTGCGGACCAGAATTTCAGATGAGATTTTGGCGTGAGATTCTTCAGTAGGGTTATCAAATTTTTCAGACTATCCGACTCTACCACGGAAAATCCATTGAGCGTCAACCTCTTCTGCTCGGCACTATGAACCACTCGAAAAAAACGTAAATGTTTCAACAAAAAAATATGTAAAAATTAATTTTAAATTTTTTCATTCAATTTATTTTTGTTATTCTTCATTTAAAGAAAGAAATGACGTCAAAGGTTTCATTAAAAAAGCTTTGGGTCACCTCACAATCGTGACTTCAGTATGCGTCCACATATATGTGGACGTCGGTCAGAAGAGGTTAAACTTCAAGGCTTAGGATTTCTATTTTTTATGGTGAAAGGAAGTACTAAGCTCAAGAGCATCCAATTACAAGCCCCAAAGACTCTTCTGTTTAGTGAAACAGTTTGTTTCATTATTCTTTTTCTCCTTTGTCTCGTTACCGTTGAAGATTATACTTCTGTTATACGCACGTAATAATTTTCTTAACTCGTGTGATGCAGTTCGCACAAAAAAATGTCATGAGGAGAAAGCCGCGATAGAGAGAGCATAGAGGCAAGGATGCTTGGCAAAAATCCCTTACTCAGTCACGACTCTGAATTGTGTCACACATCACACAGCGATATTGTACTGCCTACTCATCGAGAACGAGGTAGTATAATAAGTATAATGCTTCTATATTTCGCAATGATATACTTTCATAACTTTTGCATGTAAGGACAAACCTTGTTTTGTTGCATACATTGTTATTCAAACATGTGCAAAATGTAACTTTGCGCATGGAGCATCGAAATAGTACATTTCGATACTAGTGCGAAAATAGTACATTTCGACACGGGTGGGGAAGTCGATTATTTAGCTGGTGACATTTTGCACGAGCGAAGCGAGTGCGAAAAAGTCACACCACCTAAATAATCGACTTACGCACTAGTTTCAAACGGTATTTTATACCACGAGCGCCGAAAAATCATATCAAGGTTGTGATTTTGAAGTTAGAGTGGTATAAAGTAATTTTATAGACTGCGTAGCATAAATCCGCCTTTATGTGACGCCTATTTGTGACATAATAGTAGTCCATTATTACACCATGCTTATCCCTCTCGTTATCACTTAGGCGATGGCGCACGGTTCAAAAATGGATTGCTAATGTCCCGGATAGGCGTGACACGGCGGATTTATGCAGTCGGTGCTTTAAAATAATCTACTATTCACGTATCATAAGTCGTTCTTCATAGCACGGCGTTAAGCGCACTCGCTACGCTCGGGCGCTTATACTGTGGCACCTTGCACGTATTGGTTTACAATTTTATCCCAACGGCTTTTTAGTGCCGTTTGAGTGACTTTTTAGGACATTGCACTATGTTATATTATTTTTAATAATGTTTATGTTAGATAGAAGTAGAATATGCAACTGATGTTGTGAATTACAAAATCACAATTGAAACTTGAAAATATAACATTCTTATGACCAAAAGTACAAAGTAACGAGCATGGTAACAGTAGTCCTTAAATGGTACAGAATGCGGAATTTTCTTGCTTGAAATGAGGAAGTGAACACAATAGCTAGGGTGTGAGAAAATTCCATAATACGCACCTACGGAGGAAAAGTTAAGAATACCCCAGATCGCACGTAAATTGTCATCCGAGCCGAAACCTAATGTACTATTTTTGCAGAAGATATTGATTTATAAAAATAAATTCATAAACACAATTTATGTCTACATTTATTAGGAAATTTTATTACACTAATTGTTTATTGCAATAATACAACATATAGAAAAGAAAATATGGGTGACAAATAAGAATTAAAAATAATTATTTTTCCAGTAAGTCGATTTTCATATTATGAAGTACTTTAAATAACTTCTAATAAATTTTACAAAAAATATTATTAATAAGCAGTAGTAATTATGACTATATTATTAAATGTAAATTAATATATTTGTATAATAAAATGTAGTGAATTAGTAGTACACATGTATTAAAATGATCTAATTCCCTATCGCTCGCTCGATTCAGAAATTATTTAACATATTGTGTTTATAAATAAATCGTTAACAAATAAATGAATTTTTAGCGAAGAACTAAAAAGTACGCTAAATGGATATAAGTAACAAAATTTTCTGAAATAAAACCATAAGTGACATCCACAATTAAATAACGAATAAATGAATATAACATAATTTTTATTATATTAGATCATATCACTTTTGTTATATAGTATACTGAACAAACTTCCATTAATATTCATGGATTTCCATCTATCCATGACTATTCGACTATAATACGTAAATCGCAAAATATGTCCATATCTTTCCATCAATACGGTACTTTTATTATCTTTCGGTTTCAACGTCCATACTTACGTTGCTTATTCTTAAGTTTCCCGGGATAATATTTTAAATAAAATAATTTTGTTTGTAAAAAAATAGTATACGCACCACGGGAGAAACTAAAGAATGTCTCAGATCGCATGTTTGTCGCAGGCTGACAATTTACATGCGATCTGGGACATTCTTTACTTTCCACCGTAGATGCATAATATACCAAAAATTTAGATTGAAAATCGAATATATTGTAAAACCATTTTTTTTTCTATTTTAGACGCTGTTTTCATTTTTCCTAATATATTTTTATATATTTATCCTTATTTTTTCATTTTATAAATAAAAAAAAAATGACCCCGCGTTATTTGGTTAAGTGGGAACGAGATCCACAATTTTCAGGTTGGTTAGAAAAGGATAAGGAAAAGGATATGGCTTATTGTAAGATCTGCAAATGGCAATTGGATCCCCATAAATCGGGTTTAAGGAAACATAGTATAAGTCTATATCATCGTAAAGAAGAAAGTAACATTAAAAAAGGCAAGAAATCTCTAATAAAATTGGGAGTGCAAATATACACGATTCCCACCAAAAAGAGATTCCTGCTGTATCGTGCCCGAACGATTCAGACAGTTCTTGTGTAAGTACTCTTTTAAAAAAAAGTAATATTTTGGTAGAAAGTCCCCATCGACAAGAGATTTCTGTAACGCCGTGTTTAAACGATAGTCACAGCTCTTGTGCAGATATCTCCACCATGAAGACTATAATGCGATTGTTGAAAATGATACAATCGGTAAATACAGGTATAATAAAGATTGGGAATACTTGGATGAACTGAGTCCATGGATTAGGCCCGTAGCAAATGATGTTACAAAAGCTCACTGTAACATATGTAATGAAGATTTGGTTGCGAAACATCAATTTTTACTTCGCCATAGAAATACCTTGAAGCACAAGAATAAGTCGGGTGAAGATTTTCAAAATTTAAAAAGAACAAGTGATCGTGGCTTAATAAAAATTTGCGCACTACTAGTTGAAAGTAATTTGTCCTTTCATTTTGGTGAAAAACTTAGTAAATTCATAGAAAATGTAGCTAGCGATTCAGAAAATGTAAAAGGCATTACTTCAAATAGAAGAAAAATTAGAAATGTAATCGTTGATGTTATAGCTCCTGAACTACAAAATCGACTGGCAAAAATTCTGATGAATCAGAAATTTTCAATTCTAATAGATGAAGCCACTGATATAACTACTCACCTTCAATGTGTATTGTAGTTCGATATATCGACGATGAACAGGGAAAAGTATGCGATTCGTTGTGGGATTTGGTTGAAATCCTGGAAGGCGATGAACATGCTCCTGCTAATGCAGAAACAATTGTAAATTGTATTAAAGCTTCCTTTCAAGATAAAGAGATCCCATTGGAGAACATAAAGGCATTTTGTTCAGACACTTGCAACGTTATGATGGGTTGTAAAAAGTCGGTGTCAACTAAATTAAAAGAGTTGAACCCAAATATCGAGATTGTCAAATGTAGGTGTCATATTACACACTTATGTGCGCAACACGCGTTAAAAGATTTGCCATTCATAGATTTTGTTTCATCTGTGTATAATTACAGCTCAGCAAGTTCAAAGCGGCAATCAATATGGGAAGCTTTAAAAAAAAAAATTAAAATTAAAGGTTTTGGTCATTTTAAAGCCGATATTTACACGATGGTTATCGTACTACGATGGTATATTAAGACTGCTTAGAAGATGGGAAGCTCTTCGTATTTTCTTCACCAATGAAGTTGCAAGAGCAAGAGAAAATACGCGCAGTCAATCAACATCTGAAAATTCTGCTGAACAAATACTTCAGATGTTAGAGGACCCATTGATACAACTTTTGCATATGTTTTTAGAATCAGTATTGGGAAAATTGTGCAGGGTTAATGAAGCTTTGCAAACAAAAAAATTAATTGTTCATCAGAAAAATGTTGATTCAATAAGACGATTGTACATTAATATCCTTAAAATGTACATGAATAATGATTACATCAATCGTACTCAAGTCAAAGATCTGGACCCAAACAAACAATGCGAATTGAAACATTTATCAGAAATTGATCTGGGGAAAACTGTAAATAAAAAGTTGAAGAATCGAGAAATAATCATTGATCAAGAAAGTGAAATCGATTTTCGTAACGTATGTCGCAATTTTCTAATAAAAATTTGTGCGCAGTTAAAAGAAAGATGTGACTTTAATGATGAACGACTTTTAAATGTAAGATATCTACATCCAAACAATGCCTTAAACGTGAAATTTCATAACAGTCATCGTAATATGGACGCTGTGATAGAGGCATACCAATGTTTGGAAGTAAATCCAACCGAAAGAGAAAAAATTAATAATGAATGGAACGATTTGATGAATTATAATTTCTCCGATGAAATTCGTCAAGAAAAAAATACAGATCACTTTTGGTTTAAAATAAAATCGGTAACAAAAGATGGTGAGAAATTATTTCATAACATTTCTACATTTGCCCTTTCAGTGTTATGTATTCCACATTCAAATGCATCTCCAGAAAGAATTTGGAGTAAGTATGGCTTGGAAAAGACACCAATCAGAAATCGATTGAATTTTGCAAGCATTCGTGGTATTTTATTAGCTGCTCAGTATATTAAAGATATTGGTGGAACAGAGCAGTTTGAACCCACAGAAAGAATGATGGAAATGATGAGAAAACCATTGTTTTCACATAAAAGAAAATTCGTTGAAGAAAACGATGAAAATGATAAAAACAGAGACTTAAGTTTCGGAGAAATTTTCATAACCGATGCTATGATTCAGACCTGTCTCGAAGAAGAGAAGTTATATTTCAAAAGTTATGACCGAACACCTCTCGAAGACAATGGTAATGATTCTCGCATTGATGACAATAATTTTGAATATCAATCTCATGGATTTGATGTAGAACAATTAAATCCTGCAAGCGAGAATGACTGGACAATAGAAGACATGAATGCAATGGATTGTATTGATGTTAATGTGAATAACATTGATGATATAACTCATAATATGATGGATCATTCATATGCATTTAATGATTTCAACAGTAAGTCGAACTTGAACAATGATGCTTCATTAGAAGTACCTGAAATTGAAAATTTAAGTGTTCGTGAAAATGAAAGCGTCACATTCGGTATAATGCAAAATGGTCTATTGTCAGATACAAAACATTATATGAGTAATGAAAACCAATTTACGATTGGAAGGTATAGTGGAAAAAATGACCATCCAATACGAGATCAACGTACTACAGATGATACTAATTACCCAGTAACGATGTTTTCTCGTGACTGAATTTTATTTGTTTTCGAAGGAATATCAAACTCTATTTGGTGCTGGCATACCAGGCTACATTGATAGTGACGTTATTGATGCATTTGCTGCTGCAAAAGAGCATGAATGGACTGACACTGTTGCCTTTCCTTCGCAACAAACTAAAATTATTTTTAATAATGCAGATATAGCAATGCCAAGTATGAACTGGAGTATGTTTAATATAAAAAAGACATATCAGGTTTGATACTGATGCCTTACGAAAAGAATAAACATTGGCGTTTGTTTATCGTAAATATCAATAAAAAGTTGACGTGGCACCTCGATCCATTCTTCATTGAAGAAGATAAAATAAGTGACGAGTCCAAAACGTGCTTCGAAAAATTTATGCGATATATAGAAAAATCTAAACTTCTCGGACAAAACACTCTCAATACCACAGAGTGGATGAATGCTAGATGTCCAACAAAACGTCCATTACAAAACGATTTATTCAATTGTGGATTGTACGTAATGCACTATATGAATGTTATTGGAAAGAACGAATTATTTAACTTAAATTTTGATCCAATGGAATATAGAGTTGAAGTAGCCCAGACATTATTGAGAACGTCACAAAATATGAAAAATACTTGTTTATTGTGCTTCTCAACCAATGTAAAAGGTGATAAAAAATATTGCAAATTATGTAAAAGATTTGCACACATAAAATGCATACAAAGAGAGAAGTTAAATATGTTAGACACGTTCATTTTATGTAAAAAATATTAATCGGTACGTACATTAATACGTATATAAATTTAAAATTCTTATAAAGAATTAAGTATTGTCATTATTAACAATAATAAACACCTTTAGTGTTTAAATTTTGAAAATAATATTCGATATTAAATATTATACTGTAAAGTCACATCATAGCTACGCCTATTTAATGCATAAAAATGGACAACTTAACATTAACTTAATTTATAATAATGTATATTATTAATGTATCGATGCCTCTCTACGATAACTAGCCCGATTCACATTCCAATGATCACTAGTCCATTTCAGTATTCGTAACGAAGAATACCATTGATTCGCGTCGAAGAGTAGTACGATTATTTTTCTTTCTTTTACGGAAAAAGTTTTATTTTTTTTTCCATAAGCTTGTCTGATGGTACTGTTTCTGTGAAACTCGGTGAATAGTGCTACTTTTTGTCAGAATCTCGCGAATTATATTCGTACTTCAAGCAAGGCCGTGGCTTATACTATGTTTCGCCGCAGTTATGGAAAATGTACCAGTCTTCACTGGGACTTTATGAAACGTACTTATCTTCGTAAGAAGCGTCGATATGAAAATTATTTTTTGAAAAAAATAGCTAAAATTCATGTATATAATAATAAGACGGACCAGCCTAAATAGAAATGTCTATCGGGATGTTAAACTAATAAATAATTGAAATGTTTATTATAATTGACATAATTAATTTAAATGAAATAGTTTCAATTTGACGTATGTATTTAATAATTAAATAAAAAAGACTTTCTATTAAAATGAAGGCCATGCTTTTATTTCATATATATCAATTTATAATGTATATATCAATTTATAATGTATCGTGATCGACCCACGAGCTTGTACGTCGTCGCAATTATATTTGTTCTGAGAATGCTGTGATATACGATGATAATCTAAATCAAAGATATTATAAAGTCAGTGCTGCGGAATTGTAAGTTGCGGGTTAAGTGTGCGTCATAGGGGTGGGTAGTGCAGTAAATTAGGCGAAAAAATGAGGTAAAAAAACGTGAAAAATTAGATGAATTTTAACCAAAACTTACATAATTTTCTATCGAAATTGGCGTAAAAAACAGTAGAAATAAATTATAGCTTAGTTATTGTATTACCCTTTTTCCACATGAGTCACGTGTTTTTATTGATTAATCTCTTGTGAATTTCACAAAAATAATAAAATTAAAAAAAAGTAAATAAAGTGATCTAATTCACATAAAAATCTGCTGGATAATGGTTTATACGCGACCATAGCTGTAATTTATCTCTGGCGAAGATTACGTTAATATTGGGTGAAAATCACGTGAATTTTACATAACATTTATATTACGATTTTGGAGTTTCTAGTCAGGTGATAATTCATGTGAAAATGTAGGTGAAAATCAGCTAAATATTTATAACCAGGATTGGATAGCACGTATACAGAATGCGATATAATAAAAAAATCAAATAAATTGTGATAATAATAATACATGAAAAGTAAAAGCATTGTTCAGCTTTAAATATTTATTTTGAAAGTAAATTGTTTCATAGAAAAATATGTTAATGTTAACATTTGAAGTATATGAACAATGAGTATGCTTATTTTGTAGAGCACCTTAAACTTAAAAAATTACAATTATCTCTAGTAATATTAGAAAAGCTTCTTCGATGATTACTTACTTAACATTTACTAAACAGTTATAGTAGTTCTATCGTCTCATAGCTTAGACTTAATGATAGCGATGATTGCTTACATTAACATTCGAAAAAATAAAAAAACTGGATTACAAATAGCAAAAATAATCAAACAAAAAAGTTTTAATCGGTGCCTCAACAATTAAAATAGATTAACCATGAGTGACTATTTTATACAACAAATTATATACGAAACCACAAGTATAATATGTAGTATAAGGGTTTCAATATAATTTATTAGAAAGATAGAGAAAATAGTAATGAAATTAAAAATTATTAAATACGTTGCGAAACTGTATGTTACAATATTGTTATAATCAGATGATCGTACTGAAATAAAATAGTAAACGATATTAACCTTTAGAGAGCCGGGATTTAAGGGGGCATATCTCCCTCATAAAACTGGTAGAAAAGGTATCTTATATCATGGATTGATCATGTAAAAAGTGTCGATCATGGGTTGCAGTAATGTATTGGCTTTCCGACCCTCTAGAGGTTAAAACAAGACAGATAGATTGATAAATATATAGGTATATAGTTAGATAAGCAAATAGATAGATAGATAACTGTTTTCTGCATATGAAAAATGTATGGATGCATTGTTTTCGTAAAAGTATCATATCACAGTTGTGATACTTCGTCTACTATGAATATAATTTTTCATTACAATTTCATTTTAATTAGGTTAAATAATAAGATTTGATTTAATTATTTAGTTTTAAATAGTTAGGAATAAAAAGGCAGTTTTAAAAATTCAAATGTAGTGGAAGTAGCAAATTGTCACGCCTATTCATTAGAAACCAATCAAAATAAATCTTTCAATGCTTCACAACATCTGGCTATCATTCTTTTTAAGAGTAGAGAATTTTATTGTAATGTTATTTGCCTGCAAGTACATGATTGAACAACATTTCTGCATTGTTACCATGAAAATTACTTTCTACCGCCATATACCTTCCTGTAGACAACACCTCAAACATATCGTTACATTAATTCACCTGTGGAGAAGATCCTTTGACCGAAAGTTTTCAATTCAATGCGGAGCAACTTTGAAAATAAATTATACTATGTATAATTAAAGGCAATATTAGTAAGAAGACTTCATTTAAAAATTAAAATTATGGAAATTCGTTCCGAACAAATTGGACAAAATCTTAGTAAATAAGTAGGGAGAATGGCTACTTAAAATCATTTTACAGACTTAAATTAAAATTAGAGGGCACTCAAAAACAATTGCTAGCTTACTAAAATATAAACAATATACATAAGTAGAAAAAAATATTTGCAATACTTTTGTCATAAGTAAAATTGAGATAACATTGTGAAATGAATAATAACTTTTGTAGGTACATCTCGAAAGTTTCTGATACTCTAAAGTCCGGTACTGTAAATAATGCTGATCATGAATATGTTGCAAAATAGTTTTAGATTTAGTTTAAAATCTAGGTTTGGCAACGTTGCAATCTTCTGAGGCAATATAGATTCGATTGTTGCATTTTCAATGTGTTTGAAGTTTGCACGTTGCGGCCCCAACGAAAATCCAGAATTTCCAAATTCGTTAATTTCAACCCGTAATCGATTCTACAGCAACACAAATGATGATAAGAAGATGCGAACATGCAAAAAAATAAACAAGATGAAGCAAAACTCACCCCTTACACATCCACTACAATTTCCATGATCCCCCAAAACAGCGAAAAAAATTATATTTCGTTAGTTTTAGACCTTCCCTGTTATTTTATTTTTGGAATATATTTTGTAGCAAGCCAAGAGACTAGAAAAATATTGGCGTCGACGTAAGTACCGCGAAACGATCCCATATGGGATCATTTTCTTTCTAGTCTCTTAACCCGCTAGAAAATGTATTCCAAAAATAAAATAACCGGGTAAGTCTAAAACTGCCCAATATAATTCTTTTCGCTGTTTTGGAGAATGAAGGGGATCATTCCGGGGAACTTACGTCGATGCTAATTTTTTTCTAATTGGCACGCTACAAAATGTGTTTTAAAAACAAAATAACCCAGAAGGTCTAAAACTACAGAACTATAATTTTTTTCGCTGTTTTGGGAGATAATGGAAATTGTAGGGTATGTCTGAGGGGTGAGTGTTGCTTCATCTTGTTTTTTTTTGCATGTTCGCATCTTGTTATCATCATTTGTGTTGCTGTAGAACCAGGGGCGTCAGGATGTATATGGTAGCTCTGGTGAAACCAGACCTTGCTAGCCGGAGGGTATGGAAAACCAGAGCTAGAAGCCTTTTAAGGAAGTAATGCGAAAGAAAACAAACAATTTTAAACCCAAGTAGCCGGGAGACGCGAGTTCCACACATATTAGGGAATTGCGTAGACGTGCAACAATAAGCAAGACAATTATTAAAACAATTGCAAACCCAAGTAGGCGGGGGATAAGGTCCACGTATGTAAGGAAGTCATGTAGACATGAAAAAATAAGCAAAACGATTATTTAAATAATTTTTAAACCTAAGTAGCCGGGGGACGCGAGGTCCACGCATATTAGCGAATTACGTAGATGTGCAACAATAAACAAGACCATTATTTAAATAATTTTTAAACCCAAGCGACCGGGGGATATGAGGTCCACGCATATAAGGGAATCATGTAGACATGAAAAAATAAGCAAAACGATTATTTAAATAATTTTTAAACCCAATTAGCCGGGGGATATGAGGTCCACGCATATTAGCAAACTAAGTAGATGTGCAACAATAAGCAAGACCATTATTTAAACAATTTTTAAACCCAAGTAGGCGGGGAATATGAGGTCCACGCATATAAGTGAGTCAGTTATAGAGGTTTGAAATGAAAGTCCTGCTTACATCGCACGTCTACGTAACACCGTTATATGCGTTGAACTCGCGTCCCCGGCTACATGGGTTTAAAAAGTATTTAAATAATCGTTTTACTTATTATTACATGTCTTCATGAATCTCTTATATGCTTGGACCTTATATCCCCCGCCTACTTGGGTTTAAAAATTATTTAAATAATCGTTTTGCTTATTTTTTCATGTCTACATGATTCCCTTATATGCGTGGACCTCATATCCCCCGGCTGCTTGGGTTTAAAAATTGTTTAAATAATTGTCTCGCTTATTGTTGCACATCAACGTAATTCGCTAATATGCGTGGTAACTTACGTCTCCAGGCTACTTGGGTTTTAAATTGTTTAAATAATTGTCTTGCTTATTGTTGCACGTCTACGCAATTCCTTAATATGCGCGGAACTTGCGTCTCCCGGCTACGTGGGTTTAAAATTGTTTTAATAATTGTCTTGCTTATTGTTGCACGTCAATGTAATTCCCTAATATGCGTGGAACTCGCATTTCCCGGCTACTTGGGTTTAAAAATTGTTTAAATAATGGTCTCGCTTATTGTTGCACATCAACGTAATTCGCTAATATGCATGGACCTCGTATCCCCCAGCTACTTGGGTTTAAAAATTATTTAAATAGTCGTTTTGCTTTTTCTGCATATCTACATGACTCCCTTATATGCGTGGAACTCGCGTCTCCTGGCTACTTGGGTTTAAAATTGTTGTAATAATTGTCTTGCTTATTGTTGCACGTCTACGTAATTCCCTAATATGCGTGGTAACTTACGTCTCCAGGCTACTTGGGTTATAAATTGTTTAAATAATTGTCTTGCTTATTGTTGCACGTCTACGTAATTCCTTAATATGCGCGGAACTCGCGTCCCCCGGCTACGTGGGTTTAAAATTGTTTAAATAATTGTCTTGCTTATTGTTGCACGTCTACGTAATTCCCTAATATGCGTGGACCTCGCGTCCCCCGGCTACTTGGATTTAAAAATTATTTAAATAATCGTTTTGCTTATTTTTTCATGTCTACATGATTCCTTATGTGCGTGGACCTCATATCCCCCGGCTGCTTGGGTTTAAAAATTGTTTAAATAATGGTCTTGCTTATTGTTGCACATTTACGTAATTCGCTAATATGCGTGGACCTCGCATCCCACAGCTACTTGGGTTTAAAAATTATTTAAATAATCGTTTTGCTTTTTCTGCATGTCTACATGACTCCCTTATATGCGTGGAACTCGCGTCACCTGGCTACTTGGGTTTAAAATTGTTCTAATAATTGTCTTGCTTATTGTTGCACGTCTACGTAATTCTCTAATATGCGTGGTAACTTACGTCTCCGGGCTACTTGGGTTTAAAATTGTTTAAATAATTGTCTTGCTTATTGTTGCACGTCTACGTAATTCCCTAATATGCGTGGAACTCGACTCCCCGGCTACTTGGGTTTAAAATTGTTTTAATAATTGTCTTGCTTATTGTTGCACGTCAACGTAATTCCCTAATATGCGTGGAACTCGCATTTCCCGGCTACTTGGGTTTAAAATTGTTTAAATAATTGTCTTGCTTATTGTTGCACGTCTACGTAATTCTCTAATATGCGTGGTAACTTACGTCTCCGGGCTTCTTGGGTTTAAAAATATTTAAATAATCGTTTTGCTTATTTTTTCATGTCTACATGATTCCTTATGTGCGTGCACCTCATATCCCCCGGCTGCTTGGGTTTAAAAATTGTTTAAATAATGGTCTTGCTTATTGTTGTACATCTACGTAATTCGCTAATATGCGTGGACCTCGCATCCCCGAGCTACTTGGGTTTAAAAATTATTTAAATAATCGTTTTGCTTTTTCTGCATGTCTACATGACTCCCTTATATGCATGGAACTCGCGTCTCCGGGCTACTTGGGTTTAAAATTGTTTAAATAATTGTCTTGCTCATTGTTACACGTCTACGTAATTCCCTAATATGCGTGGAACTCGCCTCCCCGGCTACTTGGGTTTAAAATTGTTTTAATAATTGTCTTGCTTATTGCTGCACGCCTACGTAATTCCCTAATATGCGTGGACCTCGCGTCCCCCGACTACTTGGGTTTAGAAATTATTCAAATTATCGTTTTGCTTATTTTTTATGGCTACATGACTTTCTTATATGCGTAAACCTCGCGCCCCCGGCCGCTTGGGTACAAAAATTATTTAAATTATCATTTTGTTTATTTTTTCATGTCTAGATGACTCCCTCATATGAGTAGACGTCGCGTCTCCGACGGCTTGGGTTTAAAAATTATTTAAATAATTGCTTATTAATGCATCTCTACGTGACTCCCTTATATGCGTGGATCTCGCGTACCCCGATTATTTGGGTTATTGGGCTATAAAGTATAAACATTTTAGTTTTCGAAAAAAGGGGGTAGAAATTCGGGTTGAAATTACCGAATTTTGGAATTCGGGATTTTCGTCGTAGTCACAACGTTGCAAACTTCAACCATATGCATTTTCAAATGTTTTAAAAACAAAATACGCTCGTACCTATATTGAAACCACTTCGCAACATACTTCATATATACAAATGAAATACTATAAAAGGTAACATCATTAAAGTTTTGATAAGCTTAAAGAACATTAGACACCATTATTCCTGAATGAAAAGGCACTATCCCGTAATCGTAGACATGCCTTTTTCATCTGAATAAGTAGACAACACAGTTTTTAAGGGAATGCCTTATACCAACAGAGTTCTCTGCCGTACCGACCACAATATTTTTAATTAAATATTAATTGTTACAAGCTAAATTTCAGATAAATTTATTGAAAAATAAAGACGTTATTTGAAAAATCGTAAAATGTTGTATTTGGGGTTAATATAATAATATGCGACTTTGCGATTTTTCAAATTCCGTCTTTATTTTCTTTATGTATAAAAAGCTTGTAACAATTAATATTTAATTAAAAACATCGTGGTTGGTACAGCAGAGAACTCTGTCGGTATAAGGCATCCCCTTAACATTTAATTAAAAACATTGTGGTCGTTACGGCAGAGAACTCTGTCGGTATAAGGCATCCCCTTAACAAACGTTGAGAAATAACGTAATTTTATTTAGAAATAGCGAAATGTAACTTTATGTGAGAAAATTATTATTCTTATATTCTTCTTTGTTTGTGATAATGTAATAAACTTTAATGAAAATATTTGCTTTTACAGGAAACTAAAAATGGCAGAGATGGAGGAGAAAATGAAGGAGGTGTGTATGAATTTTTTGCCAGAATTTGTGAGAAAAACTTTATCTTATAAATTAATTTTTTTATCGCATCCAATTATAAAGTCAATTAATATTATCGCGGACATCATTTTTTTTCAACAAATAGGGAAGATGGGGGTTATAGTTGGTAAACTTTGCATTTATTTATTTATTATATTTTTGTGCAAAACAGTTTATTTAATTAACCTAACTATTTTTGTACATGAAAGAACTTCATATAGAGATCAATCTTCATGATATTTTCGAATTTGTAAATTGATTACGTAAAAGTTCACTGATAATGAATCTTTAAGTAAATAACGATATTATTATATTATATAAAAAATCACATATAACAGAATGTAACATTGAAGAGAAAAGAAGCTATAATCAGCTAAAAACTATATATTACCTAAATGGTATAAATCAAGGTTTTATTAGACTCTCTGTTTGATTTTCTGTGGCAACATTGGAGAACTTTAATATAGAAAAATAATCTGTTATAAGTATTATAATAGTAAAATGATTAGTTCAACAATCTGCCTATTCTTGATAGGTCAGTTAACATGCCCTAAGAGTAAATTATAATTTAAAAATTGTACTAAGAATATTAAAAATTTAAAAATAAAAAGCAGCAGGTGGTAAAATTATAAAAAATTAATCATTGTGCCCTAAAGAAAAAATAGATTATCAAAATGTTTCAAAGATTTACTCGACATTTTTTAAAATGTAAAATTTTCTCCAAACTATCATAAAATTTTAAAACTTGCGTATTTCCGAAACTCATGATGCTTTCCAAATGAAAATTGACCCCGGTTACTCCAACCCCGAGTTATTAACATTTGGTCAAGCTACCCCGTATGCCAACTAGCCCCGGTCTCCCCTACGTCAATAAATTTATGAAAATACTTTTTTAATCAACTTCTTTATAGGTATATACAATATTATTATTATTTTATAATTACTTAATGATGCAGAGGATTGAAGCATTAGAAGAATCCAATAGAGAGAAGGATGCGAGGATCGTAGAATTGACATCCAAAAAAAGTATTAATCATCGGGTGGAAGGAATAATGTTCTATTTGAACGGTGCGCTACAAAAAATTCTATTCTATTTCGATGATATATACTACAAAAGCTTACATTTCGGCGATGGGCTACGATTCCACGATAGAAAAATTTTCCACGGTTCACTTGTGCTCGTAACCTTCAATGATGCGCTACAAATAACCACTCCCCTATAGTATATCTTAAAACGAATGAATTCGATTTCTCTTTGAAACTTTCGGCAAAATTAATTTAAATATTAATAATTATAACTTTCAATATGAGAAGGATTTACTATTTACTTTTTAAAACATATTCGTTCAAATTTTGATCTTTTTTCCATAATTAGCATTGTGGTTAATGTGGTTGATAAAAAACGTCATTCATATGGCATAATGTCCATCGCTGTGAATTTATTATATTCGAAAAAACATTGAAACTTGTAGCGAAAACTAATTTAGTTATTGAAAAATCAAATATTTCAAATAAAAAAAGAGTAACAGTTTAGTTCAAAAGTTATAATCATTTAAAACTTTGAGGCTATAGCTGAAAATTTGAAATTATTGTGATTTTATTTTAATAAAAACTAGCTAGATTGCCTCGCTCGCTTATGGTCATGTGTAATAATATTATTTTACAATATGAGCGCCGTTATATTAACCCTTTTTTTAACATTTGGTAGCGCATCACTTAAATGGAACATTATTCGTCCGACCCAACAGAATGAGAATAAATATATGATTAAACAATTCAAGAATAAAAGTTAAAAACAATTTATTATTATTTTTTTGTTCTTATTAGAAAACAATAACAGGGGCGGCAAATATCAACATGCTAAAAACACACATGCCTTCAATAAGGCAGTATTTAAGGCCACAAAAAAGGCCGGAGTGAACTATAGTGATTATGCCCAATATCAGGTAGAGGCCATCCAAAGAATTAAAGCGACGAAAGGTTAGTCCCCCGCTAAATTTATTTTTATTTAATTATTTATTTATTAACCAGAGTAATAGTACAGTACAGTACAAAGCAATCTAGCCAAGACAAAATAAATTCTTTGTTCGCTGGTTTATAAATATAATATCCTACTTCTAAGAAAAGTTGCTCTAACTAATAAGGGAGCACCAGGAATGCGGGTCCTGGAATTGGCTAAAACTGTAGGAGGTACTTCGTTATGACAAATAATGAAACACGTGTCTCAGGGTTTCTGTGAATGGGTCTTTTTTCCGAAACCCAAGCTATTTTATGTCTAAAATGAACAATTTTCAATGAAAATGGGGTCTCTTTCTTTAGTTATAGCTTTCTGAATATTTCGGTCATACAAATGAACTAAAATGTTTATGAAAGAAAGCAAAAAATCTTTAATTTAAGCTGTGTTTCATTAAAAAATGACGATTTTTTAAAAAGTTATAGGCTATCAAAGATAAAGTTAGAAGATTGCTTAAAATACCATCCGTAAAATGCTTGAAAAAAAATGAGAAATTTTTAGTGATTTTCTTACTGTATTTTTGATAGCCTAGAAGTTTTTTAAAAATCGATATTTTTTAATGAAACACAGCATAAATTAAACCTTTTTTGGCCTTTTTTTATAAACTTTTTAATTCATTTTACATAACCGAAATATTCAAAAAGCTATAACCACATAAAGATACCCCATTTTTATCAAAAACAGTTCATTTTAGACATAAAATACCTTGAATCTTGGAACAAAAGACCCATTCACGCCCTGAGACACGTATCTCATTATTTGTCATAAAGAAGTGCCTCCTACAATTTCAGCCAAATCCAGGACCCGCATTCCTGGTGCTCCCCTTGTAAGTAGTACCTGATACAAAGTTCACTTGCCTGCCTCACCCTGCCCAACCTTCCTCTATACCTTTTTAAGATTTATTTAAGTTTTATATATATGAGTTATATAAGTTTACTTATATAAGTTTTATTTTATAGGTGAAAGCTACTATCGGCCCAAAAAGTGGCAACAAAGGAAGGGCCAGACGAACAGTACTCTAAATAAAGAGGCAGAAAATAACACATCGAAGTAAACAAATATTTTATAAACCGATGTATAAAAAATAAATATTTTTTAATTATGAATGACAAGTGTAAATAAAATTATTTTTATGCAGCTTTGGATGTACAAGTTTGCAATGGCCACTCAATTAAAATGTGTTAATAAGTTAGCGGTTCTAGCAGAGAAGCTCCTCTGTAACGAAAGATTAAGTCATAATATTCAATATCTGAAATTACAATAGGAGTAATTAAATTTTTTAAATTATACAAACGTTTTATTTTCATATACACAATTAGCAGACATTAGCTGCACTAACGGCTTGCGCAAGACTTTCCATGACAAGTTCTTCAAACAATTTTTTAATTCTGGATTATTGTATGAAAGTGCGGTTGAAGCACATGTCGTAGATGGTAAATACTGAGCACTACTTTTTAATTGTTCTACAGAATCCAAAATATTGTCCAATTTTTTATTCATATTTTTGTTGCTTTTCAATATTCTCAGTTGATGGTCGTAATGAAGTTGTACATTTCCACCAGAGCTTTCAAAAAACTCACCAAGAATTTCAATCAACTCAAGCTCTTGTACTGCAACTGAAATATTCCTCTTTTTCAGTCTTTCAATTTCTCGAAGTACAAATTCCAATATCAAGTCCATCTGCAGATGTATTTATTTTCCAGGTCTTTCAGATAAAATTGCTAACTAAGAAAAAGGGAAAAAACAAATTTTTATTTTCAGTATACTTATTAATAATTAATTACTAATTAAAAAATTAGTTATTTTTAAGAATAAAATTGTAAAGTAAAACTAACTACATAAAAGAAATAATTGACAAACACACTATGTTTTTTTTCGTTTATGCTAATTCACATTAGTCATTCACTTTTCGTCAGCATGTGTTTTGATATTAATTCTGAATCCATAGATTACCAAACTAATGATTCACTTATATAATACCACTTATAATTTCACTTAGTTCGTTTTAATCATTTACACTCTGTAAATAAGATTTTTATCAAAATATATATTTATTGGAAAGCACCAATTTTTTATGTTATATTACTCATGTTATACATTATGAACTCATTGCACGGATTCCTTTTATATTGATTCTAAATCCATAGATTACCTATAACTACCTATAAAATTCACTTATATCACACATCACTTGGTTTATTTCAATCAATTATGTTTTCTATTAAACAACACTTTCAGAAAACTAGATAAACAGCGCACTCTATTACACTAACAGAGAAGCCCACAGATATTTCACTGGAGAATATTAGGGTTTTATATTAAAAAAAAACAGTTATTTCACAAATACCCAATGTTTGTTTAATTTATGCTATTTATATTAGTTACTTACTTTTTACTCACACGTAAATTACATAAAACCAAGTCTCTTATATATCATACTACTCAGTTTGTTTTAATCATTCATTTATGTTTTCTATGAAATGATACTTTTAATAAAATAGATAAACTATGCACTTTACTACACTGCCATAAAAGTTTCACTGAAGTGCATTACGGTTTTGCATAACAAAATCATTTATTTCAATGTTTAATCCATGCTATTTATATTTGTTGCTTCTTTTTCACTCACGTATAATTATCTGATAAATTAATCACATATCACACCACACAGTTTTTTCTAATCATTTATGTTGATTATTAAGCACCGTCACTTTTAGAAAAATTGATAAACTATGCACTATTATACACTGACAAAAATGTCCACATATATTTCACTGGAGAGCATCAGGTACTTAAATTTTTGAACGTTCATAGTGAACAAAATATTATTGCTATTTTCAGATTTAGCTAAATTTGGCTAAATAATACATTTCAAAAACAATAATAACTGTATTTCTTCACTTGTCACTCTTGCAGTCACCATTAAAACCTCTCCGACAAATTTTAACTAAAATTAGAAACTTTCAGTTAATATTTCGTTCATTATGAACGTTCAGAATTTCAAATACGTAGAGCATCATGGTTTTGTATTACAAGGATAAATATACCTGCATAAAGTACATGGTGTTCTACCTGATGCAGCCTTTGCTTTGTGATGATTTTCTAATCCTTGTGTCAATATTTAAAATATCTTCACTCTGTCAATTGTTATTAAGGAAAACTTTTTTATATTTCATAAATTAATTTCTCAAAAAATAATTTATTTATCGACTTGAAATAAATAACCAGTTATTACACTAATTGAAGACTATATGTGGTTAAAATTTCAACAGATTATCTTCATTTGTTTTTTAGAAAAAAAATTATTTTCCAAAAACGAATTTGGAATTTTCAGTTTTTTTGATTTTTTCATATATTACAGTCATTATTACATAATATAATAAACTTTTCTTGAAAGGTATTTAAATTACCTATATTTTCCTTTTTTTAAATTTATAATATCTTCACTTTGTCATTTGTTATTAAGGAAAACCTTTTTATATTTCATAAATTAATTTCTCAAAAAATATTTTATTTATCGACTTGAAATTTTAACCAGTTATTACACTAATTAATATGTGGTTAAAATTTCAAGAGATTATCTTCATTTGTTTTTTAAAAAAGAATTATTTTAGAAAAAATTTGCGTTTTCGTTGTCGCACGATAACTAGAGCAAAAGTGATCCAATCGTCCTGAAATTTGGCACAGATGTAGCTTTTATATATCTTCAGATCGAGTTCGTTGCCCAAAAAAATCGGTCAATTACGGAAAAAGATATTAGAGGTAAAAATTTTTTTTTTAAAGTTTCGAATCGCGTTTTCTCAAAAAATACTTGATTTATCGACTTAAAATTTTAACCACTTATTAAATTTATAGAAGACTATATTTGGTTAAAATTTCAGGAGATTATCTTCATTTGTTTTTTAGAAAAAAATTATTTTAGAAAAAATTTGCGTTTTCGTTGTCGCACGATAACAAGAGCAAAAATTACCCAATCGTCCTGAAATTTGGAACAGATGTAGCTTTTATATATCTTCAGATCAAGTTCGCTGCCCAAAAAAATCGGTTCATTACGAAAAAAGATATAACGCACAGTTTAAGCTGAATCCGGACCCATGACCCTCTCCTAGTTAGTCTAATCGTACAAGACAAAGTATTAAATTTTAAATATTAGAAGTAAAAATTAATTAAAGGGATCAATAAATTAAGTTTGAGGAAGCTACGTGCCAATGAATTGGCAGCGGTTTTTTTTTCAAATTATAGGTTTTTTATGCTCTTTCGAATGCGACCCATCCGGTTCAAGAATTTAAATCCGATCATTAAAAAAAATCAAAAATAAATTTTTCGAAAATCAAAAATTTGAAATAAAACAAAAACGAGTCAGTAAGTCATCAAAAATTATTTTCTTCCCGAATTCGGAATAAAAAAACAAAAAAAAATGAGAACCTGATGGTTAAAATCGACCGCGTAGATCCGGAGATAAAGCAGTATACATACATACACACACACACACACACACACACACACACACACACACACACACACACACACACACACACACACATCCATACAGACATTTTCTAAAATCATGTGAAACAAACTTCTAACACCTCTAATGATGTTTATAGAGAGTCTTAACGAAGTTGAAAATTTTACTATTACAAAGCTTCCTCTAGGAGGAAGCAAAAATTGTAACTATTTGTATTAACCATAATGGTTCTTATAAAACAAATTGTGCACTTCATAACACTAAACTTATGAGAAAATATTATTTCGAAAATATTTGTACGAATTAAGAATAATTTCATATTGTTAAATAGCATAAGTGAATTAATTGTATTCATGTGTCAAAACATTTGTAAATACTTAATAAAACGCTTATTCTTCAATCAAAACTGCTTGTTTCTTAATTAATCTTATTTCAAATGTAATAAACTTAACAAAAAATAAATTTTGCTAAAGCGGTGGTGGTGAAAGGCTTAAGAAGTGTATGAAACAGTCTGATAAACCACATTAAGCTTATTCATTCACATCAAGCTTATCGATTC
This sequence comes from Torymus aiolomorphi, assembly GCA_036365515.1. Classification (NCBI taxonomy): domain Eukaryota; kingdom Metazoa; phylum Arthropoda; class Insecta; order Hymenoptera; family Torymidae; genus Torymus; species Torymus aiolomorphi. The sequence goes on from CM070873.1 coordinate 172,553,523, forward strand.
ACATTGAGCTTCTCGATTCACATTCAGCTTTTTGGTACACGTTGAGCGCATTTAACACAAGTTTTATAGCTCGAAAATAGTTTGTCACTTCAAAATAGCTTGTCACTTCATCAGCAATCTGATTTCTCGAGCAGCTTGTGACACGCGCGCGCCGAGACTTATAAAAAATATTATCTGCTTTGATGAAACAGTTTTTGTCATGGATCCACGGTGGAAACATCCTTGGACATCTATGGTTTGCGGTCCCACATCATGTGGAAAAACCATGTTTGTTAAAAACTTTTTAAAACATATAGATAGTATGAGTAACGTACACTTTGATCGAATAATAGTTTACTATTCCGAATGGCAATCAACGTACAAAGAACTGGATGATGATATCGAATTTCACGAAGGCTTGCCCAAAAATTCAGACTTTGTCGACGACCCCAGAACAAAATTGATAATTATAGATTGATGCGTGAGTCTCCGGATGGTGTTATTGCCAATCTTTTTACCAAAGGTAGTCATCATAATATTTTAAGCGTAATATTCATCACGCAAAATCTTTTCTACAAGAGCCAACGTGAGATCTCGTTAAATTCAAATTATATAGTTATTTTCAAAAACCGTAGGGATAAATCTCAGATACAGTATCTAACTCGCCAAGAGTGTCCTGAAAATCCACAATTTCTACAAGAGACTTATCTTGATGCAACTAAACATGCACACTCCTATTTATTACTTGACTTACGTCAAGATACACCTGATAATTGTCGTTTGCGTAGTAATATATTTCCGTATGATAAATATCACTATGTCTATGTTCCCAAGAAATCTATAAAAGTTAGCGAAATTGGAAGCCATATAACAGTCATACGTTTGTAATGGGTTCGAGTAGACGCAAGCGTCTAGGACTAAAAAATTTAAAACCTTTAAAAGCTCTGCTGCATTTCGATAAAAATCAACGAAGTACTTTATTACGTGAAGCAGATAAAAAACTTGTTATTCTCATTTGCAAATGTGGTCTAAATATTTTACGAGATAACGTACCTTTGAACAAAAATTATAAAAAAAAAAATTGAAAAGGTACGTTTTATTCTTAAGAAAATTAACTGATTCTTCGCAAAGTTTGAAAAATAAAAAGAAGTTGATTATCAAATACCAGACTTGTTTACCGCTCATCTTAGCACCTGTGATAAAACTATGGAGCATGCAAGAAACATGATTTTGATCGTGATTGTGATGGAAGAAAGTATAAACAATTTTCACCATCGCTTATCAAGTGAAAAACTGGCTACCATATAAACACCAGGTACACCTACGTCGTGACTAGACAAAGAAATGAGCGAAAATGTAAATTCGACATCAATTCAAGATGAACGTGAAAAATATGCAACGTATCAACAAGCATTAGAGCGTTTTATGTATTATAAAGAAAAATGATACAAACAAGTTTCAAGCGACTAGTGTAAATACCCTCGGAGATACCGATGAAGGGGGCAGAGTAAATGTCGACGAAGATACGTATGAAGAAAACAGCAATGAGAGCACAATAAACTGTGTGCTACTGAAGTTTCAATTTAAAGCAAAACAGTTATTACAACGATTGCATGATTTTGGTGATGTCACATGGGATGCTCGTGGTAAGATTACCATAGATGGCAGTATCGTCAAAGGTGGAAACATAGTACACTTGATTAACGATACTGTGAGAAATAGAAAACAAGGGTTAACAAATAGTTATGGTCAGTTTGCCCAAACACTTCGTAAAGCAAATATACCACGAGAACTTTTTGTTAACAATAACATTTGGGAGTTTGTTTCTTCACCACAATCTGCCAGCGGCGAGGAAGAAACTCAACAGTCTGAGAGCTAAGAAACAAACAAAAAACCCTCCAATAAAACAACTCCAAGAAAGTTGAGAAAAAGATTACATCCCGAAGAAACACCTAGGCACGTTACAAAAGTCCGTATTCTTCCATGGGATCGCCTCGAGTAAACATTGAAGAAGATTTGATCACACACCCAGAATCAAGTCTTGTAGATAATTTAATCAATATATTACCTTTTGAAATACATGCTCTAGGGTTGGTGTCCGCCACCGATTTTCATGAAACTTCGCATATGAGAAGAGTGTAAAAAAGTATTCGACACGTACTTTTTTTTATCTGCGGAAAAACATATCTAAGGGGAAAAACCGCGTATAAAGTTCATCCCCAAAAACCGTTTTTTTTTTAATATCTCAAGATGGAATCGGAATTTTTCAATGAAACCAACACCCATTTGTTTCTTATGAAAAGTCAAGTTTTTCGGCATAGTTTTAATGATGGGGTGTTGCGTCCCCTATTTTTTATAAGGGTAAATATGATATTTTCTCTTGTATTTTTGATATAAAAATGTTTTAATGAGCTAAATTTGATTGACAATTGCCATGCTATAAAGAAAATTGAAAATTATAGTTGACCTTCTCGAAAGATTTAAAAATAAAAACACGTTGACAGGGTGAATTACCCCTAATTTAATTAATTACCTTTTTGTTAGTGTCTGTCTCCGATTTTCATGAAACTTTGCAACTGTTTAGAGTATCGAAAAATATTTGACACGTATTTTTTTTTGTATCTGTCAAGAAACACATCTGGGGGTGAAAACTACCCTTAAAGTTCACCCCCAAAAACAGTTTTTTTTAATATCTCGAGATGGAATCGGAATTTTTTAATGAAACCAACACCTATTTGTTTCTTATAAAAAGGCGAGTATTTGGACACAGTTTTAATGATGAGAGGTTGAACCCCCTATTTTTATGGGGGTAAATATAATTTTTTTCACCCTGTTTTTAAAATAACAAAGTTTTGACGGGCTATATTTGATTAAAAAATGCCATGTTGTAAAGAAAATTAAAAATTATAGTTGACCTGTTTCGAAGTTTAAAAAAAACAGGGTGAGCTACCCCGTCTTTAGTTATTTATCTTTTAGTGATTAAAAAAAATTGATCACAACATTCTTTTTGATTTTTAATTTTGAGATGCTTATTTCAAATCATATTTTACGTGAATACTAAAATTGACTATTAAAATTAAATACATTAAATGAAAATTTGCAAGAAAATTTTTATCGATTATTTTTTGTTTATGAAATTAATGATGAAATTATTTATAAACAAAGAATTTTTCTGGGTAAAATTCTATTAAAAATTCATCTTTTTTTACATTATATTAGGATAATATTTCATTTCCCGTATTGATACTTATATTGTTGATCTCATAAAAATTTAAGTTTTTTTTATCAACGAAGGTTTCATTTTTACCGAAATATGCAATATAATTATAATTATATTGAATTTATATTACAATTTTGAATGTCATCCCGCTTCTGTGAATATTTTTTTCACGACGACATTTATAAAAATATTGGTAAGTTAAAAACAAACTTTGAATACGAGATAATTCTTGAGTAAACAAGAGATATTTTTATTCGACTGTGGTCAGTTTGTAGTCTTTCTTTGTATTGACTACACGCTAGTTACTAAACTGATTAGATATTGTTGGTGTTTATACAATTATTTAAATTGATATAATTATAAATTTTATTATATACTCTTAAAAAAAAATTCAAATTCGCATTGAGGATACAGAAAATATATTATTAAAAAGGGATTGTAAGTATTGCTATTTTATTTTTAGTCATATGGGCGAAACATTTAAACAAATAAGAACTTTCTTGAAGAAAATAAAATAGTTTAAATATTAAAATGATATCTAAAGTCAAATAGTAAGTTTGATTAAAAGAAGTTATATAATGTAAATAGGATTATTATAAAAACGTAAAATAAAATAATGATTCTAATATGTTCAATTTATTAATATAACCGTGATAAGAAGAATATTTGTAAAAAAAAATCGACTTGTTTTCATTTTTTTTCTAGAGTTAATAGAATTTATAATATTTATTATATACATAAGTAACATATCATGATATATTAATAAATTTTTCGTTTGCCTTTTATTGGGTGAATGTTAAATAATTACAATTGTCTAAAAAAGTCGTCAGATATGTCAACCTAAATATCTCGCAGATACTATAACAAAAATGATCCACAAAATTTCTGAAAATTATCTCCGCTCAAATTGAAGGCCTGAAGTCGAGATTATATAAAAAAAATGTTTACAAATTAATTTTTTAATTAAAACACGTGGTGGCCGGCAAGTTTCTTATTCTTATTCGACATGCCTTCAATAACTGTTTTAAATAAAACTAGTATAATATTTTATTGTAATGAGTATCTTGCCCATTTAATACAATTAATAAATAAAATTAATGAAATCGTATGAGCGTGCGTGTGTAAGCGTGCGAGCACGTGCGTGCGTTTGAGTGTAAATACATATATTCAATATCATTATTTTATGTATTTATTTTATTAAACTGGCACGATTCTCTCTACCATATAATGCTATGAACTATGCTTTGAATACAACATTCAAAAATGGGAAAATGACCTTATAAGAAAAATGTAAACAAACAACATTACGTTGCCATGCATATAGCTACAGCATGGCAACGCTTCCGACCAATCAGATTACGAATAAAACGGCAAATAACATAGCCATCAATTTTAATAAAGGGGATAAAATTATGAAATATCTGAAATAAAAGTAAGTTCAATTGACGTTTATGAAAATAAAATAAAGTTATTCCAAGTAAAATAATAATTATAGAATAAATAATCTACGGCTATTGCTTGAACGTCATTGCCTCAAATAAAATTAAAAAATGGCTATTAATCCACTGGTTGTAATATCTTTATTATCTATAATCTTTAATTCTAACAATGTTAAAATTGAAGAATCACAAGCTAACGAACAAGGGATAACTTTATACCATGTAATAGAAAATATAATAAAGGAGAGTGTAAATTACAATTTACATACAGAAGAAGAATATACTTTACTTTTTGAGGATGACTACAGTGATATACTTCCACAAGATATTGAAGAAGAGGATGAATTAAATAAAGATTATGCAGAGGTTCCTGCTTGTTTACCAAATGAAGAAGATGTAGACTTTGAATATAAGAAACAGGCAGTGCAGTATTGGCAAAGTGGAAAAAGAAAGCCACTATCCTTGACAAGTGTACAATCGAAGTATAGAAAAGTTACTTCCGATCATCAATTGCGACGGCGGAAATTACAAATTGAAGCAGGGGGTACCAGAAAAACTATTCTATATGGAATAACAACTTATGTACTTCAAAAAGTTAAAGAAGCGATAGAATCAAAAATGACTCTGCATGATATTGATATAAAAAATGGGCTCTCTTAAAGAAAGCAGAACTAAATATTTCGTGGTTTAAAGCTTCACATAGATGGATACAAATATTAAAAAAAAAACATCACATTGTTTCACGTAAAATAACAAAATTTATTACTATGTCATCTACACAGAAGGCAATAGAAGTAGAACAACACAAAGAAAATTTTGTTAACGATGTCAAAAATCTCATTAAAGTACATGGTGCTCATAACGTTTACAATTCTGATCAAAGTGGGTTCAATTTAGAAATACATAGTGGTCGCACTCTTTGTTATGAGGGGATTAAAAATGTAGAAAACATCGTTCAGTCGGTATCTTCTACAACACATAGTTACACTATTCAACCAACAATATCAGCAGAGGGACAGCTTATGTCCCCGTTATTTATAGTTTTGAAGATGCTCATGGGCAATTTGAATCTAAAGTAATGAAAATTTTATTCAAACCAGAAAATATATATGTAGAAATATCAGCGTCCGGTAAATTATCCAAGGAATTATTTCAGATTTGGATTCAAAATGTATTTTTGATTCACAGTGGGAATTCACCTATACTGCTATTAGATTCATGGAGTGGACAATGTAAAAACGCTGTAAAAGAAACTTTACCGAAAGAGTCAAATCTTATATTGAAAACGATACCAAAAGGCACAACTGGTCAGATACAGCCTCTTGATGTATATGGTTTTCGATTATCGAAAAACTTTATAAGAAAATTATCAGACATAACACTTCTTATGACTTATGATGCTAAATTACACGAGAGAAATAATATAATTAAACTACAATCTCTAACCCATAATTAATTTTTCCTCACACCGGGCCGAAAGTGCCTCATTCCCGCCAGGCTCCGAAACGGAAATATGGCATTTTCGGCCTCGATGTGAGGAAAAATAGTATACGCACCACGGGAGTAAAATTGGCCAGCCCCCAGCTCGTGTAAATTGCCACCCTCGCCTTCGGCTCGGGTGGCAATTTACACGAGCTGTGGACTGTCCAAGTTTTTTCCGCCCATGGTGTGTAATATACTATTCTTCACCAAGATTTCAAAATGTTTTTAAATATGCCTGGTATAAAAGTGGATATCTAACGAAAAACCTCCAAGACATCAAAATCCAGTAGATTTCTGTTTCCATACTCAAGAGGAACCAATTTGCGATATATGTGGAGGAATTGCAGTCATACGATGTGCATGGTGTAAAAAGCTATTATGTTTTAAACATTTTTTCACAGATTATCATTATTGCTAAACGTATATTGAATAAAATTTGCAAATTCACCAATTTCTGTAATATTTATATATGTTACATTGACAAATCATCACATTGTACAAATTAATAAAAATGAAGAAAAGTTTTCGCTCATAATCTAGTAATAATGATGTTAATAGGGGTAGCCACCCCCACGAAAATTAAAATATTTTATATTTTTTTAACTTTTAATAGTAAATATGAGTCAAAATAAGCATTACAAAATTAAAAATCCAAAGGAATGTTGTGATTAATTTTTTTTAATCACTAAAAGATAAGTAACTAAATAGGAGTAGCTCACCCCTTCTATGTTTTTTTTTAACCTCGAAACAGGTCAACTATAATTTCTAATTTTCTTTACAACATGGCATTTTTTTACCAAATATGGCTCGTCAAAACTTTGTTATTTCAAAAACAGTGTAAAAAAAATTATATTTACCCCGATAAAAATAGGGCGTGCAACCCCTTATCATTAAAACTGTGTCCAAATACTCGTCTTTTTATAAGAAACAAATAAGTGTTGGATTCATTAAAAAATTCCGATTCCATCTCGAGATATTAAAAAAAAACTGTTTTTGGGGGTGAACTTTAAGGGCGGTTTTCACCCCCAGATGTCTTTCTCCACAGATAAAAAAAAATACGTGTCAAATATTTTTCGACACTCTAACCAGTTGCAAAGTTTTATGAAAATCGGGGGCAGACATTAACAAAAAGGTAATTAATTAAATTAGGGGTAATTCACCCCGTCAACGTGTTTTTATTTTTAAATCTCGAAACAGGTCAACTATAATTTTCAATTTTCTTTGTAACATGGCAATTTTCAATCAAATTTAGATCATTAAAACATTTTTATATCAAAAATACAAGGGAAAATATCATATTCACCCTTATAAAAAATAGGGGATGCAACCCCTCAGCTTTAAAACTGTGCCGAAAAACTCAACTTTTCATAAGAAACAAATAGGTGTTGGTTTCATTAAAAAATTCCGATTCCATCTTGATATTAAAAAAAAAACGGTTTTTGCAGGTGAACTTGAAGGGCGGTTTTCACCCCTTAGATTAGATATGTTTTTCCGCAGATAAAAAAAAATACGTGTCAAATATTTTTTGACACTCTACTCATATGCGAAGTTTCATGAAAATCGGAGGCAGACACCAAGTATCCTTTCCTTGTCAGAGTACACGGACTGCACGACAATTTTGATCGAAAATGGAACTACATCCGAGCAAGTTTGACAAAGTTCGCCAGGATGGTACTATAAAAATGAAAAAAAGAGGTGTGAGACTAGTGCGAGAGGTGATCAAGGCAAATACCTCGACCTCAACGCATGAAAGTGTCAGTCAGCAGGCGGGTGAGAAGAAGGTGAAGTCATTCACCAGCCTCCGAACGATGGAGTCGAAGGCGATCTGGAGGAGTCGCCGCCGGTGCATGCCATATACGGGTCGAGCATCCTTAACCACCGCCATAGCACACGGTAGTATCCAGATAAAAGGCGTACAAGCGGAGAAGAGAAGACTCCTGGGCATTACGAACCTTCAATCGCAACTCCAGCGTATCCGTAGGCAGAGAGAAGAAAAAAAACAACACGAAGAAGTACAGGAACTTCAATGTTTTGATAAATTTATAAACTTTACTAAGTAAGAATTTGAAAGAGCATGGAGGGAAGTACTTGTGTCGCCGAGAGAACAAACTCTGTACGCGACGGTAGTGAAAAAAAAAACATTGTAATTAGGGTACAATAAAAGCTAAATCCACCAACAATGGGAGTTCATTTCATTTGTTTTTTTTTTGTTATTAAGGTGTGTTGTATGGATATGTGTGTATAATCAAAGCGCGGAAGAAAGGAAAAAAAAATAAAGGAAATAAGGGGACTAGGGGACTATGTAACGGTCCTAAGGTCGAGTAAAATAAGAAATGTTTTTTTTTTTTTAATTTATAGAATTTTTATTAATAGTTAAAGTATTATATTGTTGCTTTAATTATGTTGTAAATAATTATGTACTCCCCTTATTGATGATTCGAACATTTTCTAATTAACTAGTTAAGTAGATAGAATTGCAAAGTAGTATTTATTGAATAATTATGTGATAAAGAATGAACGTTAAATGACTTTCATATTTTAATTCAGTAATTCTAAGTAGATCGTTTATTTGAAAATAATTTAAAACGTAATTTTAGAGAATCTGCTGTGATAAAATATTGAATAAAATTAAATCTAAATTCTGATTAGAAAAATTACAGGCGAATAGTTGATAGAGTTAGAAATGTGGTAACATTGGATAGGTTAGAGAGTAGAATCAAAACACGGCTGTCCAACGGTTTTGATATAAATACAAATTGCGCGGCCAACGACCTCGTGTACCGTCACGAGCCGAGTAGATACGAGCGCACCACGAGTATGTGTGAGTTAGATCCTTCCTCCCTGCGTGGAGAGAGGTGTATGCGAATACGTGTGATATTAGAATGATGCGCGACGTATTAATTGCGCATGTTATGGTGGGAAGGCATTAGCCAGGGCGACTGATCGCGATCAATGCGTAGTCAGTCCGCCTTGTGGATTGCCCTCACACACATCTAGTAAGTCCTTCCACTCTTAAATACTTAACTTATTAAACGAGGTGTATCTAGGAGTTGAAGCTATTGGGGTGTGTGAGCATACATCCCACATTGCGGAGAGCGATTAGTAGATTAAAGCAATCTATGTATGCTTATTTAATAGGAAATAAATTGAAAGTAATTTCACATTTTTTTACAGAAGTTCTATAATTGTAGTTTATTTTCCTTCGCTCCTCACAATAAAAGAAAGTAAGTTCTTTCCCCGATCCCGGCCCATATAACAAACAATAATGTTACATTTTCTAAGTGGAAACAACCGTTACAATATATATCTTTGTGGAACAGGATTTATGTTGACATCGCGGGTTATCGTTTATGTAAAATTAACATGCAAAAAATTTTGCGGACGTCCGCATAAGTGTCCGCACAAGTACCCTAAAGTCAGCATAAGATCCTCACCAGTTCAGAAATTGTCTGCATAAGTCACGTTCCATACTGATAGAGATATATATACACATTTCTCGAAAGGGGTTTATAAAGCCTGTTTTTTTATATATAGGGGTTTATCAAGCCCGATTTTGATTATGCAGCCCGGGCTTCATAATATTTCTAAATATAGGGGTTTATGCGACCCGACCTAGAGTCTATAACCCCAGGGTCCATTATTTCTTTAGTCACTTGCCATAGGGAACTCTGGGCTGTAGGTACTAATATACAGTCTTGGGCTACATAAACCCCGATAAGTGTGTGTGTGTGTGTGTGTGTGTGTGTGTGTGTGTGTGTGTGTGTGTGTGTGTGTGTGTGTGTGTGTGTGTGTGTGTGTGTGTGTGTGTGTGTGTGTGTGTGTGTGTGTGTGTGTGTGTGTGTGTGTGTGTGTGTGTGTGTGTGTGTGTGTGTGTGTGTGTGTGTGTGTGTGTGTGTGTGTGTGTGTGTGTGTGTGTGTGTGTGTGTGTGTGTGTGTGTGTGTGTGTGTGTGTGTGTGTGTGTGTGTGTGTGTGTGTGTGTGTGTGTGTGTGTGTGTGTGTGTGTGTGTGTGTGTGTGTGTGTGTGTGTGTGTGTGTGTGTGTGTGTGTGTGTGTGTGTGTGTGTGTGTGTGTGTGTGTGTGTGTGTGTGTGTGTGTGTGTGTGTGTGTGTGTGTGTGTGTGTGTGTGTGTGTGTGTGTGTGTGTGTGTGTGTGTGTGTGTGTGTGTGTGTGTGTGTGTGTGTGTGTGTGTGTGTGTGTGTGTGTGTGTGTGTGTGTGTGTGTGTGTGTGTGTGTGTGTGTGTGTGTGTGTGTGTGTGTGTGTGTGTGTGTGTGTGTGTGTGTGTGTGTGTGTGTGTGTGTGCGTGTGTGTGTGTGTGTGTGTGTGTGTGTGTGTGTGTGTGTGTGTGTGTGTGTGTGTGTGTGTGTGTGTGTGTGTGTGTGTGTGTGTGTGTGTGTGTGTGTGTGTGTGTGTGTGTGTGTGTGTGTGTGTGTGTGTGTGTATATATATATATATTTGTTTTAACAGATTTATGGAGCCCTTTTATACACATGAGCATATTTATGGAGCCCGTTTTCTTTTATGGAGCCCGGGTCCCATAAAATATTTTTCTCGGGCGTTTATGGAGCCCGATCTAGAGTCTATAACCCCAGGGTCCATTATTTCTTTAATCACTTGCCATAGGGATCTCTGGGCTATAGGTACTAATATAGAGGGATGGGCTCCATAAACGGATGGGGGGATAATTATATGTGTGTGTGTATATATATATATATAAATTTCTTTTAACGGCGTTATGGTAACCTTTTTTATAAGTATTGATATTCCTCTCCATATTAACAAGTAGTGAAATGATAACACAGCAAATGTGGGAGGACAACCCAAGGCTTAAATAAAAACTCCTTTAGTTAATTTTTTTCATAAATACCGGCAACGTTTCGTCCCTGGTATGGGACCTCTTCAGGCCTTTATTAAAAAATAATAAAAATTATAATTGTATAGTAATGTTTTCGCAATAAATATGGATGTTATAAACTTTGTTATTGTATAAAACTCAAAAAATTAATGGTCATACCATAATACTTAAATAATTAATATCACATCAGAGACGAATACGTCTCTATCGTCGTACGCATTTCAGTCTATGGCAGTCATATAATAGATGTAAGTATGTAACAGAGTCAACGCAGGCGGAGATACCCGAAGGTACCCGAACTTACTTATTCACGTATACATAGAAAGCCATAATAGAACACCTTCACACAAACAAAGAGAAATTTCAAACAGAGAATAGTTATACTTAGGAATCTGATTTATTTAAATATCTATTTAATTTATTGTATTGTTTACTAATAGTGTTGAAGTCTTCTTGTTTATTAATGTTATTATTATTGATATTAATAAAAATATTTTCCGCAATTAATCTTTTAAAATTATTTGGTTCTTTATCTAAAATTTTAACATTATCATAATCAAAACTATGTGAAAAATTATTTACATGAGTCGGAATTGGTAATATTTTGTCTAACGGGGTTTTTTTGTGCTCATATATTCTCTTTTTTAAACATCTCTTTGGCCAACATAAGTGGCATTACAATCCTTACACGCAATCTCGTATACCACATTGGTCTCACACCATTTTTCCAGCTTATCTTTACCTAACTTAATAATGCTATTTAATTTGTTTGACATACAAGGAACTATAGTAAAACCATACTTTTTGAAGGAAGACTTACATGTAAAAAATAATTTATCATGAAACGGAATCGATATAACATTTTTGATTGTAGACATATTATTATTAAGTTTTGAATTGCCATAAGTGTGATATCTCACGCGATAACGAATACAACTATCAATAAAATTATCAGGGTAGCTATTTTTGGCGAGTATTTTTTTAACCATAATCAAATTTTCATTATGAAATTGTTAGTGCGAAAGAAGAAGAGCTCTATCTACTAGATTGTAAATGATATTCCGTTTTAATTGAATTGTGTGGTTTGAATTAAAATTTAAAACTCTATTAGTGTTTGTGGGTTTTTGATACCAATTAGTAATAATACTATTATTAATTATTGTTAAAGTGACATCAAGAAATGGAATCATGTTATTGTTATGTAACTCGTGTGTAAATTGTAAATATTTATTATAACTATTAAATTTGTTTAAAATTACATAGACTGAAATGCGTACGACGATAGAGACGTATTCGTCTCTGATGTGATATTAGTTATTTAACTATTATGGTATGACCATTAATTTTTTGAGTTTTATACAATAACAAAGTTTATAACATCCATATTTATTGTGAAAACATTACTATACAATTATAATTTTTATTATTTTTTAATAAAGGCCTGAATAGGTCCCATACCAGGGACGAAACGTTGCCGGTATTTATGGAAAAAAATTAACTAAAGGAGTTTTTATTTAAGCCTTGGGTTGTCCTCCCACATTTGCTGTGTTATCATTTCACTACTTGTTAATATGGAGAGGAATATCAATACTTATAATTGCGGCCTACAAAGGAAGAATGGCCAGACTCAAACTAGGATGAGTTTTTATAGTTTTATTTTTACAAAATATGGAGGACATTACTGCAATATTTTGAAAAAATGGTCGGATTTTAGATGTCAGTTGGCGAAGTCTAATGCCAGATTATCTTTCCTAATAAAATGTAAGAAGGCAAGTGTAATACCTATACATATTTCAAGAAGTTTTCAACGTGTATTTATTTTCAAGAGCAAATTCTGTCAACAAAAGTTCGATCACTTCAGAGTAACAAATTGTTTAAGAATTTTGAAATTAGAAATAAATCATAGTTTTGTACATGTTGAATTTTTAAAAAAAAGACTTAATGCGATAGCTCATGTTTTAAGTACTTTACACTTTGATGTTAACCATCTGGATAAGTTTCTTGAATTTACAGAGAAAAAATGCTCAAATATGTACTTACAACTATCGAATTCACTAGGAAAAAAATTTAATAATTTAATTAATAATAATAGATCTAAAAATTGTGATATTAATAATAGCAAAAAATGGGTAATTAATCTTTCAAATACTGAAATTCCTCTGGAAGTGATTGATGTTGTCTCGATGGGTCCTAATTTTAATAAAAACAATAAGCTTAATAAAAAAGATATTATCACAACGATAAAAAACTTTGAAAGTAGTATTTATATGTTAGAGACAGAAGCCAAATGTTTACTTAGAGATACACTTATCAAAAATATTGAGTCTGCTTGCAATAATAATTTAAGATGTAATAGTTTTGATAATGAATTTAACCAAAAAGTAACTATTACCAAAGAATTTTGTTCTAAGAATCCATCTATATTTTTTACTAGAGCGGATAAAGGCAATATAACTGTGTGTCTTAATTATGATGATTACTATGAAAAAATGTCTAATCTACTTAGTGATAAAAATACTTATAAAATTGTAAAAAGGAACCCTCTTACATTAATGCAAAAAAACGTATGTAATATTTTAACAGATCTTAATGATAGTGATTGCTTAGAATTCAAATATGATAGGTTTAAATTAACACAAACTAATACGGTTCTTCCTAGAGCTTATGGATTACCTAAGATTCACAAAAAAGATGTACCTTTAAGACCAATTATCTCAACTGTAAATAGTCCCACTCATTTTTTAGCTAACATCATTGAAAAAACCCTTAGACTTTGTTTTAATAAACCTGCTTCACATACTAACAATAGTTTTGCCTTAAAAGAAAAAGTGACGAATATATATATTCCCCATGGATATATTTTAGTTTCTCTAGATGTTATTTCTTTGTTTACTAACATACCGGTAGAATTAGTTTTGTGTAGTTTAGATAACCGGTTTCATAAGATTCAATGTCACTCAAAAATTCCGTTTGATAACATAATATACATAGTTAAATTTCTTTTTGACAATACTTACTTTCTGTTTAACAATATAATTTATAAACAAATCTTTGGTACACCCATGGGCTCTCCGATTTCACCGTTATTTGCAGATATTGTTATGGAAGACTTAGAAATCACAGTTCTCAGTGAATTAAAAAATAATCATAATATCTCATCATTGTTCTATTTTAGATATGTTGACGATACAATTTTGTGTGTGAAAGAAGAAGAGCTAGACCTAATTTTAAACAAATTTAATAGTTATAATAAATATTTACAATTTACACACGAGTTACATAACAATAACATGATTCCATTTCTTGATGTCACTTTAACAATAATTAATAATAGTATTATTACTAATTGGTATAAAAAACCCACAAACACTAATAGAGTTTTAAATTTTAATTCAAACCACACAATTCAATTAAAACGCAATATCATTTACAATCTAGTAGATAGAGCTCTTCTTCTTTCGCACCAACAATTTCATAATGAAAATTTGATTATGGTTAATAAAATACTTGCCAAAAATAGCTACCTGATAATTTTATTGATAGTTGTATTCGTTATCGCGTGAGATATCACACTTATGGCAATTCAAAACTTAATAATAATATGTCTACAATCAAAAATGTTATATCGATTCCGTTTCATGATAAATTATTTTTTACATGTAAGTCTTCCTTCAAAAAGTATGGTTTTACTATAGTTCCTTGTATGTCAAACAAATTAAATAGCATTATTAAGTTAGGTAAAGATAAGCTGGAAAAATGGTGAGACCAATGTGGTATACGAGATTGCGTGTAAGGATTGTAATGCCACTTATGTTGGCCAAAGAGATGTTTAAAAAAGAGAATATATGAGCACAAAAAACCCCGTTAGACAAAATATTACCAATTCCGACTCATGTAAATAATTTTTCACATAGTTTTGATTATGATAATGTTAAAATTTTAGATAAAGAACCAAATAATTTTAAAAGATTAATTGCGGAAAATATTTTTATTAATATCAATAATAATAACATTAATAAACAAGAAGACTTTAACACTATTAGTAAACAATACAATAAATTAAATAGATATTTAAATAAATCAGATTCCTAAGTATAACTATTCTCTGTTTGAAATTTCTCTTTGTTTGTGTGAAGGTGTTCTATTATGGCTTTCTATGTATACGTGAATAAGTAAGTTCGGGTACCTTCGGGTATCTCCGCCTGCGTTGACTCTGTTACATACTTACATCTATTATATGACTGCCATAGACTGAAATGCGTACGACGATAGAGACGTATTCGTCTCTGATGTGATATTAATTATTTAAGTATTATGGTATGACCATTAATTTTTTGAGTTTTATACAATAACAAAGTTTATAACATCCATATTTATTGTGAAAACATTACTATACAATTATAATTTTTATTATTTTTTAATAAAGGCCTGAAGAGGTCCCATACCAGGGACGAAACGTTGCCGGTATTTATGGAAAAAAGTTAACTAAAGGAGTTTTTATTTAAGCCTTGGATTGTCCTCCCACATTTGCTGTGTTATCATTTCACTACTTGTAACCTTTTTTATATATATCGGGATTTATGGCAACCGCATAGGTTTATGGTCACCGGGCGACATGAACTGCGGAAACTGAAGGAGGCGCCGCAGGCGTCGTGGTGTTAGTCAATACCCTGAGGGATTGTCATATTGTAGATAATGGAGGCGCGCAGCGCCGCCCTTACCCACTTATAGTGTGAATCTCTGGGCTGTTGGTACTAATATACACTGTTGGACGCCATAAGCCCCCGTAACAAACATATATATATATATATATATTGTGACGTGGTACTTTGTCATAACCGCGATCGTCAGCTGCGTCGCACACACGCGGTTACTTCCCGCTCCACGACGCCATTTCCCTTCGCCCGCGCCCCTCTTACCGGAGTAAAGCTGCGGCTAGCCACAGCAGCAGATACTCGCGGATTATCCGCGCGGCGGGCATCGCCGTCGCTGGGCGCGGTTGCCGCTGCCGTGCGAGAGACGCTGCAAGTCTCGTTCGCCGATACAGCCGAGGCGAGAGCAGCCAAGCACCCACGAGGGAGCCCGAGCTGACCGACGCGCTTGCCAGTCGACTGCCGGCCGGCACTTGCCCCGCCGCGCGCGCTTGAGGAGCACCGAGAATCTGGAGTGCCTACTCGCGAAGGAGAGAGAGTTTGTTTTGTGTGTCTGAGCGTGCGTGTGTGCTCCGTCGCCTTCCCCGCTGCCTACGACTGCCTTCTGACGTTGTCGCCGTCGAAGGAGTGCCTAGCCGAGTTAGTGAGAACGGTCCGGGGAGCCGTGCGTGCCGAGGAACAGAGAGAGAGAGAGAGAGAGAGAGAGAGAGAGAGAGAGAGAGAGAGAGAGAGAGAGAGAGAGAGAGAGAGAGAGAGAGAGAGAGAGAGAGAGAGAGAGAGAGAGATCGCGTCGACAAGTCTCCTGGCCGCAGCAAAAGTAAGTCCCTTGTGATATCCTTCCCTCCGCCTAGTTGTCCACGTGTATGTGTGCTCGCGTCCACGACGTTGCTACGAACCCCCTGGTTCTGATGCGTGTAGCTGAAGCTACAAGTCGGATTCCTGTCGTCAATAGTAGTAGAGTTGATCAGAGTTAGACTGCGGGTAGCAAAAGCTACAACTTGTATTATCCGTAAGGAGCAACCCGTGCTCTATCGTCTGCGCTAGTGGTAAAGTAATTCGGTACGGAAGCGCGTACGTGGCGCCCTATAATTAGTTGTGTACTTTCATGTAATCTGATTCTTTAGTTCAATGAACGCACCTACTGGTTATTTTCACCTTCATTGTCGCGAGTTCATTCACTGTGTATGCGAGTGAGAGTGAATGCAAGCGTGTTTGGTAAAAACACTTTAGTCACTTGGTGGAAACTCTCCCGTCGTGGAGGAGTTTCTCACATCGCGATTGCCCTGATCCCCAGCATTCGTGATAAGTAGCGGTCAACGTGGGGCCACGGTAAAAGCCGTGGCTGAGTGAATTAGGGATCGCGTTTCGCCATTGCGGTGCGCGCACACACGGGAAAGACGGCGAGGGAAGCGCTCTAGCAGCCATTTTGGAATTTAATTCGCGACCGCGTGTTCAATGATTTTTGGCGATTGAACTTTTTCGTGTGAATAATTGCGATTGCTAGAGCTTTGGAATTTTATTGCTTTTGATTTAATTTTGTTTATGCGAGTAAGTAGTTTTGTACAATAATTAGATTTAGGGGTAATTTAATTTAGTTGGGACTTCGGAAAATAATAATTTGAGATTTCAGCGTAAATATTATTTTTCTAAGTTGTGAAAATTCCCGTTACAAATTTAAGCATTCAATTTCTGGTTTTGTGCGTGGAAAATTTTTGCAAGATTTTACTTTAGCTTCGCGTGTGAACCAAAATTGATGCAAAACTATGTAGACTGTAGCTTGAGTAGGCGTACAGGTGCGTTTTCTTTCTTTTGCTTTTGCGAGATTACGCTCTGCCGCGCGACAGGAATGCAAATAGTTTGTGCGTGCAGTTTCTGATCGCGGATGTTGACAAGTTTGAGCGAATCACATTTTGGAACATAGATTTTTGGGGTTTGCTTGGGTTTTGCACTCCACATTTCTCCCATCCAAAAATTTCCTTTCCTTATTTCCGCCCTACGTAAGCGTCGCGTCGTGGAAAATTTCAAGCCTTCGGGTATGTTTGGTAACGCGAGGGAGACTTTGTTTTGAACTTTGGCGACCTTCGTCAAAGTGCTCGAGCGAAATTTGGGTTTGTCGAGTATTTCGAGTTTCGCTGAATATTCAAAATATTTAATTCGTTTGTATTTAATTCAAAAATTTCGTTGTAGATTTCGTTTGGCTTTGCAATAATAAGTAGCCTTTTCATCTAGAGAGTAAACTGGAAGTTGGTTAAAATTTCTAGTCGGATTGAAAAGTGCTGGGTCTGTTTAATTCGCGCAGTAGTAATCTATTTGAAATGAAATACGAGGTTAGTTGGTCAGCCGTCGGGTAGTTGATTTTCCTTTTCTAGAATTTTGATGATTGGCTAATGAAGTGAGTGACGTTGTAAAACTTTTTGTAAATAAATTGGAACTTGGTACCGCTGTTCGTGAGAGCGTTTGAGTAGTTGGAGTGGAATTCAAATTGTTAAGGTTATTCGAGTTGCTTCGTCCCGAGGGTGAATTTATTTCCATCCAGTTAGAGGTTGCTCCTTTCGCTCACAGCTTAATGTCTGCTTTCTCTCTACTTGCTGCACACAACTTTTGGTGTTAGTACTCTGCTTATGCTTATGATTTAATGGTTTTTTTTGAGAGCATTTAGTTAGTAATAATTGTAAATTGCACCTTGTCATTTAGCTTGAGCAGAGCAGCAGTGGAGTCGCAGAGCTAAAAGAGCGGGGGCTATCTGAGATTCGTTCTTTTTCTCGTTTTGGATTTATTTTTATTTCTTCGTTGAAAATGGATGCGTCTCACGGTAGTTTAGTAACCATCGGGTTGGATGGCGATGATTTGATGTGTGCGGATCCGGAGGTGGAACAGCGAGCACTGCGCGACACCATTAACCGGATGCCAGACGGAATCGTAATCCTTTTGGCGCATCAGCGAGGGTTAAACGTGGAAGCTGATGCGATGATAGTGCGCGATCGGCTGCAGCGGTACTACATGTGTCGTCAATTCGGACCAGATACCGCACTGTGGCGGCTGGATCGTGACGAGCAACAAGTTTCGGCGCACGAGTCTACACGTAACTCATCCTTGGCTGACAGTAACGCGTCCCAGAGGCGCAGGGGATTCATTCTCCGCCGACGGGTCAATCCCTTGGACGTTTCCGTGACCCATTATCGATGAGCGAGCCATCGAGGAATTTTGTATCACAGATTCACTTCGAAATCGACGCGTCGGGAGTGCCCGGAGGAGTGAATAGTGTGGGTGGCTTCGCTGAAGCTGAACGTGTTCATGCGCCGATGGATCGCCCAGTTAGTATCGTCGCTCCAGATGATTTTCCAGCGGATAGCCGAGGAGAACATTAACCGTGGGCTCCATCCACGAGGTTTCCATTAAGTCCTCATCGGTTTCACGACATTAGTGATAATCAAGAAAACAGTATGGATTTAACAGACCCCACTCACATCTCGAGCTCGTGTATTCCGATTTCGAGGCCGGAGACAACGTTTGTGCCAGGACAAAGGAACGCTGCGAGGGAGCAAACGTCGTTTAGTCGGGGACCAAATGTGTCAGAGTGCAACATCGGAGTCTCGAGTGCTACATCTAGCAGCACGACCGTTTCTACAGCTGCACCGTTGCCTTCAGGGTCTGCTCTGAGATTAAGTTTTACTCGTCGCGAACCGACGGAGTTTGTAGTGCCGGTGTCTGAAAGTGAGCGTTTATGTCATCCTAGTTTTGTGCAACCGAACAGTGTACCGCGTAGTTCGCGAAGGGATGTAGTGAATCGGATTAATTTACAGTATAATTTGGTGCCGTCGTCGCACAGTTTACCCGGATTTTCTCAGGGTTGTCAGCCTGAACTCCGTAACGTGCCTGTATATTCGCAAAGTCACATGCCGAGAATGGAGAATAATCCAATGTTATCACACATGCCGCTGCCGACGGCAAATTTCTCTAGTGTACCTTATACGTCATCGTCGTATCAGCAGGTTCCTGGGTATTTTCCGCAGTACCTATCGTTGCTTCAGCCAACTTCGGCCTATCCAGCCCAAATTCCGCAAATTATCTCTTCGTTAGTACCCTTTGCACATGTAGCTCAAGGGAGCTACATTATGCCACCGGCCGGGCCTCAGATGTATGGACCTCTGTATCAACCAGTCGCTCCATCGAATACAGTTCTGCCTCGTCTGTCAGCTCCACGAAGATCTGATTTTTCAATTACGGGCTACCATACGGTTATTCCGCCTTTGAACGATCTTCACTCACGAGGGAAAACGTACCACGGAGTTATTTGTAAAGTGGCACATCACCTTCAAAGGTGATCGGAAAAGGGACCCGGAAAGTTTCCTAGCGAATTTAACTCGCTGTAAGGAAACTTATGAATTGAATCTCGATGAGATTATTAAAGCGTTACAATCAGTTTTAGATGAAAACGCATGGCAATGGTTTCGCAGAGAATATCAATTCTGGAAATCGTATGAAGATCTTGTGGAAACTTTTCGCTTGCAATATAGTTTCGAAGATGTGCAAGAAAGGCTTTGCAAAGAATTCGAAGGTCGCACTCAAGTTCCAAGTGAGTCGATCTCGACCTATCTGTGCAAAGTGAGGGATTTGCTCGACCATCTGAAGCCGCCGCTGACGTTACACGAGCAGCTGGATCGAGTATACCAAAAGCTGCACCCTTCGTACCGAATGAGGTTCGATAGGAACTATTTTGAGACGTTCCCGGAGTTAGAGAAGCTGGGGAAGAAAGAGGAGCTTCGTCGAGCTCAAG
This sequence comes from Torymus aiolomorphi, assembly GCA_036365515.1. Classification (NCBI taxonomy): domain Eukaryota; kingdom Metazoa; phylum Arthropoda; class Insecta; order Hymenoptera; family Torymidae; genus Torymus; species Torymus aiolomorphi. Next base: position 172,573,926 of record CM070873.1, read on the forward strand.
ATCGAGCTTACAAGCCACCACCCTCGCTGGCAGAGTCGTCTTTCCTCTCTTCGGGTATATACCGCCGAAAACTCAACGCGCAGGGAAAGTAGTCGTGATACAGCCGGCCAGCCTTATCGATACTCCGTTACTTGATGTAGCACCGATGAATGTAGCTCCGGTATCGACGACACCGCAAAATGCCGCTCAAAAGCGACTCGGGCGAGCGGACAAGTCGGACTCCAAGAAACCCTTCAACAAACGACCAGATCGTCGGAGTCAGAGCAAAGGACGCGCTGCAAGTAACGTGAAGGTCGACTCGCCGCCATCAGAACCGGGGACAGTGCAAGTTGTGCCGCCGAAGCTGAAGCACGAAGAGATGCAACGACGCAAGGAGCGTGAACCATGCTTTCGATGTGGACAAGTTGGACATTGGCGCAGAGAGTGTGTTAATGCTGCAGTATGCCGAAACTGTGGCGCGCCAAATGTCATGGCGAGAACCTGCGCCAAATGCATTGCTAAGGTGGGAAACGACTAAGCGGAGAGAATAGTGGAGTCGACTCTCCTCCGCCCTCAAACATAACCACTCCTGCCAACAAAGCGAAAATCGTGGGAAGCTGCGATAAGTCTAAGGCTGCAGCTATTCCTGATGATGTCGCTCCGGAAACTACAAAGTGTCAAGTGCTAGCTCGCGAATCGTTGATTATGAGCAGTCCAATGAGAAGCATCGACCCGCGCCTCTTCTTCAACATAGAGTTAAATGGGATGAAGTTGTTGGCGTTGCTGGACAGCGGAACCGGATGTTCATACCTTGGGAAGGGCCTCAGCGCCAAGTTTGCCGAGAAGCACAGTACCGGTACAAGGTATTTTGAAGGTAGAAATTACACTCGATGAAATGAATCACACTATGCCTTTCCTGGTATCGGATGACCTTCAGTACAAGTACATCCTTGGAATCGACTTCAAACGCCATTTTAAGCTGAAGATTGATTACGGAAATGATACTTGGTCAACTCCGAGAGGTATAGTGCGTCAATTTTATCCGTATGGGCACGATCCCACAAGTTTTCCGGCTTTAGCTAGTGTTGGTGGACTAAGTAGAGCGACAGTGTAGAGCTTCACGTATCCGCTCACTGTATTACATACGAACCCTAACATAACGGCAATTCTACCTTACCGACAGAGCTGATAATCTTAGATAACCATCGGTAATTGTAATACATTAACTTTTAAGGAGGTTCGATAGCTCACCACTCGCGGGGGCAGTCCCCTCGAACCGCACGCACTGCTCCACTCACCGCCCACCCCCTCCCACAGCCGACGAACGCAATCATATGTTTACCTTTTGCCGCAGTACTCAGAATCGGCGTTGTCTATCGCGTTCAGATTGCGTATAAACATTCTCTTGTATATTTGCTATATTGCCTGTAGTTTTTTGATTCGCTCTAACCTTTTTTAAAGAACCGCATCCTAGATATTTGTGTTTTACCAAGGTACTTCCATAAGAGCCCGTGTATAAGAGTTGAACTTTGAAATTGAATAATTTCAGAACCGAGTTGATAAACGATCTGAAATTTCACACACTAATAGAAGATCAATCGAAGAACAACAATATTTAGTTTTCGGAATGACGTAACTTTTTTCATTTCGGTATCGAACCTCCTTAAGATGATATACAAAGAATGCATTATATTATGCATAATGCATAAACTATGTATACTGCATATACTATGTGTACTAGATATACTATACATACTAGCACTCTACACCGATCGCTCTACCCCCACCACCGCGCTCTCCTCACCATGATATCATTACCAACGATTGATAAGGTAGGAATCTACTTTAGCTACAGGGTGGGAAATAAAAAATGGTGGGAAATTTAAAAATGGCGAGTCATTTGAAAGGGCAGGAAATTTAAGAGGCTGGACACAATTTTTGCCACTCCAACAGGAATTCGTGGAGCATGGAACGGTAAATTTTCCTTAATGATGAGAGCCCCAACCATCGCTCTCACCTGTGAGGTACAACCACATTACCTCTCCATCATTTATTAACAGTTTATTCAGAATCCATATGTATGTAATTAAAGTAAAAATGTTTGATCAGCTTGACGTTGTGAAGTGCACACGCAGCTTTGTATGCTCCATTGTGATTGGTGCAATCAGTCACCGCCTTCTTAAGATCGTCAAAGCCTGGATAACCGTACTCGATGAAGTCGATAGCATTGACCTTGAAGCGTCTTAACCACTCTCTCCCGATTTCACCATGGACAAATACCTTTGTCGCATTATGCAGACTATCTCGAATGATTTTGTCCACGTTAGTGTAGAGAACGTCTCCGGATTTCCAGGCAAGAACGTGATAACAACGCTCCGACCTTGTATTCTCGAGTCGGTACCTGTCCGTGAGTCGACGTCACGGATACGACTCTTAACAACGTCACTTCACAACGTCAAGCTGATCAAACATTTTTACTTTAATTACATACATATGGATTCTGAATAAACTATTAATAAATGTTTCAAGAAACATGAGCACCAGAGGTTCTAATTTGTCGTCTAGAGAAAGTATGGCGAGTTCCTTGAGAATGAAATCGTTTACGGGTTGCTTGAAGCCCTGTATTTCCACGACGTATTCCATTCTGAATGATCGCGTTGTATGCTACTTCAACCAATCAGAAGACTTTCCGTAGGTTGTGACTTGATGATTAATTATTGGAAACTTTAACTCACTATTGTGTAATAAAGACCTCAGCAGGATGATATAATCGAACCCTCGTCTAATCGGTTGCGAGAGTACTTTCATTTTAAAGCAACCTAGCGGTCTGCTGAGCAACTACTACGCTGACTTTCCGAGACATCCATGTATGCTAACCTAAAAAAAGTTTTTATTTTTTAAATGGTGGGAGCCCCAACAATCGCTCCCATCTGTGAGGTACAACCACACACAATTACCTAACAATCAATCAACATTCCTTTACCATTTAATATATGAGTCTTGCCTCGCGAAGTTCATTCATAATAAAATAGATTTCTGCATAGTTATTTACCATATTTTACTCAACAATGGGTACTCGAAGGGGGTCAACTAATTTGCTAGGACCATCCCAGACATTGAATTCGTATGCAGTTGCAATATTGCCTTGCAATGACGAAACAACTTCTTCCTCCTCTTCCTCATCATTAGGCCATACTATTTTTTTTCATTTACATCTCCAATTAATCAAGTCCTTATTTTTTATGTTACATTGGTCATGTTTTTCTTTCCAAAGTTTTCTCGATGAATTTTTATCGGTTGAGAAATCAGATGCATCTTTATTAGAATGATAAGCTTTGTAATAATTATCCACATTATTGTCAGTTTCCACTAGAGAATGAGAGTCAATTTGAGAATTTTCTTGATTGACAGTTGTGAGATTTAGAGAATTGACCTTCAATTTGGCTACCGCTGCAGATTCTTTTCGCTCGACAGTCTTATATTTCTCTCCCACTTCATCACTAACGTTTTTAAATTCAGGGAGGGCATCTTCCAATCCTGGAAATACTCTTGAAGATTATTCGAACATTGGTGAAGTAAAAATATAAAATTTGTTACTTTCTAGTTTCCAAATCGACTCATTTGCGCAGTACAGCTTTTTATGAGCACACGAATTTACTATGATCATTCTATAATTTTCGAAATCAGCTGAATTAATGCGATTTCCATCAGGATTTTTTCTAAACAGCAACTATAGTAAGCCCTCAGTCAGTTGAAAAGTTGCACCGCAAACCTTCAAACTCTATTGGCGAATTACCAATCATAGGAATATTTGCGTTTTGTTAACACCGTATACATTATCAAGGTACCTCCTTGAATTACGTTTGAGCTTGGATAAATATTTCTTGACAAGTGAAACCATTTTCTGATCAGTTAACAGCACTGGTATATGGAACACTGTCAGTACTATCTAGATCCGCCGTCCTCTTTAAATAAGAGACATCATTTCTCACATTATCAAGAGAATTGACGATGCTGTTCTTCAAAGACATAGATTTTTGCTTGATAGCATCTTTGAATATAAGAAGACTATCTACTTCTCGCTAAGAATCTGACATGAATATAAGAAGACTATCCACTTCTCGCTGAGAATCTGACATGTTCATGCTTTTAGAGTTCAGCTCGAACTAAACATATTGTTACAATCACAAAGACACAAATAGTAAGAACTACTTAGAAAAACAAGGATGTAATTTATTCAAGATAAATAACACAAAAGATTATTTGTATCATTAACAAACTCTCGAATCAACTAACTGAAAAACTAAATTGAATCGAGAACAACAAACTAATTGCTTAGCAACGCTTTCGCTCTTTTCATGTTCGATGACAATAGAATAATACATAACATTATTCCCCCTCTTTTCAGATTGTCGTTCCGACAATCTTAAGATAAAAACGAAAGAGAAGGCGTCTTTTTCAAGCGGCCTGATCCTTGGCTCATCCGACCAAAAGGGCCCACCTCTTGAAAAATAGTCCTTCTCATCCCAAATCGAAGCAAAATGGTATCATTTTCAAGCAGGCTGATCCTTGGCTCACCCGGCTAAAGGACCCGTCTCGTGAATTGATCCATCTTCAAATCATGTTGAAATCTTTTTGGAATTGTCTACTTTTTAAGCGGGTTGATCCCTGACTCATCCGGTCAGAGGACCCGTCTCTTAAAATGTAGAGTCGTCATTTTTGGGGGTATTATCATGTCATCATCGGTGGGTAAAGTCTTGTCGGTAATTCTTGGATACAAGTGAGGAGTTGGCACGCCGTAGTACCTCACCTTTGTCCCTGCTCTGGCATTGACCCTGTGTCTTACGGGAAAAACCGCGACTTAAAATAACCGTAAGTAGAGCAGAAGAAATTACCTATCGTGGTAGGTCGCCAATCGATCAATATGAGTGATCTTCTTTTTATATTTTGGTGTCCTCTGGATGCAGAAAACGACGTCATTCATCTTTTTGACCATCTTGTAAGGACCTTCCCAATCACTTTGGAGCTTCGGAGTCCTTCCTTTGACTCGACGAGGGTTATACAACCATACTTTCTGTTGTTCTTGGAAGTTGACATTTCTGGATGTTCTGCCATAGGTTGTTTTCGACTGTTTTGAGGAAAGGAAAATGTTCTTTCGTGCTGATTGATGAATTTTGTTGATGGCGATTTTTAGTTTCTGGACGTAACTGCCATAGTTTGGACAATCTTCTTCTTCAGGAGGACATCCGCGTATCAAATCCAGAGGAAGCTTCAAGTCTGTACCGGTGTACATCTCCGCTGGTGTGGCCCCAGTTGTTGCGTGTACCGAAGTTCTGTAAGCTAAAAGATACAAAGAAATCCAACGATCCCAATCTTTTTGGTTATCTGTTATGTATTTGGACAAGTATTCTAGTATTGTTCTCTTTTGTCTTTCTACTTGACCATTCTATTGAGGGTGTAATGATGTTGCCCTAGTCTTCCGAATTCCTAACAACTAACAAGGAAAGTACCCGAACAGCCAAATTCAAAAAAATTCCAAACTCATATTAGAAAGTAGACCTCCATGCGAGATTCACGAAATCATTTTTTTTATCGGCTGAGAAGCGCTTTATAAGGGTTAAAATCACCCCTAAAGTTTACCCCTAAGAAACGTTTTTTTGATATATCTCGGCTTCTACTTAACTTTTTTTAACGAAACAAAATGGAAAGAGTTTCTTATTAAAAAGTCAAGAAATCCGTGGTAGTATGCACATTAAGGGTTGCATCCCTAATTTTTTAGAGGGTGAAATTGTGTTTTTTTAAGAATAATTTTTGTTGCGAGAATTCATAAAATAATTAAAAATAGGTCAAAACATTATTTTTACCAACTACAATAAATAACAGTTGGTGTGTTTGGGCATTCTTCGCGAAACAACCCCTTAAGAGGTGGTAAACCACCCCTAACACAAATGAATTAGGTATATTTTTTTTGCAATTATTTTTTTCCTTAAAATGGGTTCTTGAAGTCGTTAATCGGAATCCACAGTTAGATCCACAATAAAAATTTGAAAATAGTGAATTCAATATGGCGAAAAATTTTTTAGAAATATTTTAAATTCCACGAAAAATAGTATGTAGACCCCCTAGCGGAAATTATATTATGTAAATAAGTGTGTAATAATGTAACAATGTTTTGTTATGTTATTCTATTATTTATTATTTTTTTATCATACACTTGTATATCGTACGATAAACAAGTGTATGATAATGTAGTTGTTTGTAAAAAAGTGTAAGAAAATGTAACAAATTGTACTTTTCTACTGGATTTTGGACGCTTTTACATTTTACCACAGTTTATACCATTTTTTAATAATTTCTTACTTTTCCTTACATTTGTCTACGTTTTATTACTTTTTAATTTGTACTCTTAATTCAAATTTTATAGGCATTCTTACACTTTCGTACATCTTTTTACATTTTATTATATATTTGTACTTTTAATTACATCTTTTTACGTTTATGTACAAATTTTGATACACATTTTACATCGTATCACATATTTGTACACTTTTTTCAAATAGTTCATAATTATACTTTTATAATAATTTATAATTGTACTTTTATTTAAATAAAGCTATAAATAAAATATTTTCAAAGATGTAAAGAAAAAATACTAAAACGTAATAAAATGTAAATTATTATGTATTAGAAATATAATTAATATATGTTACAAAATGTAAGTTAGTGTATAAAAGTTTAAATTTTTACAAATTCTTACAGATTTTTCTAACAAATACTTCCTTATAATTTCATTAAAATAAGCTACACAAGGAAATATTTAGAAAACGTAAGGAATTGAAAGAAAATGTAAGAAACTTTAACAACTTGTTAAATATGCCCGAAATCCAGTATCGTATGATTTCTTACATTTTGGACAATTTATTCCATTTTATAAGTATTTTCTTATTTTCTTTCATATTTTATAATTTCAGCTAGGAGAGATTTTCATGCTTGTTGAAATTATGATAGGTTTTAATAAGAAAAGTTTATTTATGATTTATTAATATAAATTAATATGAACAAAATTTTTAATATAATGATAATTATAACAATTCATGGTTATTGCGCAATATAAAAGATTACGTACACTTGCATTGATATGGCTTATCTCCCGATTCCACCTCTTTTATTCATAAATAAGTGAAACATCGGTCAGTCGAAAACAAATATACGTTACTGAACGTTTTTCTACGCTCGTGTTAAATTAATATTCAATGTCAACATTATTTTATGGGTATTAATTGAAAATATAAGTGTCTGGAGGTACCTGCATCATATTTTTTAATGGCAAGTAAACATTTTACGAGTACGAAATCCTATTTGAATTGAATGATAACAACAATAATAATAGTCGTAAGTAACCATATAATTGAAATTTCTTTCTTCTACATAATTATTCAAAATATTTCTAATAGAAGGATATAATAGATATAATATTGAAAAGTTAAATAAAATGCAGCATTTTTAAATATAAAACTCGTCAAAATATACAATAAATTTTGAACAAGTGGCCGAAGTTAAGAAAGTCAAATTCAGTCAAAATCTATTATAGAATCTTTATTGTACCAATTGTAAATATTTTGATAGTGAAACTTTACTCTTAATACATGCATTGAATTATTTTATGATAGTAAAAATTATGTTTTGATTTTAATGTTTAGAATTACTGTTACATTACTGTTATTCTAATATATAAAATATGACATACTGACGATTTAATCAGTTAAGTGTAAAAAAATTCATACGAGTGAATAGAAGTAGTACTATATTTATAATAATAACGTTTAGCAACTATTTAATGCTAATAAAATAGTGTATCTTGTAGACAAAACATTGACAAACAATAACGAATTCCCATGCACTTACAAGGGAATTTAGTAAAATGTTTTCCTCAAAAGTTTTGGATGTCTGAATACTTTTTACACTTACTGTACATTCATACTATTGTACATTCCTGTACTGTTATGGCTATAAAAAGGCTATAATAACTAAAACTTTTACAGGTTTACACTGCGACTCAACGTATCTAAAAGAAGAAAGAAAATATTTTCCATAAATATGAATTTGGTAAATGCGATGAATGTTTTATTTATTTTAAACAGTATGTTTCAAGATCAAGAAAAGAAATTACCTGTTAATGACGCTGAAAGAAATGTTGCTAATATAGTGTATAATATTATAATATCAAGTATAAATGATCGTAGTATTTACGAAGAAACGGAAGAATTTCTATATTATGATGATACCTACGAACCTTACGATGACATACCTGCAGATGATTTACATGAAGATATCGATGCAGAAGATATGATAACACTCGAAACTGAAAATCAATGTAGGACCGAATCAGAGAGTATTAATTTTTACTACAAAAAGCAAGCTGTGGAGTATTGGTTAAGTAGTAAAAACAAGTTAAAATTTGAAACAGTCCAAAATCGATTCAAAAAATTAAAAACAGCACGTCAGCTGTGTAGATGGAGAGATCAAGTGGCAATAGGAGGAAGTAGGATCGATAAATTGAACAAAATTGAGGAATATTGTGTACAAAAATTTAACGTAGCCAGATCGAATAGAATACCCATTCATGACATTGATGTAAGACGTATGGCAAAAGAAAAAGCATTAGAGTTAAACTTCAATGAATTTAAAGCTTCTAGACACTGGTTAAATGAATTTAAACGGCGATTTAATATCGTTTCTCGAAAAATAACAAAAATTATTACTAAAAAATCTATAGATGATTCAGAAGAATGGTCAGCACAAAAACAGGAATTTCGCAATAGAGTAAAAAATGCCATCATAAAATATGATGCAAAACGTGTTTATAACTCCGACCAAAGTGGTTTTAATTACGAAATACACAGTGGTCGAACCCTCAATCTTAGAGGAGATAAGTGTAGAGAGTATAGTGCAATCAGTGCATTCGACAACTCATTCTTATACTATCCAACCTACTGTATCTGCTGAAGGAAAACTTCTATCACCCTTCTTTTTAGTCATGCAAGAACCAAAGGGAGAGTTTGGAACTATAGTCAGAAAAAATTTATTTGCAGCAGAAAATGTTTATGTAATGGCATCGAAATCAGGTAAATTGACTAAAGAACATGTTGAAACTTGTGCGCAAGATGTATATTTTCCATCAACTACCATAACAAGTACCCTATTGCTTGATTCATGGAGAGGTCACTGCCTAGATATAATTTATAAAGTAAAACCGGAACATAAAACCTTAACGATTCTACAAATTCCACAAAGAACAACAAGTGAACTTCAACCGCTTGATATTTACGGTTTTCGAATGTGGAATAACTTCGTTCGAACGTTTTCGGATATGATATTTCTAACAAATGAGGATCTCAACTTACACGATAGAAATAATGTAATCAAAATGCATTCATTAGTACATAATCAATTATCAAGTCCCAGGTTTCAAAATTTATTTAAATATGCTTGGTACGCCGCCGGTTACATTGATGAAAGGCCAGAAAAAATTGAAAACCCAAAAAAATTTTGCTTCAATTCTAATTTTATTACATGCGATATTTGTGGTAAACGAGCGATTATAACATGTTCATGGTGCAAAAAGCGCTATGTTTACAACATTTTTTTCATGAATATCATTATTGTAAAACATGTAATCCATGATCGTCAGAATAATTAGCTAGCTTGCCGTCTACTGTTGGCTGACCCGTAGGATTTAAAATTGGTCGTTGTGCTGCTTAGAAATTGGTAGAATTGTATAAGAATTTGTATTAAAAGATAATAAATTGTAAAAATCTGTAAGAATTTGCAAAAATTTAAACTTTTATACAGTAACTTACATTTTGTAACATATATTAATTATATTTCTAATACATAATAATTTACATTTTATTACGTTTTAGTATTTTTTCTTTACATCTTTGAAAATATTTTATTTATAGCTTTATTTAAATAAAAGTACAATTATAAATTATTATAAAAGTATAATTATGAACTATTTGAAAAAAGTGTACAAATATGTGACACGATGTAAAATGTATATCAAAATTTGTATATAAACGTAAAAAGATGTAATTAAAAGTACAAATACATAATAAAATGTAAAAAGATGTACGAAAGTGTAAGAATGCCTATAAAATTTGAATTAAGAGTACAAATTAAACAGTAATAAAACGTAGACAAATGTAAGGAAAAGTAAGAAATTATTAAAAAATGGTATAAACTGTGGTAAAATGTAAAAGTGTCCGAAATCCAGTAGAAAAGTACAATTTGTTACGTTTTCTTACACTTTTTTACAAACAACTACATTATCATACACTTGTTTATCGTACGATAAACAAGTGTATGATAAAAAAATAATAAATAATAGAATAACATAACAAAACATTGTTACATTATTATACACTTATTTACATAGTATAATTTCCAGGGGGCCTACATACTATTTTTCGTGGAATTTAAAATATTTCTAAAAAATTTTTCGCCATACTGAATTCACTATTTTCAAATTTTTATTGTGGATCTAACTGTGGATTCCGATTAACGACTTCAAGAACCCATTTTAAGGAAAAAAATAATTGCAAAAAAAATATACCTAGTTCATTTGTGTTAGGGGTGGTTTACCACCTCTTAAGGGGTTGTTTCGCGAAGAATGCCCAAAAACACCAACTGTTATTTATTGTAGTTGGTAAAAATAATGTTTTGACCTATTTTTAATTATTTTATGAATTCTGACAACAAAAATTATTCTGAAAAAAACACAATTTCACCCTCTAAAAAATAAGGGATGCAATCCTTAATGTTCATATTACCACGGATTTCTTGGCTTTTTAATAAGAAACTCTTTCCATTTTGTTTCGTTAAAAAAAGTTAGGGGTGATTTTAACCCTTATAAAGCGCTTCCCAGCCGATAAAAAAAATGGTTTCGTGAATCTCGCGTGGAGGTCTACTTTTTAATATGGGTTTGGAATTTTTTTGAATTTGACAGTTCGGGTACTTTCCTTGTAAGTATTGCTTATAAACTATTAGTGTCTTTTATAATTAGAATGTTTCGGTATTTATTTGGTTATAATATAAATAATGTAACATTTTTCAAAATTCAAGTGCACGACAATCGAATAATCAAGTATAAATTTCAGAGATATTTGAGGTTAAAATTTTTTTAACCATTTTTTCAAATAGTAATTTCTCGAGAACGGCTCTATGTATCTGAATCGGATAGGCCGCGTTCGAAAGACAATTAAAAATTCTTATATTTTCTAAAAAAAAAATTATCTCTAGCTAGCACAATTCTTTTGTTATTAAAAAAATGTGAAAAATGAAAAAAATGAGTTTTGTATGTCCAACGATTACGGGAGTGAAATTGTCTTAATCGCATCAAAATTTATTGTGGAGGTAGATTTTAGATAGTTCCTGGTTGAGTTCTTTTGGCAAAATGATTAGTCCATAAATTTCAGAGATGAAAAAGAATGAATAAAAAAGAAAAAAAGTTTTATTATTGAAATTCATTAGCAATTTTTATTGTGAAATAGTACATTGTGCAACTAGGGAGGAAAATTGTCTTTTTCTAGCGAGGATGATTATTGAGCACGAGTGCTCAAAATCATCATCCGAGTCTAAAAAAGTCAATTGCTCCCTTGTTGCTCATAGTACTTTTTTTAATAAGTGCAGGAATTGGACCTTTTTTGCGTGAAAAGTGAATGGGAGATCGGGTACATCGAATCATCATATAGCGGGAGGAATAGTATATTATGCACCTAGGGAGTAAAAGTAATGAATGTCTCCGTGTGGAGAAAAACTACTTTCCCTCCCGGTACTGCGGGAGAGTTCGACAGACGCTCGAAATATTCGATTTTCGATTCACTTTTCTACGCAGAAAAAGAGCCTTTTTTATGCATGTCTTAAAAAAAATTTATTTTTGGAATTTCAATTTAATAAAAGGAATCAATAAATTAGTTTGAGGAAGCTTAGAGCCGATGCATTGGCAGCGGGTTTTCAAATCATAAATAATAACACATTATAATTTATTGAATATGTCAAAATTTGTGCCGAATAAAGTGTTTTGCGGGGAGTTTTGCTTCATTACTTTAATATGAATAAAACAGTGCAGCTGAAGTTCATCGTATTTTAGTGGAAGTGTACAGAGAACATGCTCTAATTGAGCAAACATGTCGGAAGTTGTTTGCATGTTTTAAAGCTGGTGATTTCGATTTGGATGACAAGGAGCGACCTGGTCAGCCAAAAAAATTTGAAGATAATAATTTGAAGGCATTGCTCACTGAAGACTCCGTCAAACACTTAAAGAATCGTCTACTTCATTGAGAGTTGATTTATCAACAGTGGGAAAACATCTTAAAACTTTCGGCATGATCCAGAAGGAAGGACAATGGGTCCCACATGAATTGTAATCAAGGGATATTGACAGACGTTTTTTCACGTACGAACTGTTCCTCCAACGGCAGAAAAGAAATAGTACATTAGGAGCGCAGCGAGGGACCTAAGTGTGGACTTAGTTACACCGTGCTATAAAGGTGTTTTGCATTGAATTGTTACCGGTGACGAAAAGTGGATCCATTATGACAATCCGAAGCACAGAAAGTCATGGGTTAAGCCTGGCGAGCCATCAACTTCAGTGACAAAGCCAATATCCATGAGTCAAAGCTCTTGCTCTGTATTTGGTGGGATCAGAGGGGTGTCATTTACTACGAACTTCTAAAACCGCATAAAACCGTAACTCGGGATCCCTACAGACTGCAACTGATGCGCTTGAGCTATGCATTGAAAGGAAGACGGTCAGAATACTCCAAAAGATCCGAAAAAGTCATTTTGCTGCACGACAATGCTCGCCCACACGTTGTAAAACCGGTAAAAACGTACCTGTCAACACTTAAATGCGAAGTACTACCGCACGCGCCATATTCTCCAGATATTGCTCCCAGCGACTACCACTTGTTTCGATCAATGGCTCATAGCTTGTGTGAGCAGAAGTTCACATCTTATGATGATTGTAAAAAATCGGACGATTCGTGGATTTCATCTAAATACGAAGAGTTCTTTCTACGCGCTATTTGTTCACTGCCCGAAAGATGGTCAAAAGTAGTAGAAAGCGATGGGCAATACTTTAATTAATGTATTTTTTGATTTTCATGTGAAATAAATATTTTTTCATTAAAAAAACGCTACGAATTAATTATAACACCCTATACATATATATAATTTCCTCCTCTTTCGATCTACAAGATCCAAGTTTTTGAGATATAGCATGTTTTCTTTTTTTTTTGAGGTCAACTTAAGAAAATTTTACAAATCTGACGACACCATAGAAAAGCTAAAAAAAGAAAACAGCGAAATGACCTAAGCATTATTTTTGAAAGTCCATTTTAGCCCTTCAAACACGAACTGAAAACAGCACGATTCCGCGCTCCTGCACAGCGCTTGCTGAATGCACTAATCAACAGTCTATCACTGAGGGTCAGTATGGAAATCTGTACTAATCTGAAAGATATTTGATACAAATATACAAGATGATTTGAGTATAAAAATAAAAATGAACATTGTGCCATGGCTAATATGACCTAGTTGTCGAAGCTAATAAAAATTATACTATAATAATAATAATAATAAAAAATTATAATGCAAGCGTAAAGCCACCATTTTCCTGATACATAGATATACTGTATACCGTGCTCTATCGCCAAGCGGTCAGTAGTTTCACTTTTCGCCACCGAAAATGTTAGAATCCAATACTCGAGCCCCCCGATTCATCGACCCTCGCACGCTGCGTTAAACGATGCGTGCAAAAATCTCACTTCTCGCACGTCGTGTCAAAATATACGGTTCGACACTTGTGTGAGAAGTTGATTTTCTCCTCGTGTGACTGTTTGCACCCGAGCGAAGCGAGTCCTCACACTAGTATCGAAATGTACTATTTCTAAAGTGCTCGAATCTACCGCTGCAAAATCATCCTCATAAATGTGGGGCTTAGAGCAAAAACGGGACTTATTCTTTCTCAGTGTAGATTTAATTTGCGCCCTAGGGCGATAATCTAGTTTTATTTTTTTTTTTCAAATAACTTTTTTTATGATTTGTAACGGGATGGCTAGTGGGGGAAAATCCCAACAAGCCACAGGCCAGCGATGCCCTAGAACACGGTGCCGCGGGTGTCAGACTAAAATGACTTGCCCGGGGATCTGCTCCTGGAATCCCGAAAACAACGCGAAGATCGCACACGAACTTCGCTTTCCAACTAATTGGATCGCTGAGTGAAAAGCGCGCGCTCGAAAAGTAAAGCGCGCGGCCGCTATGCTCAGATATGAAAACGACCGGCGGAGTCGTTTTCCCGCGGAGGCGGCGGTATCCGGGAGAAGGACAGGTTGTAATGAACAACGCGACGAGTAACTAGATATCACAGTATATTTAAAATCACTAATCTCTACAAGCACAACGCACGTGCTGATAAGAACAATGAGTTAGTTCGCGCGCGACCGTTAATATTCAAACGCGCGAACTATACGGCGCGCGGCGAAGCTGCTATGCTCGAGCGCAGTGTTAAGTACGGCGAGCTGACACACACTCGCACGTACACGGCACAGAAAGCTTGCACGGGGCGATTTCCGTGCGAGCCTTTACAATAAACCCGCGAGAGGAGAGTAGAAAACTTACGTTAGGAAGGAGCAGCCGGTGCACTCGACTCTCTCTCTCGCTCCCTGTCGTTCGCACAGCAGTTGCGCTCTCTCTCTCTCTCTCTTGCTCGCTGTATTGGGTCGGCAGGCGGGCTGGCTGCCGGCTCCTCGCTCGCAGTCTAGTTCTGCTCGTGGCACACGCTACGCGGTATCGCTCTCTCTCTGTCTCTCTTGTGTGCGCCTCCACTATTTGCGGCGCCTCCACTACACTCGCGAGGTCTCACAAAACGATAGGACGGCGCGGACAAGTAAACTCACGAAGACACGAAGGAGATCCTACTTGCGCGACGGCAGACACGAAGATGGCTCCTTTTTCTCGCGGGAACAAGTTAGCAGCTTCGCGACGGATGACGGGCATTTTACGCGTCGCGAGACCGATTCGCTACGCGCGGCGCGCCTCGATTCGGCTGCGCAGGAGTTGCGCGCGCGCGCTCACTACCTTCGCGCGGTAGATTAGAATCGCGGCTAGACACGCGTTACAGATTATTATAACTAAAAAAATAATTTTTCCTTTTAAAGAGTGTATGCAAAGAATCATTTTTATATTTTATACATGTTGAATTACATTGATTTTAAGTAGTAATAAGGACGTTAGATTACAAGGGTTAGTACGGAGCTACTTTCTTCTATAATAAAGTAATAGTATATTGTGTGCCAAGGGCGTAAAGTGGGTTTTTTTAGTCCGTGTGTGGGGTTGCAGTACGAGGCGAAGGTGAGCTAGCACGAGCCGAAGGCGAATGCGTTTGCGAACCGAAGGCGAGTATTGCAACCACACGAGGTCAAAAAACCCACTTAGCCCTTGGTGCACACCATATTTTTTGTACCGCAAGTATAGATTTTTGCGTCTTTTCAAAATATCGATGATTTTCTTAAACAATCTTGAAAACTCCATTCAAAAACGACAGCGGGCGGGAAAACTTTTTCCCGCCCGCTGGTCGGCAAACGATCGCTTTCGGCTCTATTAATAGGTTCAAAAAACGCGAAAATCGTGCTTGCGGTACAAAAAATCCATTTTAAGCTATAATTAGTTTTTTATATTTTTAAAGATTTATATAAAACAATTCCCGAATTAGGCTTACTTGTTGAAATAATATTCTAAATCTACTGTATTGTTCTGTTTTGTCTTGAATGTATTTTCAGCTGGCAATTTTGTTTACATAATAAACAATAAAAATAAAAAAATTATTTGTAGGGCAAGGGAAAACGGAGAGGCTGAAGAGGTACCTATGAATCATCTGCATGCTATTCATTCAGAGGAAGCTAACGAAGGTTCACGTACAAATGATACAAATACTGTTGACAAAGAGAAAATTTGTCAAGAGGATACTCAAGAGGATACTCAAGAGGAAACTCAAGAGGAAACTTATCAAAAGGATACTCAAGAGGATACTCAAGAGGACATTCAAGAGGATACTCAAGAGGGTATTAAAGAGGATACTCAAGAGGATCCTCAAGAGGACACCCAAGGGGGCACTCAAGAGGACACTCTAGCTGACACTCAAGAGGATACTCAAAAGGATACTCAAGAGGACACTCAAGAGGATACTCAAGAGGAAACTTATCAAGAGAATACTCAAGAGGAAATTTATCAAGAGAATACTCCAGAGGAAACACGTCCAGAGGATGGTTATCAAAAGGTTATCCATAAAGAGAATGTTCATAAAAGTGATACTGATCGAGTGGCCATTCGTCAAGAGAACAATTATCAAGAATACATTCATGAAGAGGATAATAGCTTTCTAGAAAACATAAGTGAAGAACACAATTTTGATTTTACCAAAGAGAGTACAAGTACAACTTCATTTAAACCCGAAAATCCTGATATAGATTATAACTCAAAAACAAAGAAAACCTCGAAAATACAATATATAAGTCATCGAATTACAAATCCGATACACTTTTATGACGAACTAAAGAAGGTAAATGACGATCATGGATTTCGAGAACAATGCTCTTTTCATGATATTTTTATTGAAAAACATCATGATGTTGGACTCTGCGCAAAGTTAAAATTAAGATGTAATATTTGTGAATATTCCAAATGGATTGATTTAACTGATGATGATCCCAAAATTATGCCTTTAAATAAAAGTGTAGTTGTTGGAACAATAGCCGCAGGAATTGGATACTCTGAATTGAAGCAACAGCTTGGAGCAATGGCAATACCGTGCATGACTGATGTATCGTATAGAAAACAACAACAAGCTTTGGTTTCAAGTTTTGAAAAATCTGCTGAAGAATCAATGCAGGAAGCAGTTGCAATGGAAAAAGAGTTGGCTATAATGGAAGGAAACGTCATTGATGGAATCCCTTTTATAACAGTTATTGTAGATGGATCGTAGTTAAAAAGAAGTTATAAAAATGGAAAATATGATTCATTGTCCGGTTGTGCAGCGATCATCGGATACAGAACAAAAAAGGTTCTATACGTTGGCGTTCGCAATAAATTTTGTATATCTGTTCTGAGGCTGTAACACAAAATCGAACAGCAAACAAACATGAATGTTTTAAAAATTGGGGCCGAGATCAAAGCTCCAGCGGAATGAAAAAAGATATTATTGCTCAAGGCTTCATGGAAAGTATCGAAAAAAATGGCTTGATGTACAGTTGTAGGGGATGGTGATAGCAGTGTATATAAAACTATACTTGACAGTAATCCTTACCGTAAATATGGAGTTCGAGTTCAAAAAGTTGAATGCACAAACCATTTGTTAAGAAACATGTGTAATAAAATTGTTGATGCATCTCGAGGCCGAATTATGAATTCTTCAGCAAGAGGAAATGTTAAGTCATTTAGAGATATGATAAAAAGGCGTTCCTTCACAATTCGTCAACACATTGTTATGGTGATTCAAATGAAAAAAAAATGAACCAGGTGAAAGCGAAGACATAAAACATTTGCAGCATCAGATTTTGAATTCTGCACATCATGTCTTCGGCGATCACTCAAATTGTAAAAAGTACAAAGTACCTTGTGAAGTAAAAGAAAAAAAGAATTGGATCCCAACTTTGAAATCTACTGGAATGTATGTGTCGATAAAACGAGCTGTAACTGATTTGAGTTGTCACACTCGAAGTTTATTACTTACAATGACTAACAATTACGTAGAAACATTCAATGCAATTGTAGCAAAAATGGTAGGAGGGAAACGGATTAACCATGGGATGAGAGATTCATATTAGGTAAGAGTATATGCTGCTGTTGTACAGTACAATACTCAATCCCTGTTAACGAATATAAATGAAAATTGTGGTTATAATCCTTTAGATGTTTTGACGATTATGGAAGATAAAAGCAAGAAAAAAGTTGAATCAAACTAGTGAGAGCTATAAATAGAAGGCGAAGAAAACGTTATGTTACCAGTGGAAACGCAGATTATGGGAAAAGCGCAAATAAGCCAGATATTGATGAACATAGTTACAAAGTTTCAGTCGAAGAACACACGAAAAAATTGAGAGAAGATCAAACTAATAGAATTGAACTTGAACGAGCCACAGTTACACAAAGTGATTGTGAAATCTGGCATACTAAACGAACCGAAATACTTACGGCATCGAAATTTGGAAAAGTTTGTCGAAGAAAACCAACAACATCATGTTCGAACCTTGTAAAAGATCTACCAGCATTTACTTATGGTACTGAACATAAAGAAGAGTCTCGACATAGATTAGCTAAGAAACTGAAAAAGAATATTGAGATTGCTGGTTTACTTATCGATGAAAAAGACTCATACCTTGGAGCTTCTGTTGACGGATTAATAGATGAAGATGAAGACATGAAAATTATAGGCACTGGATATGTATACACTTTGATGGAACTTATTTGCGAATTTACGATAGCATTAACCAGTCTCATCCATCAGAACTGCATTCAGTTGAAAAAGATTATCTACGTCATCGCCACCCGAAGTTACTGTGGGGTAATGTATTATTTGTTAAAGTAACTCAGCAACTAGATTCATTTAGTT
This sequence comes from Torymus aiolomorphi, assembly GCA_036365515.1. Lineage (NCBI taxonomy): Eukaryota > Metazoa > Arthropoda > Insecta > Hymenoptera > Torymidae > Torymus > Torymus aiolomorphi. The sequence goes on from CM070873.1 coordinate 172,592,575, forward strand.
GTGGTGTATACTCAATGGCTTTTGTGACTGATCTAATTAAAAAGAAAAATCCTATCAAAGTCAATTACACACAAAATATTAATGTTATGAGACAACATGCTTCAAGAGTTTTTCGATTAAGACAGTTATATGGCTTTCCATTTAAAACTCTATGCAAAAGTATAGTTAAGAGAGATTAATATTTTTCGAAAAGTGGAGAACAAGAAGATATTTAAAAAAATATTGAAGAAGATACATAAGAAAATGTTCAAGAGGAAATTCAAAAAGATATTGGAAAGGTATTATAAAAAATGTTCAAGAGGATATTCAATAGAATTGAAGTATAATTATTGCTTTACAAAATGTAGAAACACGATGCGAGAAGACAAAAGGAATAAAAAGAATTATAACATGTACTACAATAGTACAAAGAGTTTGATACACGTACGTATTGATTTACGTGAGAATGTAGAGGTAAGTATGTAAAATGGTAAGTAAAATATCTATACTTACATGAAAATAATATGCGAGTTCCAATAAGGATCGTCTCTAAAATTTGTGTTGAGATCTTATACGTATCTTATATTTTTAATATTATATTAAGATTCGATTCTTTTTTCGTTTTGATTTTTTACACTCTTGTACTCTCTGAAAATCGGGTAATTGTTTCAAAATTTTGCAAGAAAAATAATTATTTAAAATTATTATACGATATTGCAATTTCAATTTAAAAAATTAGGTGTAAAATTCATTTACTTAAATAGTACATTACGATACGTGTGACCTATAGGTAGCACTTTTTTGCCCAGCGTGAAAAGAGAATGCCAACAGGCTCACAGTCAGTAGAGGATTGCAGTTGATCGTATCAAACAAATCCTGTTGAATAGAGCTAATCAAAATATGAAATTAAAAAAAAATTTAATCCGGGGAAATGAGTGGAAAGTTGAAATAAATAAGGGTGAAGTTTGCTAAAATAAGTAGAAAAATCGAGATTTCATGCGATATTCAGTAGTAAAAATTGTAAAAACTAAGTTTTCAAATATTTCCAGATTGATACACAAGTAAATTCGTATACAGGTGCTTAAATTGGCATGGATTCTGTATACTCTCATGGGTTTTATACATTCATTATTGATCAACTGATAAGAATTTTTCCATCGGTCTTACAGTCTTATAAATTAAATTAAAATAATTAATATTTATGGCAATCAGATTTTACTTGTTTATAATCACCCCCGCAGAATCATTATTGATATTCATTATTGATATTTAGCGAGATCACCCGTTGTCATCCTCCAATTTGTACCCTCGCTGGGTAGATCAGAGTTTTTATTTTATTAACTTAAGTTTGTAATCGTATTCACGATTTTACTCCCCATTGTCAAATGTAAAAATTGTTTTGGTCAATTCTGACCAGATCCGTTGGGAGCAGGAAAGAAAATAGACTACGATGTTGAGTAATTGCAACGTTTCGTCGACGGGTTTGCTGACCTCTTCAGACTAAGTTATCACACAGCGATTCGTCGAATAATGCTCGACGATGGCATTACTCGACGGATCGCTGTGCGATAACTTAGCCTGAAGAGGTCGACAAACCCGTCGACGAAACGTTGCAACTACTCAACATCGTAGTCTATTTTCTTTCCTGCTCCCAACGTATCTGGTCAGAATTGACCAAAACAATTTTTACATTTTTATTTTATTGCTTTATACAAGAGATTTTTGAGATTTTTATTTATTACTTCATATCAGTTTTTTGAGGCAATAGTTTTAAAGAGAAATATAGACATATTTATAAGATTTTTTAAGAGTATTTAAAGAGTTTACTTTATGTGCGTGAGAGAGAGAGAGAGAGAGAGAGAGAGAGAGAGAGAGAGAGAGAGAGAGAGAGAGAGAGAGAGAGAGAGAGAGAGAGAGAGTTTAGGTAAAATAGGCATATTCATAAGGACTCTTTTCACTATATCCTGCCCGAAAGTCCCACTTTCGCTCCCGGCTCAAAAACACGAATGTGGTATTTTCGGTCCGGGCATGGTGAAAAATAGTATACGCTCCACGGGAGTAAAAATGGCCAGCCCATATCTCGTGTTTGCCACACGATTTACACAATTTACACGAGATATAGGCTGTCCAAGTTTTTTCCTCCGTAGCTGCGTAATATACTAATTTTGGAGTAACGTATACACGAGCAAAGAATGTACGGACTTCAGCCATAACAGAAGCAAAGAAATTATTTTTAGCAATAATCGTGACGTTTTTCGTCTGAATAGCCTATGTATGATATCAACGAGCGCGGGAGCGCTCCGAAGGCAAGTATAGAAGAAGCCTAAAGGAGCGACCCGTGTTACATATACATTGAAATGGATGTACGAAAAATTCAATGCGCTTTTATGTGTATTGCATTAGTTTTTACTCTGTAACATATCACTCTTAATCGAAAGTCATTTCATTGTTCTACTCAAATCAAAAGGTTTTATTTAAAAAGATTATCTCGTTCAAAAGATTAGAGAGCTGAATTTTTTGTGTGCTGTTTCCTTTACAAACTTTTCTCCTTGTTATTCAGATATCCGGTTTGCAGCTCTTACGACACTTCCGGTTGTCATCTATCTTACCGCTTACGCTTGTGCCTATGTATGTGTGTGTGTGTATATATGTGTATATATGTATGTGTATACCCGTAGCTAATCGACCTAACCTTACATATGACATGTCAGTATTTTTTTATATACACAAATGTTATCATATCGTGAGTTAGTTAGTAACATATTTCAAAGATCTCAAGAAGTCAACTAATGATGAGAAAAATTATCTATACGTGTGTATATCAATCAACGGGGAAAATAACTTTTATTAGATAAGTACTTATTCAATGTCTAAATGTTAATTGGCTAAAATCATTTTTTAAAAATTGATACTTTGTGTGATTTTTCATTTTTACAGATATTATTATATATACAAGATTTTTTTGGAATTTTGGAGATACTTTATATATATCGTCGCCTGGGAGGTAAAAGGTTACAACTCGACTTGGCGTGTAAGAAGGTTACAACTCGGCTCGGCGCGTAAGATAGTTACGATTCGGCTCGGCGCGTAAGAAGGTTACAACTCGGCTCAGCACGTAAGAAGGATTACAACTCGGTGGCTTCGTTTTTTCTATGTTATTTGAGTTGAGAATCACTGTAGAAATTGGGGGAATTCGGGCTTTCATGCAGAATATAATTATTTCCCATTGTATCTTATTTTGTAGGAAAGTAAATTTTATAAATTATTTTTTCTCAATATATCGTATATTTAAGACATTATTCAAAGCTTTTTGCACGCTGCGCCGAATTGTAACCGTCTTACGCGCCGAGCCGAGTTGTAACATTTTTACGCGCCGAACCCAGTTGTAACCTTTTTATGCGCCGAGCCGAGTTGTAACCTTCTTACGCGCCGAGCCGAGTTGTAACCTTCTTACGCGCCAAGCCGAGTTGTAACCTTCTTACGCGCCGCACCGACTTGTAACCTTTTACCTCCCAGGCGACGATATATATATATATATATATATATATATATATATATATATAAAAAATTATCCCCCCATCCGTTTATGGAGCCCATCCCTGTATATTAGTACCTACAGCCCAGAGATCCCTATGGCAAGTGACTAAAGAAATAATGGACCCTGGGGTTATAGACTCTAGATCGAGCTCCATAAACGCCCGAGAAAAATATTTTATGGGACCCGGGCTCCATAAAAGAAAACGGGCTCCATAAATATGCTCATGTGTATAAAAGGGCTCCATAAATCTGTTAAAACAAATGTGTGTGTGTGTGTGTGTGTGTGTGTGTGTGTGTGTGTGTGTGTGTGTGTGTGTGTGTGTGTGTGTGTGTGTGTGTGTGTGTGTGTGTGTGTGTGTGTGTGTGTGTGTGTGTGTGTGTGTGTCTGTGTGTGTGTGTGTGTGTGTGTGTGTGTGTGTGTGTGTGTGTGTGTGTGTATATATATATATATATATATATATATATATATATATATATATAACAGCTTATCTAACATCTAACAAATGATGAGGAGAAAAATATAAACTTATATAAGGTAATAGGTAAAACAGCGTAATGACAAGAAAAAAATCTGTTTATTACAACTATAAAATTATATTATTTTATTTTGTTATATTCAGAAAATTAACTCACATGAGAACAAATATTAAAACATGTTACTTATTTAAGTTGTGAATGCCGTTTTTCTGAAACATTTTTTGTAGTTCACTTTTATGGATTTTTTTTCTCTCATTACGCTAATTTACATTTCATACTAATACTGTTTGTACATATGTTGGCAGTAGAAAAACATACTTTTTTATATTATAACTAGGGGGGCCGAGTCCCTCTGCGTGTCTCACTGCGCTCGACACGCCAACCCCCGCGCCCCCACACACACCTGCTCCTCGCTTCGCTCGTCGCCCGCTCCCTCCCTATGTAAAAACTTCGTTTTTACATAGTAGGCACGACCGCAATGCTCAGAAAAACCTTATAATTTTATTACTGCATTAATTGTAATACCTATTTTCATTGTTATTATCATTAGAATACAAATAAATACATCTCTGCAGTAAAATTTAAATGGAAATTATGCATTTACTATTACATATTTATAATTTTTTGTAGAAAATTTGCCTTTTAATTCTGCACATATAGATATATGTAGATAACTTTTCAAATAGTCTATGATTCATATAAATTAATTAAGTATTATTAATTGATATGATTAAAGTACACATTTGAATTATAATGATAATTTTTATTTTTATTTATGCAAATGTTGAATAGAAAAAAAGTTTTATTTCAATGTTATTCACAACTTTTGTACTTGAAATTTTTGTGTTAAGTAAAATGCTTTTGAATAATATAAGAAAAAATATCGTTTCATTACTCCCGATTAATACAAAAATATAAAGTTAAATTTTACACAGTTTTAACGAAAACTGTAGACTAATCGCTCACTGGTATTCGTATAACTTATACATATACCGTATACAATCTCAATTACGAAAAAATACTCGAGGCACATGCACACATACACTAATACCGCGAATAGGAGAAAAACAAAAAAAGAAAACCCAACACTGGTGCATTCGGCAATGGTAATCTGTTTTGGTGCTGCGTGCGTGCAGAGTACAGGAGCCGTAACCGTAACGGCTATCTCGGCTATAGGCTGAGGCTATATGCTCACGTGACCGTGAGCGCTCCCTGTATATAAGATACGGTACATCTATAAATCTATATATATGTGGATCGCGCGTGCTTTCTGCTACCAGAGATGCTGCTGCTACTAGCCCTAGTGAGTCTGTGTTGACTGCGGCCTTACGGCGGCGTGCGCGCGCATATGTCCATAGTGTGTGATGCCAACAATCGCCGGCTCCCGGCATTCCCAGTGATGACGGTGGCTGCTGCAAATCGCTGCCCTGGAGAATGTCGTCCCTTTCATCGTGTTATTGGTTAATGATCATATTCATCAGAGACAGGAAGGCAGCGTGTCGACGGCGAGAGCAAATTTCGTAAACCCTTTCTCGTTCCTAACCTCTCTGATAGGTAAGCATTTATTTATTAGTCATATGTGGTTTTCAGATACTCAATTTTTAACGTGTGTGTTTGACTCTTATACTAGTGGCTCTGTGTATAGTTAATCTACTGCTGGTGCTTTCAGCGACTTTCAGGCTGGAGGTGTATTCAGCAATGAAACAACCAATGAGGCTCCCACCAGTCTTTCCCCTCTAATTGTTACAGGTAGCTGGTGCAGCGAGAATAGTGAACAATAACCAAACTTTTCTTTCATATGTGGTTTCTAGGTGCTCAACTCTTCTCGCTTGTCTCCCAGATCAGTGGCTGATCTGTTTATGTGTTTTATTCATCCCTACTGTGAGGCAGTCCTTGAGATTCAGACACACATGACAGTCTCTATCAGTATTTTCCTCCCAGATGACTATTAGATAATTCTGAGCAGACTGTCATCCTAGGAGTAGTGCCCAGCCTGGGCCATCCAGCTTCATTTTGCAGCTTCTCCAGCTCTATCAGTGATCTTCAAGTGTTAGTACTTTAGAATGTGAGGGGATAGATAATTAGGAATTGGGGGATATCATAAATGCTGTGTATGTGGTTAGATGCGATACGGGTAGGCAGTTGTCGCTGGTCATATTAGCTCATCTAGTTAATTTCTGAGTTTAGTCAGGGTATACGAACTCATTTCAGGATATCTGTTGTTTTAAAATACATCCTTATGTATTTCACAAATTTTTACTAAGTGAGACTTGCCTATTTAATAGTTTTCCAGCACACTGTAAGACTGACAAAGTCAACATTGCATTCTTTATACATTGAACTTTACTATCTTACAAAATCTATAAGACATATATTACACTAGTTTTTTTTGCGTAATATAATATTACTTTAACATGTATTTTTATAATATTAGACAATTTTGATTCTCTTAGTTCAATCGCTTAGGTTCTGTGAACATAATTAACAGGTTAAGCTGTTAATTTTATATGAAATTTCTATTTGTTATCAAAACAGTAAGATAACATAATTATAGATTTTTAACAACCGAATTTTTAAACATTTTTCCAATTTTGATTTTACTACATACTAAGTTCTCTAGATCATTGACAAGAAACTGTAAGTTTTGACAGCTTTTATGTAACAGTTTTTGTTACTTATTGTTTTAGTTTTTTATAGTTATTTAAACGATATCTATATCCTTTGTATTTAAGAGTTCTATTGGAAATCAATTCTTTGTACGATAAGCAAAAATCGTCTATTTTATGTATATTTTGGCGTTTAAAATCGTTTTTATAAGCTTAACTCATCAGGAATTGATTTTACACAAAAATGTTAAAGAGGAAAAAGTTTTATTTCAATATTATCTACAACTTTTGTATTCAACATTTTTCTGTAAAATCAAATTCTGTCAAGTTACAGCCGAAAATCATCCATTTCATGTATGTTTTAGCGTTTAAAATCGTTTTTATAAGCTTAACTCGTCAGGAATTGATTTTAGACAAAAAAATTAAATAGGAAAAGTTTTATTTCAATGTTATCTACAACTTTTGTATTTAACATTTTTATGTAAAATCAAATCCTGTCAAGTTACAGCCGAAAATCGTACATTTCATGTATATTTTAGCGTTTAAAATCGGTTTTATAAGTTTAACTTGTCAGGAATTGATTTTAGACAAAAATGTTAAATAGGAAAAAGTTTTATTTCTATGTTGTCTACAACTTTTGTATTTAACATTTTTACGTAAAATCAAATCCTGTCAAGTTACAGCCGAAAATCGTCCATTTTTTAACTTTTTTTAACGTTTTTCGCAGTTATCTTAGGCAAATATTGCTCGTAGAGAAAAGTGTACAATAGAAAAAATGTGTATTTTAATTAGCTTTAGCTGATAAACCGGTACATATTAGCTTAAAATTAATTTTTCAATATATAAGGCTTAAAAATCGATTTTTTGCAATTTTTCTTTGTGCCCGCATTTTGAAAATTTTGGATCGATCTTTCTCGTTAGAGAACCAGCACTTAGGTATAATTAGAGGAGTCTTTTCCCGCAATCCCGATGAAATCGGTCGAAAATTCGCTGAGATAATCCATAAACTTGATTACATACGAACGTATATACATACATACATCATAGAAAACGCTCAAAATGAACTATTTCTGGGAGGAAAATAGTTTTTATACAGTAAATTGCTAGTTTTCGGGAAATTACAATTTTCATTCTGGTGAAAATATAAGGCTCTCCCGAGTAGCGGTCGTGCCTAAAAAACTGCCTGAAGAAATGGAAATCTACAAGCGTCATCTACAAGACAATAATATAGAAATATCCTGATTTGATTCTCCAATGTGTATAAAAGATCCAATAAATTCTCAAATTGTAATCAGCTGATAGGAAGCAAAAACCAAGATATTCTCAACAGTATTGCACTGAAAGTACAAAAACAGTATTATGTTTTGAAGTTAGTTCTTCACAATAGAAAAAAAAAATTGTGATTTTAATTGATTATCTATTAGTTGAAAATCATAACTTTATAACAAGCTTTTGCAGAAACTATTAGTAACAAGAAAATATTAGTGAGTATAGTGACATGCGAGCATAAATATTATGAGGTTCATAAACTTTACAATTACGCTAATTTAGATTTCATGCTAATGCTGTTTGTACGTATTTCGGCAGTAGAAAAACATACTTTTGTATATTATAAAAAAATGCCTGAAGGAATGGAAATCTATAAGTGTCATCTACAAGAAAATAATGTAGAAATATCATGATTTGATTCTCCTATGTGTATAAAAGATTCCAATAGATTCTCAAAATGTAATCAGCTGATAGAAAGAAAAAACCAAGATATTTTCAACAGTATTGCACTCAAAGTACAAAAAAAGTATTATGTTTTGAAGTTAGTTCTTCATAATAAAAAAAGAAAATTGGGATTTTAATAGATTATCTATCTAGTTGAAAATGATATTAGAGCTAGTGAATTTTTTTGAAGACTTATGGAATTTTTGTAGCCCTTGTAAACACAAGTTTATATATTATTAACTACAAGATTTGTGTACATCAACAACAAAAATAATCAGATAAGTATTAAATGACTAACTGTCTATTTTTAAAATATAAAATATCAGAGATGAACATTGAAACTTTGTGTTGATTTTTTATAGTTTTTTCAGATTGTATAAGGAAAATCAGCAAGTGTGGAGTTATGCCTTTTTTGTGTGTTTTTCAGGAAATTATCAAGAAAAAAAGTTATTTCCCCAATACTGGCTGATTGAAAAGCTCTGAAATTGGATATACAATCCCTCAGCATGTATTGCATTGTGTGAGGACATTTTGGTAAACTTTGTGCAAGGGTCTGGTGGTCTTAGTTGGAAATACACATGTGTCTTTTCGACTTTTGAGACCAAAAGATGCGTTTCCATTCTCTAAACATATTTCAAACTTTACACACACCGTGCAATACATGCTGAGGGATTGTATTTCGAATTTGAGATCTAAATAATCAGCAAGTGTGGAGTTATTGCCTTTTTTGTGTTTTTCAGGAAATTTTCAAGAAAAAAAGTTACTTCCCCAACACTGGCTGATTGAAAAGGTCTGAAATTGGATATACTATCCCTCAGCATGTATTGCATTGTGTGAGGACATTTTGGTAAATTTTGAGCAAGGGTCTGGTGGTCTTAGTTGGAAATACACATGTGCCTTTTCGACTTTTGAGACCAAAAGATGCGTTTCCATTCTCTAAACATATTTCAAACTTTACACACACCGTGCAATACATGCTGAGGGATTGTATATCGAATTTGAGATCTAAATAATCAGCAAGTGTGGAGTTATTGCCTTTTTTGTGTTCTTCAGGAAATTTTCAAGAAAAAAAGTTATTTCCCCAACACTGGCTGATTGAAAAGGTCTGAATATACAATCCATCAGCATTGTGTGAGGACATTATGGTAAACTTTGAGCAAGGGTCAGGTGGTCTTAGTCGGAAATGCACATGCGCTTTTTCGATTTTTGAGTCCAAAAGATCCCTTTTCATTCTCTACAAATATCTTAAACTTTACACACACCATGCAATACATGCTGAGGGACTGTTTATCAAGTTTCAGATCTAAATAATCAGCAAGTGTGGAGTTATTGCCTTTTTTGTGTTTTTCAGGAAATTTTCAAGAAAAAAAGTTACTTCCCCAACACTGGCTGATTGAAAAGGTCTGAAATTGGATATACTATCCCTCAGCATGTATTGCATTGTGTGAGGACATTTTGGTAAATTTTGAGCAAGGGTCTGGTGGTCTTAGTTGGAAATACACATGCGCCTTTTCGACTTTTGAGACCAAAAGATGCGTTTCCATTCTCTAAACATATTTCTAACTTTATACACACCATGCAATACATGCTGAGGGATTGTATATCGAATTTGAGATCTATATAATCAGCAAGTGTTGAGTTATTGCCTTTTTTATGTGTTTTTCAAGAAATTTTCAAGAAAAAAAGTTATTTCCCCAACAGGTCCTGTGATAGGACGAAATTTTCTTTTCCAATAAACAAGTAATTTGGAATTGATTATTCAAATAAACCCTTCAGTGTTAGACCCTAGGGCTCAGGATTTTTTCCTTTTATGCTGAAAGGAAGTGCTACGCTCAATGGCATGTAATTCTAGGACCCAAAGGTCCTAGAATTACATGCCATTGGCAAACCATTTCCTGGTTTGTATAATAACCCCGAAATTTCAACTTTTAAAGTAAAAGACATAGAAAAATAAAGAAAATACTAGCTGCCAATATGCTACTGTATAATAATAATAGACAATAAATAGAGCACTTTCCTGGTTTGTATAACGACCGCGAAATTTCAACTTTTAAAGTAAAAGACATAGAAAAATAAAAAAAATACTAGCTGCCAATATGCTACTGTATAATAATGATAGACAATAAATAGAGCATCGTTTTTGCTAATCTATCCTTGTAATTATTAAGGACCTGCGGCCCACCTATCCTTCCTTTCCAACAGCATGAATTTCAATCACAACGACAAACATAATAATGAATTAAATTATCTATATATTATAAAGAATATATTTTCAATTCTTAAGGGGGTGCCATAGCCGTATCATTACCGACTGAGCAATTGGCACAGTTTCAAGCTTATTAAAAATAAAATACGTAGAATCACAAAAAATCAAGAGAACACTATTCTGCGGTTTTGAACGTTCTATCATCCAGTAAAAGTTTGAAGTCGAAATATTAAGTGATTTTTGCAAAAACTTTGAACAAAACAAAATTCGGATTCGTTCAAAGTTTTTGCAAAAACCATTTGATATTTCGACTTAAAATTTTTACTGGGTGATAGAACGTTCAAAACCACAGAAGGGTGTTCTCTTGATTTTTTGTGATTCTACGTATTTTATTATTAATAAGCTTGAAACTGCGTCAATTGCTCGGTCGGTAATGGTAGGACTATGCCACCCCGTTAACAAATTAATTCATATTACCTAACTTACTAACACTTGCATTTTTTATGCAATTCTTTAAATTCAAGAATATTAAAGAACATCACGTACTAATAACATTAATTATTTTACTAATGACAATAAATTTTTCGTCTAGGTAAGTTGACTTACGAAGTACCTAATTTCAATATTTAAGAGATTCAGTACGGATAATAATGCATAAGAAAAAATAGATTAATTTGAGAAAGAATAAAAAGGAATCGAAAATATTTTCAGTTTTAGTTATTCCTAATGAGGTGTATTATTATTTCTGATATGAAATGCGTTATAGGCTAATCTTTTTATAAGTTTTTTGTTTTACAGCAATCTAAAGTATGACAAATTTCATGTGTCATATTTTATTCATGCCGTACTGAATCTGTTAATAATCTGAACAAGTCAGATACCTTACGGCACATAATATAGCTAGATTGCGATATTCGAGCATTTGACATTTCTAAATATGAGGCGTTTCACGTCAGCTCTCCAGGCGCGGCGCGCGAGCGCGAAATCATGCTGTTTTCAGCTTGTGTTTGAAGGGCTAAGATGTATCTAAAAAAAATAATCCCCAAGTGATTTCGATGTATTTTTTCCTCAGCTTTCCGATGGTGCTATTAGTTTCTCAAAATTTTTCAATTCCAACCTCAAAAAAACATAAAACGTGTTATATCTCAAAAACTATATTTTTAATATTTTTTTTGACCTGCTAGATCGAAAGAGGAGGAAATTTTACATGGATATAGCCTTTTTCTACATAGGGGTTTTTTGATTTTTTCGAAATATTATTCAAGAAATACTTAGAATTGAAAAATTTTAAGAAACTAATAGCACCATCGGAAAGCTGAGGAAAAAATACATCGAAATCACTTGGGGATTATTTTTTTAGATACATCTTAGCCCTTCAAACACAAGCTGAAAACAGTATGATTTCGCGCTCGCGCGCCGCGCCTGGAGAGCTGACGTGGAACACCTCATATAGCCTTTCAACTACAGAACGCTATCTTCAGTTGCAATCTATCAGTAGAAGAAAATAAATAAAATGTTCTCTTCCTCGGCAATAGACAGTGTTAAAAGTTTGTATATTTAAACATTTATGTTAATACAAGTCAAAAGATGTATTAAATTAAATTTTCGATTTTATTATATGGTATTTTACAATCACATATATAAACATTTTTGAACAATATTTTTTAAGAATTTACAAAATTAATTCGTTTGAATCATCAATAAAGATATGTAACGAAATAATAAATATCCGAATCGTATGTATACTCTATGATATATTAGCAAAACGAAGCCGTTCACAAAAGCCTGCAACGCGAATCACAACTTTAAACTTGCTATGAAATCTACACGTGCACAAGTCCCGTGTCCCGAGCATAATTTCAGCCGCGGCTACGATCGTGGATTATGTCTATCTGATTTTATACGATGGCTGGTGAGTTACAGAGCGATTATAACAAAGACGGCTTCTACGGAGATCAAAACAAGTGTGTGTATGAATTGTTTGTTTTTATGACATTTGTATTCGATAAAGTTAGGCTTGAAAAGAGCACTCATGCGTGCTTCACTTCTGCAGAAGATGAAAACAGAGTGAACGCCGAGCGGCGGAAGGGGAAGGGAGTCGGTGTATTCATTTTCATTTTACGTTTGGCAACGTTGTCAGTTTTTAACGGCCGAGGACAGTCATCGAACAGTCATTTTACGGTTATATATGACTTACAGGAGTTGCTGTATCAGCTGTTGCCGACGTTGCCAAATGTAAGATAAAAATGTATTTCGGAACCCAGCTCTGGTCGCGCACTGTGGCCTCGACGGCGCGTTTGGGTTAGTCGCTCTGAGGGATGCCGTGTGCGTCGTATGCGCCGTCTGCTTGAATATTGGGATCTAACATGAGGGCGTAGCCAATATATATATATATAGCTATACCTTAGCCATAGCCAACATGGCGCAGAAGAGCCCGTTTTGTGCAGCGTTAGCTCTAGCTCATCGCGCCACCACGATGGTCGCATGACCGATGTCAAATTCCAATAGCAACCCTATACGTTGATTGGCATTCCTTTGAAGAAACTGTTAATAAAATAGAAGTAACTCATCAGCCTAAGGTTGTTATATTCAAGCAAACGGCGCACACGTTGTCTCTCACGACGCTCGATGCACGGAAGTCTATCAATCGCTTTTTGATCTTTTCTCTTGCAGCAGAGTGTGGCTCATACGTTTTTTCATCAACATTTATAATTAACAAAAATGGGAAAAGGTAAGTGTTTATGCATATTTTTTTAGCTGTTGTTAAACGTCTGACATATAGAAAAAAATATGTTCCTGTCGTAGAAAGTTGAAAAAAATACCATAACATTAAGGGTAGTGTCGTAACAATTAAACATAAATGCATAGACTGCCAAAATATAACTACCTAAAACAAATAATAAATCGATAATAAAACTCAAATCTGTCGGATAATCTGTCGTAGAACAGAAGCGTTTATCATTTTTAACCTCAAATTTGTTGTAAACTGACAAATCGAAAAAATAGGTTCAAGTCGTAAAAAATAGAAAAAAATACAGAAATATTAAAGAAAATGTCGTTAAAGAGAAACAGTTACACCCAAATTGCCGAAACGTAAGTAAAATAACTAATACAGGGATAATTCGATCAAAATATCAACAAATATGCCGTAAGAATCGCAATTTTTTCGTAAAATTGTAAATTTGCATGTAATAAACCAGGGCGGCGGCGGGGGGGGAGGAGGATAAACTTGAATTTGTTATATTCTCACGTGTAAATTATTGGCTTCTATAGAAAATATGAATTTTGCGGAGAAATCTGTTGCACGTTTAACACCTCCGTATTTTTTATTTATTAATAATTAAAAAATTTGCAACAAAACCTGTATAAAAAATAGAAAAAATGGGTCCAAATTTTATAGGTTAGAGACTACACAACTTTTACTCACTGCATTTTTTAAAAGTCATTCCAAATGATAGAAACTAAATTCTATCAAAAATCTCTTTTCTTTATAATGGTGTAGAATGTGGGTTATTAAATAACCATAAAATATTGAAACTGTTATTTTTTAAGAAATGTATTGTTGCAACATGTTTTTATAAGACATTGAAGAAAAAGTTGAATCATTAATTCTTGATCCATCATTACTTGTATTACATTGTAAAAAAGTAAGAATTTTTGGTCCAAGTGATGAATTAAATTTAAACAAATTAAATAATGCTATTATTAATCTGGAAGAAGCTCTTCAATGCTTCTATAGTTCATGTATTAAGTTTGTATACAGAAGCTTTGTTATTTTAACAGAAAACAATTGATCGACTAGTCACAGTTGGTATAGAACAGATCAAATGTGTCAAACTTAAAGGCTACAAGATTTTGGCTAAAAGGCTATCATTTTTTATTTTATTCTTTATTTAAACTGTTCTAGGAGGAAAAAAGAAGAAAAAATTGCCCCTGAATACTAAAGGTGCTACAAAATCCAAAAATATAAAAGAAAATAGTGGCCAACAGCAGCAACAATCTCAAAACAATGGAGGAGGTAATAGTACTAATCAAAATGACTGCCAAAATAATCGTCAGCTCCGCAGCAGCAGTGGTATGTTATAAAATATGTTATAATCTTGCATAATATTGCCATTATTATTGATTTCATAAAAACATTTCATGGGTTATATTTTTTATTTCAGGACAGCAGCAGAACAATAGCAATATCAATGAAAGTACACAGAGTCACAAGAATAACAGTCTGCACGATGGTATTAAAAAAGATAAAAATGACAAAACCAACTTCGAGAAGGAGAGTAAGAGATCTGGTAAACGAAGTATCAGTGATAGATCAGATTATACCGGCTCCGGCGATGGTAAAAGTCGTCGCAAAAAGAGGACAAGCATCGTGAGAGTCGAAAGCGTGATAGGTCAGGCAGTCGCAAGAGAGATAGCAGGTCAGACACTTGGCGCGATCGTGATTACTGTACAAGCAGTGGTCATCATCATCGAAATAACAGCCACAATCGCCAGCTGGTAAATAGGGAGAGCGCGTGGAAACGATTTGATAGCAACACTATCAAAATGATAAATATTATAAACCTACACATTATTATAATCGACAAAATTTGTATAGATCCGATACTAATTATAAGAATTAGCAGCAAGCAAAAGGTACATTCTGTTTATCTCAAGTTTTAATACAATAAATATTAAATAAGAATATAAAATAAATTTAAAATAAATTTTGTAGAAACTAAAGTACTAAAAAGCAGCGGTTTCACTATTGACACTCAGGAAAAGATGATGAGATCAGTACATTAAAGAAACAAATCCACGAACTGGAAATGGCTCGAGAAATCGACCAATTTAAAATTAAGTTGATGATGTCAAAAAGTAATAGTGCAAATCTGCAAATACCATTTTTGGAAACTTACGATGCGACTACTTTGGAAGTACTGAGATTAAAAGAGGTATCTATGCTATATTGAATTGTATATTTATATAATAATCGGGTAGGAATTTGATTAATGTTTTTCTTTTACTTTTCAGAAAAACAGACAATTTGCAGCTCAGAACACGGAATTAAAAAGAAAGTACGAAGCAAAATGTCTCGAAGTTCAAAAGTAGCAACACATGCTGATGCAGTACCCATACCAGCCAAATTCATATCGAGACACACAAATGAGTGAATGGTACGGCATTTAAAATGACTTTTTTGACATATTTTTGTGAAGCATAAATCATTTTGGATAGACTTTAGCACAAAAGAAAAAATTATTTTGAAAGCATATTTAGAATTAAGATTGAACAATATAAAAAAAAAACAAAACCTAGGTATTTTTGAAAATGCTTAGGCATAGTTTTATTTCATGTATTACTTTACAAAAAAAAGTAGTTTTATCGAACTTGTGTTTTTGTATAATCATAATACTTACAATTATGTATTTGTTCATTGAGTTAACAATAAATGTAATATTTCTTAATATTTCTTAATGTATAATATATGATTGTTATAAAAAACACTTGCACACCTGTCACTTTTAACAAATACAAAAAATGTATTTTGAAAGTTTCATAATCATTCCATCATTGACACACGTAGGTTAGGTAAGATATTGACAGTTGGCTGGAATCTTCCGTATAATAACTATTATTTTAACTATTTTACCCACAGATAATATTAACCTGTTTTAAAGAGTCAGCTTTTTATTTGTATTTCCTGAATTTTCTTTCTTCGTTTTTTAATAAACTTCTTTTTCTTTCTTCGCTCTTTCATAATTATTTTTTTCTTTCTCCTTTCTTCCGCAAACTATTTTTAAATGTTCTAAGTTTCTTCCACATGTTATTTCCAAAATCCAAGTTCAAACTTCAAAATTAATTACACTGACATAAATATCCATAGATATATTTCCCTGAAGAGCATCATGTTTTTACGATACAAAAACAAGTTATTATCACCGGAGAGCATCATGATTTATTATATAAAGTTATTATATAAATTTGCTAATATGCGGGGACCTATTGTTTCCCCCAGCTACTTTGGTTTAAAAATTATTTAAATAATTGTTGTACTTATTGTCGCACTTTTATGTAATTTCCTAATATGCGTGGACCTTGTTTTCCCTGGCTACTTTGGTTTAAAAATTATTTAAATCATTTTTTTGCTTATTGTAGCACTTCTATGTTATTCCCTATTATGCGTGGACCTTGTTTCCCCTTGCTACTTTGGTTTAAAAATTATTTAAATCATTGTTTTGCTTATTGTAGCACTTCTATGTTATTCCCTATTATACGTGGACCTTGTTTCCCCCGGCTACTTTGGTTTAAAAATTATTTAAATCATTGTTTTGCTTATTGTAGCACTTTTATGTAATTTCTTAATATGCGTGGTCCTTGTTTCCCCCGGCTACTTTGGTTTAAAAATTGTTTAAATAATTGTTTTGCTTATTGTCGCACTTTTATGTAATTTTCTAATATGAGTGGATCTTGTTTCCCCCGGCTACTTTGGTTTAAAAATTATTTAAATCATTGTTTTGCTTATAGTCGCACTTTTATGTAATTTCTTAATATGCGTGGACCTTGTTTCCGCCGGTTACTTTGGTTTAAAAATTATTTAAATAATTGTTTTGCTTATTGTCGCACTTTTATGTAATTTCCTAATATGTGTGGACCTTGTTTCCCCCGACTACTTTGGTTTAAAAATTATTTAAATAATCGTGCCGCACTTCTACGTAACTCCTTTACACGCGTGGACCTTGCATCCTCCGCCTACATGGGTTTAGAAATGATTTTAATACTCGTTTTTAGTCATTTTTTGGTCATTTTCTGGCACATCCAATATGATTATAGTCATATTACAGCTAATGTCATTTCACAAAATTTTATAGGTTAGACTGTTGCTTTTTCTACAAAATATCTCATTTTCTGTATATGGTATACATAAAAAATTATATATAATTACATATTTCTGTTCTACAAAAAAGCTTTCAAAAACTGAAATATTTAATTATTAATTCTTTACAAAATGCTTTCAAGCGTCTTACTTATAATTAGTTGTTTCAGCTAAGACAAAAATTTGTTTGATCAATTTGTAAAAATTCTATGTAATTCTACTCACAATTTACAAACTAGTAACCCCTCTTATGATGAAAATAATTCTAGAATTCCCAACAGTTATGAAATGAAGATTTAATGTAATGTAGTACAACATTTAAAAATTAAAATATTAAATTTAGAACCAATAAAATAGAATTATTTATTGCTTTATAATTATTGTAAATTATGCGAGTTTCCAGTTGCTCTTATTCTAAACTTATGTTAGTAAATAAATGTAAAAATCAATTTTCATGTGTGAATAAATAACCTTTTTTTAGTTCTAACGATATTTCTAAATATTATTTCGTGATAAAAAGAAATCGATTTTTTGACTTTTTACTTCAGTGTACCTTTAAGCTTTTTCTATGATGTATATATACATACATGCACATCCGATGGAAGTTGATTCTTGTCGAACGTGCCTAATCTATTTTAAAACCTTACAATCCCATTGGACGATTCCAATTTTGAGTTAATGTTTGCACTTGAATTGTTAATTTTAAAATTGACTAGACGTGTTCCACAACAATCAAGTACCCTTGGGTGTACATTCCTATGTAATCAAGTTTATGGATAATCTCAGCGAAAAGTTAACAGATCAGGTCAAAAATGGTTTTGCATACCCGTCTAATTATAGGAAAGAGCTAGTCCTATATTGAGGCGAATTCAAACTAAAAATTTGATAAAAACGATTTTTGATCATAATGTGTACAAAATTAAGTTTAAATCCAAAAACCATAAGTGTATCTGCTAACAATAATTAAAATACATATTTTTCATGTTGATCAATTTTTTCTGTGAGCAATATTTTTAAAAATAAATGTCAAAACAGCCACAATTCTTCTAAAAATTCGAAGTTTGGATATTACTTTTCAGGATTTGGCTTTACACACAAAAATTAAATACGGAAGATAACATTAAAACAAAACTTTTTCGTATTTGACATTTTTACGTGCAATCAAATCAATTAAAATGATTTTTAATTTCTAAATACATATACAATAGTCATTTTTCGCATATTATTATGTATACAAATATTAAATTGTTGCAAATTCAGCTCTGATAAAAATATATAATTCTTCTGAGAAATGCGGTCGTGCTTGTAATATTAAAATAAAGTTTGTACGTAGACAGAGGAGGGGGGGGGGGGGTAGCTTTTCTATGATTTGTAATTGTAAGTGAAGCAGTATCGAGTAACTTGACCAGCTGATTGAGTTTCTGCTGCTGGGATGGTATAGTTCTGATCATTGCCGATCTTGCCAGTAAAAAAAAAGTATAATAACAGTAAGGATTAATTCTTCACGGGAACAACTTTCTTCTCTTGCAAAAATCTTTAATTAAAAATTAATGTAAATAATATAAAATAGTTTTTTAAAGAATTTGTTTAGATTTAATTTTTTTTAATTATTAAATTCCTTTTTCAAATTATTAATTTCTATTTTCTATACTTTTACAGGTAAACGTAGTTCTTGGAGCATAGTACGCGATGCCCTTTACAACCTGTACTTTGTTAATCTCCAGAAAATAAAAATAGTAGAGAGGATATTCAAGAAGACAATCAAGTGGAACTACTCAAAACAATTATCAAGAGAAAATACTGAAGAACAAATGGATAACTTCATGTTAAGTGTGACAGGTCGAAATTTTAAAATTGCCAAATTTTTTTACTAGTTCCAAATTAGCTCCAAAACACAACCCTAGAGTTTTAGAGCAAAATATTCAATGGTTCGAAAGTTAGAATTAATTGAAAATTGGAAAATTTTGAATTTTTTCATAAATCTTCAACATTCATGATATTTTAACTCAAAAACTGGAAACTTTTTGTATAGCATATTGAATGGGAAAAAGTTTCCAAATTGTAAGTAGAATTGCTCAGAATTTTTCCAGATTGATGCCAATTATATTGCTAATTTATAAGTAAGAAAATGCCATACAAAATATGCTTAAGGTGGCTGTGACATGATTAATATCCCTCGACAGAGGCTAAAAATTTGATACAAAATGTTACTTTTAAAATGAGACCTTGATGAAAGTGGAATGCAACCTCAGAAATAAGTAACAGACAATTGAAACTGTCAAAACAGTGAATAGTACTATAACAATACTATAACAGTACTATAATAGTATTTTTCACTGTTTTGACAGTTTCAATTGTCTGTTACTTATTTCTGAGGTTGCATTCCACTTTCATCAAGGTCTCATTTTAAAAGTAACATTTTGTATCAAATTTTTAGCCTCTGTCGAGGGATATTAATCATGTCACAGCCGCCTTTAGCATATTTTGTATGGTATTTTCTTACGTATGAATTATCAATATAATTGGCATCAATCTGGAAAAATTCTGAGCAATTCTTCTTATAATTTGTAAACTTTTTCCCAATTAATATGCTATACAAAAAGTTTTAAGTTTTTGAGTTAAAAAATCATGAATGTTGAAGGTTTATGAAAAAATTAAAAATTTTTAAATTTTCAATTAATTATAACTTTTGACCGATTGAATATTTTGTTCTAAAACTCTAGGATTGTGTTTTGGGGCTAATATGGAACTAGTAAAAAAATTTTGAGCAATTTTAAAATTTTGACCTGTCACACTTGACATGAAGTTACCCAAATACTTAAGAGGATATTCAAGAGGATATTCGAGAGGACATACTTAAGAGGATATTCAAGAGGAAGTACTCAAGAAAACATTGAAGATGAAATACTCATGAGCTTTATTGCTTCCTCAAAGAGGAAGCTTTATAATGGTGACAAAAATGTTTGAGACAAATAATGCTTAACACTGTTTAAGTTGAAAACCTCTAATAACTCTAGTGATCAGGTCCAAGTAGATTTTGTAATGTGGATGCTTGAACAGCTTTGTTTTTTAATATCTATTCTTCAGATCCTCTAGTGCTACTTCATAAAGATGATGATAAGCCGATTGACCAGTTGCACAATATCCAGTTAGCTACAACGGACTGCAGCGTGTAACTGTTTCGAAAAATAGACGACGGGGAACCGGGCGTCCGTGTATTGCTGCTTGATCAGATCCCCTAGCACGAGCATGATAATCGCAAGAACAGAGAACATGAACCAACAGGATTTAAAAGAGATAATCCATGTGCAATGATGACCGATTCCAATGATCCAATGATGAATGATTAAATTATTAATTCATTTTAAGTATCATTCAAAATTATTTGAAACTGTTTAAAACTCCTAAAAACTATTTGAAAATGTATCCAAAATCCTACATTTTGTAACATTTATAAACAGTTTTAAACAGTTACAAACATTTCTAAGTAATTTTCAACAGTTATTAACTGTTATTAAGATTATAATTTACGACAGGGCAGTTCAGCAGCTGAAATTCATGTGGAGATTATGAGACCCACTTTCTTCACGTTCCGGGAAAGTAATGGATAGGAGAGAGAGAGAATAAATGAGAGTCGGAGAGAGAGTTAACTGGTAACAAGGAGGTTTATTGAGGTATTCAATATGTGTACAGCGGACACACGTCCACGCGCTCTTAAGCTTGAGCAACGACTGCCGGCTTCTCCTTCTTCCAACATCGCCGGCACTTCCCCCACTCTCGAAGATAGAGTGAGAGAGAAGATCGCAGTCCCTACATTCATGAAGTCAGTGGTTACACCTGCATCTCCAAAATCTAGAAACTCCTCCAGGACTTCTGGATTTGGAAATATAAGCATCAAGAGGATACTTCAAGAGTATGTGATTTAACTTCAAGAGGATAGTACAAGAGGATACAAGAGGATAGTTGAAGAGTATACAAGAGGATAGTTCAGGAGGATACAAGTGGATAGTTCAAGAGGATACAAGTGGATACAAGAGGATACAAGAGGATAGTTCAAGAGGATACAAGAGGATAGTTCAAGAGAATACAAGTGGATACAAGAGGATAGTTCAAGCGGATGCAAGTGGATACAAGAGGATAGTTCAAAAGGATTTAAATAAATAAGCCATCACTTGATGCAGAACTATAAGAAGCAGAGCACCCGAGCGTGTGTTCCTGCTAATAGAAGAGTTATGTTTCGTCTCTTGTGCGAAGATTTTTGTGTACATACCACATATGGGTAATGTGCAGCTTCAACTAAATATTGATTATACAATTTCTCATGTTATATACATAAGTCGCATATTGGTTTTATACCACTCTAACCTAAAAATCACAACTTTAACGTGATTTTTTAGCTCTCGTAGTATAAAATACTGTATGAAACTCATGCGTAAGGTGATTTTTACCGCATTTTTACCCACTTTTCTTGCTCGCTTCGCTCTTGCGAAAAACGTCTAGTGCGGTAGATGATCACCATCCACACCAGTGTCATTATGTACTATTTTTCAGAGTACGGGGCTGATATGAGAAATATGAGAAATTATAATTGTATTATTTTGCAAAAGAGATTTAAACGATCGTGAAGAAATATAGAAGGTTTGTTGAATTGAACGATTAGAACGAACCAATTGGGTAACATAATATAGTTTATTCGGACGTTACGGCAATGTTTTATAGCCTCCATCAGCTATTATAAGCGATCTAATTTGTTACGGAAATGTTATAAGAGTTGGTGAAGGCAGTAGAAAATTGCCGAAACGTCCGAATAAACTATATTATTTACCCAATTGGTTTGTTCTGATCGTTCAATAGAACAAAACCTTTTATAATTATATTATAATAATTATGTGAGAAATTGTACAGTATCAATACTTGCCTCAGGTTCCAGACCCGCATTGCCCATACGTAGGAAAAATAATTTCGTTTTTATAAATCGCCTATAACTTACTGATGTGACATGCTGCTTTAAAATATAAAGTCAAATCCCCAGAGCGTGCGGTGCAGTACTCTCTGAGAATAAATAAGAGAAAATTCGCTTACTTGTGCGAATAAGAAAAAAAACTTCTTTAGTGAATTTTAACTTATGAAGGTGGTCTATTAAAATTTTCACTTCATAACTGAATATTCACTGTAGAATTAATAGATTTTTTCACTATTTGCACAAGTGAGCGATGGGAGGCATCACTTGCTTTTCGCAGTGTATGCACGACTAAATACCGTATGTCTCTGTAGCATTTCTTAAACATAAGTGGAGGCATGGTGTGTTTCATCGTGTGTGCTCCGCGAAAAGCAAGTGATGTCTCCCATCATACGGTTAGAGCGGTATAACCTCAATGTCTACTATGAAAATGAACCAATGAAAAATCGCTCACTTGTGCAAATAGTGAAAAAATCTACTAATTCTACAGTGAATATTCAGTTATGAAATACAAATTTTCATAAGTGAAAATTCACTAAAGAATTAGTAGATTTTTTTTTCTTATTCGCACAAGTAAGCGAATTTTTCCTTATTTATTCTCAGAGAGCACTGCACCGCACGCTCTGGGGGTTTGACTTTATATTTCAGAGCAGCATGTCACATCAGTAAGTTATAGGCGATTTATAAAAACAGAAATCTTCCGATAAACTCATGTGCGCATGCGCATATTCGATAAACTCATAATACGGTTGGTAACCCGCGGTTGGGTCTACCGCTACTTGACGGCAAAATTTTGTACAGTTGACACTACACTCACACGATAAAACAGTTTTGTTGTGTGAAATCGAGTATGGCATCCCCTTAATATTTGTTTAGTTCGAGCTGAACTCTGAAAGCATAAACGTGTCAGATCCTCAGCGTGAAGTGGATAGTCTTCTTATATTCAAAGATGCTATCAAGCAAAAATCTATGTCGTTGAAGAACAGCATCGACAATTCTCTTGATAATGTGAGAAATGATGTCTCTTATTTAAAGTAGACGGCGGATCTAGATAGTACTGACAGTGTTCTATATACCAGTGCTGTTAAGACTGATAAGAAAATGGTTTCACTTGGCAAGAAATATTTGTCCAAGCTCAAACGTAATTCAAAGAGGTATTTTGATAATGTATACGGCGTTTACAATAAACCAAATATTCTTATGATTGGTAATTCGCCAATAGAGTTTGAAGGTAACATCATGAAAGGATGTGGTGCAACTTTTCAACTGACTGAGGGCTTATTACAGTTGCTGTTTAGAAAAAATTCTGATGGAAATCGCATTAATTCAGATGATTTGGAAAATTATAGAATGATAACCGTAAATTCGTGTGCCCATAAAAAGCTTGTTGCCAATAGAAGCAATATTTTTGTCAAAAAGAAAAATGTACAGGCACCAATCGTTTACTGTGTATACTATAAATACTGACCAATCTCATGTTTTGCGTTAGCATCGACTTCATGTGTACTACGTAACACACGTTATAATTTAAGGTATTAATTATTGTATCACGCGAGTGTTTAGTTCTATTAATTACATTGTATTAATTGTTATTTCTGTTTAATACAAAATTGTAGCCTGAAGAGGTTGGCAGACCAAGCCAACGAAACGTTGCTTTTTCTAATGAAATCGTTGAATTTTTGATTCCTAATCCTCGCCTCCGCCAGATCGACTTAACTCATCACCTTCTTAGAAAAAATTTGGGAGTGCGATATTTTACTCATATTCTACACAAGAAAAA
This sequence comes from Torymus aiolomorphi, assembly GCA_036365515.1. NCBI lineage: Eukaryota > Metazoa > Arthropoda > Insecta > Hymenoptera > Torymidae > Torymus > Torymus aiolomorphi. The sequence goes on from CM070873.1 coordinate 172,616,692, forward strand.
TTTTAGTTATTTAGTTTAGTTAAAGAATTATAAATTTTGTTTCATTTACCTTTGGGCACAGACGTAAATAAGCATTGATCTTGATGGATGTTGCAAGGTTTGTGTTGACATGTTGTGTACAGCCGTTTGTGTGCGAATCATGGGAGTGTGCGGCATGTAATCGGAGAGTACTCATTGTGGTCGGGAGAGGAGGAGAACGCATGGGCCACAAGGCACGCGCAGTAATCGGGGAAATATCGTGTTGGGCAGGGACCCGGATAAAAAGAACGCAACGTTCAAATCGGGCTGCCCACTTGCGTGTGAAATGGAAACGAAAAATACGCTTCGACCTGGCTTATATTTTCTAGAAATAGAAGCAGTGTCGGAGCGCCTTCTAGAGCCCAGGCTCAATCTCCACCGACCAAGGTGGGAAAAGATATCCGAATCGTCAGAAAAGCGGAATTTGTATTGTGAATCACTTCCCGCGTTTATATGAGAACTGTCCGCTCGCTGCGACGCCAGACTTCGCGCGCTTTTAATGTGTAGTGGCGCTGCGACGCCAAGCTCTGCGCACCAAAATTATGGCGCTGTGACGTCACAAAAATCAGTTGGCGCTGTATCTGCTGTAAATACGAGTGCGAGCGCGCGCTTGGGTCAGTACCCTTTGGTTCGTCGGACGACGAGGAGCTTGAAAAATTATAAAAACGTCGACCATTTAAGTTTCTTTTTTTTGTTTATTGCCCAATCTGAATCCTCTTCCTTTTGTGTCTTACAAAGCTGTACTACGCAAATGAGTCGATTCGGAAACTAAAAAGTAACAAATTTTATAACTTTATTTCACCAATGTTCGGACAATCGTCAAGAGTATTTCCAGGATTGAAAGATGCCCTCCATGAAATTAAAAACGTTAGCGATGTAGTGGGAGAGAAATATAAGACTGTCGAGCGAAAAGAATCTACAGTCGTAGCCAAATTGAAGGTCAATCCTCTAAATCTCACGACTGTTAATCAAGAAAATTCTCAAATTGACTCTCATTCTCTAGTGGAAACTGCCAATAACGTAGATAATTATTACAAAGCTTATCAATGTAATAAAGATGCATCTGATTTCTCAACCGATAAAAATTCATCGAGAAAGCTTTGGAAAGAAAAACATGACAAATGTAACATAAAAAATAATGACATGATTAATTGGAGATGGAAATAGAAAAAAGACTGTGGCCTAATAGTGAGGAGGCCCAATGTCTGGAATAATCCTAACGAATTAGTTAACCGCCTTCGAGTACTGATTGTTGAGCAAAATATGGTAAATAACTATATATAAATAGTAGTTGCTCAGCTGACCGCTAGGGTGCTTTAAAATAAAAGTACTCTCGCAATCGGTAAGCCGAGACTTCGGTTACATCAGCCTGCTGGGGTTTTCATTACATAATAATGGGTTAAACTTTCCAATAATCAATCATCAGGTCACAACCTACGGAAAGCCTTCTGATTGGTTGAAGTAGCATACTGCGCGATCATTCAGAATGGAGTACGTCGTGGACAGGCAGGGCTTCAGGCAACCAGTGAACGATTTCATTCTCAAGAAACTCGCTGTACTTCTTCTAGACGACAAATTAGAACCTCTGGAGCTATTGTTTCGAGAGCCGTATTCGTAGCGTCGAATCACGGACAAGTACCGACGCGAGAATACATGGTTGGAGCGTTGCTATCACGGTCTTGCCTGGAAATCCGGAGACGTTTTCTACACTGACGTGGAGAAAATCATTCGAGATAGACTGTATGATGCAACGATGGTATTTGTCCATGGTGAAATCAGGGGAGAGTGTTTAAGACGCTTCAAGGTCAACGCTATCGACTTCATCCAGTTCGGCTATCCAGGCTTTGACGAGCCTAAGAAGGCGGTGACTGTTCACACACCAATCACAATGGAGCATACAAAGCTGCGTGTGCACTTCACAACGTCAAGCTGATGAAAAATTTTTACTTTAAATACATACATATAAGGCGTTTCACGTCAACTGCCCCAGCGCCGCACAGTGGGGCTTTTTGCCATATTTTTTCTTAAAATTGATAGCTCCGCTTGGAAGGAACGAATCTGAACCATTCAGATCTTAAAATTTAGGGTTTTTTCCGTAGATTGAGGATAACTATCATAGATACTGGCAACAAACTTCCCGAGTTGGACAATCAGCCTAAAAGAGCTATTTTTACAATTTTTCCACTTTAAAATGTGACATCTCCGCTTGGAATAAATGAATCTGGACCGCTCAGGTCTTAAAATTTAGGGCTTTTTCCATAGAGTGGAGGAAAACTATCATCGATAGTGCCAAAAACTTTCCGAGTTGGGAAATCAGCCTAAATGAACTATTTTTACGATTTTTCCACTTTAAAATGTGATATCTCCGCTCGGAATGAACGAATCTGTACCGTTCCGGTCTTAAAATTTAGGATTCTTTCCGTAGATTATAAGGAAATTATCATTGATAGTGGCTAAGAACTTTCCGAGTCGGAAAATCAACCTAAAAGAGCTATTTTTACGATTTCTCCACTTTAAAATGTGATATCTTCGCTTGGAATTGACGAATCAAAACGTGTGCACAGACAGTTTTTTACACTACCAATGATAGTTTTCCTCTAATCTACAGAAAAAAACTGACATTTCATGACCAAAACGGTTCAGCTTCGTTCATTGTAAGCGGAGATATCACATTTTAAACTGGAAAAATCGTAAAAATAGCTCATATAGGCTGCTTTCCCAACTCGGAAAGTTTTTGGCCACTATCGATGATAGGTTTTCTCCAATCTACGGAAAGAATCCTAAATTTTAAGACCTGAACGGTACAGATTTGTTCATTCCAAGCGGAGATATCACATTTTAAAGTGGAAAAATCGTAAAAATAGCTCTATTAGGCTGATTTTCCAACTCGGAATCTTTTTGGCCATTATCGATGATAGTTTTCGTCCAATATACGGAAAAAATCCTAATCTTTAAGACCTAAACAGTCCAGATTCGTCCACTCCAAGCGGAGATATCACATTTTAAAGTGGAAAAATCGTAAAAATAGCTCATTTAGGCTGATTTTCCAACTCGGAAAGTTTTTTGCCACTATCGATGATAGTTTTCGTCCAATATACGGAAAAAACCCTAAATTTTAAGACCTAAACAGTCCAGATTCGTTCATTCCAAGCGTAGCTAACAATTTTGAGAGAAAAAATGCCAAAAAGCCCCACTGTGCGCCGCGCGCGAGCGCCAAATCGTGCTATTTCTAACTCATGTTTATGATACTATAATGTAACTAAAACAATTGTTTCATAAGCGTTTCCGACGTATTTTTTCCTCAGCTTTCCAATGGTGTAGGCAGTTTTTCCGAAATTTTCCATTTTCACCTTCTAATAGTACAAAACGTCTTATATCTCAAAAAGTGTATTTTTAATATTTTGTTTTACCATTTAGATCGAAACCTGATTTTTCACATAGGAAATGCTTTTTTTCATAATTTGCTCAAGATGTTTTCTTCGAGAAATACAACGCGAAAAAGTAGCACAACGGCTCTCTTGCGCCCGGGACGTCACGCGTCACGCATGATTCATCTTTCTTTCGATCGGTTGCTTTCATATCGGAATGTTCTGTCCATATGTGAATCGTCACGTAGAAAGTATAAAATTGCAATGACTTTTCATCTTATTCCTCTCAGAAATTTTTTCGAATTTCTATCAATACAATCAAACTTGGATTTCATATTGTCTTTCGTGTATTTGATGATTAAATCATCGGTAACTCTTTGTTTCGTTATTTCTTTCGTTTATTGTAGCAACTAAAATGGATTCAACTTGGAAATTAAAATGCATAAATCCTTTAAATAAAAATGATCACCCTTCATATAAAATGAAAGATTTGGCCGACTTTCCAACACCTTTAAGAAGCGCATATCCCTTAGTACCAGAAAAAGCAAAAATTTGTTCTAACTGTCAACGCCAAATTTACAAAAATAAATCAAGTTTACCTCCAGCTGATGCTATAAAAGCTAAAATAGTGTGTAACGATGAGTCTCACAAAGCTGGTGTTGCAGTTCTTGAACAAATAAAGAAAAAAATTTCAGAATCAACATATAAGCGAGAGAGACTTCAGTTACTAACTCTTGCGCCTGAGTTTTGGTCTCGTAGGGACTTAATGCGAGAATTCGCTTGCACTGCACGAGAAACTCGCAAAGCAAAAAATTTAGTATCTAAAAAGTGGAATTTTTTCAATACCTGCTAATAAAAGTGGCAAACTACTTTCAGCTGAAACTGTAAATTCAGTGAAAACATTTTATGAAAAAGATGATTTGAGCCGAATTATGCCAAGTTTAAAAGATTACATATCTGTTAAGCAAGAGCAATGGTAAAAGAGAATATGTTCAAAAAAGATTACTGCTTGGTAATTTAAATGAACTGTATAGTTTATATAAAAAAAATGAACACGTTAATATTGGTTTTACTAAATTTACACAATTGAGGCCACCACATTGTATTTTAGCTGGAAGTAGTGGTACGCATAATGTATGCGTGTGTGTACATCACGAAAACGTAAAGCTCATGCTAAGTACTATGGATCTAGAAAATTTAACAAAAAATACTAGATTACCTCTTAGAAACTACCACGATTGCATCCAAGCAATTATGTGTAATGATGCACACGATAGATGCTATTTGGGTGACTGTTTAGGTTGCTCCAATATGTCCATATTACGTAAAAATTTGCTTGAATGTTTTGATGAAAGTGATATTTTTCAAATAGAGTATGAATCATGGTTTCAAACAATCGGTGCACAATAGCTTCTAAAACTGTAAATGTTCATGAATTTATGGGCATACTGGGAGAAAAATTTATAAAATTAAAATCCCACGATTTTTTTTGCTAAGATTCAATCACTTTTTGTAAGTGACTTAAAAAACAACCTTCAACAAGGAGAATTTCTTGTGTAAGGGATTTTGCCGAAAATTATGCGTTTGTTATACAAAATTCTACACAATCGGTCCACTGGAACAACAACCAAGCAACTGTTTTTACAGTTGTTGTGTATTATAAAGAAAATGAATAGCTTAACCATGTAAGCATTGCTGTTATTACCGACAATCTAAACCATGATATTGTTGCCGTTTATGAATATCAAAAAGTTATAATATCTTACATCAAAACTAAATCCATAGTAAAAAGAGTCTATTATTTGACTGATAGAGCAGGTCAGCATTTTAAAAATAAATCTGATTTTCTAAATCTTCTTTTTCATGAGAAAGATTTTGGTGTTCCAGCTGAGTGGCATTTTTATGTCACGGTGCATGGCAAAGGTGCATGCGATGGTATAGGCGCCAACCTAAAAAGAGGTGCAAAACGAGCGAGTCTACAAATTCTTCTAATAATCATATTTTAATGCCAGAAAAGCTTTATAACAGGGCTAAAGATTATTGAAAAGAAACCAAAGTTTTTTATAGTGGTAAAGAATCATATGAAGATACTGCCTTGAAACTAAAACCAAGACTAGATAAGGCTAAATTCATACTAGGCACATTATAATACCATACTATTATTCCAACTGATAAAAGTACATTGAAGCTCAAAAAAACCACTTTAAGTTCTGAATATCAAATCTTCCCGAGAAAAACTGTTAGAAAAAACAAAGAAAAATTATCTGCACTGAAAAAAAGCGTTAGTATAGTTACTATATTGCTGTTAGCTATGAAACTCTGTTTTGCTTCCTCATAGAGGAAGCTTTGTAACGGTGAAAAAAATTTTCGAAAAAAAAATGTTCAAAAAGATGTTTTAAGGCGATATATGTGTATATTAGTTGATTTTGATCATTTTTGTTTTCGTGGCTGGGTGTGTGTATACGTGCGTGCGTGTGCATCTGTGTGTGTGTGTGTGTGTATTTGAACTCTTCATATCTCCGAAAAGAATCGACCGATTTTCGTCGGGTAAAGCTTATTCTCTTTGTCTCGCGGGAAAAGAAAGATATCCAGATGGATTTGAGTTTTTATTGATTTTCTTTTGTTTTATAACCAAAAAACGATTTTGAATTTAGTTTTTTTGATTTTTTCATATCTCACAGTGTTTGAGAATGCCATAAATTATAATGAGGACATGCTGTGGGTGTTTACAAAATAAATTGAGAGCCAAATACTTTAGTAAATTAAACTATAATATATTCAAAATAACTATAAATTATAAATTACTATTACATATTTACATAAAGGAGCGTTAAAATTGATTGAAAGTTGATGTTACAAAGTTTTAGATTAAAATTAATGTGTGTGAAAATGTTACAATACATTGGTTGAGTGTCTGAGTGTTACAATTTGTGTGAGTGTGAGTGAGTTTTACAATTGGAGTCTATGAGTTTTTCGGTGTGAGTGTGGATGAGTTTTGCTGAGTTACACGTTACGAATCACTGATGAGAGTAACCATGCAATAAACAACACAATCAAATATTATTGATTTGACTGTGTTTGAGTTTTCAATGAGGTGACACGATTAGGTATTACTGACCTAATCGTGCCTGAGTATTTCCTAATTATACCGCGTGGTTATGCCTTCCGTATAGCAGCGCACCTCTGTATAAAATGGCTGCATGTAATTGAATATTTATCTTCTCGCACGTAGCGTTGTATTAATCGCTACGCTGATGAGGTGGTCGAGAAATGGTGATTCAGCAACGATGATGAGCAGTTGAGAAGAGCCGTCAGTTGAGCATGATAACGTGAGATGAGATAAGGCGGTGAGATGAGTGTGAGGATGCGATGCAGCTGATGAGAAAAGCCAGTGAGCAGATCCATTTGAGGAGAGTCAGTGAAGTTTCCTCGCTGAGAAACGCCGACAAAATGCAGCAGAAGCTGCGTGAGATGTGCCATGTGATGAGATGCCGATCGAACAGCACTGCTACACGAGGAGATGCCGTGTGAGATATTGCCTCGTGGTGCTCTCGAAGCATCGAGAGCCGGTGAGAAGATATCGCTTGAGTATCACCGCCGTGTTAAAAGTTTCCGTGTGAGAGACACTGCTGCGTGAACCCCGCCGTGCTAGACGACGCCGTATGAGATGTTGCCGAGCAGCAGTCCATGTTGAGAGAGACTTTGAGTAGAGTGAGAATACCGTGAGAGTCGGCCATGCGGCCTCGTGGCGAGCACGCTGTCCATACGAAGAGAAGAGTTGAGTAGTCCGAATGAGTGAGAGTGCCGTGTGAGAAGCTGCCTTGTGAGAAGCAGCCGAATGTGCACACTGATGTTCTCCACGAGGCCGATCGCCATGCGGCCTCGTGGCGAGCACGCCGTTCAGACTTTTTCTAGCGAATGAATGAATGAGCACTTCCGTCTTCTTCCTCGTCTCGTTGTTCCCGAGGAGTGAGTCAAATCAGCGTCTCTCTCGTGTACATGTGTAAACGTGAGAGAGACAGTATGATTTTTGCCATACTCGGCTAATCAGTATAGTGATTCAGCTGTTCCGCAGAGAGAAGCTGATGAGGGCTGCCGTCGCGCGGCCGCCTGCTGAGTTATCCCTCAGTCGCGCAACCGCGGGAAATGCAAAACTTTGATATTTCTCAAACATACAGTCATTATTACATAATGTAATAAACTTTTCTTGAAAGGTATTTAAATTAGCTATATTTTCCTTTTTTAAAATTTAAAATATCTTCACTCTGTCAATTGTTATTAAGGAAAACTTTTTTATATTTCATAAATTAATTTCTCAAAAAATATTTTATTTATCGACTTGAAATTTTAACCAGTTATTACACTAATTGAAGACTATATGTGGTTAAAATTTCAAGAGATTATCTTCATTTGTTTTTTAGAAAAGAATAATTTTCGAAAAAATTTGCGTTTTCGTTGTCGCACGATAACTAGAGCAAAAATTATCCAATCGTCCTGAAATTTGGCACAGATATAGCTTTTATATATCTTCAGATCAAGTTCGTTGCCCAAAAAAATCGGTTCATTACGAAAAAAGATATGACGCACAGTTTAAGCTGAATCCGGACCCATGACCCTCTCCTAGTTAGTCTAACCGTACAAGATAAAGTATTAAATTTTAAATATTAGAAGTAAAAATGAATTAAAGGGATCAATAAATTAAGTTTGAGGAAGCTACGTGCCAATGAATTGGCAGCGGTTTTTTTTATAAAAAAAACCAATAAAATATTATTCTTACATTACAAAGAATTCGAAAGAACAGGTAAAGATTATGAAAGGTTATTATTAGGTAGCGAGGCAGGCCTAGTTTATCGCGACGTCCCGCGCGCAGGACAGCGGTTTAGCTACTCTTTCACATTCTATTTCTTGAAGAAAACATGCTGAGCAAATTATGAAAAAAAATTATTTCCTATGTAAAAAATGCTCAGGTTTCGATCTAAATGGTAAAAAAAAATATTAAAAATACACTTTTTGAGATATAAGACGTTTTGTACTTTTTGAAGGTGAAAATGGACAATTTTGGAAAAACTGCCTACACCATTGGAGAACTGAGGAAAAAATACGTTGTAAATGCTTATAAAACAATTTTTTAGTTACATTTTAGTATCATAATCATGAGTTAGAAATTGCACGATTTGGCGCTCGCGCGTGGCCCTGGAGCAGTTGACGTGAAACGCCTCATATGGATTATGAATAAACTCTATTAGTAAATGATGGAGGGGTAATGTAGTTATACCTCACAGGTGTGAGCCGATGGTTGGGGCTCTCATCATTAAAAAAAATTTACCGTTCGATGCTCCACTAATTCCTGCCAGAATGGCGAAAGTTTTGTCCAGCCTCTTAAATTTCCTTCCCTTTCGAATGACCCGCCATTTTTTAATATCCCACCATTTTTTATTTCCCACTCTGTAGCTAAAGTAGATTCCTACCTTATCAATCGTTGGTAATGATATTATGGTTTGGAGAGCGCGGTGGTGGGGGTAGAGCGATCGGTGTAGAGTGCTAGTATGTATAGTATATGTAGTACACATAATATATGCAGCATACATAGTATATGTAATACACATAGTATATGCAGTATACATAGTATATGTAGTACACATAGTATATGCAGTATACATAGTATATGCAGTTTGCATAGTATATAATGCATTCTTTGTATGTCATCTGAAGGAGGTTCGATACCAAAATGAACGTCATTTCGTCAAAGTTACGTCATTCCGAAAACTAAATATTGTTGTTCTTTGCTTGATTTTCTATTAGTGTGTGAAATTTCATATCATTTGTCAACTCGGTTACGAAAGGTAAGAGCGAATCAAAAAAATTACAGACAATATAGCAAATATACAGGAGAATGTTTATACGCAATTTGAACGAGATAGACAACGCCGATTCCGAGAAATGCGGTAAAACGTAAACATATGATTGAGTTCGTTGACTGCCGGAGGGGGTGCGCGGTGCGAGGGGACTATTGAACCTCCTTAAAAGTTAATGTATTACAATTACAGATGGTTATCTAAGGTTATCAGCTCTGTCGGTAAGGTAGAATTGCCGTTAAGGTAGGGTTCGTATGTAATATAGTGAGCGGAGACGATAAGAAACTCGTCTAAATTTCCAAGAATTTGGAAAAATTTTCAAGAATTTCGTATCTCTCCTTTAAGGGGATGTCGTAGCAAAAGTTGCACCAAATCGCCACCAAGATGCAGGCGCTGCCGTTAGGTGGGAGATTTGTGACATTAGTCACTTTGAGCATTGATTGTGGAAAAAATAGGCACTTGCATATAAAATAAATAGGAAAGCGGCGTAGCCATGACAATAATAAATCATTTTCATCAGTCAGACTTTGCCAAAGATGCCTAATTTTTCCTATTTCTTGGAAATACAAAATACTGCCCGAGCCCGAAGCGACGCCATGTCGGCATACGCCGCACAGTGGGCTGAAATGGACCTCTTGTTTCAAAATAAAATATCTCAGCCGGGAATCGACCGATTTGGACGCCTTTTTTTTAAAAATACAGGTAATAAGAAGTACTTTAAAGGAAAACTATAGACAAATTGAATAAAAAATTTTTTAGGTAATTTTTTAGATCAAACGTGATTTTTTGTTTTTTTCAATAACCAATCCCGCGTAAAAATAATTCATATGTACTTATATATTTCATATATATATATATATATATACAGGGTGTCCCATTTTAATTTACCACCCCCTAAAACAGGTTAATAATTTGCTCTGAGAAAAAAATGTTTCAAATAAAATTTGTTGGGTTCGAAGGGGGGCATCTTTTGGCTATTTCAGCTGTGACCTTGAACATGACCTTCAAGGTCATTTGAAGGTCACGACCAAATTTTCATATGAAATGTGCATATTTTTATGGCGGATTCGGATTCTACTAAAAAAGAGAAACACTTTTTGTCTGAATCATTTTTTGAAAAAATCCCAAATTTTTGTTGTAAACGGCTTTAAAAAAGTTGAAAAAATCACTAGATATCTCTACCTTAAACTGAGGTTAGAATTTTTCCCACAGTTAAGATTGATTTTGATGAATGTTACTAGATTCAATGAGGGACATACTGGAGTGACCTTCACCACGAACTTGCTTAAGAGCCATCAATGTCATTTGAAGGTCATCAAGATTTATTGAAGGTCAAATGTTTATTTACAGGTAACCATTACATTTTATCCGAGGAATTGGAAACGTACACAATTTTACAAATTTAAGTCCAAGTGTGACCTTAGCCATGAACTTGTCCTTAACCAACAAGGTCATTCGAAGGTCAGTCAATTTATTTAACGATAATCCTCAATTTCTATTCCGGGAATTGAAGCTTGGCTATGACCTTGACCTCGAACCTAAAATTCATTTTAAGAAAGAACCCATAAGTAATAATTAAGTCCCATTTTAATTTACCACCCCCTAAAACAGGTTAATAATTTGCTCTGAGAAAAAAATGTTTGAAATAAAATTTGTTGGGTTCGAAGGGGGGCATCTTTTAGCTATTTCAGCTGTGACCTTGAACATGACCTTCAAGGTCATTTGAAAGTCAAGACCGAATTTTTCCCAGCAATAAGATGTTTTAGATGAATGTTACTAGCTTCAAACAAAGACACTGGTATCCTTTGGATCACTTAAGGCAAGACCTTCACGTCCAACCACTTAAGGCAAGACCTTCACGTCCAACCACTTAAGGCAAGACCCCGTCCAACCACTTAAGGCAAGACCTTCACGTCCAACCACTTAAGGCAAGACCCCGTCCAACCACTTAAGGCAAGACCCCGTCCAACCACTTAAGGCAAGACCCCGTCCAACCACTTAAGGCAAGACCCCGTCCAACCACTTAAGGCAAGACCCCGTCCAACCACTAAAGGCAAGACCTTCACGTCCAACCACTTAAGGCAAGACCTTCACGTCCAACCACTTAAGGCAAGACCCCGTCCAACCACTTAAGGCAAGACCTTCACGTCCAACCACTTAAGGCAAGACCCCGTCCAACCACTTAAGGCAAGACCCCGTCCAACCACTTAAGGCAAGACCCCGTCCAACCACTTAAGGCAAGACCCCGTCCAACCACTTAAGGCAAGACCCCGTCCAACCACTAAAGGCAAGACCTTCACGTCCAACCACTTAAGGCAAGACCTTCACGTCCAACCACTTAAGGCAAGACCTTCACGTCCAACCACTTAAGGCAAGACCCCGTCCAACCACTTAAGGCAAGACCCCGTCCAACCACTTAAGGCAAGACCCCGTCCAACCACTTAAGGCAAGACCCCGTCCAACCACTTAAGGCAAGACCCCGTCCAACCACTTAAGGCAAGACCCCGTCCAACCACTAAAGGCAAGACCTTCACGTCCAACCACTTAAGGCAAGACCTTCACGTCCAACCACTTAAGGCAAGACCTTCACGTCCAACCACTTAAGGCAAGACCCCGTCCAACCACTTAAGGCAAGACCTTCACGTCCAACCACTTAAGGCAAGACCCCGTCCAACCACTTAAGGCAAGACCCCGTCCAACCACTTAAGGCAAGACCCCGTCCAACCACTTAAGGCAAGACCCCGTCCAACCACTTAAGGCAAGACCCCGTCCAACCACTAAAGGCAAGACCTTCACGTCCAACCACTTAAGGCAAGACCTTCACGTCCAACCACTTAAGGCAAGACCTTCACGTCCAACCACTTAAGGCAAGACCTTCACGTCCAACCACTTAATGCAAGACCCCGTCCAACCACTTAAGGCAAGACCCCGTCCAACCACTTAAGGCAAGACCCCGTCCAACCACTTAAGGCAAGACCCCGTCCAACCACTTAAGGCAAGACCCCGTCCAACCACTTAAGGCAAGACTCCTCCGTCAAGCCACTTGAGGCAAGACCCCTTCGTTCAGCTAGTCACGGGAATTTCAACGCCTCAAGTGCTCTATCAATTGCCCATTTTGTTGAATGCACATTTGTATTCTCTGCCGAAAACTTCTTTGGACATCTATTAATGTTTGTGGGGTGAACGCCTGGAATGCTGCAACAATTCTCTCCATCATATTTTGTGCCGTCGTCGGGGCTTCCGCGTAAACTCTCTGCTTCACGGCCCGCCACAGAAAGAAGTCCAATGGGGTCAAATCTGGCGATCGCGCAGGGAATTCACAGATTGGACTACCAATTCCAATCCAACTATTTGGGTATGTCGCGTTCAGAAATCTCCTGACAAGTAGTCCACGATGAGCGGGAGCACCATCTTGCTGGAACCACATGTCTCGCCTTATTTCTAGCAGAATGTTTTCTAGAAGAGGTGGAATTTGGTTCTCGAGAATATCTAAATAAAGCTCGCTGTTTAAATTACGGTCATAAAAAATTGGACCTATGACGTATTCCCCAACTATGCCCGCCCAAACATTAATTGACCACCGTCTTTGTGTACGGTGATCTCGCTGCCAATGTGGATTTTCTTCTGCATAATAATGCGCGTTATGAAGATTAACTCCTCCCATATTGTCGAACTTTGCCTCATCTGTAAAGAGAGTCCGATCAAAGAAAAATGGATCTATGCGCATTCGTGTTTCCGCCCATTGACAGAATCTAAGTCGCCTGGCAGGATCACCAGGCTCAATGGCATGTGTAAGGTGCAAGTGATATGGATGACATCTAAAATGACGCAATACACGGGAAACTGTTGATCTAGGTACTCCATGCATTCGCTGAATTTGTCGCGTCGAAATATGAGGATCCTCAGCAATTACAGCACGAACCCCAAGCGCAATATGCTCTCTTGGGCCCGTCCGTCGCCTCTTCCTTCTTAAGTTACCTTCTTGAGCTCTTATCGTTAGAAGTCTAATATTCCTCCTAGTAGGATGACGAGCATCCGGATACCTTTCAGCGTACAGCCTCGCTGCAGCCTTGTAATTGTCGTGACATTCTCCCAGAATCTTGATCATGTTGACTATCTCTACTGGCGTGTAGTCAGCCATTATCTGTTGTAGGTAGATTTTTTAGGGAATATTTAATCTTACCAGAAATAATTTATTATAAGTATTTTTCTACTCTGAAATTCAGAAAGTCAATGAAAACCTAATGATGAGAAGCTTTGAGGAGCTGTAAGAATTTACAAGCCTTACCAATAGTACAATAACGAAGCAAAAAAGTGTCTTTTAGCGAGAAATAAAGCATTTACGAAAAAATATTTCTTAAAAAGATGCGTACTTTATCAGAGAATCCGAATATGATTTAAAATATGTACATATAATTTTCATTAAAAAGCTAAGCTTGATTTTGATTCTCAGTTGAAAACATGCCCCTTACTGCTCAAACTTGCCCCAGATGATGTCAAACTTGTCCCAGTTGTGACCGCAAACTTGCCCCAGATGATGTCAAATTTGCCCCAGATGACGTAAAACTTGCCCCAGAGAATGTCAAACATACCACGAAGATTGCAAACTTCCGCCATGTGATAAAAAATGTTTCGCATTTTCCATTGCAAAGATTGAAACTGTGGTTTCCCATTTGAATCAGATTAGCGTTCTAATGAACTTTGCTTCTGTTAATAAATTTTTTGGTAATTTCATTTCTTTAAAAAAGAGAGTATTTTCCATTAAAGTGATGGTTCTTTCTTAAAATGAATTTTAGGTTCGAGGTCAAGGTCATAGCCAAGCTTCAATTCCCGGAATAAAAATCGAGGATTATCGTTAAATAAATTGACTGACCTTCGAATGACCTTGTTGGTTAAGGACAAGTTCATGGCTAAGGTCATACTTGGACTTAAATTTGTAAAATTGTGTACGTTTCCAATTCCTCGGATAAAATGTAATGGTTACCTGTAAATAAACATTTGACCTTCAATAAATCTTGATGACCTTCAAATGACATTGATGGCTCTTAAGCAAGTTCGTGGTGAAGGTCACCAGTATGTCCCTCATTGAATCTAGTAACATTCATCAAAATCATTCTTAACTGTGGGAAAAATTCTAACCTCAGTTTAAGGTAGAGATATCTAGTGATTTTTTCAACTTTTTTAAAGCCGTTTACAACAAAAATTTGGGATTTTTTCAAAAAATGATTCAGACAAAAAGTGTTTCTCTTTTTTAGTAGAATCCGAATCCGCCATAAAAATATGCACATTTCATATGAAAATTTGGTCGTGACCTTCAAATGACCTTGAAGGTCATGTTCAAGGTCACAGCTGAAATAGCCAAAAGATGCCTCCCTTCGAACCCAACAAATTTTATTTGAAACATTTTTTTCTCAGAGCAAATTATTAACCTGTTTTAGGGGGTGGTAAATTAAAATGGGACACCCTGTATATATATATATATATATATATATATATATATATATATATATATATATATATATATAAATATCCAGAAGGCAATCTTCCGAGTTTTTCGGCGATTTTCTTAGGGTCTACCTACAATGGAAGCTGTGCCATATATTGAGAAAACATTATAAACATTGTAGAATGAGCTTGACTACAGAAATAATGACCCTCAGGTTATTGACTTTCGCAGGGGGCCTGCGGCGCCCCCTTTTGCGAAAGAAAATGACGGAAAAACTACTAAAGAAATCAAATTCATATTGTGTGACAGTTAACTTTAGGGAGCCTGGAAGCTTGCGTTACGGATAGAAGTTTTCTGGGACGTCCCAGAAAAATGCGAAAATCCCAGAAGCATGCGTTACGTGTATGGATCCGTCCCCGATACCCTCGCCTTCGGCTCGGGCACAAACAGTGCGTTGCGCTGGAAACGAGAGTGAGGTTAGGGAATCAATATGCAGCATTTTTTCCCTTTTCGGCGGGAAACGAGTACGAACTTTATGATAGCTGTGTTAAAAAGTCGTATATTGCACTCGTGAATACAGTGGGTTGTGCGAACCTGCGCGTTTGTCGCCCTCGCTTCGCTCAGGCGACAATTCTCGCGCAGGGAGCACATAGCCCACTTTATTCCCTTGGTGTATAATATACTATTTCTTTTGCAAATTTATAGATATCTTTATTTAAAAATTCTCTACCGTTATCACATCTTAAACGTTTTATTCTTTTTCCCGTTAAATTTTCAACTAAATTAACATACGTAACAATACAATCAAAGACTTCATTTTTTCCTTTCATAGTATATAGTTTTGAAGCTTTACTATGATCATCAACTAGGACTAGAAAGTATCTTTCCCCCCTAAATCCTTCTGTTTTATGCGGTCCATTTACATCCGCATGAATAATCTCTCCTATATCCCTGGCTCTATGTCTATTATATTCAAATCTAGTATTTGTCATTTTATTTTGTACGCAAGTCCCACATTTCAAATATTCACTTTCTAAATTATTTGGCAAACCTTCAACTAAATTATTTTTACTCAAAACATTCAGATAATTAAAATTTACATGACCAAGCATTCTATGATATTTTTCTTTTAAAGTCATTACATTATTTACACTTTCAGTTACATAACCTTGACTATTTCCAAACACCGTATTTATCTTATACACATTATTTACTTTATTCGCGATTCCTATTAATTTTGCATCACTGTATATCTTTGAGGTATTACCGACATATACAATTTTAGCCTTTTCCGCGATTTTACCAAAACTTATTAAATTTGTATCCATTTCTTTTACGAAAAATACGTCTTTTAATGTAATATCTGTTTCATCATACTCAGTTACGAATTTAGTTTTAATATCGCCTATACTCGTTGCTTTTAATGTACGACCGTCTCCAACTTTTACGTTAATCGGATTTTCTAGTTTATTAACTCTAGCAAAGTATTTATCATCGTTAATAATATGATCAGAGCATCCGCTATCTAAAACCCATTCCAACTTACCCCTATAGCACCCAATATTGGAGCAACATTGCTCCAATATTGCTTTGTCATATTCCCCATATTCGCCAATATTCCCTCAACACTTTTATATATGGATGCTATATTGGAGCAATGTTGCTGCAATCCGTGATTTCCGTTTCACCATTGCTTTTTTAAAATGAGTCAGGCTCTCTGTCATAGCAATATTGCAGCAATATTGACCCAATATTTCTCAACACGAAAGGAATATTATTTTTAAAATTATATTTTTATGCTGGTTTTTCTAATGACTTTGCAATATTGCAAGAATATTTGTACAATATATATGAACACTGGAAGAATATTCCCGTTTGGCCACTGATTGTTGGAGCAATATTGCCTCAATGTTGCTTTGACATATTCGTGACATTCCCCTTAAAGGGAAATTCACTAATGTATTTTGGAAATATTGCCTCAATGTTGCTTTGACATATTCGCGACATTCCCCTTAAGGGGAAATTCACTAATGTATTTTGGAAATATTGCCTCAATGTTGCTTTGACATATTCGCGACATTCCCCCTAAGGGGAAATTCACTAATGTATTTTGGAAATTGAGGCAATATTGCTCCAACAATCAGTGGTCAAACGGGAACATTCTTCCAGTGTTCATATATATTGTACAAATATTCTTGCAATAATGCAAAGTCATTAGAAAACCCAGCATAAAAATATAATTTTAAAAATAATATTCCTTTCGTGTTGAGAAATATTGGCTCAATATTGCTGCAATATTGCTGTGACAGAGAGCCTGACTCATCATTTTAAAAAAGCAATGGTGAAACGGAAATCATGGATTGCAGCAACATTGCTCCAATATAGCATCCATATATAAAAGTGTTGAGGGAATATTGGCGAATATGGGGAATATGACAAAGCAGTATTGGAGCAATGTTGCTCCAATATTGGGTGCTATATGGGTACTTTCGCAACTATTTACCTCTATATTATTATTTACGATACCATCTGCTTCAGTTATGAAAGTCGTCGGGTCTCGACTCGTGTTCTGTCGATCTTGCCGCTGTTGACTGCCTTGTCCTCGCTGACCTCTGCCACTGCTGTGGTAGCCGCCGTTGCCTCTGCTGTGATAGCCGCCATCTCGTTGTTACTGTTGAGAACGCGCGCCTCCTCGCGCTTACTGCTGTCCTCCTCCTCGCGAGCCTTTTCAGGAATTCCTCCCGTTGCTCGTACATTCGTATTGGAAATGACCGCACGGAGAGAATTTTAGGAAAGAAGAACTCCGAGGTAGTCCGTCCGTGATACGAAACGCACCATTTGATTTGTACTATAGGTTAGGATCGCAGCTGCACTAGTGTAGTATTCGCGCAAAGCTAAAGTGGCGCTACCGCAGTCCGAAAGAAATAGTGCAACGGCTTTCCAGTTTTTCGTGCAACGCTAGATCGAGTTTAGTATAACATAACCCCATTTTAGTATAATATTCGGACGACACGCGTAGAGCAGCCGCTCTCCCAAAACTTAGTGTGGCAACAGTCCTAATTTAGCATAGCTGCAACTGGAACATTGTAGGGTAGCTACTACACTACCACTAAGATGTCTCCTCTCCTAAAATTCTCTCTGTGCGGGTTTTCCGCATCGGTAACATGTACCGTCCTTTCCTTTTTCTACTTTAAACACATTTGAATTTCCATGTTTACTTCTTGAATTCTGATTTTCTTCTTTTTCATGGTTCTCGTACATTTTAATTTTTTTAATTACATAATCTACGGTTCTTTCTTGTTCTGGTAGCACATCAACTAAATCGCCAATATGGCATAATGAGCTTGGTAGTGTTCTTAATATATAATTTAACTTTTCCTTTTTATCTATTGTAGCGCCGGCATTTTTTAATTCTGTCATTAACTTTTCGAATTCATTATAGAATTCACTCACTTCTGTGTAGTCTTTTAATCTTAATCTATCTAGTCTATTTCGAACACAAATTTGTAATGCGGTTGACTCACGTAAATACAACTTGCCCCATTTCTTAATTATTTCAAAACTAGTATTTTCATAATTCACTAACTCCATTTGTTTGTTCGACAAAGCGCTATATATGTAATTCATCGCTTTCAAGTCTTTCTCGTTCCACGTGGCTTCATTATCATTTTCTGCTCTCACTCTCTGTATTACTTCTTCACATTTCTTCATTTTCAGCAATACTGTAATTCTTTTCTTCCATGTGCTGTAGTCTTTCCCGTCGAAAATCGGTAGCGTCATTTTGAAATCGTCCGCCACGTCAATTCGTATCTCTTCTTGTTTAAGTATTTCTATCACTTTTCTTGTCTTATTCAAGATAATTATTTTCTTCACTATACTCACAAATCGTTTAAAATTTTTCTTTTCTTCAATTGGTACTTCGTTTTCATCCAGTATTTCTTCTTTTAAAAATTGTTCCTTAAGTTTCTCTTCAGAATCGCTGCCACGTGTTCCCATAACCTCGAAGTCTAATCTGCCCACAACGCTTTAATTTCATATAATATTTCCAAAACTTTTCACTGAGTTATATTCTTGATATATTTGTTCATATTTCCTCACCAATGTTTTTTTTGATTCCTCACTTAGTTTCACTTAATTTTTCACTGAAAACTTCCTTGCGCGACGTGGTCCTCCTCTTGGTAGAGAAAAGAATAATAATTATACTAACCATCCAAACCATCGGACTGCTACCATGTTAAAATAAAGGGATAGGTTGTGGTTGGTGGTAAAATGATTATTTATTATAAGAGAAAGAAAGTACAACAAAACGCCATGCGCTTGGGCACCGCGTGCCGCTTCGGACGAGAGCTGAGAGCCAAGAGAGAAGCGCGAGTCGGCCGCTGCCGCTTGACATACCTTCTGGCTCATAGACATGTGCCGCACGCTCTGAAGTTCCCTTCTCACGGAACCTGAAGCGTACAAGAGAGAGTGAGGTGCCCTTCGCACGGAAACTGAGCGATATACAATATATATGTATCACATTTTCAACAGGTTTATCACTTGCAAATAATTTTATTTGATACTTATCGGGTTAACACTAAAAGATACCATCATGATGATTGGGAAACAAAATCAAGTCCATGGCAAGCACGAGTCTTTGCTAAAAATGATTTCTGTCAAGTTCACTTGACCTCAAAGCATTACTTATAAAACAATTTTTATTTATTGCATGTTCTCTTTGCTAACTACAACTCTATGCTTACTTTTTACTATTTTATCTATTCAGCTAGTATATTTAGATGTATTAGAATCAAATTTTGTGCTGGTAAATGAAACAATAAAATATTCAATAAATAATAATAAATTTATTCACATGTTTTTTTTTTATTATTTATTGTTTATCTATAATATGAAGTTGCTTTCATTGACCACCGGGTCTTAAAAAATATTTTTGCTTTAGCGCTCTAGCTCAAATCAGCGTCCTCCGTGCCATCTCTCGGAAATATGTCGTTACTACTCCGCTCCCGGCGTATGCCGACATGGCATCGCTTCGGGCTCGGGCAGTATTTTGTATTTTCAAGAAATAGGAAAATATAGGCATCTTTGGCAAAGTCTGACTGATGAAAATGATTTATTATTGTCATGGCTACGCCGCTCTCCTATTTATTTTATATGCAAATGCCTATTTTTTCCACAATCAATGCTCAAAGTGATTAATGTCACGAATCTTCCACCTGACGGCAGCGCCAGCGTCTTGGTGGCGATGTGGTGCAACTTTTGCTACAACATCCCCTTAAAGGGATGGCGACGCTCGACCAATCAGAGAGCTCCATGCCATTTTTCCAAGAATTCTATGCAGGTTTGAACTTGCATCGGTGAGCTCTGTGCAGGTCTCACCCTGTTCAAACCGTTTTTTCCAGAATTCTGTGAAGGTTTGGAGATGCAAACCCCATTCTATCTAAGCGGCAGTGGGATATAGTACTAGTATGCATGCTTTGTGCGTTATCAAGTCATCTATTGGGAGTAGATGCTTGTGTCCCTGACATCGTACAAGATGAGGCAAAGCTCAAGTTCAAATGGTCATACTCCTCTTCTTAAGCAGGAGAAAAAAAGGATTCAAAATGAAAAAAATTTTTTAAAATGAAAAAAATTAAAAAAATTTTTAAATATTAAAAAAATACATAAAAAGTTCATTAATTAAATAATTAGTCAACAAATTCTGCTCTGTCGGTAAGGTAGATTTGGGTTATCAACTGCGGATAATGTTGGGCTATCAACCATCCTGCAATTACCAGCCGCCGGCAAGGTCGCGCTCTACCTTACCGACCGAGCGCCAGCTTAGAGGGTAACTGCGCCAGAGCTGACCTAGTTCCTCTACTTAGAAAATACTTAAAAAATTAGTTTTTTTAAAGTATTTATTAATTGTTGAAAAAAAATTTAAGCCTTCATTAAAATTCTTTGTAGAGAGTTCGACGAATGTTCCCTGGCGCAAGAAAGAACTGTACATTACATATTTGTCCATACCGGTACTTTTCCGTACCTATCTGTGCATTACTATACATTATTTTACATTTCTGTACATTTTTGTTACTTAAGAGACTTTTGTACCGATTTGTACTGACTTGTACAGAAATGTACAGAAATGTACGAAAATATATCCAAATATAGAGAATTATACCAGAATGTACAAAAATGTACAATTCTGAAGAATAATATAAAAAAATACTTAAAATTCCATAAAATTTTTTTCTGATGTCACCTGATTCTCTAACCTTTACAAAATGTGAAGCTCAATGTTGGCCAAAAAGTTAAGCTCTCATCTCAACTACCATTTCAGCTGCAGCTGGTACAAAGTTTTTTTTACAAAATAGTCTTTTACATGCATTTGCTCTGGTTTTTTTACTAAATTTTTGACCAAAGCTCTTAACGCAGGTATATTGTGAGAATAAGTCCAAGCTGCAAATTCTTTATGAACAAGCATTGCCGCTTCTTTTTTTACATATATATGCATAATTGTTTTTGAAATAATTATATATGTATAATTGCAGTTCCTCACTACTATAGATTAACTCAATCTTGTGAATCTTGTTATGAATATATCTAGAGACTCTTCAATTTGGATTTTAATCAAACATTTATTGAAAACAAACATTTTATATTTTAATAACTGATAACTTGAAACATTATCATTATCTTCATACATGTATTTCACTTCTGTAACATATGTATTTAATAGTCACAAATCATTTATTTTCATAGAATAAATATAGGTAAATGTTTATTAAAACTGGTAATGATATTGAAGATAATGTTTCGCAAAAACCACTATTTAATTAAAA
Organism: Torymus aiolomorphi; assembly: GCA_036365515.1. Taxonomy (NCBI): domain Eukaryota; kingdom Metazoa; phylum Arthropoda; class Insecta; order Hymenoptera; family Torymidae; genus Torymus; species Torymus aiolomorphi. Next base: position 172,638,197 of record CM070873.1, read on the forward strand.
ATAAGTAAGTTTTGTTCTGATCAAGCGCACGTTCCACAATAAAAATAAACTTTCCATCAACATTCTAAACCAACAAACACTAATTTCTAAAAATATAACTTTTTTATATATCGCAGTTCTTTCCATCAATTCAGATATAATTGTGAATTCAAGTATAGTTGAATAAGTTCAACTTTCTTTAAGATACTCTCGAACACTGTAACCACAAACATAACAGAAATTTTGTTACTGTCCTTGGGCCTTGTCAATACTTTAAAAAGCAACGAAGTACTACCTCCTATACACACTGAACCTTCGTAACTTTTATCATTATCGTTACCTATTCTTGATATTCCATTGTTCTTGACATTTCACAGTTAGTGATATTTAAGAGAACTTGACTCCACGGTCAATTGAACATTCTAGAAAATTCTTATACTTATATGATGCATGCACTTTATTTTTACTAACAGTTGCATTAAAAAGTGTAATACAGGCATTTTTATGATTCGTATGTATGGCAGCTGATAGTTTTACCGTCCCACACCTTTCAATTTTGGTATTTTCTTATATAATAATGAGTTTTCATATCCAATTACTGTCAAAAATAAAATGCTTGTATCAACTTGTATAAAATATAATTTAATCTTGAAATTGTAAAACTTCATTTTCACGGTCCTTTTTAAATTACTGTGATGAAAATTCTCACAAAATGATTTGTCACTGTTAATGAGAAAATATAGCTGTTAACATTACAGATTCATTCCATAACTTTAAAAATGTAATGAGAAAGTTCTTACAAAATTTAATGGCACTGTCACTTAAAAAATACACGCAATTAAGATTTCTCATTCATCCTATCACAGAAGTCTTGCCATTGATCCTTTGCTATTTTGCTATAGTTGAAACTCAATTTCTACCCTTGTGGCAATCGTTTTTGTGAATAACTGTGAATAATTGTAAATAACTGAAAATAACTAAAAATAATTGTTTGTTATGAGACGTAAATAATGGTTACTTTCAGTTATTTACAATTACAGTTATTCACAGATATTTACAATTACTTACAGTTATTTACACTATTGTGAATTAATAGTTGTAGAAAAAAAGTACTAACAACAGTTATTAACAATCATTTACAGCTCTATGCTGTTATTTACAGTTATTTACAGTTAGTTACAGTTATTTTCAGTTATTTACAACTATTTATAGTTACTTGCAGTTGTTACAGTTATTAAGAGTTTTTTACAATTATTTACAGTTATTTACAGATATTTGCAGTTATACACATTTAAGTTTTTTAGCTATGATAACAATTTTATTTCGCATCAACAAAATTGTAAGTAACTGTAAATAACTGTAAGAAACCGTAAATATCTGTAAATAATTGTAAAAAACTGTTAATAACTGTTAATAATTTTTATCAGTACCTTCATTTCTACAATTATTATTTTACAAAACTGGATAAGACTGTAAATAGCGGTAAATAACTACAAATAACAGTAAATAAATGAAAATAACAGTTATTTACCTCTCAAACCAAACAATTATATTTAGTTATTTTGAGTTATTTACAGTTATTTACAGTTTTTTTATAGTTATTAACAATTTTCATTTCAGCTAGGGTAATTAACATCTACGCTTTTTTCTCACTAGTAGCTGCATTAAAACAAAAATTTAACACACAAATCAATTGTATATATATAATACACCATAGAAAATGCTGCCGATGACAGTAATTCTATTTGAGTCGAGATGATTTCTTGTCATGAATCCGTCGCTATTGTTTATGATATATATATATTGTAACGGGATGGCTAAAGGGGGAAAATTCCAAAAAGCCACAGGCCAGCGATGCCCTAGAATACGGTGCCACGGATGGCAGACTAAAATGACTTGCCCGGGGATCTGCTCATGGAATCTCGAAAACAACGAGAAGATCGCACGCGAACTTCGCTTTTCAACTAATTGGATCGCTGAGTGAAAAGCGCGCGATCGAAGAGTAAAGCGCGCGGCCGCTATGCTCAGATACGAAAAAGACCGGCGGAATCGTTTACCCGCGGAGGTGGCGGTATCCGGGAGAAGGACAGGTTGTAATGAACAACGCGACGAGTAACTAGATATCACAGTATATTAGAATAAATAATAATTACATGCACCACGCACGTGCTTATTAAAACAAAAAGTTAGTTCGCGCGCGACGGTTAATATTCAAACGCTCGAACGATACGCCGTGCGGCGAAGCTGCTAATCTCGCGAGCGGAGTTAAAAGTATGGCGGGCTGACACACACCCGCACGTACACAGCACAGAAAGCTTGCACGGGGCGATTTCCGTGCGAGCCCTTATAATAATCACGCGAGAGGAGAGTAGAAAACTTAGGTTAAGAATGAGCAGCCGGTGCACTCGGCTCTCTCTCGCTCTCTGTCACTCGCACAGCAGTTGCGCTCTCTTTGTCTCTCTCGCACTCGCAGAATTGGATCGGCAGGCGGGCTGGCTGCCGGCTCCTCGCTCGCTGTCTCGTGTGGCGCACGCGGCTCGGGAACGCTGTCTCTCTCTCTCTCTCTCTTGTCTCTCTTTCACACGTCTACACTATCTCAGCGCCTCCACTACACTCGCGGTAACTCTCAAAAAAGATAGGACGGCGCGGACGAGGTAACTTACGAGACACACGCTGGAGAGAAGTTCACGGCACGACGGTAGACACGAAGATGGCTGCCGTGACTCGCATAAAGCCGTAACAGCTTCGCGGGTACGCAACGGGCATATTACGCGTCGCGAGACCGTTCTAATCCGGTCAGAATGCTCGCGCGCTCGCGCCTCCAGTGAGCACGCCTGCTCGGCGCGGGTAATTCGAATCTCGAATTACCTAACTCGCGCACGCATTACACTCCCCCGCCAGATGCTGCTTAGGGGACCTATGAGCAGCTCAGCCATCCATGGCCGTTGTCGTGCCTATACGTATGGTGGTAAGGTTTTAGGAGAAGGAGGTTCGAAAAGTGAATTAGGAAGAATTGGAGTCATTGGATTCTTTTTTTTTTAATTTTTATTAAAAAAAAAACATAAAAAAAAACTCTTCGGGGCTTAACCCTTTTCAGCTGGACCGGGAGTAAGTCCGGCGCCCCTTGTGGCGAGCTTGGTTGGGGCAGTGCTTAGACTTCTTTATCCCGAGCTCGCCACACATGAAGCACCGGGGAAATGCCTCCCGGGCAGCCTTCTCCTCCGTGAGCGCCTTCTGGAGGTGCTCCTCTTCTTCCTGCAGACGGCGCTGGGACTCTTCTTTTGCCCTACCCTCTGCCTCTTCTCTGGCTTGCCTGGCCTCTTCCATGCGCTCCTGCGCACGAGCCAGACGAGCCTCCTCCTCCTTAAACAAGGCGGCCCGGCGCAGCCTGGCGGCTCTGGCCTCTGCGGCGGCCGCGAGCTCTTCTCGCCGGCCTTGGGCCATTCCAACCCATTTGCCGGCTTGCCGCTCGCCGGCCTTACCGTGGCACTGGAGAAAATCCTCCAGTACGGCCAGGGCAACGTCCTCCGCAGCGCGCGAGGACTTGCTGAGGCGCCGCGCCTCCTCAAGGGCCTGCTCAATCGAAACCGCACCGACTTCATCAGTCGGTGCTCCTCCTTTGGGGCCTGGGTCGGAGCATCTTCTTTTTTTCCTTTTGCGGCACGAGCCGCGCCGACGTCAACTTCCGGCGCACATTGATGGGCTCGGGCCGTCTTCTCTTCGGGGACTCGGCCCGCATTAGTCGGCATGGCTGGTGCTTCTTCTTGCGGCCGAGCCTCGCTCTCCTCCCGCTGCTCCTTCGGAGGATGAGGTCGCCGGAGCGGGGACGGACCAGCGCCTGTGTCGGTCGGCCTCGAAGGTCCCATTTTTGGCTCCGGTGCCTCTATCTCATCTATTACAAGTGTGGAGGGCTCTTCCACTGGCGGTGGTGCCAGTGTCACCGCGTCTATGCCCTCCACTACCTGCTCCAGGAAGTCAATGACGGCGGGGTCAGGGTTGCACTGGATTAACACAGCAATCACCTTCTTCGCCGTCTCCGGTATTTCTGGAGTTAGGCCTGGCAGGTCCTGCAACAGGCAAATTAATCCCGGAAAGAGGTGAGTATGAGGATCGGAAAACAAGGACGAACACGTGTTAATACGGGCGGCACAATTCTTGGACGGCACAGTTAGCGCTTTTTGGACGCTCGGGTTCGACGGGGGCTAATTGTCCCGACAGCAGTAGGTGCAGGCTTCTTTTTTGAGCCATTTGGCCACCCTGGGCCTCGCTTGGACTCTGTTGGACCGACCACACGCGTAGGTCGGCCGTCGCTTGCACGCTTCCCTGACCTAACTAATAGCGCGGTCTTACGAGATGGACCGCGCCTCTTAGCCGTCGCCTGCGGCTGTACATTCCCCTGGCTACCTTTATCGTCCGCTGGTGCGCCACGTTCGACTGAAAAGTCCCTCAGTGGTAACGATTGGGCTACTTCCGGACTACTTTTGTCCAAGCAGTCCTTGGGCTCTTCTGCGGAGACGTATCGCTTGAGTTGCTACGCATGGACGGGACTTATCGTTCGACCACCCGCACCTTGGATCTCATACGTGTTTTCGCCTAGAATATTCGCAATCGTGTATGGCCCCGGGTACTTCGGGGCTCATTTGGCAGCAATCCTCTCAGCTGCAGAAGATAGTACCTTATTCTCTCTCCATACACGATCGCCTAGACAGAATTCTGGAGGTCGACGATGAGCGTCATAATATTTGGCTTGTCTCGCCTGCTCCGCTTGGTCGGCCGCCGCCCGAACGTGCAATTCGCGGAGCTTGTCCATGCGCGCCACCCAATTATTTATCGCCTCTTGCTGCCCTTGCTCTTCGGCTAACCTGTCTTCCTCCCGCCTTAGTGTCTTCGGTGGGTCAGGCTGTCGGCCGTAAATGAGCATCGCAGGACTTATCTTGGTAGAGCTGTGTTCAGCCGTATTATACGCGAACGCCAGCTCGTTCAGATACTCATCCCAGGACCGGTGATTCTCCTCAGCGTAAGACATGATCATAGTCTTCACCGTTCAGTTCACACGCTCGACAGGATTGGCTTGGGGGTGATATGGTGGTGTAAACGTGTGATGCACGTTTCTCTCCTTTAAGAATGCCTCCAAGGGTACATTCTTAAATTCAGTCCCATTATCGGAGAGAAACACCTCGGGGACTCTGAAACGCAGACATACTCGTTCGTTGAGCCCTTTTATCACCAATTTGCCATCTGCCCTTTTTATCGGAATTACTTCGATCCAGCGTGTGAACAGGTCCTGGAAGATGAGAATGTATTCGTGGCCGTGCTTGGTTTTAGGGAGGGGTATAATAATGTCGCTGGCCACGACTTGCCATGGACGCTGTGTTATACGACGTCGCATGAATCCTGCTGGAGCGCGCTGTTCGACTTTGCACTGCTGGAAAATTTGGCACTGGTTCACGTATCTGGCCACATCTCGAGGCATGTGTGGCCAATAATACTTCCGCCTTACTCTCTCTAGAATTTTCTCGCGGCCCCAGTGCCCAGCAGTTGGAAAGTCATGGCATTCTCTCAGTACTTGGCGTCGCTTTTCGTGAGGGACTGCTAACTTCCATGCATCGTCGTCGCCGAGAGATTCGTCTATGACTTCATTGGGGTTGTACTTGTACAGTCTCCCCCCCGCCAGCTTGAACGTGGGGAAGTCTCGCGGCTTCTGTTGAACATCTTTCACGATCTTGAGGTACCAGTGGTCGTTTGTATCGCGCTCGAGCTCTAACGCGGCGACCGCTGGCTCTTCTTCCTCGAACATCCGTGAAAGGGCATCTGGGACATTGTTCAACGAGCCCTTTCGATGTTCGACCGTGAAACTGTGGTTCTGCAGCTCCAAAGCCCACCTAGCTAACCTGCCGGTCGGGTTTTGGAGGTCACGGAGCCACTTCAAGCTGCTATGGTCCGTGATAACCTTGAAGCCGTAGGCCTCTATATACGGACGGAACATTTTAATTGCCCAGAGAATTGTTAGACACTCTCGTTCCGTCACGGTATAATTCCTCTCGGCTGCGCTCAGAGTTCGACTCGCGAACTCTAGGACTCTTTCATCGCCGTCAATTAATTGGTATAGCACCGCTCCCAGACCTGTATCGCTCGCGTCAGTTTGCACCACGAACTACGCGTTAGATACCGGTCTGTGTAGAATCGGTGCAGAAGCTACTAGCGCTTTTAGCTTTTGGAAGGCCTCTTCTTGTGCTGTTGACCACTCATATTTCCGATCCTTTTTCGTTAATTCGGTCAGTGGTTCAGCAATTGTGGCGAAGTTCGATAAAAACTTTTTATACCACGAGGCCATTCCTAAGAAGCGTCTCAGCTGACGGAGGTTTTTCGGTACCGGATACTCCATAATAGGCTTTATTTTCTCGGGGTTTGGCATAAAACCATCTTTATTTACTATGACCCCGAAATATAGGACCTCATCGCGACAGAAGACGCTCTTCTCGCGATTTATTGTGAGGCCCGCGTCCTGTATCCTGTCCAGAACTCATTTAGAACCTCTTTACATTCCTCGAATGTCTCTGTGACTATTATTATATCGTCGAGGTACGAGTAAGCAAAACGTTCGAGTTCGGGGCCGATGACCTTGTCAATCAGCCTCTGGAAGGATGCTCCGGCATAAGAAAGACCGTAGGGCATTCTCGTAAATTGGAAAAGCCCTTTGCCTGGTATGGTGAAGGCCGTAGTGTCTTTAGACTCCAGACTAAGTGGTATCTGGTGGTACGCACTGCTTAAATCCAACGTGGAGATGTAGCGCGCTTTCTGCAGTTTGCGCAAGATACTTTCCATGTATGGTAACGGGTACGCGCCTGGCCTTGACGCTGCGTTCACTTTTCTGAAGTCCACGCAGAAACGGAACTTCCCGTTGGACTTGCGTACCATTACCACTGGACTTGACCAGCCACTTGTCGAGGGTTCTATTATTCCCGCGACTAGCATTTCCTCCACCTGTTTGCGCATCTCTTCCTCGAGTTTCTGAGATACAGGGTACTACTTCTGTTTAATGGGTCTTGTAGATCCGACATCTATTGCATGCTCGATCCACAAAGTATACCCTAGTGGTGCCAGGCTGTTACCGATCAGCTGAGCAACTAAAGCTTCTACCTCTTTGCGCTGTTCCTCGGTTGGGTCCGCCAAACCTATAGCTGATACGGACACGGTGTTGTTTGCGGTTATGGCGGCTACTTCTAATTTTACGCTTGCATCGTCATCCTTGAGATGCAGCGTGTTATCTGTGGGGTCAAGACGGCGCTAAACTTCTTAATGAAGTTTACCCCCAAGTAGCACTCTGTGTCTAGATCTGGCATTATTCCGACGCGTACGTCTTTGCACACGCCAGCCACTATCATGGGCAAATACACATAGCCAACCACAGCTATGCTTTACCCGTTTGCCACCTGTGCCGTTAGGCCGCTGGCTGGGATTATCTCTTTTCCACAGGCTGCAGCGAGCTGTAGGCCGATGGAATTCATCCCAGTCCAGGAAGCTCCTGTATCGAACAGTGCTCGTAGTCTATAACCGGCTACACCTACTTGAAGCCACCATCGCAAACAAGTTTCTTAGTTGACTTCATTCGGTTGAATCACGGGCACTTCTTCGCTCTCCACTCCAGACGATTGGACCGAGTTACCCTCGGTCTCTGGTGAGAGAGCTGGGGCCGAGTATGTGGTCGTATTTACCTGCCCCCTCTGGCCGTTTCCCTGTTGGTTTCCGGCAGCATTGGGCTTGTTGCCTCCCTTTTGCTCATATCAGGGTTCTCTTCGGTACTCTGGCCTTTGTGAAGGTCCGTTATTTCTCGGACTTTGCGGCCTAGCCTGGTGGGTCGAGCTACTACCCCCACTAGGCTGGTTCGTAATTTGCCCGCCCTCCCGCCACCTATTTTCCCAGTTACCCTTCTTCTTAGGTTTTCTGGTTGGCGGCGGGCTAGGCTTTTGCCCTTTGTTCTCGTCGTGCCTTTCTTTGTGCCGATAAGCATTCGGCCCTGACCCGACGGAACATAGCCTCGAGGCTCTCTCGAGGCTCGTGCTGTTGGTGCCCCATCGCCGCCACGCTTGGATTCTGCTTTTTCCGCTGATCAGTGGACGGCTCTGTCCGCACGTAGGCAAATTCTGGCATGTACGTGTGCTCGGGCGGTGGCGGCGAGTGATACACCTTATCTGCCGCGAGCGCTAATTCGGCTTCCCGGGCCAGGTCCAGGAGCCCTCGGTATTCCGTAATTTAATTTCGCATTACCATCTTTTGCAGTTCTAGCCGCATGTTTCGGTGCAACATGACTAACTGTTGAGCAATGCTAGGCACCGAAACCAACTTGAGGATCATGGCTAGTAGATTTACTACGTAATCACGTGTAAGTTCATTTATGCCTTGAGCCCTCGCGTTTATTTCCGCCAGGACGCGTTGCTGATGTCCCCTGTCCCCGCCATATATGTGCGTTTGACCTCTTTGAAATCTGGCCACGATCGCCATGTGCGGCGGTTACTCCGGTACCAGGTGGCTGCTACCCCCGTTAGGAGCTCTGACAACGACGAAAGTACCTCGTCATGTGTCAGATTAGCTAGAATTCCGCATTCCTCTATTTTCGTGAGGAATAACTCAACGCTCTGCTCCTTTGAGGATCCTGAGAACTTAATTTGCCATTTTTGGACTATCTGGCCCACATCACGGTTCATCGGCTGAGGCAATACGTATGAATCTCAGACGGGTCCTGGGTCGGGCCATTCCTTGTCTGGCGCTGGGAAGAATTTCTGGTATCCTTCCTCCCTGCCACTGTTGGAGACTGGAGACTCGGGCTGCTGCTGTTAAAATCCGCATACGTGAACGTGTCTTGGAAGTTCACATGCGGTGATCCTCGTCTACGGCCCGTGCTTGGGCGTTAAACTCCCTCCAAGTGCGTACTTGAGGTTGGATGTCGAGTTCCTTGAAGTATTCGTACATTTTCTTTAAGCCCTTCAACCTCCTAGACGAGTGTTTTGATCACCGCCAGTAGCTGCTACGATAATATACTGTCTCCGACTGCTATCCCAGCGGTTCGCGACTCACGCTGTCGCTGCCACTCCAAGTATTGCGGCTGTGGCGGGTTTCGCGATTACTGCCAGAACCCGTGTTGCCCATTTCGTGCTAACAACGACTATTCTTCGTAGTTGCGCTGGTATTGTCGTCGCCTGCGCTGCTCTTCCAGGAGCACTTGCTGCCGCTGCTGTGCTCCTGCTGTTGTTGCTGTTGCTGCCGTCGCTGCTGCTCCAACTACTGTTGCTGCATTAGCTGCTGCTGCATTTGCTGCTGCTGCAGTTGTTGCTGTTGGAGCTGTTGCTGTTGAAGCTATCCCTCGGCTTCGGCTGGAGATGTCCCGATGGGTGTTGCAGAGCTCAATATCTCTGTCCCGGAATCCTCCTGGCCGTTTGCCTCTTCCGCTGGCTCCACCACTGCATTAAGAGCTTGTTGTGGAGCGTTCATCATCCGAGACTCCGAGAGTTTCTGCATCACTATCGGGTCATCAAGGAGCGTTATGAACGGGTGCGGGTGGTCTGGGTCAGTATTGGGATCCACAATAGTCGACCCAGACTTGTTCATAAACGTTAAGTCGAAGAACGCCCTTCGGAACTGCTCGCGTTTAGCAAACGCTTGCTGCTCCAACAGATCCGGCTCTGACACGAAATCGGCGGCACTATAATCGCCCATCAGCCAATTGATCGCTGTCAGCATATTTACTGACTGCAAAACTGACTGCTGTAGACCAAGGGCTTGCATGGCCTCGTTTATTTCCTCTTCGGGCTGTGTATACGCCCAATTGAGTATCGCAGATTCCGCAAACTGCGATGATCGGGCCATGGTGTCAATTGGCTGTGCGCTTCCCCACGAACTTATTTTACTAGCGCGAGTAGTATCCGGATTGATGGCAGAGAGAATTTACCATTTCAACCCATGAGCTAGCTTTTTCAACGCGAACCCGGGTTATTTTCTAAGAGCTACGGCGGTTGCTCTTAACCTCGATAACGCACAAGGGCTTCCCGTATGCGGCTCTAAAAAAGATAAAAGCTATTTTTGTAATTAATTACTATTTGTAATTAATTACGCTCAACTACTCACACTTGTAATTTTAAAATAAATATATGTGAAAAAAAACATATATTTGTGTCAAAACGGACAATAACACAAAAAAACACAAAAAATAAATACAATTTTCACCCAAAAAAAATAAAACACAATTTCAAAGTTCGAGGGGATTTTTGCGCTCGAGTTTTTACTCAGGCGCACAGTCAACTTTTTGTTCCGAGAATGCTTGCCGACTTTCTCTCGATTTTCTACTAACAGGACGAGAAAAGAAAAAAAAATTTTATTTTTCGTCCAAAACAAAATAATTCGTATCGAAAATATGAGAGGAGAAAAAAAAATTTTCGAGTCGAGAAAAAAATTAATTAAAAAAAATTAATTATCGATTAAAAAAAAATTTTTATCGTTGAAAAAAAATTAATTGTTATTAAAAAAAAATTTTTAATTATTAAAAACAATTATCCAACGTACAAAAATTTCGCGATCGAGATCTCTCCTCGCCGGCACTCTAGGTCGACGGTTATTGGCTATCGCTCGCCTTACCTCTCGACCGCAGTCTCGCAACAGCACGGCTGTGTCATGCACACGCACACACGCGCCTACGAGCTGCGGCACGAAGAGCATTTTTTTGCAGCCTACGCTCAGCTACGCTGCTGAGCTCCAAGCTTCGCCACGAATCACGTACGCGCCGCGGGTCCTTCTCCACTCCCAAAACGATGTGGCGCCAGTTGTAACGGGATGGCTAATGGGGGAAAATCCCAAAAGCCACAGGCCAGCGATTCCCTAGAACACGGTGCCGCCGGTGTCAGACTAAAATGACTTGCCCGGGGATCTGCTCCTGGAATGCCGAGAACAACGCGAAGATCGCACGCGAACTTCGCTTTCCAACTAATTGGATCCCTGAGTGAAAAGCGCGCGCTCGAAGAGTAAAGCGAGCGGCCGCTATGCTCAGATATGAAAACGACCGGCGGAGTCGTTTTCCCGCGGAAGCGGCGGTATCCGGTAGAAGGACAGGTTGTAATGAACAACGCGACGAGTAACTAGCTATCAGAGTATATTAGAATAAATAATAATTACATGCACCACGCACGTGCTTCTAAAACAAAAAAAAAGGCAAAAATTGCAAAAAAAGCTAAAATAACCAACTTTGACCCTCTCCCACTTAAAAACTATGAATGAAAAAAATCTGAAAAAATTAAGGGTAACTTATGGGATGGTTACGAAGCGATTTAGGCGGTTACGGAAGAACAACAATTTTGACCTCTCGATTCCCCCGAGAACTACCCATATATGTATATATATATAAATATATAAATATATATATCATAACTATCAGAATTGGTATACTTGAAGAGATATCAACGTATAGATCGGTAAATTTCTCAACGCAAGAATCGCGACTTTTGAGGAGAAATCTATACCCCCTTTTCCCAGAGTCGGTAACCTGAGGGTCATTATTTCTTTAGTCACATTGTTCGAACTCTGAGCGAAAAGTTCACATCTCCTCAAAAGTACCAATTTACAAACATATATATATATATAAAGACCTATACACGTTATTTCTGGTAATCTACAGGGTCCTATAGTTTATCTCTTCAGAGTTCCCTATATAAGCGCGTGACTAAAGAAATAATATCCCTGGGGTTATTGACTCTAGACGCGTCCCAGAAATAACGCTTACGTACAGAAAAATTTCCGGGACGTCCCGGAAAAAACAGCGCATCCCGGAAATAACAGCGATGTACAGTGTAAACGTCCCGGAACGAACCGTTGCAGATAAATATATATATATATATAAGGGTCATTAATGCCTGTACTTTTTTTAAAAAGTGTGCGCGGGGGGGTCGTCGATTTTGTCGACGATTTTTTTTATGTAAGTACAAATAAAAAAAATAGCTTGTGCAAAATTTCAGCCCCTTATCTCATTCCTAATTCCTGCTGGAATTTTTTTAAACCCTGATTTTGACCTGTTTTTAGCCAGTTTTCAAAAAATTCTAAAAGGCTGAAATTTTAACAAAATGAGGTCGGTGAGGTCTCATTTTTTTTGTCTTTCTTCAAATTTTAAGAAAAAAAATACACTGATATGAAATGATGATTTAGGTTTTATTGGCGATCTGTGATATGGCCATTGCATTTCATCATTTTTAGATCATCTTTAAACCTCTACATCTCGTAACTGGTTCCACATTTTTGAGCTCACTAGATCTCATTTTTTTTGTCTCAACGAGACCTTTAATTTTTTTTTTTGAGGACCTAAATTGATTGAATAGACTTCAAGATACAGTCTTTTGAAGTTGACATTTTTATCAAAAATCGCGAAAATCAACCGTGTTCATGGTCACAGTGTCAACCGAATTTTAATTAAAAATCATTAACAAAAGTATTTTTCATTAGAATATGATGTTATCTAACTATACTCTTTTCCTATCATAGGAAAAAGTAAAAAAATAATTTTTTGTCAAGCATTATAATATCTAATTTTTCGATACCTAAAATAATCAAAAATGGCTCTCTACTGACATGAATTCTACCATCTTATAATTATTTTTGACACGTATACGTAACCTAGATATAAAGGTGGTTCCTAGACCTTTAAAATTCGTAGTCGCTGATTTTTCTAGGACCACTAGAGGCAAAGTTATAGCCGTTTTTATAAAAAAATATTTTTCAAGTGGTAAAATTAGAGCTTGTGAAATATAGGAAAAGTTTTATTTACAAGACCAACCATAAGTTTGGCATAATTGTCCTAAAAAAAGTGCTGAGGCTGCATATTTTGAAGATCTTAGGCCGTGTCTACACTATGCGAGAAGCACGTGCGATCAGCCCAAGCGATGAGAGCAAGCCATGCGCGCATGCGACGCGAGCAAGCGATAGTAATGGCTTTAGGTTGATTAAATTACCTATGCAGACTTTATAGATAATTAAAGTTGAAAATAAGAATTTAAGTAAAATTTTTTTTGTAATATTCATTTTATTTTAACTATTTTATAATCATTATCAAACGAAGTAAGTTTTGCTTTTAATGTTGAATCATCAATGGGTATAAAGCAGTGATATTTTCTTGTATTCTGTATAGTTCGGGTCAATTTAAAACGGCATTCTAGTACTTTACGCCTTTTCTCAATTGTTTCTTGACTCACCCAAATAGATCTAAAAACCAAATATTCTATATTTTTATAACACATAATGATTTATTATTCAAATACATAATCAAATAATATAGTCAAAAAATCTAAATTATATTATTTTTACCTTATTCCATCAATATTTTCACTAACGTAATCATACATGTCTTTTGGATTTAAAATTGGTTTTTCTGATGTTCTTTGTAAGGATACCCTGCGTACTGTTCGTTTAACCACTGCTCCACATCCATCACACGGACTTTTCCCATGGCTAGTAGAAAAAAAGTTGTGCGACTTAACTTTTAAGCCAAAATCCTCCTCATGATGGCAGATATTAATGAAATTGTTCCTACAGTAAATAAATACTATCTTGAAGGTAAAAATTATAAAAAATAAAATAAATCTGTTTAATATTGTGTACATAATAATACAAATTATTTGAACTTGCATCATAGAAGTTGTTGCTTTTTTTAAATTTGATATACAGAAAAAATAAAGAACTGTTTTAGTAATTTTATCTTTAAAGCTGTTTTCTACATAATGTAAAATTTTAACTCGGGTGTAACCTGCAGGTCCAGGATCTTTATAGATTTTGATGTTCTGGGTCTCAAAATAGCTTTTCACACAAATTAAATATACTTTCAGAATATTACTTTGACATATTCTTAATAATTAAAATTAAATTTTTTCAGGTCATTTAATGAACAAAAATCTAAAGGTGTCTATTTTGTTCATATAATACGTATTAATATACTACAATAAAAGTACTCTTACTTGTTTTTGTATGGGTAGGTGCTCCATCTGACATATAATGTACATTCTCAATAAACGGAAAATCTCGTTTTAGAAGTGCAATGAGTTGCTCTTGAAAAATGTTAACTGCACAAGCATCATGTTTTAAACAATCACTAATAACACATACAGATAAAGTTTGTAATGTGTCGTTATTGTCTTCTTTATAATACACTACAAACGGGTGTACAGTTGCTTGTGTATTATTAAAATAAAATGCTTGGATCGAGTCTTGACAAACAAATAAGAAATTTTCAGCAAAATCTTGAAGTATAATACATGTATCTGGAGTAATAATTGTTTTGCAATGTTTTAAATAACATTTTTGCATTTCAGTCACATAATGATGCTTTGTTAACTCCCATAAGTCATTGGCTAAATTTATAATAAAATTTCTTGTAGGTTCTTTTACCATAATAAGACTGACTCTATTATTAGATTGTGATTCAGCATTATTTACCCAATTATGATATTCAATCTCTGAAACATCTTCGCATGAGCTTGATTCCAATATTTTCAGAATTTCTGCTTTACCAGGACAGTTTTCACAAAGATGTAGCATACAATCGCTCCAATCTGTTGAACAAACACAATCATTTAAAATTACTCGGTAGGCTAAATTTTTGTTGATGGCAGACAATTTTAATTCGACATTTTGGTGTATAGGACATACACAAATTGTATGTGTACCAGGTGCTCCAGCACTAATACATTCTTTTGGCCTTAAAGAAGCAAATATACTGAAACCTGGTTTGCGCTGATCTTTAAAATGCTGTTCATATTCTTCTTCCACCCAATTGTTGTATAGATCCTTCAAATCATACATCAACAGTCTTTTTTGTAATTTCTCTGTGATATTAGTAATAGGATTTTTAACACTGATGCAATCTTTAATGCCGCTACATATTCTACTATTGTTTTCATCTCTATAATACTGAGTTACAGATTTACATACATCATTCCCAGTGTTTTCATCTTTTTCTGCATTTTTTGTTATTATTGATGTAATTTTGAACTCACAGTTTTTACAGTACTTATTACCTGGATCTAAATTTATATTACAAATGTTACGAAATTTATCACATTTATCAGCACTAATCATTACTAAATTATTTTCAATGGATTTTGAATGATTATTAAAACAATTGCAACACTTCCTTTGTCTACTTGTATATCGAGTATCATATTTATGAAGATGATGGTAGCAAATAAATTTATTTTCTACATTAATATCAAAATTTTTAATCCTAAATGATAAATACAGCTTTAATTCATTACTAAGATTACTAATTAGATTAAGAGATTTATTTCTTGTGTTATGCTCTAAATGACATTTATCATCCTCATGCAATTCACCAATATAGCACATCATTTTCTTTCAATTCCTGAGAAGATAACACTTACAAAACACAATTGTACAATTTATAAAACTCAACCGAACCAATACTGATATACATGGTAATAGTTCTGCTCAAATACCTTCACAATTCTACTTAGAAATATTCATTTCATTTTTTATTGTAACTTGTACTCATTGTTTAAGGGCATTCCGTGCCGTGTGTCGTGTAACGGATGACGGTTTCACGGGTGTCTCGCACAGAAAAATGGATGTCTGTCATCTATTAACTTACGTCAACACAGGTTAAATGAAACTATCTATGTATGTTTCATTTAATCTGAGCTTATACGTATAACGCACGTAAAACTATAGAAAACCTGCATTTAAGGCCATGTCTATACTAGGTATGTGAGAAGCGCAACCGGTGCGCGCATGCGACAAGTCATACGTTTTGCACAAAGTACTTGAAATACTTAAAATGATAAATAATATTGTTGTATACGATTGAACGTAAACATGAGTTTATATTATTAGGGTTTGTCAGCGAGAAGAAATAAACGGGAAAATTAGACTTCAAGAGTCTATGCAACCAACTCTACTCGCAAGTGAAAGTTGATTGCAGAAAAAGGTATGAACGCTTATGCGTACGAGTAAACAGGCAATAAGGCATTGTATAGGTAAAACGGAAAGTGGTAAGGTAAAAGGAATGTGCATAAAGCACGTAGCGACTAGGCGCCGCAGGACTCTATTTAACCCATTAACACGCAAATTCACATTTTTGTGCACACATTTTCAAGTACAGAATTCTATTGGAAAAACCAAGTCATTTTTATCCAAAATCCTATATAGGGGGTTTTCGAGGGTGCTCTTTCAGAATCTGTAACTTATTTTGTAAAAAAAATTCAGTAAGTGTATTATTTTTGAGTTTTTTTAAAAAAAAGTCAAAACATTTAATAAAATTTTTTTTTCAAATCAATTTTTGTTACTGTTTCTGTTTTTTGATAATCATATTACCGCCAGAAATCGCGGTGCGAATGTCTGGCGTTTCCAAAACACTGGTTGTGAATCTTTTTTCTCCTTTTGGCTTTTCCAAAATGGCGGATTTTGTGAAACAGCGTAACTAAAGATGTTTGTATGGCTATTGCTAAAAGCTATTTGGAAAAAGAAAAACATGTAAAGCCCAAATTCAGTAATGCAGTTCAATCCGCAAGTCAAAGAAACTGTTCTAACAAACTAATGTTCTCTAAGAACTAGAAAGCTCTGCAAGGTGTGTGGTTTACATTTTTGTAAAAACTGTTTTCTCTCTATACATTCAAAAGAATAGAATAAAATATAAAAAGTATAAAAAATATAAAAAATAAAAAAAATATAAAAAAAAAGAAGGTTCTCTTGCATCGTCTACCTCCCCATGGTTAGAACTGGGCAACGCTATATTTTACTACATATTTATAGTGGCAGGGTGATAATTATACAGTCTTCAATCCATTCAACGTTTTGTGTGTTTATGTAACGCATAATTTCAAAATTTTTTTTCTCGAAAAAAATACACTTTACGAAAAAATTTTATGGAATAATAAGTTCTAGAATCATTCAAAGAACACGTATGATTTTTTTTTCAGAAGTTTTTGAGACATTTTTTGATTTTTCAAAAATGTTAAAAATTAAAAAATTCAAAATTGGTTCAAAAACTTCTGAAAAATTCATACGTATTTTCTGAGTGATTCTAAGCATTTTTTGTTCTATAACATTTTTTCATTAAGTTCATACATTTCGAGAAAAAAAATCATGAAGTTTAACATTACGCTGTTTCACAAAATCCGCCATTTTGGAAAAGCTGAAAGGGGAAAAAAGATTCACAACCAGTGTTTTGGAAACGCCAGACATTCGGACCGCGATTTCTGGCGGTAATATGATTATCCAAAGAAAGAAACAGTAACAAAAATTGATTTGAAAAAAAAATTTTATTAAATTTGACTTTTTTTTAAAAAAACTCAAAAATAATACACTTACTGACTTTTTTTTACAAAATAAGTTGCAGATTCTGAAAGAGCACCCTCGAAAACCCCCTACATAGGATTTTGGATAAAAATGACTTTGTTTTTCCAATAGAATTCTGTACTTGAAAATGTGTGCACAAAAATGTGCATTTGGGCGTTAATGGGTTAATCCCGCTGGGTGATGTTTTTCATAGTGGGAGTTGTAGGGACTGCGATCTTCCCTCTCGCTCTCTCTGCGAGAGTGGGGGAAGAGGCCATGTTGCATGTGACGAGAAGCCACCTGCGAGCGGCAGTCGTTGCTCGAGTTCACGAGTGTGCGGACGTATGTCCGCTGTACATCCTAGTACACTTCAATAAACTCCTCGTTGCTGTTATTCCTCGACTCTCTTTCTTTATCTCCTCTCCCCTTCCTTTCCTGGAACGAGTGGAGACGTGGGGCACGAATCCCCACATTGGTGACCCCGACTACAAGGAGCACCGAGGAGGAAGCAGGCTGTTACCTGCAGCGGCATTCTCGACTCAGTGCTGCACTACAAGCTTCGGCCAGTTTTGCGGCACTTCGCCGCGAGGACTTCTTCAGGATCTCCGTGTGCGTGCTGGCACGCCGGCGCACACGAGAAGTCCCTGGCCAGGCAAGTTACACCGTGTGCGTGCTGGCACGCCGGCGCACACGTGTGCTCGCAGTTTTGCCTTTCATATTTACGTCGTGTGCGTGCTGGCACGCCGGAGCACACGCGTAAGATCTACCGCCTTGAGCATCGAGCGCATCTGCGCGGTCAACGTGCCTCGTCGACTCCTCTCCGAGGCATTGCAGTCCTTCATCGCCGGATCTCCAGGTGCGTACTTACGTGAAGCCACCGTCACTGACGCCTTCAAACGCACCTGTCGAGCAACGTGAGGACATCCGCTTCAAGGCTGATCTCCGAGTGCGGCCTTGCGTGAAGCCACCGTCACCGGCGCCTTTTCACCGCACTCGTTGAGCAACGTGGAGAAGCTGGCATCGAACTACTGCGTCTCGTCGAGTTCTCTCCGAGCCAGCTCCAGCAATCATCTCCGACATCGTCCTCGAGAATTCTTTTTCTTTTGCATCAAGGTATGCGTGCGGATAATTAGCGTGTACCTTATTGACTTCCGGGAAGTGTTTACGTTCTCTCGGCCTTCCGGGAATTGTCGTCGCGCGGCGCGTGTTTGCTTGAGAGATTTTGAAGTTCCGCGAATTCGCGCGCAACGGCCAGGCGTTCTAAGAACCCGTCGGCCATCTTGGCGGCCATCTTGACTTTCGCGGGCCATCGTGTTTTCAAGCTCGTGCTCGCGCAAGGTGACACAAAAATCTTTTAGCATTTTTCGAGTCACGTGCATTTTATTCTTTCGATTTTATTAAATTTATGCGTTGCCTAGTCACGGGCTTTAACAAAACTCTTTTAAGAAATATTTTTTTTGGTGAGCGGGGAAGTGGTCGCGCTTAGCTTTTCACGCGATTTATTGACAACTCTAATAGTTAATTTTAAGTCTTAGCTTAGGTTTAGCTTTTGAAAATATTGTTGGTGCTTGCGAGCACCAACTAGGGAGTTTGTGATACGCATTGCGGCGTAAGGCAATTTAGGTATTTTTCTCTAGTCCCTACGTCAACCTCGGAAAGCGTAGCGGCTAATCGTTTCTACGCGGTTAGCTATAGGATTCTTTTCTTGTCTTTCACGAGCATTCTCCAACCGTGTAGAGATAGCTGCTCACGCATTAGTTTGCAGGTTCGCGTACTTCAAATCGGCAATATGGCTACTCTTGAGGAGGCTAATGCGAGAATAGCTCAACTAGAAGGCAGAATCGAGCAGTTCCTTGCTCGGGAGCCTGATCACCAAAACAATCCTGCTCCTGCAGCCAATGCACTATATCGGTAACCAAAAATCGCCGCGTTTTTTGCCGAAGATCCCACTTCATGGTTCGATCAAGCCGAAATTACTCTCAGAAACGCTGGCATCAGAAACCCCTCGACTATGGCAGATTTCATTGCCGAAAAGCTTGATAGGGAAGCTTTCAACACCATTAGAGACATCGTTACTACAGATCCACGACCCGCTGACGTTTATGCTCAGCTTAAAAATCGTCTAATCCAAACCTATGGTGCCTCTGCTGAAACTCGTCTCCGTCAGTTGATTAAGGGCCAGGTTTCAACCATAGGGAAGCCTTCGCTCATTTTAAATCGCTTGCAAAGTCTCAATACTGGCGCGAACTCGGACATTCTTCGAACGGTCTTTCTAGACCAATTACCTTCACATTGTAAGACCGTCCTCTCCATTTCGGAGAATACTGACCTTCACAAGCTTGCACAGATGGCTGACAAGATCGTTGAAGCCATGGACTCTAGTCAGATATAGATCTCGAGTTCCTCTGATCCTCGAAACCAGACTGCTTCGTCATCACAAGTTAATGCATCCATTTCTGACCCTGTGCTGAAGCGCATTGAACGTAAGCTAGATTCCTTAGATAAAAGGGTGAAGAGGATAGAAAACAGACTAGGTGACCCTTCCAGCTCGCAATCCACGGGCAGATCAAGGCGCGATCGCTCTTCTTCTCGCGATCCCTCGGGCCTATGCGTAGCCCATCGCAATTACCCGAACAGCCCGCGTTCATGCAGGGAGTGGTGTTCGAAATTTGCCGAATGGAAAAAACAAGACCCTCAACAACTTTCTCAAAAAAACTAACTCAGCCTTCTGCTTCTGAGACGGCTGCAGGGGGTGACCTCGGATCTAAACGTCTTCATGTACGCGATCGCATATCTGGTAGAATGTTTTTGATTGACTCGGGTGCGGACATTTCTCTTATCCCGGCTGATCCGAAAGTTCAAGGTAAATCGAGCACGTTCAGACTCTTTGCCGCGAACAACTCTATTATTAACACTTATGGTGAAGCTCTGCTCACTCTTAACTTAGGTCTTAAGCGTCCCATTCGCTGGAATTTTTGCATAGCAGATGTATCCCAACCGATCATAGGTGCCGATCTTTTATCGCACCATGGTCTCTTAATTGATTTGAGGAGGGGTCGTCTCGTTGACTCACTCACGTCTCTTTATTCTCTCGCGATTGTAAAAGAAGCTTCAGTTGACTCTGTGTTCGCAGTTCTACCTGGCTCCAAACCCGCAGATTCTTGCTGATTGTCCAGAGATCACGGGTGTCACAAAGCCCTCGTTTTCTGAAAACAGCATTGTGTTTCATCACATCTTAACCTCTGGTCCTCCTGTCTCGGAGCGTCCTCGTAGACTTGCCGCGGACAAACTAAAAGCGGCCAAGGCCGAATTCGATTCCTGGATTGAGGCTGGCATTTGCCGCCCCTCCAGCAGCCCTTGGGCAAGTCCCCTCCATATGGAGTTGAAAAAGGACAACAGTTGGAGATCCTGTGGTGACTATAGGCGCTTAAACGCTGCCACAGTCCCAGATAAGTACCCAACTGCTCATATTCATGATGGCAACAGTAACCTTTATGGTAGGAAAATATTTTCGGCGCTCGATCTTCATCGAGCGTTCAACCAGATTCCTGTTGCCCCTGAAGACATACCGAAAACGGCCATTATAACCCCGTTCGGTCTCTTTGAATTTATGTATATGACCTTTGGTCTCCGCAATGCCAGCCAGACTTTTCAGCGTTATATTAATAGCGCGCTAGGCGACTTGGACTTTGTATATCTTTATATTGATGATATACTCATTGCGTCGTCTTCCCTTGAAGAACACTACGCTCATCTTCGCACGGTCTTTGATCGACTCAAGAAGTTTCATCTTCGTCTCAATGTCGAAAAATGCACCTTCGCTGTCGAAGAAGTTGAGTTTTTAGGCTACCTGGTGAATGGTGAAGGTGTTCGCCCCATCCCCAGTAGGGTTGAAGCTATCTTAAACTTCCCCAAACCTCAAACTATAGCAGAACTTCGCAGGTTTGTCGGCACCGTAAATTTTTACCGCCGCAACATTACGCGCGCCGCCACTTCGCAGGCTCCCCTCAACGCGCTCTTTACTGATTCGCGAAAAAATAATAAGCGCCCGGTCCTTTGGACGCCTGAGGCAGGGGAAGCTTTCACTCGTGTGAAAGAGGAATTAGCTGCAGTGGCTCTGCTTGTACACCCCCGCGTTGGTGCGGAAATACGCATCGTGTCTGATGCTTCCGATTCTGGAATCGGCGCTGCCCTTGAACAGCTTTCCCTCACCGGAATTTGGGAACCTTTAGCTTTCTTTTCGAAAAAGTTCTCTCCTTCTCAGCGGAAGTACAGTGCATATGACCGCGAGCTCACGGCCATATACGAAGCTGTAAAATACTTCTCGTTTTTGATTGAAGGCAGAGACTTCAAGATCTTAACAGATCATAAACCCCTCATTTATGCTTTCATGCAAAAGTCCGATAAGGCGTCCCTTATCGCACAATATACTTCCCAAATTGAGTACATCAAAGGCACTGAAAATACAGTTGCTGACTCACTCTCTCGGGTAGAATCCATCCGACTCCCCGTAGAGATCAACCTTAATGAGCTTGCTGAGAAACAGGAAGCCGATGAGCAGCTCAAGGCCATTCGCGAGTCTTCTGACTACCCGCTCTCCTTAAAGCGCATTCAATGGGGCCCTGCTCACACCACCATATACTGCGAAATCACTGGTGAAGCCATTCGCCCGTACATTCCTGAGTCCCTTCGTGAAACGGTGTTTAACATGTTTCATAAGCCTGCTCACCCAGGCCCCAAAGTCACCGATCGACTCATTCGACAGCGTTATGTATGGCCCAATATGCACCGTGACATCCCGCGCATGTGTAAAAACTGTTTGGACTGTCAACAGTCCAAAGTCTCTCGCCATGTAAAACTTGTACCTGATAAATTCGTCGCACCCGATGGTCGATTCGACCATGTACATATTGATCTAGTCGGTCCTCTACCTAATCGTAATGGTTTCGAATACATTCTCACCATGATTGATCGTTTTTCGCGCTGGGTTGAGGCCACTCCCCTACGCGAAACTTCTGCACAAACGGTCGCCAGGGCATTTTACGACACCAGGGTCTCTCGTTATGGTGCGCCAAAGATTATCACTTCCGATCAGGGTTCGCAATTCGAATCGCGCTTATTCACGGTTCTACTGTCCCTAATAGGTTGCGAGCGTATTCGCACAACCGCGTACCACCCCGCGACGAATGGCCTCATCGAGCACTGGCACCGTACATTTAAGGCGGCGATCATGTGTCATGTGGACAAGGACTGGACCCGTATGCTTAGAACAGTATTATTAGGATTACGTTGTCATCTCCGTCAGGACACGAATACGTCTCCTGCGGAATTTGTATTTGGCACTACCTTACGTCTTCCAGGTGAGTTTTTCCTCCCTGAAGACTTTACTCCTGACCCAAATTTTTTTGTAGAAGAATTCCGCGAATATATGCGTGAAGTCCGTCCAGTCCCTGTCACACATCACTATAAAAAGCGTGCATTTTGTTTTAAGGATTTGTATACCTGAACACATGTATTTATGCGCAATATGGCCAAAAAGTCATTAGAGAGACCATATACCGGCCCATATAAAGTGCTAAAGCGTCCGTCCGATCGCGTCTTCGACATCGAAATTAATGGAGCCCCACGTAGTGTATCTGTGGAACTCCTGAAACCCGCGTATATAATTCGCGATGATCTCCCCGAAGTACCTGCCGGTGGTCCTTCAAATGGCAATCAGCCAACCACCGTTGATCGCCCAGTATTAAAGACCTACGCCAGGAAGAAAGTATCCTTTGCTCCTGCGTCTAAGGCGTAACACAACTGTGATCTACTTAGTTGTAAGTGCTACCAAGCACATGTGAAATTTATAATTTATATTCATTTATTTTTATGCATTGCGTTGTCACACGGGGGGGAGTGTGTAGGAACTGCGATCTTCCCTCTCGCTCTCTCTGCGAGAGTGGGGGAAGAGGCCATGTTGCGTGTGGCGAGAAGCCGCCTGCGAGCGGCAGTCGTTGCTCGAGTTCACGAGTGTGCGGACGTATGTCCGCTGTACATCCTAGTACACTTCAATAAACTCCTCGTTGCTGTTATTCCTCGACTCTCTTTCTTTATCTCCTCTCCCCTTCCTTTCCTGGAACGAGTGGAGACGTGGGGCACGAATCCCCACAGAGTGCATCGGACGCTTGCCATCTAGCGGGCACTTCGGATACTTCAATCCCGAACAATCATAGTAGATCAGTTAGTAGATCTATATTTAGCGATAAATAATATCGCCAATAATATCGTAGTGAAATGATATTATTTATCATTTTAAGTATTTTAAATATTTTGTCCAACACGCATTGCTTGCTCGCATCGCTTGGGCTGATCGCACGTGCTTCTCGCATAGTGTAGACACGGCCTAAGATCTTCAAAATATGCAGCCTCAGCACTTTTTTTAGGACAATTATGCCAAACTTATGGTTGATCTTGTAAATAAAACTTTTCCTATATTTCACAAGCTCTAATTTTACCACTTGAAAAATATTTTTTTATAAAAACGGCTATAACTTTGGCTCTAGTGGTCCTAGAAAAATCAGCGACTACGGATTTTAAAGGTCTATATATATATATATATATATATATGGGTCGTTCCTGTACTTTTTTTAAAAAGTGTGCGCGGGGGGGGGTCGTCGATTTTGTCGACGATTTTTTTTATGAAAGTACATATAAAAGAAATAGCTTGTGCAAAATTTCAGCCCCTTATCTCATTCCTAATTCCTGCTGGAATTTTTTTAAACCCTGATTTTGACCTGTTTTTAGCCAGTTTTCAAAAAATTCTAAAAGGCTGAAATTTTAACAAAATGAGGTCGGTGAGGTCTCATTTTTTTTGTCTTCCTTCAAATTTTAAGAAAAAAACTACACTGATATGAAATGATGATTTAGGTTTTATTGGCGATCTGTGATATGGCCATTGCATTTCATCATTTTTAGATCATCTTTAAACCTTTATATCTCGTAACTGGTTCCACATTTTTGAGCTCACTAGGTCTCATTTTTTTTTGTCTCAACGAGACCTTTAATTTCTTTTTTTGAGGACCTAAATTGATTCAATAGACTTCAAGATACAGCCTTTTGAAGTTGACGTTTTTATCAAAAATCGCGAAAATCAACCGTGTTCATGGTCACAGTGTCAACCGAATTTTAATTAAAAATCATTAACAAAAGTATTTTTCATTAGAATATGATGTTATCTAACTATACTCTTTTCCTATCATAGGAAAAAGTCAAAAAATAATTTTTTGTCGAGCATTATAATATCTAATTTTTCGATACCTAAAATAATCAAAAATGGCTCTCTACTGACATGAATTCTACCATCTTATAATTATTTTTGACACGTATACGTAACATAGATACAAAGGTGGTTCCTAGACCTTTAAAATCCGTAGTCGCTGATTTTTCTAGGACCACTAGAGCCAAAGTTATAGCCGTTTTTATAAAAGAATATTTTTCAAGTGGTAAAATTAGAGCTTGTGAAATATAGGAAAAGTTTTATTTACAAGATCAACCATAAGTTTGGCATAATTGTCCTAAAAAAGTGCTGAGGCTGCATATTTTGAAGATCTTAGGCCGTGTCTACACTATGCGAGAAGCACGTGCGATCAGCCCAAGCGATGCGAGCAAGCAATGCATGTTGGACAAAATATTTAAAATACTTAAAATGATAAATAATATCATTTCACTACGATATTATTGACGATATTATTTATCGCTAAATATAGATCTACTACTGATCTACTACGATTGTTCGGGATTGAAGTATCCAAAGTGCCCGCTAGATGGCAAGTGTCCGATGCGCTCCCACTATGAAAAACATCACCCAGCGGGCTTAAATAGAGTCCTGCGGCGCCTAGTCGCTACGTGCTTTATGCACATTTTACCTTACCACTTTCCGTTTTACCTATACAATGCCTTATTGCCTGTTTACTCGTACGCATAAGCGTTCATACCTTTTTCTGCAATCAACTTTCACTTTCGAGTAGAGTTGGTTGCATAGACTCTTGAAGTCTAATTTTCCCGTTTATTTCTTCTCGCTGAGAAACCCTAATAATATAAACTCAAGTTTACGTTCAATCGTATACAACGATATTATTTATCATTTTAAGTATTTCAAGTACTTTGTGCAAAACGTATGGCTTGTCGCATGCGCGCACCGGTTGCGCTTCTCGCATACCTAGTATAGACATGGTCTTAAATGCAGGTTTTCTATAGTTTTACGTGCGCTATACGTATAAGCTCAGGTTAAATGAAACATACATATATAGTTTCATTTAACCTGTGTTGACGTAAGTTAATAGATGACAGACATCCATTTTTCTGTGCAAGACACCCGTGAACCCGTCATCCGTTACACGACACACGGCACGGAATGTCCTTAAACAATGAGTACAAGTTACAATAAAAAATGAAATGAATATTTCTAAGTAGAATTGTGAAGGTAGTTGAGCAGAACTATTACCAAGTATATCAGTATTGGTTCGGTTGAGTTTTATAAATTGTACAATTGTGTTTTGTAAGTGTTATCTTCTCAGGAATTGAAAGAAAATGATGTGCTATATTGGTGAATTGCATGAGGATGATAAATGTCATTTAGAGCATAACACAAGAAATAAATCTCTTAATCTAAATTGTAATCTTAGTAATGAATTAAAGCTGTATTTATCATTTAGGATTAAAAATTTTGATATTAATGTAGAAAATAAATTTATTTGCTACCATCATCTTCATAAATATGATACTCGATATACAAGTAGACAAAGGAAGTGTTGCAATTGTTTTAATAATCATTCAAAATCCATTGAAAATAATTTAGTAATGATTAGTGCTGATAAATGTGATAAATTTCGTAACATTTGTAATATAAATTTAGATCCAGGTAATAAGTACTGTAAAAACTGTGAGTTCAAAATTACATCAATAATAACAAAAAATGCAGAAAAAGATGAAAACACTGGGAATGATGGTTTAAACGTAAATAATAATGAGCAGCTTTCTTCAAGTAGTCAAGTTTCTTCAAGTAGCCAAGTGTGTACATCAGAAAGTTCAGAAGGTATATTATTGAGCCAAGGATTTCAACGTTTAAATAAAATGCTCGATGGATTTGATGAACCTCCTCTTAAACGAGAGAAACTTAGTGATTATCGCTTGGAAAATAAAACATACAGTGTTTTAGAATCAATGAATACGAAATTTTGTACAACAGTTAATAAAACATTGAATCTTAATTTGCCAACTCAATGCAATCTTAAACAGCTACAAGAGGATAGTATGTCATTTCACGGAATGATTGGAAACATAATTAAGTTTTATAATGAAGAAACTACTTTTGGTAAAAAAATATCGTTATTGACATTACTTCCAAATCATTGGAAATTTGAACAAGCAAAACATTATTTCCAATATTCACGTTATATGTTTAATAAAGCAAAAGAACTTAAAATTACTGTAGGTAAGTTAAAAAATGAGTTGTAATAAATTCTTAATATCTTGATTATAGACATAGTGTAAACATATAGAATCGATAATCCTTTATACATTAGGTTACATATATTATATTACACTTGAGAATTATTAATTGAAAATTTTAGTTTAATTTATTAAAATCTATGTAATTTTTGTTCAAGCAACTATAATGATAAAGGGTACCCCTATAAAATCCTCATAATTATTTATTTATATTACTCATGTATTATTACTTAAGTATTATTATTTATGTATTACTTACGTATTGCTTACGTATTGCTTAAGTATTGTTTACGGATTAAGTAAAATAATACATGAATTGTAATTTAAACATTTAAATGAAATCCGATTTAATTAGAAAGAATCTATATTTGAGAAATCTCAATGTTCTCTCTGTTTACAAGCTGTAATCTCATTTTTTTTTTTTAATTTTTTAACATTGAGGAACGGGAGGAAAAAATAATTTCCAAAAAATGCGATTTTTAGGCCTTACTGGTATAAGGAGGGGAGATAGATCCCCGGAAAAATCGTAGAAAATTCTTTTTTTAGTATACTTCTATGAAATAACTGTCATTTTTCGCTTTCATTAATAGTGACATTTTGCCTATCTTAACATGGGGTACCCTTCGTTATGCATTATTAGATAAAAAATAATAAAGTAATTATTGGATTTTAAAAGAACTATTAAAATTAATATAAAAAAAAAATAAAAAAAATAAATTAATTCTAAACTATTTCTTTTCTTCCAATATAACAAGTCATAGTAATTAAAATAGAATAAACATTGAGCTAAATTTTATCGTCTTGATAATCGTTAAATTAAAAAAAATAATATTGTTATTATGATTTTATTTTGTGATTAAGTATACACTATTTGAAATTAATTTCAAAATATATTTTTCCAGGTGTCTTAGGAACTATTAAGCGTAAAGTATACAGCATTCATTCTAATGAAGTTAGAGAATCTGTAACTCAGTATTATAGAGATGAAAACAATAATACAATGTGTAGCGGCATTAAAGATTGCATCAGTGTTAAAAATCCTATTACTAATATCACAGAGAAGTTACAAAAAAGACTGTTGATGTATGATTTGAAGGATCTATACAACAATTGGGTGGAAGAAGAATATGAACAGCATTTTAAAGATCAGCGCAAACCAGGTTTCAGTATATTTGCTTCTTTAAGGCCAAAAGAATGTATTAGTGCTGGAGCACCTGGTACACATACAATTTGTGTATGTCCTATACACCAAAATGTCAAATTAAAATTGTCTGCCATCAACAAAAATTTAGCCTACCGAGTAATTTTAAATAATTGTGTTTGTTCAACAGATTGGAGCGATTGTATGCTACATCTTTGTGAAAACTATCCTGGTAAAGCAGAAATTCTGAAAATATTGGAATCAAGCTCATGCGAAGATGTTTCAGAGATTGAATATCATAATTGGGTAAATAATGCTGAATCACAATCTAATAATAGAGTCAGTCTTATTATGGTAAAAGAACCTACAAGAAATTTTATTATAAATTTAGCCAATGACTTGTGGGAGTTAACAAAACATCATTATGTGACTAAAATGCAAAAATGTTATTTAAAACATTGCAAAACAATTATTACTCCAGATACATGTATTATACTTCAAGATTTTGCTGAAAATTTCTTATTTGTTTGTCAAGACTCGATCCAAGCATTTTATTTTAATAATACACAAGCAACTGTACACCCGTTTGTAGTGTATTATAAAGAAGACAATAACGACAAATTACAAACCTTATCTGTATGTGTTATTAGTGATTGTTTAAAACATGATGCTTGTGCAGTTAACACTTTTCAAGGACAACTCATTGCACTTCTAAAACGAGATTTTCCGTTTATTGAGAATGTACATTATATGTCAGATGGAGCACCTACCCAATACAAAAACAAGTAAGAGTACTTTTATTGTAGTATATTAATACGTATTATATGAACAAAATAGACACCTTTAGATTTTTGTTCGTTAAAGGACCTGAAAAAATTTAATTTTAATTATTAAGAGTATGTCAAAGTAATATTCTGAAAGTATATTTAATTTGTGTGAAAAACTATTTTGAGATCCAGAACATCAAAATCCATAAAGATCCTGGACCTGCAGGTTACACCCGAGTTAAAATTTTACATTATGTAGAAAACAGCTTTAAAGATAAAATTACTAAAACAGTTCTTTATTTTTTCTGTATATCAAATTTAAAAAAAGCAACAACTTCTACGATGCAAGTTCAAATAATTTGTATTATTATGTACACAATATTAAACAGATTTATTTTATTTTTTATAATTTTTACCTTCAAGATAGTATTTATTTACTGTAGGAACAATTTCATTAATATCTGCCATCATGAGGAGGATTTTGGCTTAAAAGTTAAGTCGCACAACTTTTTTCTACTAGCCATGGGAAAAGTCCGTGTGATGGATGTGGAGCAGTGGTTAAACGAACAGTACGCAGGGTATCCTTACAAAGAACATCAGAAAAACCAATTTTAAATCCAAAAGACATGTATGATTACGTTAGTGAAAATATTGATGGAATAAGGTAAAAATAATATAATTTAGATTTTTTGACTATATTATTTGATTATGTATTTGAATAATAAATCATTATGTGTTATAAAAATATAGAATATTTGGTTTTTAGATCTATTTGGGTGAGTCAAGAAACAATTGAGAAAAGGCGTAAAGTACTAGAATGCCGTTTTAAATTGACCCGAACTATACAGAATACAAGAAAATATCACTGCTTTATACCCATTGATGATTCAACATTAAAAGCAAAACTTACTTCGTTTGATAATGATTATAAAATAGTTAAAATAAAATGAATATTACAAAAAAATTTTACTTAAATTCTTATTTTCAACTTTAATTATCTATAAAGTCTGCATAGGTAATTTAATCAACCTAAAGCCATTACTATCGCTTGCTCGCGTCGCATGCGCGCATGGCTTGCTCGCATCGCTTGGGCTGATCGCACGTGCTTCTCGCATAGTGTAGACACGGCCTAAGATCTTCAAGATATGCAGCCTCAGCACTTTTTTTAGGACAATTATGCCAAACTTATGGTTGATCTTGTAAATAAAACTTTTCCTATATTTCACAAGCTCTAATTTTACCACTTGAAAAATATTTTTTTATAAAAACGGCTATAACTTTGGCTCTAGTGGTCCTAGAAAAATCAGCGACTACGGATTTTAAAGGTCTAGGAACCACCTTTGTATCTATGTTACGTATACGTGCCAAAAATAATTATAAGATGCTAGAATTCATGACAGTAGAGAGCCATTTTTGATTATTTTAGGTATCGAAAAATTAGATATTATAATACTTGACAAAAAATTATTTTTTGACTTTTTCCTATGATAGGAAAAGAGTATAGTTAGATAACATCATATTCTAATGAAAAATACTTTTGTTAATGATTTTTAATTAAAATTCCGTTGACACTGTGACCATGAACACGGTTGATTTTCGCGATTTTTGATAAAAACGTCAACTTCAAAAGGCTGTATCTTGAAGTCTAGTCAATCAATTTAGGTCCTCAAAAAAAGAAATTAAAGGTCTCGTCGAGACAAAAAAAAATGAGACCTAGAGAGCTCAAAAATGTGGAACCAGTTACGAGATATAGAGGTTTAAAGATGATCTAAAAATGATGAAATGCAATGGCCATATCACAGATCGCCAATAAAATCTAAATCATCATTTCATATCAGTGTATTTTTTTTCTTAAAATCTGAAGAAAGACAAAAAAAAAATGAGACCTCACCGACCTCATTTTGTTAAAATTGCAGCCCTTTAGAATTTTTTGAAAACTGGCTAAAATCAGGTCAAAATCAGGGTTTAAAAAAATTCCAGCAGGAATTAGGAATGAAATAAGGGGCTGAAATTTTGCACAAGCTATTTTTTTTATATGTACTTTTATAAAAAAAAATCGTCGACAAAATCGACGACCCCCCCGCGCACACTTTTGAAAAAAAGTACAGGAACGACCCATATATATATATATATATATACCCATATATATATATATATGTATATACGCATACACGCGCGCGCGTGCAGACACACACACACACACCCACCCACACCCACACACACACACACACACAAATTAACCGCGCGCGCAACCCCTTACTCGGTCGCTTAAACTCTCTCTCCTCGCCGAATTAATTAGGCGCCAGTTGAGAAGATTACACGCATAGCTTTCACCTGCTCGGGCAGGGCTTGCAAGCCTCGCGCAACCACAGCGCAGCGTCGGTGCTGCGAGGGTTTCCTTCCAACTTCTCTCTTCCTTCCCCGCTGGGAAGGAATGGCACCACTACCGGCTTTTCCGTTAACCCTTTCGCACGACTAAGTCATACTCTCGACTGCGGCGCGTACACATACACTCTTTCACCGCGCGCAGATTTACCTTCCGTCGGCGCTCGAGTTTTGACTAAGTGGCTTTGTCTGCCTTCCTCTTACAGTGGTTCCCACTTCCCGATGCTGGATCGCTGCCGAGGTCGTCGGCAAGTCCCTTCCTCTACGTTGTCTGCTTCCTCACTCACACGCACTATATCGCGCACGCACCCACGCTCTCGCTCGCCCGATGAAGAGTGTCTAGAGAGCGGCACTCTCTCTCTCTCTCCTACTTCCCTTTGCGGCGCGCTGTGCACGAAAATTGTCGTCAAACGCCGTTTAAAGTCATTTCGCCCTCTCACTCGCACACTCATACTCGACGCATTTTTTCCGCGTCGCACTCCTCCTCGCTAGGCCCTGCGTTTCCCGAGAAACCATGCTGCCAACTACCTTCAGGGGACTCCTGGCCATCAGGCATCCTTGGACGAAGGCCTCTCTCTCTCATGGTACGACTACCGGCTCGCGATGATCTATGTACACTCACGTACACATCTTACGCTCCTGACCCTCGCACACCTTTCCGAGAGGGTCTCTTTCTCTCATGGCACTACTATCGGCTACCTAACGACGCAACTTATCTCCGACGCAGAGTCAGCGAAAACCCGCACCACCACGTCTTGCGCATCAGGGGGTAAGCTCCGCAACCCGTCGACAGGGAGCGTCGCGTCCGCCAATACGTCCTGGCGTCGACTCTGCCCCTTGAGCTACTGAGTCAGTGCTGGGTGAACGTGCAGTTGCCCAGCGGCCATGGCGTGGTACTGGATGTTCTGCCCGGCACCAACTCTCCTCGATCCTCGCTCCTGAAACTCCGCTCCGCCCGTATCCGTTTGCGCTGGATGGCAGCACGTCGCTCCTCCTCGTGACGTAGCGCCTCTCGGTTCCGACACTCCATCTCCAATTTTCTCTCTCTCCTGGGCGAAGTTCGCTGCCAGGAACCTCGCGTGCGTGGCGCTGCACCTCGGGAAACTCGCAGATCGACACCGTACCTTCCACAGTTGTC
This sequence comes from Torymus aiolomorphi, assembly GCA_036365515.1. Lineage (NCBI taxonomy): Eukaryota > Metazoa > Arthropoda > Insecta > Hymenoptera > Torymidae > Torymus > Torymus aiolomorphi. The sequence goes on from CM070873.1 coordinate 172,670,418, forward strand.
GCAGAACACCCGCACTCTCAGGCGAGGGCACGGCGCCTGATCATGTCTGTGCTGCCAGCAGTTGAAACAGTAGTATACTGGAGGATCCACTGTCAAAGGTTCTAGAAAAGATAGCACTAGAACAAATGCAAGAGTTTTTGAAAAAAGAGAAAATCCTCGATCCTCTGCAGATGGGTTTTAAAAACATCACTCAACTGAGACAGCGCTCCTTAAATTGACAGAGGATATACGTCGCAGCGACAAGAAATATGTCACGTTACTGCTACTGTTTGACTTCAGTAAGGCATTCGACACAATTTTTCCCTCTCGTCTTCTCGAAAGGCTGAGATTGATGGGTTTCTCCAGAATTGCTTTTGAGTGGATAGGCTCCTACATTTCTGGTTGGCAAGAATGTGTTTGCACACAGTCCCAAGATTCATTCGTCTTCGTGGTTAAATACGAAACTTGGAGTACCACAAGGATCAGTTCTAGGACCCTTGTTGTTTTGTCTATACATCAACGACATACGTGACGTACTTAACTCGAGATCTATCAATCATATACTATATGCTGATGACTTAGAGGTTTATGGACAAGTGCCCAAAGACAGTCTAGATATGGGCATCCAAACACGCAGTAGGCGGCAAGGGCGGTGTCGGGGTGGGCTATGGGCGCCTCTCTCAAACTCAACAAGCTAAAAACAAACGCGATTGTCTTCGGCGGAAATTGTTTTATTAAGAATTTTTATTCAAGTGTTGTATCGAGGACGATCGACCTTGGGGATGCTGCCTGCACACCATTCTCTGACACCGTCACAAGTCTTGGTGTTGTGCTTGGTGCGAAACTTTCATGGCAAGCGCATATTAACCATATTACCAAGAAATTCAATTGTGTGATGTTTGCACTACGATTCTTTTGGCGGTACACCACTCAGACCTTGCGTAAAAATCTCGCAACCGCTCTGCTGTTTCCTCATTTGGACTATTGCTCGATAGTTTTTCTTGATGCATCTCAAGAGTTGAAATACAGACTGCAAAGACTGCAAAATTCATGGGTGAGATGTGTTAGGTTTGGGTCGGGGGGATCATATTTCGCCTCATAGAGCAGCTCTGGGCTGGCTACGCATTGAATCGAGGAGACACTATTTCGTGGGAATATTGATGTATAAAATCATGTGTATGCACAACCCGGACTACCTTGAGAGTCTCTTCTCTAGGTATATACCCAGCTCTGCCACTAAGGGCAAAATTAAAGAATTAACAGTACCCCTGATGCGCTCTGAAACTGGAATAAATTCTTTCATTATACGAGATGCGCACCTTTGGAACTCTCTGCCTGCTGAGGTTAGAAATCTTCCATCGCTCAGCAGGTTTAAAACTGCTCTGAGGGGGCACTTTCTTACGCTAGACTAGCCACTTACAAAATGGGAGACTTCTGTACGTTAAATTATTATGTGTCGTCCCATTTACACTGTATTTATTTATATGTCGTACCATGTACACTGTATTATTATGTGTCGTCCCATTTACTCTGTATTTATTTATTTGAAAGAATGTATTTATTAGCGTAAGTGGTGAGTCTGAATATACAATTATTAGTCTTAAGTTTACTTTTAACTCCCTGACTATGTCATTGACATTTTTAATGTATTGAAAACTAGTCATTTTTTCGTGTATTTCTAGTCAATTAAGCTTCTGTCTGTGATATCACTAATATCTGGTTTTTGACTTACGTTGTAGTATTATTAGTTTTTAAGAATAATGACTGTGACATCTTAAGTTATCTTTAATAAAGGAAATAGACTGTGAAGCGTAAATTGACTGTGTTAGATTGTATTTTTAAAAAAGAATTATTGTATTTATATTTAAATTGTTTTTTATATTGGCTGTTTTTTGTTGTATTCTATACACGAGTATGACACACCATTTGTAAATTGATCATATATTTGCAATAAAATAACTATTACTATTACTATATTGCAACGGCGTCGCTTGAACCTCATTCAACATGCGCAGTTACCACGGATCGCGAACTTCCTCAAACGCGGCTGCTTCTACCTCTACCTGCCCGTACATTCGCGAGAGCGCATCAGGGAACTGGTGTAATGAGCCCTTGCGATGTTTGACATCGAAGTCCCATTGTTTAAGCACGCTGTGATTTGTAATCGCCGTGAACTTATACCCCTCCACGTACGGCCTAAACTTCTTAATCGCCCACAGCAGCGCGAGACACTCCTTCTCGGTCGTCGAGTAATTTCGCTCCGCTGGCGTCAATGTCCGGCTCGCATAAATAATCGGGTAGTCTCCATCTTTGAAAATTTACGCGAGAAGCGCGCCTAACGCCGAATTACTCGCATCGCACTGTATAATAAACGGCTTTGTAAAATCTGACCGCGCAAGAACAGGGGCTCGCGTCAGAGCATCTGTACTGTTTTTAAATGCTGTTTCCTGCTCCTCTCCCCACTCCCACTTCAGTCCTTTAAATGTGAGTCTATTGATTGGTAATTTCATCTACGCGTAATTCTCGATAAAACGCGCGTACCATCCGGACATTCCTAAAAATGTCCTAACCTCGCTAACATTCCGCAGTAAAGGATAGTTTAATACCAGCACCACTCATGATCTAATAGATAACCAAGATATGTGACGCGCGCGCAACAAAACTCACAGTTCTTACGCTGTACTACTAAACCCGCATTCGCAATTCTACGTAATACTATCTCTAGACACTTTAAATGCTCGACAAACGTCTCTGTTACTACTATTATATCGTCTAAATAGCAGAATACGTACGGCTCACATTCTAACTCGAAAAGCGCATCGATTAATCGCTGAAAAGCCGCTGGCGCATACGCTAGACCGAATGGCATTCGCGTGAACTGCCATAGCCCTGATCCTGAGCCTTAATTCTTACTCGCTAGTCGCAAATTCGCTAATACCCGCGCACTCGGCAAATATCGCGCTTCTCCGCTCGCTTCTTTTCCCGCAAAAGCTTTCCATTCTCCATCGTTTGATCGCCAGACGCCTCTAGCTAGACACGAGTAGATATCAAACTTCTTACAAAAATCCATACTGAGAATCAGATCGTGATCTAATTCGGAAACGGTTTTGACACTAATGTTTTTCGGCTCGCCGTTGACTTCGAGCATCAAGTCGAGCACGCCCACTACTGGCATTTGCTTTCCATTAACCGATCTGATCATCGAATCATACGTTTTTAATCGACCTTTAACTTTAGCCACGCGCGGCCCTGCAAGTGATAACGTTGCTCCCGGATCGGACAACGCTTTATACTCTTGCCCGCATAACACGACCTTTAAATAATATCGATTATCTACTCTCATTCCCGTGACACTACTATCGTCCGCCTGCTCGTTTTCGATGTTCTCGCCGCGATTTTCGCTGCCCACCACACAGTGGGCAAAAACCTATGAAAATTGGACGAAAATCAGTCTCGCCTAGGGATTTTGACAAATGGCAAAGAAAACACATGGAAGTACTACACAACGGGGTAAAATTGAAGTCTAGGTACCGCTTTTTGACTCATTGATTACTCACTTTTTCAATTTTCGCATTTAAGTTAGGTGTGGCATGACTTTTTTGAAAATTTTTCACTATATTAACTCATGGCAACTAGGCAAATATTTAATTGCTTAGTTTTACAACACGTATACCCAAACTTTTAAGTATTATAACCATAAAACGTGTCGCTTTGAATATTTTTACTTTTTATCGCATTTTTAAGGGGCAATTCTAAATTTCGATTTTTGAACTTCACTGAAAACATTATATTTCTAAGGCCATAAGTCTAACAATAAATTATATAATGTTACTTTTGTTTCATTTTGATCCGTTTAATCTAGATCTAGATTATACTGATCAAAATAAACATTATATAATTTATTATTTATCAACTGATAAGAATTTTTCCATCGGTCTTGCAGTCTTGCAAATTAAATTCAAATAATTAATATTTATGGCAGTCAGATTGCCCTTGTTTATAATCACCCCCTAAAACCTGGAAAAAACTTTGTTAGCAAAGGACGATCTGACCCCCACCACCAAATTGTCCAACGTTTCGAGCCCGCTCCGGTTCCTTCTCAGGGATTGAAATGAAACCCGCGATACACCTCCTTATATACCCTCATGCCACCTTCTTTTCTCTTACCCCCACGACCATGCACTTTCCCCTCTCCAACTTACCATTCTCATTTAAATTAATAAAGCATGATAAATACTCTCTAATTTACTTGACTCTATCATTAAATTTACATTATTCCGATTTCTTAGAATGTGAATACTTTCAAGGCTTTCCCTCTTATATTTATTCTTAATCCCCTGTTCCAAAATATCCATACTCTCAAAATCGAAAGAATGCAAACTATTTAAACAATATTCTTTCAAACGCGATGTACAACTTGAGCTGCGTAAACTATATTGATGTTCATATATTCTCTTTTTCAAATATCTACCCGTTTGATCAATATAACAACCATTACAATCCCTACATTAATTTTATAAACTACTCGCGATTTTAAACATTTATCATCCTTGTCATTACAATTACTAAATAACCTTTCTAAATTATTATCGTTTCTAAAGAAAACTTGAATATTATGTTTACTAAAAACCCTTCTAATCCTTTCCGACAAACCGCTAACATATGGTAAACTAAAATATGCGTTCTTTCCATTTCTATTCCTTGTTTGATTATCTACCAGCTGCTTCAATCCATCATTATAAATTTCCCACACTCTCTCATCAATCATTTTATCAATAAATTTTACCGGATAACTATTCTTAATAAATGTTTCTCTAACTAAATTTAAATTCTTTTTCCTAAAATCTTTATGTGACAATTTAATCGCTCTGTCAATGCCCTTGATCGCACCTGTCTAGTTTCCGAATTGGTGGTGAGAATCAAAATTTAAAAATCTACCTGACCATGCAGGTTTTCTATACCAATCGAATTTCACTCTATTATTATTAACTCTAATGACTTTAATATCTAAAAAACTCAATTGATTATCTTTCTCAACTTCTTTTGTGAATTTAATTCTATCATGGATAAAATTAAACACACCCACCATTTCATCCACCTAACATTCAGGTACAACTGCAAAAATGTCATCAACATATCTTTTAAAAATAATTGGCTGAAAAATCAACTTAGACAAAGCAACACATTCCAATTTTTCCATTACTAAATTCGCTATAACAGGTGATAAAGGTGATCCCATTGGACAACCATATCTTTGCTCATATAAACTATTATCAAAAGAAAAAATTGTGTTTTTAAAAACCAAATTAAGTGCCTTTATAAATTCATCTTTTGTTAAACTAGTATGTACTTTAATTTCAAACCATTTATCTTATATAATATCATTCAACAACTCTAAAGGTATATTTGTAAACAAAGTCACTACATCTAATGAAACCATCCTATGATCATTCAGAATAATACTATCTTTCATTATACCATAAAAACTCCAACTATCTTTAATATATGAATTTGTTTGGGCCACTATCTTGAACAATACATTATTTATGTATTATTTATTATTTAGAATTTATTATTTAAACAATTGTTTAAACAATTGATGTTTAAACAATTGGAGAGCACTTTGTCGACGAATGACTTACAGATCTAGATTATACGAATCAACATATACAAGAAAATAACATTATATAATATATTATTTAAAAACTTGGTATAAACAATTGATTTTTAAACAATAAGGGAGCATTTTTTCATCGAAATATTATTTTCTACGATGTGATCATTAAATTATCGAAAATATATCTTAATTAGTTTAAGAAATCTGCTAGAAATAAATCCATTTTGAAATTTATTCATTAGATTTGTTTTCTGCTTTAATTTTTATTAAATACTATTGATGAAATTATTTTATCATAAATAAAAAGGTTTAGAAAAATACAAATATATTTTATTTGTAGTACCCCGAAGGAAATCGATAATGTATACAAATGTAAAAGAGTGTAAATTTCTTTTCAAAAAACGTATATAAATGAATAACGTATATAGACGCATATAATAAAACGTATAACAATGTATCGGTTTCATTGACCTTAATCGACATTCCATCTGTGTATTTCAACATAATCCTGTATAAAAATGATTTACGTATAATATGATTTGCATATCCCTCAGTATAACTATATAACATGTGACGATGTCACATGTATCGGCATCCTCAGCAGCTTCGAGCACATGCTCGGCCGGCTCCGCCATGTTGTGCGCGCCGGCAGCAAGGATGTCGAGCGGGTTGCGCACACACTCACACACGCACTTAGACGCCACGGCCGGGTTGAGCAGCAACACGGGATGCGATAGACATAGACGCACGAGGGGGAAGGGGCCGAGAGAGAGCAGGCAGACGAGGGAGCCGCGTAACCCGGTGAGCGGCGTCGAGAGCCGACGTCACGAGCGCGCGATGTGGACGATATCAGTAGAGGCGCATACTGAGCGCCGCGCAACTAGTCCGCGCAGGAAGAACAGTGGGAGTATGCAGGAGTATACGTGAGAGATACGCTATCGTGCAGCAGTAAGATATGCACGGGGGAGAGAGAGAGAAAGCAGTGGAGAGGGAAGCCGCTGGCCAGGACACTGCAGGCAGGCAGGTGCCGTGCGGGGAGGGAGGGAGAGTAGTAGGAAGGGAGAGGACACCGGCCGCCGGATAGTCAGGCAGAGCGTGTGTACTGGGAGAAGAGAGAGAGAGAGGGAGAGGGAGACGGAGAGAGAGAGAGAGAGAGAGAGAGAGAGAGAGAGAGAGAGAGAGAGAGAGAGAGAGAGAGAGAGAGAGAGAGAGAGAGAGAGAGAGAGAGAGAGAGAGAGAGAGAGAGAGAGAGAGAGAGAGAGAGAGAGAGAGAGAGAGAGAGAGAGAGAGAGAGAGAGAGAGAGAGAGAGAGAGAGAGAGAGAGAGAGAGAGAGAGAGAGAGAGAGAGAGAGAGAGAGAGAGAGAGAGAGAGAGAGAGAGAGAGAGAGAGAGAGAGAGAGAGAGAGAGAGAGAGAGAGAGAGAGAGAGAGAGAGAAGAACTAGTGCGCGCGGGCATGAATACGTAAAAGGATAGAGAGAGGAGCGCTGTGTAATAGCTCACGCATAGAGTAAGTAGCGATTTAGAATGGTGAGCGCGCACGATAGTTGAGCACCGGGCGGCGCAACAAGTGAGGTAGGGGCCGCGCATGTTCACGCGTAGACCTATCGTGACTCAAAGTAGTTGCGAGTCATGGCCTGGTGGACAAAAGTGAGCAAGTCCAGGGGCGCGGACCAATGAATGATATCCACGTAAGGGAGAATCATCAGAACGGAGGGCTCGGGCTTGATCGCTTCGAGGAAGAGCGCTCTCTTGTTCTCCAGCCAGCAGCAGTAGTAGTCGCATTAGCCACAGATATAACAGTTGTATTAGCCACGTATATATCAGTCGCATTAGCTTCACTGTGCTATAGTATTAGTAGTGTACTAAGAGTCGGTTTGTGAGGAAACAAGGATTATTTGTAAGTAGCTACGGGTCGAGAGCTCGTAAAAATAGGGAAGTAGAATCGAGGTAGCAGTAACAGTCCGTGTGTCGTCCAGGGGTCGAGTAGTCTTATAGCGAGCAGTATAGGTGCAGATTGGCCGGCGAAGCTGAATCGCTTCAGAGTGTGTCGAGTTGAAATTCAACTTTCGAGATTATTGTGGTCGGGTATTTTCTCTCTTTACAGGTTCAAAGGCTACGAGACGAACTTGGAAGGAGACGCCATCTTAAGAAAGGGGCCTGACGCAGCAGCTAGCCGCCATTTTTGGGAGTTCCTCATTCAATTCCACGTTTAATAAAGATATATTAATCTCCAAGTATTATAATTGTTATTATTTGCGATTGTGGTTGTGCTGTCCCTCGAGTCTTATTTTCAGGAATAAAAGAAAATCATCAGCGTGGGTAGCCAGTAACGCAATACTGTCTCATCGTTGGCATAACGGGAGTTGTAGTTGTTGCTCACCATTAGAACCCCCTTTATCGAGATATAAGTCTTAAGTCGGGGTGTGGCTCAGTCAGGAGTCACGAAGGTAAAGTGGTTAGTGCTTGTTCTGGGGTCGTTTTGATAAACGAGCTCTGTATAGTGGATAACAAAGCACTACGTCACAAACAATATAATATATACTTTTATCTCATAACGTTTAACGTATAATTATTAATGACAATATATAGTCATGTATGATCTTATATGATCATATATAATAATTCATATTCATATATACTATCTGTCAAAAGACTACCCGGAATTTTTAAATAAAACACACAATATTCAATTATTTATCAGTATTTATTTTGTCGCCTTCAAAGTAGGCCACGTTTGATGCAACACACATGTGCCAACGATTTTTCCAATCATCAAAACATTTTTTATAAGCGTTTTCTGGGATGGCCTTCAGTTCCCTCAACGAATTTTGTTTTATGGCTTCGATCGCGTCAAAACGTTTTCCACAGAGAGGTAATTTTAGTTTCAGGAACCGGAAAAAGTTACATGGGGCCAAATCTGGTGAATACGGTGGTTGCTCGATTGTATTTATTGAGTTTTTGGCCTTAAATACGGTTACAACTGCGGCTCTAAGCGGTGATGCATTATCGTCGTGCAAAATCCACGAATTATTCTTCCACAATTCTGGCCGTTTTTGACGGATTTTTTCACGGAAACGCTTCAAAACGCTCAAATAATATTGTTTATTGACCGTCTGTCCCTCTGGTAGGAATTCATGATGCACCAAACCATAAATATCAAAGAAAATAGTCAGCATGACTTTCACCTTTGATCGATTTTCACGTGGTTTTTTCGGTTTTGGCTCGTCTTTTGTTTGCCATTGAGATGCCTGTTGACTTGTTTGCATGTCAAACTCGTAGACCCGTGTCTCAGCTCCAGTTATAATGCGTTCCATGAATGTCGGATTGGAATTAGCACGATCCAGCATGTCCAAAGAGATCTGTCTGCGGCACTATTTTTGAAGAAAATTCAGCTCTTTGGAACAAGTCGAGCGGTGACGCGTTTCATGCCCAAAACATCCATCAAAATCGTACGAACTGACTCGTGGGAGATGTTTAGCTCTTGTGCTAACCTCTTAAGCCTGAATGGGGATTTTCCAATACGATTTGTTTCACTTTTTTAATGTTCTCCTCGGTGGATGCTGTCGATGGCCGTCCGGACCGAGGCAAATCTTCACACACTTCTCGACCTTCCTTGAATGCTTTGTACCAATCGTAAATTTGTGTTTTTGATAAAACTGATTCCCCATAAGTCTTTTCCAACATTTTCAAAGATTCCGAGCTCGAAATTTCGTTGGTAACACAAAATTTGAAGCAAACTCTTTGTTTAATATTTGTATTCATTGTGAAAATCGTGACGCACTACTGAGCTCAACTTACTATAACAGCTGGCGTAAACAAACTGCTTGATGGAACGCGCTCAAACTTGGCATCATAATTTGGTACAGTGATGCCAACATACAATAAAAAAAAATTTCAAATATCTATAACGCGGGAGATTTAAAAAAACTTTTCCGGGTACTTTTTTGACAGAAGGTAGTTGTTTGGGAATTCAATAATTTGAATTCCCGCGGTTACACTCAGTTCGGCACGACTCACGGCGCTGCCACGGCGCGGCAGCACCTCGCGGCCTCCCGGCGGAACAGCCGGGACGCTACACTGATTCACAAGGTGAATTCGCGCTGTTTCGATCTCTCTCGCTCTCTCACATACAAATGTGAGAGAGATTGTGATTTGATTCGCGAAGTGAATCGTGAAGGCCAAGAAGACGGAAGCGTTCAAGGCCTCGCTCTCTCTCTCATCAGCCGTGCCGCGAGGAACATCTCGCCATCTTGATCTCCTCAATTAGCAACGGTTTTCTCACGAATTTCACTGGTTCAACTCAACGAGGAATTTCAACACAGGCTACACTCAACTCTCATCAAGGGCTCATCACTCAAGCAACACTCAAGGCGCTTATACTGCGATTAGTATAATCAACGCTACAGCAAGGTAATCACTCACATACTTGAGGTTAAGTTGCCACCCACGTAGTGATACAGGTGGCATGTGCGCAGTGCAAAGTGAATCAAAGCTACAGCAAGGCAACTGATTCAATAATAATCAGTTGCACTTATTCATGAACAGCAAGCAAGCAAGCTTCAGTGTGCGGGAGCCAAGCAGGGAGTTATCTGGATAAACTCTACCACCAACAACGGACAAACTCAACTCAGTGGAATTTCTTCAATTACTCAACAGGTTAGTAATCCCTTAGAAGGGATTTCTATACTCAAGCACCTTTATTATAGCTATCTACGAGGGGACGAAAACTCAACCAGTGCTCCTGTAAATTCATCGTGTAGTTTAAACATTCGCTATAACAGTTAGTCGCTCAGACTCTCTGACTTATATATTGAACCATTATAATCATTTATCTGTTAAATTAAGTGTTGTAATAATACTAAGAGTTTATTTATATACCTTAAAATTAAATGTAATAATTATATCAACCAACCATGAATTCAAACAATATAATCTGAAGTTTATATATAAAGTGTGTACGACTATACTTATTTATTCACCCACAGCATGTTACTCATCCAATTTATGGTATTCTCAAACAGTAGTCATATACACTAATGTAAAAATTTTTGATGTTATATATAATTGTTTATGGTTATTATATATGACTTTATGTGGTCATAAATATCTGTTGATAAATATTCATAGTTATTCAGAGGCATAAGTTACATATAATTATACATGATAATACATGATTATACATAACTTATATATAATTATGTATGATCTCTCATAATCAAAATATAATGTATTATCTATAAATATTTAAGACCGATTATTTAAACAACCTTTTTTAAAACTTGTTACACTTTTATTCTTTTCAATAAGAAACCCTAAATAAATGAAAAAGACAAAAAGTTTGCATAGATAATTGTTCGCGATTGAGCATTCAAATGTCCCGCGCGCCAGCTCTAGTACCGACTCACTCGCCGCGCGGCAGCACCTCGCGGCCGCTCGGCTCTCGCGCGCGCGTACTCGCGCAGCGTGGAGTCCCTCGACGCCATCTTCTCTCTCTCTGCTCCGGACGCTTGCCAACGCACCATCGCCGAAGCACTGCTCCTCGCCAGAAAGTATCTCCACCGACGGCTCACCACTGACGGCTCGTTGCGGCGACTCATCATCACCATCAATAAGCAGCAGATCACTCCGCCAAGGTCCAGCATCTCCATCGGCAAGCCTCATCATCGGCCCAGCGTGTGCCGGCTTGCCTCGCCACGTGGCAGTTTTTGAGGTTATCTCTCGAACCTTCAACGCAGGTACTCAACTAAGCGCGCAAGTGTACTTATGTGGAAGCACTTCAATAATATAAATAAAGTGCTAAATATAGTTGAATTGTGTCTCTTCCATTCTTATACCCGCCCAGTGAAATTGCCTTTCCCAGTTTCCGCTCATCACAAATTGCGATTTCTCAAACATTGGTCCTTCGAGCCGGATCGGCAATTTGCACTGGGTATGTGAGTAAATCTTCGCGAGTGCTCAGAGCCACAACTCATTATGCCTTGCTACGCAGGTTGATTTTGGAATCGCGAGAGGCCAACGGCATCGCTCTTGTTCGCTGCATCGGCGACGCTCTTGCTCGCTGCACCTGGCGCGCACTCAAGTGCCAGCTCACCACGCCTGCTCCCATCACCGCTCTTGTTCGCTGCATCGGCGACGTTCTTGCTCGCTGCACCGGCGGCGCGCTCTTGACCCCTGCTCAGCGCTCTTGTTCGCTGCACCCAGCGGGTGCGCGCTAGCGCGGACAGCTCACCATCTCGCGGCCTATCGTCATGGCCGACGGCGGTCTTGAGAAGTAAGACCTGCCAAAGGAGAATGACAAGCCGTCTGACTCTGGCGCAACTCCCAAGACCACGCTCAACGTCAACGACGCGCCGATCGATGGAGCATCAAACCTGAAGAAGGTTCCTTCCAAGTCGAACTTTCGCTCAACGTCTCCGCACACTCGCTCACAGGGAGCGCCCAAGGCGCCTGGCCCTGCGGACATCGCAGTCATGTGCGATGCACAGGCCTCCAGGTTGGTCTTGTTGGAAGACATTGAGCCGCTCATCGAGACCATGACATCCTGGTCAGTGTCCTTGGTCGATGCCTTTCAGGCTCAAATAGAGAATTTATTGAGAGAGCTCACAACAGAGGGAGCCACCCTGGATCTCCTGTGGACTTCTCAAGTGACGAATCTACCTTACTTCAAGGAGAAGCTGCTGTTGAAGGCTCAGCAACTAGGCTTTAAGTTAAAGCTCACTCTCGCTCAGAAAAGGGATTTGGTGCCGACAGCACCCACGCAAGCTCCTGCTCAATCAGCCACTGCTCAAGACTCTAAGCTCCCGGACATCAGTCTGCCGCGCTTTGACGGGAAGTATGCGGAATGGCCTTACTTCAGGGACATGTACGAGAGCCTCATCTACACCAATCCTGGATTGAGGCCTGTGCAGAAGCTGCATTATCTGCGCACGTGTTTGTCCGGCGAGCCTATGAGGATCGTCACAGTTTATGATTTGTCAGACCGCTCACTGGAGCCTGCATTGAAGGATTGGAAGACCAGGTACGACAATCCTCGGCTCATTGTCCAGTCTTATCTCGACAAGCTCATCGATTTGGTTCCGCTCACCTCAAAGACCGCTCAAGGGCTCAACAATGTTGCTGGTACGCTCAACGAAGTCAAGGGAGGTTTGGAGTCTCTCAACGCCACCAATAATCTTGGTGACATGCTCTTGGTGCATCTCGCAACGAGGGTCCTGGACCGCTCTACTAAGGAGTCCTGGGAGACGTCACTTGGGTCCTCACAAGACTTCCCTACGTCTGCTCAACTGGGGCAATTTCTCAACGCCAAGGCTCGAGCGCTCGAGCGCGTGGATCGGCCTGTCACTACACCCAAGCCGACTGCCTCCACTCAACCCACCAGCAACAAGGGAGTTATTCCCAAGAGGTCAGCTCACCAAGCCTCACAGTCCGCTCAGACTCAAGCTCCAGCGTCAACTACTCCTTCCACTCAATCCAACAGGACAACTGCCTTCACACAGGGACCAACAGCTCACTCCTGTGATTATTGTAATGAAGGCCACTTCATAGTAGCTTGTCCTCATTTTAGAGGACTTCCCATCCAGATGCGAATGGACATTGTGGAGGTCAAGAAGTTGTGTTACAACTGCCTTGGCCGTCACAGCTCACGCTCCTGCAAGAGTGCTCACAGGTGCAAGGTCTGTGACCAGCACCATCACACGATGCTTCATCGTCAGCAGGAGCGATCACAGCAACGCTCAACTCAACAACGCTCAACTACCACTCCGTCAACAAGCACGGGCAGTACCCAGACGAGTACCGCTCAATCAAGTTCAACTCATGACTCTCATTAAGGAGTCGGTGCAGTCGTCTGCTCATCGTCCAGCTCACCGCATGCCGACTCTCACAATGATGCAACGCTCTTAGGAACAGCTCTTGCTCATATCAAGACTCATTTGACCACTCAAGTAGTACGGCTGCTCATCGATTCTGGATCGGAGCTCTGCTTCGTCACAGAACAATTAGTGCATCAGCTCAACCTCCCACGTCAATCATCCTCATTGGTAATTAATGGCATTGGAGGCAAGTCAACTCAAACGTTGGGATTGGTCCAGCTCACGCTCTGCTCACGACACACACAGGACATCGTGACAATTGAGGCTCATATTCTCCGAGCGGTCACCTCAATTGTGCCGTCCAGCAAGGTAACAATTCTAAATTGGCCGCACTTACGAAATCTCACGCTTGCGGATGACGAGTATCATCAGCCGCGTCCTGTGGACATCATAGTTGGCGCCGATTACTACGGCCCCATCATCACACCTGGACTCATCAAGGCTCACCCAGGATCACCGGTCGCTCAGTCATCCATATTCGGCTGGCTGATCTTGGGACAAACGAATGCAACTCTCATGAAGTCAGCATCTGCTCACCATGGAGTCATTCAAAGAGATGAGGACATCTATGACCTGCTCAGCAAATTCTGGGTGCAAGAAGAGCTTCCCTCTGACTCAAGCTCAACTTTGAGCCCTAAGGAAGAAGAGTGTGAGGCTCACTTTCGCACAACTCACTCCAGAGATGCAGATGGACGATACATTGTAAGGATTCCCCTCAAGGAATCTCCATCAGTGCTCGGCAGCTCACAAGCAACAGCTTCACGATGCTTGCAACGAATCTCTCGTCGAATAGCTCGAGATTCGGAGTTTGGCCAGCTCTACCGACAATTCATGGCAGAGTATACGGCCTTGGGGCACATGTCGCAAGTAGATCCAGCCAATGAGCGCTCACTAGACTACTCACCATTCTACTTGCCTCATCATGGAGTTCTCAAGCCTGACAGCTCATCGACCAAACTCAGAGTCGTGTTCAATGGCTCATGTCCAACATCATCGGGCAAATCAGTTAACAGCATCATGCACACTGGAGCCAATCTACTGCTCAATATCGTCCACGTGCTCTTATGGATTCGCCTCTTCCGACAGCTCTTTGCTACGGACATCGTAAAGATGTACAGGCAAGTGCTCGTTCACCCAGATGATTGGAATCTTCAACGCATCTTGTGGCTGGACGATCACCAAGAGGAGGTAAAGATGCAGCTCACCACCGTCACCTATGGGACGACGGCCGCTCCCTTCCTTGCCACCAGAGCTCTTCTACAGCTCGTGGAGGACGAAGGTCACAAGTTTCCGCTCGCTGTGCCCTCACTCCACCAGGGAAGATACGTTGACGACATCTTTGGTGGAGCGGACACTGTAAATCATCGAAGTGGCTCACCAAGTGGAAGGGCTCTGCAACGCGGGCGGTTTCCCGCTATCAAAATGGCATGCAACTCACAAGGATCTACTGACAGCTGTGTCAACTGATACCAGCTCACTATCACTCTCACTAGACGACTGCGAAACCAAGTTACTCGGATTACTCTGGCATCCTCAAGAAGATGTCTTCACTTTCAAATCAAGCTTCAAGGCTCAATCTGGACATATCACAAAACGCTCAATCCTCTCAGAAGTGGCGCAGATTTTTGATCCGCTCGGATTTGTGTCACCGGTTGTAATCAACGCCAAGATCTTGTTGCAAGACCTTTGGCTGCTCAAGCTGGGCTGGGATGATCCACTTCCATACTCAGTCTGCTCAAAGTGGCTCAGAATCAGAGAAGATCTCACCTCACTGGCCAGCATCTCAATTCCACGATGGTTCGGCACTTGGAGCTTCTCCACTGTCGAATTGCACGGCTTCTCTGATGCCTCTCAAGACGCTATGGCAGCTGTTATTTATCTAGTTGTCAACTCACCATCCACAGGCTCAACGACGTCATTCATCTGCTCAAAAACGAAGGTAGCTCCACTCAAAAAACTAACTATCCCCAGGTTAGAACTCACAGCAGCATTACTGCTTGCTAAACTCACTTCTCAAGTGAAAGAATCGCTCCAATTCAAAATTGGGGCAACTCATCTGTGGACGGATTCTCAAGTAACACTCATGTGGATCAACTCACCTGCGAACCGTTGGAAGGACTACGTCAGAAACAGAGTCACTCAGATACAAGAAATGTGCACAAACAACACCATTTGGCGACATGTTCCAAGTATAGAAAATCCTGCGGATTGCGGCTCAAGGGGGATCACCACGGATCAACTGAAAACCCACACACTCTGGTGGACGGGACCTCAGTGGATTCGGCACTCATCAGCTCAGTGGCCTCCTCAACCTTCTGCACCACCTCCACACGATGATGTAGAAGCGCGACCTGGCGTCACGCTAATTGCATTGACTCAACAGCCCACGTATCACTGGGACCTAATACACAGGTACTCGTCGCTCAGCAAATTGTTAATTATCACTGCATTGCCTTTTAGAGTGCGCGACGTGCTCAAACGTAAAGTCAACTAGCATCTCAGTACACTGCACGAGATCTCGCTCACGCTCAATCATTCTGGATAAAGGCCACTCAGACAGCATACTTCTCACACGAAATTCAAACGCTCACACGAGGCTCAAGTCTTCCATCTGGACATGCCTTCACTCGACTCACTGCCTTCATCGATGCTGACGGCATCGTCAGAGTTGGAGGACGACTCAACGAATCGACGCTCAACTTCCAAGAGAAGCACCCAGCTATTTTACCACGCTATTCTCAACTCACCACGCTGCTTATCGACACTGCTCATCGCGCCACTCTCCATGGAGGTACGCAGCTCACTCTTGCCAAACTTCGACAGACGTGTTGGATCATTGGTGGGAGAGCTTCAGTTAAGGCACACATACTTAGATGTGTTCCTTGCGCTCGACAGCGTGGTGTCAGAGCTCAGCAACTCATGGGACAACTTCCAGTTTACCGACTCACTCCATCACGAGCGTTCCTGCGTACAGGTGTGGACTACGCCGGACCTGTGACGCTCAAAACCTGGAAGGGACGAGGTTGTAAGACCGACAAGGGATGGATCTGTGTGTTCATCTGCCTAGTCACCTCAGCTGCTCACCTTGAAGTCGTTTCTGATTATTCAGCAGACGGCTTCCTCGCCGCATACCGACGTCTCGTCTCACGACGAGGCATTGTCCAAGAAATGCATTCCGACTGTGGTACAACATTTCAAGGAGGTGCTTCGGAGCTCAAGCGGCTTTTCACTCAAGCATCACAGGAACATCAAAACCTCACTTCCACGTTGGCAACTTGTGGCACAACATGGACCTTCATTCCTCCAGCCACTCCTCACATGGGTGGAAAATGGGAAGCTCTGGTGAAATCTATCAAGTTTCACTTGCGCCGCACCATTGGAGAGACACTGCTCACGTTTGAGGAACTTACAACTCTTCTTACGCAAATTGAAGCTGTGCTCAATTCTTGGCCGCTCGAACAGCTCAGTGATGATCCTGAAGATGTTTCAGCGCTCACTCCTGGACACTTTCTCATTGGTTCTGCTCTCAATAGTGTTCCAGAACCTTCATTGCTTGATATCTCAATTCCTCGACTTTCCAGATAGCAGCTCATACAGCATAGGCTCCAGACCTTCTGGAGCCAATGGTCGGCGCATTATCTTCAACGTCAACAGGCTATCTCCAAATGGCATCACCCATCTCACGTGCTGCAAGTCGGTAGTCTCGTCTTGCTCACTGATGAACGAACTCCACCAACAAGATGGCCGCTCGCACGAGTTCTGCAACTCCATCCAGGCAGAGACGGACTCACCCGAGTGGTCACGCTCAGGACAGCCACTACCACTCTGACCAGACCGCTCACGAAGTTGGCTCCACTGCCAGTCTCCATTGACTCGGCAGTAAATCAGCAGCCTGGATTTACGCCCCAGACTGCAGCTCACTAGCTCTCCGTAGTCTGGATTTACGCCCCAGACTACATCTCACTAACTCACAACACAGCTGGCTTTACGACCCAGCTGACACGACTCTCAAGGGCCAGGTAGGACTTACGCCCCATCTTGGCTCAACCGCTCGCCAAATCAATCACCAAGGGCGTTGGTGATGCGGGCGGAATGTTCGCGATTGAGCATTCAAATGTCCCGCGCGCCAGCTCTAGTACCGACTCACTCGCCGCGCGGCAGCACCTCGCGGCCGCTCGGCTCTCGCGCGCGCGTACTCGCGCAGCGTGGAGTCCCTCGACGCCATCTTCTCTCTCTCTGCTCCGGACGCTTGCCAACGCACCATCGCCGAAGCACTGCTCCTCGCCAGAAAGTATCTCCACCGACGGCTCACCACTGACGGCTCGTTGCGGCGACTCATCATCACCATCAATAAGCAGCAGATCACTCCGCCAAGGTCCAGCATCTCCATCGGCAAGCCTCATCATCGGCCCAGCGTGTGCCGGCTTGCCTCGCCACATGGCAGTTTTTGAGGTTATCTCTCGAACATTCAACGTAGTAGTACTCGTACAACGTAGTAGTAGTAGGTACTCAACTAAGCGCGCAAGTGTACTTATGTGGAAGCACTTCAATAATATAAATAAAGTGCTAAATATAGTTGAATTGTGTCTCTTCCATTCTTATACCCGCCCAGTGAAATTGCCTTTCCCAGTTTCCGCTCATCACAAATTGCGATTTCTCAAACAATAATAGTTGAAACTGTTATTATAGTTAAAAATAGGCGTAGATGTTTTTTTAACTTTTTGTAGAGCTAGTAATGTTTCCAGTAAAGTTAAAAAATCGAAATTTAGAATTGGCCCTTAAAAATGCGATAAAAAGTAAAAATATTCAAACCGGCACGTTTTATGGTTATAATACGTAAAAGTATGGGTATACGTGTTGTAAACCTAAGCAATTAAATATTTGCCTAGTTGCCATGAGTTAATATAGTGAAAAATTTTCAAAAAAATCATGCCACACCTCACTTAAATACGAAAATTAAAAAAGTGAGTAATGGGTGAGTCAAAAAGCGGTATCTAGACTTCAAGTTTACCCCGTTGTGTAGTACTTCCATGTGTTTTTTTGCCATTTGTCAAAATCCCTAGGCGAAACTGATTTTCATCCAATTTTCATAGGTTTTTGCCCACTATGCATCGGCGTCTCAACAATATCTACCCTCGCGCGCGCTTTACGATTACACACTTCTTGCAGCTCTTGCATCATTTCCTCCGCGGCGAGTTTAAGTTGCTGGTATAATTCGGGATCGAAGTTATCGTATTCTAAACGGTGCCGCTCGCTCCGTTTCGCTTGCGCCGCTCGGTTCCGGCAGTACTGCTTTGCGTTCTCGCGGCTCACGCGCCGCGCTCTGGGATTGACTCGCCTTCGCTATCATCGACTCTTCGCCTATCCAGCTTTATTCTCTATGCTTACTTCCCTCTTTAATATCAAATCAACACCTTTGCTTCGCTGATCTTCGAGCGATTCATGTACTAACTTCGCTCGCCTATCTTCGCGCACGCGCTCTGCATTGCTAGCATTCTCGCTCTTACTAGTATGCTCTGCTCCCTCACCTACAGGTATCGCGACCTTAATCTCCTCTAAGGTCTTTAATAGACCCGATAAGTCGATTTCTAAACTGTCGCCCCTCGCTAACTAGTTCTTACCAGCGCAGGGAGCGAGGTTCACTTTGACCCCGCGCCTTTTTTACCCTGCTGTTTTTTGTTTACCCTGCTGTCCACTCGTTTGATTAATCTGTGCACGCTGCTCATACGCTTGTCTATTCTCTCTAGGTCCAGACTGACGAGCAGGTTGCGTATTCCCGCGGCAGCTACTCGCTCGTGGACTGACGAGCAGGACGCATACTCCCGCGGCAGCTACTCGCGCTTTCGTAGCGGTCGACACGCCTGTAAATGCAGCGCTCTGCATATGCATCATCTCCGCAGGTGGACGTGGTGCATATCGGCTATAAATCTCCTTGCGATGCTCCAATCGCCGACCGTACTTGACTACATCATCCAACGTCACGACTACTTCATCCATCATCGCGTGGCGATACTCCGGCAAGAGATTTCGATACATCGTGCATACACGATCGACCTCACTGTCCTCGCTCGGTGGCCGCTTAAAATGCAAAACTATCAATCGCAAATTCTAAATATAACTCTCTACCGATTCCCCCTTTCCTTGCGTTCCGGCGCAAGTCGTCAAGAAGATCCTGTCTGTCGTATTCTCCGATAAATCGACGCTTAAACGCTTTTACTAGCAACTTTCACGAGCTAATACGCACCTTTTCCAGCCTAAACCAAGTAGCTGCTTCTCCCGTAAAAACACAAGGCTGAGAGCCTAACATAGCGGCATCACTGAGGTGATTGCTCACTTTGCAATCACTCAGCTGATGCAGGAATTCCTCGGCCGCTGTTTTCATCGTTCCATTGTTAAACTTCAAATTCCAGCTACGCAAAATTTTTTCCGCACGAATTCCATCATCGTCTGTGCGGTGCCGGCGCGACCCCCGCGCGACCCCCGCGCGCCGCGTTCTGGCTCGCTCTCCGACGATGTCGCCTGCAATCTATCCCGCCCCCGCGGTTTTGGCCTCCTATCGGCTCCACGGCACAAGTTGTGCCTGCGCTTATGTACGCGCACGGAATCATCGCTTGAGCTT
The DNA here is from genome assembly GCA_036365515.1 of Torymus aiolomorphi. Classification (NCBI taxonomy): domain Eukaryota; kingdom Metazoa; phylum Arthropoda; class Insecta; order Hymenoptera; family Torymidae; genus Torymus; species Torymus aiolomorphi. The sequence goes on from CM070873.1 coordinate 172,690,505, forward strand.
GACGAAGACTCCTCCATATCATCAAATCCGCGCGCTCGCGCTTTATTCCTCCGCTCTATAAGCTTGCTTTTACGCACTAATTCCCACTCCTATTCACTATCAAATCGCTTTCGCTCAACTAACCTCTCGCTATCTACACACGCATCATCACGGGGGGTCACAGTCACGCGCACTCTCCGATGCCCTGCGCGCGCTCTTCCTTTCGCTAACTCTGCACGTTTCGCGGCCGCGTCAGCCTGCTCTCTGGCACTCCGCTCACCCTCGCTTGCGCGTGCTTTCTCCTCCGCATGCCATTGATGACCCTGCCTCTTCAATTCCTCAAGAACCTCACTGTCATCGGCCTCGCTGCTATCTCCCTCGCCCTCGCACGACGTCCTCGCACTCGCTTCGCAAATCTCGTCGTAATTCTGCGCGGGCGCATACCAGCGCTGACGCGCATCCCTCCGCAACACTTGCAATTGGCCTTGGTTCAAATCTTGCCCCCTGCCTCGGCAAAACTAAACCGCCTCTCTCCCCCACGCATCGCACGTAGCGCTCAGAATAATATTCCCAACAACCCTGTCCGTTGATGTGCACGCGTATCCTGGCGACAGCTCGACATTCGGCACGTGCTGCATCGCGAAAAGCACGCAAGTTCGTCCAACTGTCGACCTCGTGCCGCAGAAGGGTGTAACCGCCGTCGCCGTCGCCATCGCGCTATTCGCCAACGTCGGTATCGGTACTCGCGGTCACTGTGGAAGTGGCCGACGCGTGAATCTGCACATTCCCATTCGGCACGACATTTACCCGCAGCGGCTCGCTTTCACTATCCGACGAAGCCGTGGTTGCGCGCTGCTACCTCTCCGCGACGCCACTATCACGCGCTGTCACCTGCTCACGCTCAATCTCCTCATGCAACGCTATTCCGGGGTCCACATCCCCGGGCACGACCTTCTTCGCGCCATCCCAAGGATACTAGAGAATTTCCGTATTCCCTGGTTTCGCGGCCCTCAGCGCTGCCCTCAAAAGCCGATCTCGCAACGTAGCGACCGGACCAACACACGAACAACCATTGAAATTCAACTAGGCGCGCACCTCTCAACGGATAATCTACCTATATTGAATTTGTTTTCTCTCCTCTCACGCAAACGCAACAGCTCGCGCATCGTCGCCTGATGCCGTTGCATTTCGCTTTTCAGCTTAACCATCGTAATGGTCGAATACGAAGTACTCGCTCGCACGATCTAAATTCACAAACTCGCTAATCCTTCCGAATAAGTAAATTCCTGCTGCGGCTTGCTGTATTGTGGAACCGTTCTTCGAAGGAACTAGCAACAAGGGCTGCAGTAAGTGCATCATTGCGCTCTTCTGCATCGATCTTCTGCATTGATCAACGTCTGCATCTACAACAATCTCTGCATCTCAGTCCTCGGATTGCACCTGAAAGGCCTTTCGTCTTGTACGTTTTCTTTTTCTTTCTCGATTCTAACGGTCGGAGCCAATAGTCACACTCAAACTCAACCAGAATCAAAACTCATCAAAATCAAAACAAACTCGACAACGCGCTACCTATCCTCGCTCGTGCCAGTTGTAAACAGCTAAGCTGTCACGATGCCAATAAGTCATGAAGCAGGCACTAACAGCAAATGTGTCGTGTGCGGTGAACTTTGCTCGCGACCACTAAACACATGTCCAGACTGCAAGAAGCTCTGCCACTCCAGATGTGCTGGAAGAAAACGGGACAATCCGTGCAATCTGCGCCGCAACAGGAAGCAACAAATGCAGCATCAGACAGCGCTCAAAAAATCGACTACGGCTTCCGCTAAGAGCACAGTGATGAGCACGCAAGGTCTGCTCTCTCACTCGCAGCGCATTACACCAAATAAGACGCGCATGCGTCAACATCGCCGTACCCCTATAGGAACCTCAACTCCAACTACGATGTGCTGTATCTCTGCTTGACGTCGCATCTGAGGAGGTAGTGCTAGTGATCGACCCACAGAGTCTAAACAAATCATCTCCTCAAGCGGTAGGGAAGACAGCTCTCACAAGCACAAGCGCGTGAAAAAGAAGAAGAAGTGGACTCTGCCAAGCGGATTACCGTGTCCCAGGCGCCCTCACATAACCTAGACCGAACAAGCAAGATTCCCGCTGCACCGATGTTACCAGAAGAAGACGAAGATCGTATCGCAAACTTCATAGGAGTAACAAATATATTAATACCGGTTAGTACCTTGGAACTTCTGTTCCAACGTTTCGACATGCTCGAGAGCCAGCTTGACGATTTGAAGTCATTCGAGAGTCGGGACCGTGCGTCGTCCAGTCTCTCTGCTACGCTAGCGGGTACTAACACCGCGGACAACGGGGAGCTGGCTACGAGGGTCTCAGCTCTCGAAAAAACTATTGCAGAACAGAATTCTCTGTTAAGCGAAATGGATAGCAAATGCAAACTGCTTCTCGATGACAATGACGTATTAAAAGAAGCGCTAAACAATGTACAGAATGCCCTCGCGATTTCTCAGTGTTTATCGGGAAACACCTCTGGGCAGCGATCCAGCCGCATCGAATAATTGTGTTAAATCCGTAAATAATTATAATAATTGTAATCACGTTCTATGCAGCAGGCTGGATGATCCTTCTGATCGAAGTAGGTACCGCTCACCGATGGATGGAATGGATGGTGGAGAGCTAACGCAGGAGTTAATTATTTCCAATATTTATGAGGGTTCAGATAAAGAAAATTCAGACGTGATTCATGCCATCCTCTCCACGATTCTTCCATCCATTGGGAGGGATGACATTATATTGACATGCTTGCTTCAATCTGACAGGCGAGTCCCAGTTGACTTAGCGGCAAGCAATCCTGATAGTCGCCGCTGCCCGTGGGTAGTTCGGCTCTCCGACTACATGTACGTCATGTACGTGAAACACAAATTTACGTGCTTTAGCACTCGAGATGTGAACCTCTCGGGGCTTGACCAGGAAACGATCGACAATGTGAGTAATGGGAAAATTTTTATTAATAAAATGCTGAGCAAAGATACGTTTGCTCAATACAAAAGTTTAAAGACAGTTACTCGCGCGATGCAATTCAAATATTTCTGGCACAGCGGAGGTCATTTCCTGGCCAAACTTCGAGACCGCGAGACATCGCAACTAGCTAAAACTGCGGCAGACTTGCAAGCGATCGCAGTGCCTCTTGATGCTGTAAAAAACAATGCCGTTCTGTCTGGAAATGCTGGGGGGGGAGTAAAAAATCTAATCAGATGGCTGACGCGCGCTCACCAGACGATGCGATCACTAATGCAGCCCCATGACTAGAGAACCATCGCGCGAGAAAGGTACGTTGGGAGGGATTTAGAGCAGGATTTTTAAATACCAACTCATTGAAAAAACATATAATTGCGTTCCGCCAATTTTTACTGGCTCATTCCTCGTATCAGCTGTTCGGTGTTGCAAAGTCGCGTCTTGGGCCTAGCGTCGGGAATGATCGCTTTCAAGTTGATGGCTATTCTATCATTAGGCAAGACAGGAATATACAAGGAGGAGGGGTTCTGCTGTATGTACACAACACATGCAAAGCTAAAGTTTTATGTACATCGCCAACTACGCAGGCCAAGGGTAAGCCGCTCGCTCCGGAGTACATAATGTGTAGTATACAGCTTGGAAACTCACCTCCCGTGTTTGTAGCTGTTATTTATAGATCCCGGATGCCGAGCTTATCAACTCTGATCTTGCTGATGCTCTCAAACGGCATTCTGTAGGTTTCATAGATCGAGTGGTCATGGGAGATCTAAACGCGAACATGCTTTCCACAACGATAGAAGCTACTTTTGTGAGAGAACTTGCGTGTAAGCTTAATTTAAAACTAATCGAGCATGGCGTGACTCACCATCATGCCAACGGATCTTACACGTGGATAGACGTAATCTTTATTGACTTTATTGACTGTACTTGACTCGAACAATATGGCGACGACCTTTCAGAATCGGCATAACATAATTGACGTCAACATCGACCTTCCAACATCTCAAAAGCCAACCCTCGGTAGATTTACATACCGAAACTTTAAAGAAATACGGCAAGAAGAACTTCTATCACTCTTGAATTATTCTGCAAATTGCTCGGACGCGGACGTTGACGCCCGACTGCACCAATTCAGCGCAAACATCATGACGGTTTTGGATAAAGTAGCTCCCATCAAAGAATTTCGGCCGCATAAAAAACATCAACTACCGTGATACGCCGAAGATATCTTCGAACGCGAAATCCCGATATTTGGAAGGAATATCAATTCCTCGCGCTTTTATCAGAACAACGCTTGAAAGAAGCGCGAGAGACCTTCTTTCAAAATAAGATATTTGAGGCCCTTGAAAGCGGGAAGGATATCTGGAGAGAATTAAGGAGTCTTCGTCTATTACCACAGACTCGAGCTCAGGAGTTACATGGCTTCTCTCCGGAGGAACTAAATTCGCACTTTGCGGGGGTTTCGGTCTCGGCCGGGGAGTCTGAGGAGGATATGCATGCTATTCTATATTCAGTTAGCGATGAAGGCTTTATCTTCCGTAAAGTCACTTATCCGGACGTGGTCCTAGCTGTCGCACATTTCTCCTCCCAGGCGAAGGGTGAGGACGGGATTTCGCAAAGTGTGATTGCCAAAGCCCTTCCTGTTATAGGCCATCATCTTGTCAATATTTTTAATGTCTTCCTCTCAAGTAGAATCCTCCCTGAATCTTGGAAGAAGGCTCACTTGGTGCCATTAAAAAGGAAATCCATTACATCTGCGGTCACGGACTTTCGTCCAATTGTCCTCTTGAGCTTTCTCTCTAAGGTTCTGGAGAAGATTGTGCATGAACAAATATCGGTTTATTTAAGTTCGAAGAAAATTCTCGATCCCCACCAATCGGGTACGGGCCGGTATAGGCAACAGTAAACAATTACTCACTATCCTGATGCTGTTCGATTTCAGCAAAGCGTTTGACACTATATCACCATCTAAACTACTACATAAACTGATCAGAATGGAGTTCTCCAGGGGGATCGTATTATGGATAAAATCGTATCTTACAGGCCGTAATCAGAAAGTGGTTACGAAGTTAAATGGGAATTCAGATTGACTTACAACCAATCTAGGCGTACCGCAGGGCTCAGTCCTGGAGCCCCTTCTGTTCAGTCTCTACATTAATGACCTTCAAAGCATTTTATCTCATCTTAATAATTCTATTACTGATCTATCAAGGAATAGTGTCAAACACTTATTATATGTTGATGATCTGCAAATTTACACCCAGACCACTAGAGAAAGTCTGCATGAGGGGATGGAGCGCTTGTTTGCTGCAGCTACAGCAGTATCGGCATGGGCCTACGACGGCGCCCTGAGTCTGAATGTTGGGAAGACCAAAGCCATCATTTTCGGATCTGACTACAGCATCAATTTGGCAAACAATATGAATCTTCCTGGTATTGAAATTCGGGATGATGTCTATGTCCCATTTGTCGACACAGTAACTAACCTCGGTATGGTAATGGATTCAAAATTAACATGGAAGTCACAAGTGGATGCAATTAGCCGAAAGACTAACAGAGCCCTTTATGGCCTCAAACTATTTAGATCCTGCACCACCGAGGCGTTACACAAGCAACTTGCGAGCGCTCTTGTCCTTTCTCATTTAGATTACTGTTCTCTGGTCTATCTTGACGTAACAACTGAGCTTCAGCTTAGACTGCAAAGGTTACAGAACTCATATGTGAGGTACATATACGGTTGTTAGTAAGTATGAGCATATCAGCCCATATACGAGTAAGCTTCAATGGCTCGACTTGAGGGGAAGAAGGGCGTATTTCGCAGCGATGTTGATGTATAAATTAGTCAACATGGGATAGCCCGTGTATCTAGCTGCCCTTTTTAAAAAAAATAAGGCAGGAACCTCAGCCAGGACTGATTCCAGGGAGCTCGAGGTTCCACCGTCGCGCACGGACACAGGTTTGAATTCTTTTACATCTCAAGCTGCGCGCCTTTGGAACTCGATTTCTCGCCGCGTCAAGTACCTTTCCTCGATAAACAAATTTAAAACCGCAATTTAAAAAGATCTGCTATGCAAATCAGGTAACTTTGACACTTTGAACAGTATGTAGGTTCGTGACGATGGTCTGATGTAATAAAGACAAGACTGATTAATTTAGTTATGTGATAGACTCTGTGATGATAAGGTATAATTTAGAATAAAATGTAAATATAAAAATTTTGTTTGTTGATATATACACGAAATTCTAAGAAAGAATTATTGACGAGGCGTCTGCGCAAAAATATGTGGTAAGGATAATATGTTTAGCGAATGATATGCGATAATATGTTTAGCGAAATAAGCGATTGTATATTATATGCTGTATTGTACTCTACTTATTTTTTGTGTTCCACAAAAATAAATGATCTATTCTATTCTTATAAGAACTGTGCGTGCCCGTCCTCTTCCCGGAATTACTTACGTTCCCGCTGCCGCACGAAGGCAAGAGCCGCGCGCCGCGATTCCGAGAAGCGCGCCCGGCTCAGCGAAGTCGGTCGCCTCTCGACGCCCGTGAGCACGTTACGCGCCGCACTACACGGAAGACGAAAAGGAGAATCATTTTTCGATTTCCCGCGCACTTATTGCTAATTATCACGCACGCATACACTCACTCTTCAGAACGTTGCCCCACGTTGGGCTGCCATCTATGACACAGTATTTTCGCGCGAAACACAAAACCGCGCGTCCCGAATTAACCGCGCGCGCAACCTCCTACTCGCTCGCTTAAACTCTCTCCTCGCCGAATTTATTAGGCGCCAGACGAGGAGATTACACGCACACGCAATGTACCCGGCTCAAGACTCACTCTCTGCTTGGGGTGGTTCACGTTCAGCTGCTCGGGCAACTTCTCTCTTCCTTCCCCGCTAGGAAGGAATGAATCCACTACCAGCTTTTCCGTTAACGCGTTCGCACGACTAAGTCACACTCTCGACGGCGGCACGTACACACGCACTCTCTCACCACGCGCAGACTTACCTTTCGTTGACGCTCGAGTTTTCACTGCGTGGCCTCGTCTGCCTTCCTCTCAACGTGGCTCTCACTCCCCGGTGCTGGATCACTGTTGAGGTCGTCGGCAAGTCCCTTCCTTTGCGTCGTCTCTGCTTTCTCACTCACACTATATAGGGCACGCACCCATGCTCTCGCTCGCTCAGCGGTCCCAGGAAGACTATCTAGAGAGCGGCGCTCTCTCTCTCTCCTAACCCCCCCCCCCTTTGCGGCGCTCGCGGCGCGCTGCGCCCGAAAATTGTCGTCGAACGCCGTTTAGAGTCCTTTCGCGCTCTCACTCGCACACTCATACTCGACGCCTTTTTCCCGCGTCGCAATATAATAAAAAATCTAGATGATGTTGAATAATCTTTGAAAATCTTGAACTTGATCGTAGTTCTTCCTATTTCTATAATTACAACAGATTCAAGCCAACAATGTGAGAAACAAATCAAATATAATGTAAATTATATTCTTGATGTACCATCTGAAAAAGAAATATAAACAAAATCAACACAAAGGGTCTATGTTCTTTCTTATTTAATAATATTAGGCTTTGAGTTAATATTATTTAGTCATGTAATACTTATCGAATAATCATTTTCGTTTTCCGTCGTTGATTACACAACGATACACGTTCATAATACATACAAAATAACAATCTATCCATATCCCTAATTGCTCCATAATTAATACTGACAACATACTGACCCACTCTCTCTTTCTCTCCATCTCTCCCCATCACATTCAAGAATCGAGCGCAATAGCGCCGCGCTTCATTCGCAGTTAGTACTACCCTAGTGGAAATCAATTTTGTGAATCACTGTAAATAATTGAAAATAATTGTTTGATTTTAGACGTAAATAATGGTTATTTACAGTTACTTACAGTTATTTACAGTTATTTACTGTTATTTACTGTTATTTATAGTTATTTACAGCTATTTACAGTTATCTCCAGTTTTGTAAAATAATAATTGTAGAAATGAAGGTACTGATAAAAGCTATTAACAGTTATTAACAGTTTTTTACAGTTATTTACAGATATTTACAGATATTTACGGTTTCTTACAGTTATTTACAGTTATTTACAATTTTGTTGATGCGAAATAAAATTGTTGTTATAGCTAAAAAAAAAAAAGGATTGGTGCCGGGAGGTTGGACTTGCTGTTAACCCTGCAAAAACGGTGCTAGTCAACTTCATGAGTAGGTATAAAGTAAAACCGCTAGGAGAAATTCGGTTGTTTGGGGAGAGCTTGTCGATCTCAAAACAGGCGGAGTATTTGAGAGTCATTTTTGACTCGAAACTGAATTGGGCAGAGCAGCTGGGAGCAGCTAAAAGGAGGTTCATAGCCTCCTGCTGGGCATGTTGGAGAGTCTTTGGCTTCACGTGGATCCTCAGGCCGCACATGATCCTGTGGCTTTTTACCGCTGTGCTGCGCCCCAGGTTGCTTCATGGGGTTATAGCTTGGGCAACCAGGTGTGAGCGAAAGGGAAACACTAGGATTCTGGACTCGATCCAGAACCTGATGCTCAGAGGCATCACGGGAACGCGTGCTTCAGTGCCCCTGAGAGCCAAGGACAGGCTGCTTGGCATTCCGCCTCTGAGACTGGTAGTCAAGTCGGAGGCCTGCAGAGCAGAAACACGAGTCCTAAGTGACCTGAGAAGATGACAACATTTGTATGGGGAGCTGGTGGATGTCGTGGAAAAGGATCTGATAGCTTTTGGTAGGGATAGGACATCTAAAAAGTTTGCCTTTGGCAGGAACTTTGAGGTGACCATTCCTGTAAGGACAAACTATGACGAGTTGCCCGCAACCAGGAGGACCTGGTTTGGTAAACGGATGGCTCTAAGAGTGAGGTAAGTACTGGGGCAGCGACATGGCTAAAGGGCAGCACGACTGAGTTTGTCCTTTGGCAGGACTCGCATATCATCGTTTTCTAGGCAGAGGTAAGAACAATAAGGGAAGAAACCTTGATCTCAGACGGGTTAGAGGGGAAGTGGATCACCATCTGCTCGGATAGCCAAGTGGCACTTCGGGCGGTGGGGGTTGCGGAGTTTCACTCGGAAGAGGCGTGGAACTGCAGGGTAGCATTAGATAGGCCATCCCCCTTTAACAGGGTTACTGTGTATTGGGTGCAAGGGTACGCGGTAGTAATCGGCAACGAAAAGGCGGCTCGACTGGCAAAAAGGAACGCGACTCGATGTCCGGCGCTGTACCGCAGGGTACCAATGGCAGAGAGCGTGTTGAAAGGAGCGCTTGACAGTTGGACAACTGCGAAGGCGGCAGAGGAATGGCAGCGCTTGACGAACTGCAGATAGGTGAGGCACCTCTTGGGGGAAGAGGCTCCAACCGCTTCGTGTAAGGAGATCCTAAGGCTCCCCAGGAGGAGCATCAAAGCAGCGGTAGAATGGTTTTCAGGTCATTGTAAGGTCGGACACCACCTATATAGGTTAGATCTCATGAATACGGATCGGTGCAGGAAATGTGGGGAAGAGGAGGAAACCTCAGCTCACCTTCTGTGTCGCTGCCAAGTGATGGTAGCAATCGGACGGATCTAGCATCTATATGCAAAGCGACCGTACTGATCAAGGCTAAGGTGGGTAGTGGGTGATAAACCAGGTGTAAAGCACAACGGGACTCGGCCTGAGTGCTAGGAAGGCAAGTCCCCAAAAGGAGCCGCTGACCGTCCCCGCTACCATTATGACTATGATTATGACTGCACAGTTATTCACAGATATTTACAAATCCTTACAATGATTTACACATTTGTGAATTAATAATTGTAGAAAAAGTACTAACAACAGTTATTAACAATCATTTACAGTTCTCTGCTATTATTTGCAGTTATTTACAATTAGTTACAGTTATAAACAGTTTTTTTTATAGTTATTTACAGTTATTTACAGATATTTATAGTTATACACATTTAAGTTTTTTTTGCTATAATAACAATTTTATTCCGCATCAACAAAATTGTAAATAACTGTAAACAACTGTAAGAAACTATAAATATCTGTAAATAACTATAAAAAACTGTAAATAACTGTTAATAACTTTTATCAGTACCTTTATTTCTACAATTATTATTTTACATAACTGGAGATAACTGTAAAAAACTGTAAATAGCTGTAAATAACTGTAAATAGCAGTAAATAAATGTAAATAGCAGTAAATAAATGTAAATAACTGTAAATAACTGCAAATAACTGAAAATAAACGTTATTTACATCTCAAACAATTATTTTCAGTTATTTTCAGTTATTTTCAGTTATTTACCGTTATTCACAGTTATTCACAGTTTTTTATAGTTATTAAGATTCATTTCCGCTAAGGTAACTATATAACTATATGGAGATATTTCTGATACGATTTGACAGTAGCTGGATCCACAAAAATCTTCCCCCAGGCTGCGAAAAATTCTCACTAGACACTGAAGGAAATAGTAGATTATGCACCAGGGACGCAAAGTGTATCATTCTTGGCGAGTGTGAGCTTCGGGGCCAAACGCAGCGAGGCCGCCAAAGCTCGCACTCGAGGGAATGATACATTTTGCGTTCGTGGTAGCATATACTACTTCTTTGTCCAAATGCCGCAAAATGACTTTTCGCATAGTCTTTCCGTATAGAGGCCGCGAAATACTAAATGTATTTTGTGATCTAGGCCTTACATTTAGTATTTCGCGGCCTCTATACGGGCCGCCAAAATTCATTTTGCGGCCTGAGGACAAAAAAAAATTATTATTTTGATTTCGCTTGGACGAAAACTTTATAGCTTCAATACGGAAGAATCTTTCACAATGAAATTATACAGGTAGAATGTAAATGAAAAATGTTCCAATTAAGTATCGCATGCGCGGTATCTCCGTATATACAAAATGATAAGTGAAATATGACCAAAAAAAAGTAAGGTTAGAAAGCCATTCCAATGTATAAAGGGTGCGTCGTCGTCCCGCTTACTCGTCCATCACTTCGTTCCTTATACTCGCCAAGTAGGGCACTGCCGCGCCCTTTGATTTCCGAGGATGAAATATTGCAATCAGTTGGAACTGTAATCAATAATACAGATGACTGGGACACCTGGTAAAAAAAAACTATTAAAATGTATTAAATTTAATAGATTTTAATACTAATATAATCGGTTTTAATACATTAATCTTTTTTAATCGGGAATAATCATAATCCCAATTAATACGGTTTAGTTAATAGGTTTTGATACAGTTTAATCGAGTTTAATGTCAATCATTTTTCAATATCATAAACTAATGTTAATCTGTTTTAATACATACTTCAAAGAAATCTTTTTTAATCTAATACTATTCAATTGGACATAATTCAATTGTTATTTGAATATGTCTAATCTGATTAAATACTAAGAAAGCTAATAGGATTTAATATACTGAAATACATAGTTTTAAATATATAATCTGCTTTAATTCACTTTTCTACCTGAATCTTATAAGACAGTAATATATATTAATACTTATTCTTGTAATCTGTTTTAATTTAATCCTTTTTAATCGAGAATAATCCTAATCCAATTTAATACGGTTTATTTAATAGGTTTTGAAACTATTCAATCAACTTTAATACCAATCATTATTTTTGTATCATAATCTTTAACATGTTTTAATACGTACCTAAGCAAAAATTTTAAAAAGTAACTGCAGGTAAATGTAAAAAATGTAAAAAAATGTAAAAGAAGTATTAAAAAGTGTAAAGAAGTGTAGACTAATGCTGGATTTAGGACTTTTTTTTACATTTTTTTTACTCTTTTCTACACTTTCTTTACACTTTTGTACATTTTTTACACTATCTTACATATTATATCTATCTTACATATTATTTTTTTATATTTTATTTTATTTTCCTTGATACTTCTTTTACAGTTTTAAGGCACGACCGCTACTCGGGAGAGCCTTATAATTTCACCGGAGCGAAATTTGTCGGAATTCAAATCATGAAAATTTAATGCATAAAAACCATTTTCCACTCACAATGAGTGCGTTTTAAGTGTTTTCTGAGATGTATGTATGTCTGTGCGTCTGTATGTAATCAAGTTACCTGATTATCCCAATGATTTTTTGATCGATTCCATCGGGATTCCAGAAAAATACTCCTTTAATTATATCTACCCGGTGGTGCTCTACCGAGAAAGATCAATGGAAAACTTTAAAAATGGGAGCACAAAGAAACATTTCAAAAAATCGATTTTTAAGCTCAATGTCTAGAAAAATTAATTGTAAGTTAATATCTACGGGTCTATCTGCTAAAACTAATTAAAAGAAAACTTTTCTCTGTTGGACATATGTTGCTAGGAATAACATTATATTTGCCAATACAACTGCGAAAAACGGCAAAAAAGGTAAAAAATGGACGATTTCGGCTATAAGTTGACAGGATTTGATTTTACACAAAAATGTTAAATACAAAAGTTGTAGATAATATTTAAACAAAACTTTTTCCCATTTAACATTTTCATGAAAATCAGTGCCTGACCAGTTAGACCTGTAAAACGATTTTAAACGCCTAAATATACATAAAATGGACGATTTTCGGCTACAACTTGACTGGATTTGATTTAATACAAAAATGTTGAATACAAAAGTTGTAGATTATAATAAAAGAAAACTTTTTCCCATTTAACATTTTTATGTAAAATCAATGCCTGACCAGTTAGACCTATAAAGCGATTTTAAACGCGAAAAAATACGTAAAATGGACGATTTTCGGCTATAACATGACAGAATTTGATTTAATACAAAAATATTGAATACAGAAGTCGTAGATTATAATAAAACAAAACTTTTTCTCACTTAACATTTTCATGTACAATAAATGCATGACCAGTTAGACTTATAAAAATGATTTTAAACGCCTAAATATACATAAAATGGGCGACTTTCGGATATAACATGAAAGGATTTGATTTAATACAAAAATGTTGAATACAAAAGTTGTAGATTATAATAACACAAAACTTTTTCTTATTTAAAATTTTCATGTATAATCATTTTATGACGAGTTCGACCTTTAAAAACGAAGTTCATTGCCAAATATACCTGAAATAGTCTATTTTCGTTTACTGTTCAAAGATTTTCCTTTACACAGAAATGTTAAATACAAAGCATATAGATAACGTTTAAATAAAACTTATTTCCGATTAACATTTTTATGTACAATCATTTCTGAATCATCTAAACGTATAAACACGATTGTTAATGCCTCAATACACCCCGTATAATGAATTTTCGTTTATTATTTAACAGGATTCGATTTGACACAAAAATATTCGATACAATAGCTATAAATAAGAGCAGAAAAATCGATGTAACATTCCAAAGATAATATAATTACAGAAACACAATAATAAGATAAAAAATTACATTTGATTACAATATTTAAATATTAAATAGGTAGTAAGCATGGAGACTGTCCAGAAGCTGCTGGAGAAGCAGAAAGCAGAAATAAGGACAGAAATGCTCGATAATCTGAGAAGGACTCAGACTGAAATCTTTGACAGGCAAGTTGAAATAAACAAGCAGTTGATGGACGACTTGGTCAATAATTTAAGCCATTTGGAGAAAATGTGCGTCCCAGCATCAAAAGTTTGAAAATCAAAGAAGTAAGAGCTGCCTGCTAGTGGTGAGAATGAGACTTCAAAAGAGAGAGAAAAGATGAAGAGAGAGAAAGAAAAGCCAAAAATAATCTCTGAGGTGAAAATGTTGAACAGTCCGTTCATCACGAAAAGTGAGAGTGGAGTATGCAGTCACGGGCAAAGCTGCTCTCCAAAGGCCGGACAGGGCATACTTGGCCTTTTCACAAGAAGAGATAGACAAGCTGCCAAATATGAGTGGTAGAGAAGGAGAAAATGTAAAAAGTGCACCGGATCCAAGATGAGCTCCGATTCAAGCTTGCAAGCTCACTCAAATCTCACAAATCGACTCCAGAGGAGGGAGAGATCGTGGAGACAGAGAGCGAGGAGGATTGGGACTTACCGGAGGGTAAAAAGAAAAGACGAGTGAGAACTAAAGATGAGGTAAGCAAAGACATTCTAAATACTAAACAAAGTAACAAATTGAGAGAGATAGAAATAGAAAAATACATTGACGGGAGAGTAAATGAGAAGGTAGATTCATTTTTGAAGGAAAAGAGTAGATTGAATGAGAGCACGAATTCTGTAATAAATTTGACAGATAAAATTCAAGTTGAAGTGTCAGAAAAAAATGTCTGGCACTAATAAAATGTATAAATTGACAGCAAACTTAAAGTTGAAATGTTTGAGGACTATTTGATGTCCGGATTAAAAACAAAAGACTGGAGTATATTTTAGACGTAAGGAAATACACTAATGTTTTAGAAACAAAATTGACAAGTGATAAAAAATAGAAAGACAGATATAATAATAAATCACATTGATATTAAATATTATACTAAGATAGTTTATCTTAGAGAGCCACGGGAGCTTATAAATAAATTGAAAGAATATAAGAGACTAGAAACTAGAACGACTAGTGTATCCGCTAGAAAGGATGTGTATGACTCAAAATCTAATCCTAAGAAGGAGAAAGCTGCAGAACCCCGGGCTTAAAGGAAAAGTAAAGGAGTACGAAAATGTACAAGACGCAGGCAAAATGACAGAAAAAGAGAAACTTGACACATTCATGCATGCTGTAGTTAAGTCTGTTCCCCGTGTAGAAGTGTTTGTTTGAGCAGACAAACTACGGGAAAGAATGCGACGTATGCAGGACTGAAAGATTATCTGTTACAGGTTGAATCAGCGACAGCAGCGTCACCCAAAGACACAGTAAAAACAGCCATATTGGCTCAAGGAGTTTTTCAGGCCCAAAGCAGCCGCGGCAGAGGCAGTGGTGGTGCTGCACCATCTGGCTCATCTTTGATGGCAGCAGGAGAGAAGGACGACGAAGATGGAGAGAGAGAAGCTAAGAAAATAAAATTTTCTGTCAGTGAGAAAAAATTACAAATTGAGAGATAGCAAAGTAAATAATAGCCTTGAGGAGAAAAATAGAAATGTGATAGTAAAATTTATAGCAGTTCAGACGTGACTGAGCACTTAAGTAAAATGAAATTGATTTTGAGATGTTAAATAGGAATAATAATCATTTGATTAAATGCGCTAATAAAGAAATAAAAATTAGATCAGAAACAGGTAGAGAATTTATGTTAAATAAAACACCAAAATGAAACAACGGGCGATGCTATCAAAATTACTTTATTGGTTGACGACGTTTCGGCTACATTATAGTAGCCCTTTTCAAGTCACTATAAAATAAGAACAATATTTGGTGTTATCACTATTTATACAAAAATTACGTTGAATAAAATTAACAAAACTTACAAAATTCGACATACAGATATAGTCTAAAGAAATAATCACAATTGAATAACAATAAGTCATAATTAGAAATTTGTATACGTCTGTAGTCGATACGACGTCTATTAGTAAACTGAGGAATAGTGATGTAAGGCCGAAACTCCAGCAATTATAAACACATGTATACAATCAAAAGCTCAGAGAAAAATAAAATTACAAAATATGAAATAGACGGGTAATATGCAAGTATTATAACAAATAATAAATGAAATTTCTAAAAACAGATTTTAAATTTTGGATTCTTGCATTCTATTAGGCCGAATCCATTTCAAATCAGGTGGTCCGTGTATGCCTATGTCACCGATCATTTTGGAATGAAACTATTCATGTTCTTCTCCAAAAATTATTTGACACGTATTTTTTTATTTTTTTGTTTTATCAAAATTTCATGCGTTCAGCGATACCGAAAAATTCCGAGAAAATTCTTACTTAGAAAAAAAATTTTTCAATGTAATTTTCAAACGGCTACGGTTTCACCAGTTTTTTATGCTTTTAAGCGTGTAACAGATAACTTTACTCAGTTTTGAGCCCTCTTTCACGTTCTCTATAATATTCAAAAAAAAAATGCACGAGTTATGCACTTTTTACTGAAAAATGCATTTTTCTCGAAAACCCCAATTTTTTTTTGCACAATTTTCGTATATCGTGATAGAGGACCTAAATACCTATCTAGATGTATTTGTGAGATTCAGAACATTTGCACTGGGATAGCGATTACTAATGAAATAATACAGAAACAAATTCTTCACGCTTAACGCTTATATATAATCAATGATATTAGAGTCAATATAAAGGTATTTATCTTTGTGCGTATGTAATATACAGGTACACATAAGTATGTATTTATTTTTTATTTGCGTCTTTTAGATTTTTTATTTTTATACCTTTTTTTTATTTTTATACCTATTTTACTACCTTTGTTTTTCTGCTTCATTGCTCTTAATTCAGTAAGCGGACGATCAGCGGTCTTTGCTGTCAAACAATGTACTTTATCATCACATGTTTTTTCAACACATATATGAGTTTTTTGAATTCCAGGATACTTTGGAGTTGTAAGCCAATCAATGTTTTTTTCTTTTCTGAATTGTTCTATTTCAACATCTCGTAAATGTATTATTACAATAGCATCAGTATATTTTTGAACATATATTGCAAAATCATTTGCGTTTTGAACAGTTTCTTCAAGGGCCTCTCGAAGATTATGCGAAGTACCATAATGCTTTATAAGTCCACCCACACCATCTACAGCTCCTTTGTCGTGCCCAGTAGCAGAAAACACCCATTTTATATCATACGGTGCTCGTTTTAATTCATCTAATTGAAAGCGATTTTTAAAGTGACTAGCGGCGCCGTCGGATACGATGGTAATTTTTTTAATTGAATCACAACAATTTTCTTTCAAGAATTTTATAATTTTTTTACTGCTAGCAAAGCATACGCTGAATCATGTTTTCGGTCATCACTTATGACTGCGAAACTTTGTCCCGAATCCCCTTGATAAGACACTGCTGTGAAAATAGAAATTTGTTCATTAACCGAATGATTTCTTTGAACAGCTTTATTATGAATCACAGCCTAGTTTTCAGCGAAGTCTATTTGAAGAACTAAATGATGTGGGTCTTTTTTAGCATTTTCTCTTTCTGCTTTTATAGCTTTGCGTTGTATATTTTTTACATACATGTGAATACTAACCTTCATGGTCCAAACCGAAAGTTCATATTTAAAAGCAGAAATTGACAGTGTTTTTTTAATCAAGTTTCCATTATCCCACAAAGCATATGTAATTTCTTCTGTGCCTTCTATATCTTGGAGTTTTAAAACATAAATAGTAATCCCGTTACTGCCTGGACAAATTTTACATTCTTGTAAATAGCATAAATCAGATGGCTCAGAACACATTGTTGCGTTTATTATTTGTGACCGAATTTCATCCAACTCGGTAACGTTACTCCTTCTGAAATTAATCAAGCTCGTAAGAAATAAATTATAATTTTCGCAATAGATACAGAGACAAACTTCTTTGATGGGGAAAAGTAAGACATATTTTGGTCGCATACTATAAAACTTCGATTTACCAATTCTCAATTCGGGATAATCATTTTTAAATGCTTTATACGTTGCTTTCAGACCGAGCAAGAAAACGTTTAACTTTCTTCTCTTTCTTATCATTTATTTTAACGATAATAACGTCACTCTTATTGGGACTCTGTCTTGAACAATTAAAATCGTCATTTATATAATATTCCATGACAATTTTTCGGTCCTTTCATCAATTGGATGGCCTGTGTATGCTTCTGGTTCGGAATAAACTCCCTTTTCTTGTGCAAGATTTTTCACTCTTTCTATCATGTACATTGTTATGTCTCGAAATAAGGGTGAAATTTCATTTTTCGTTAAGGATGAGGGTAGCAAAGTCAGAATTTTTATTTTTTCTGATGCCGTAGAACACTTTTGCAAGGCTAAACCAAGATTTTGTATCTATTCTGTACAATGGCATACAGTTGATTCGTTTGCTGTTATAGAAACGTCATAAACTTTGTTCAACTTCACATCAAGGGTATTAGACAATGTTGAAAGTATATTTTTTTTCTTCTTTTTTACGTAATTTTCAAGTGATTTTTCACTTATAAGATTTTTTCTCTTAAGAAGCGATACAGAATCTAAGAAAGATGTACTTATTTCATTATTAAATTCTTCGATGCGTTCTGGAGTACTTGGTAAAAAATCTTCATCTCTATCAACTACGTTGTCGGTAACTTCATTATCCGTTATAAATTCATTGTCAGTGCTACTCACCAATTTTAAAGTACGATTGTAACAATGTTGACACAGATATGTAGATGGTGTCAAGGGTAAATTAGGTTAGAGGTGCTTCAATGGATGAGCAAGATCCTCAAGTTGTTTGAAACGTAAGGAACTAGATTTGTAACAGATTTTTTTGTGCTTGTGTAAAAAGTCTGCACATTTGATTCTCTCCGTTGAGTAATATTGAGACATCTTAGTTGAGTTGATAAGGTGTAAATATGTAATAATTTTCCAAAAGATGATGGTTTTAACCCATTAATGCGCAAATGTACATTTTTGTGCACACATTTTCAAGTACAGAATTCTATTGGAAAAACAGAGTCATTTTTATCCAAAATCCTATATAGGGGATTTTCGGGGGTGCTCTTTCAGAATCTGCAACTTATTTTGTAAAAAAAAGTCAGTAAGTGTATTATTTTTGAGTTTTTTTAAAAAAAAGTCAAAAAATTTAATAAAATTTTTTTTTTCAAATCAATTTTTGTTACTGTTTCTCTTTTTGGATAATCATATTACCGCCAGAAATTGCGGTCCGAATGTCTGGCGTTTCCAAAACACTGGTTGTGAATCTTTTTTCCCCTTTTAGCTTTTCCAAAATGGCGGGTTTTGTGAAACAGCGTAATGTTAAATTTCATGATTTTTTTTCTCGAAATGTATGAACTTAACGAAAAAATGTTATAGAACAAAAAATGCTTGGAATCACTCAAAAAATGCGTATGAATTTTTTCAGAAGTTTCTAAACCAATTTTGAATTTTTTATTTTTAACATTTTTGAAAAATTAAAAAAATGTCTCAAAAACTTCTGAAAACAAAAATCATACGTGTTCTTTGAATGATTCTAAGCTCTTTTTATTCTATAAAATTTTTTCGTAAAGTGTATTTTTTTCGAGAAAATAGTATATTACGCACCAAGGGAGGAAAAAACTTGGAAAAAACTTCCACAGCTCGTGTAAATTGCCACCCGAGCCGAAGGCGAGGGTGGAAAACACGAGCTGTGGGCTGGCCAATTTTACTCCCGTGGAGCGTATACTATTTTTTTGCCTAGCGAGGCCGAAAATACAACCTTCGCGATCGGGCGCCGGGAGCGAAAGTGGTACTTTCGGCTCGCTAGGCAAAAAAAAAATTTTGAAATTATGCGTTACATAAACACACAAAACGTTGAATGGATTGAAGACTGTATAATCATCACTCTGCCACTATAAATATGTAGTAAAATATAGCGTTGCCCAGTTCTAACCATGGGGAGGTAGACGATGCAAGAGAACCTTCTTCTTCTTTTTTTATATATTTTTTTTATTTTTTATATTTTTTATATTTTTTATATTTTATTCTATTCTTTTGAATGTATAGAGAAAACAGTTTTTACAAAAATGTAAACCACACACCTTGCAGAGCTTTCTAGTTCTTAGAGAACATTAGTTTGTTAGAACAGTTTCTTTGACTTGCGGATTGAACTGCATTACTGAATTTGGGCTTTACATGTTTTTCTTTTTCCAAATAGCTTTTAGCAATAGCCATACAAACATCTTTAGTACCTATTTTTTTGCTCTTACCTACTGTTACAACATTGTACAAGACAGTGGGTCACTTGGGTCATTTTTATCAGAGGTATCCAAATAGCAATTATCAACGCCACTGTCTTGTACAATGTTGCAACAGCAGGTAAGAGCAAAAAAATAGGTACTAAAGATGATTGTATGGCTATTACTAAATGCTATTTGGAAAAAAAACATGTAATGACAAATTCAGTAATGCCGTTCAGTCCGCAAGTCAAAGAAACTGTTCTAACAATGTTCTCTAAGAACTAGAAAGCTCTCCAAGGTGTGTGGTTTACATGTTTGTAAAAACTGTTTTCTCTCTATACATTCAAAAGAATAGAATAAAATATAAAAAATATAAAAAATATAAAACATAAAAAAAATATATAAAAAAAAAGAAGAAGGTTCTCTTGCATCGTCTATCTCCCCGTGGTGAGAACTGGGCAACGCTATATTTGACTACATATTTATAGTGGCAGAATGACGATGATACAGTCTTCAATCCATTCAACGTTTTGTGTGTTTATGTAACGCATAATTTCAAAATTTTTGTTCTCGAAAAAAATACACTTTACGAAAAAATTTTATAGAATAAAAAGTGCTAAGAATCATTCAAAGAATACGTATGATTTTTTTCAGAAGTTTTTGAGACATTTTTTGATTTTTCAAAAATGTTAAAAATTAACAAATTCAAATTTGGTTCAAAAACTTCTGAAAAAATTCATACGTATTTTTTGAGTGATATTAAGCATTTTTTGTTCTATAACATTTATTCGTTAAGTTCATACATTTCGAGAAAAAAAATCACGAAGTTTAACATTACGCTGTTTCACAAAATCCGCCATTTTGGAAAAGCTAGAAGGGGAAAAAAGATTCACAACCAGTGTTTTGGAAACGCCAAACATTCGGACCGCGATTTCTGGCGGTAATATGATTATCCAAAAACAGAAACAGTAACAAAAATTGATTTGAAAAAAAAATTTTATTAAATTTTTTTACTTTTTTTTTAAAAAACTCAAAAATAATACACTTACTGACTTTTTTTTACAAAATAAGTTGCAGATTCTGAAAGAGCACCCTCGAAAACCCCCTATATAGGATTTTGGATAAAAATGACTTTGTTTTTCCAATAGAATTCTGTACTTGAAAATGTGTACACAAAAATGTGCATTTGCGCGTTAATGGGTTAAATAAGACGAGATGTGTGATATACAGCAGAAACCGAACTTTTCTTTGTAAATGTTAAGTCAAACCATATCCATCTAGCGGACAAATGTACTAGTACATAAACTCATACAAGTAGGCGCACGTACATGTATATGTACGCACAAAGATAAACATCTCTATATTGACTGTAATATCATTGGCTATATATAAGCGTTAAGCGTGAAAAATTTGTTTCTGTGTTATCTCATTAGTGATCGCTATCCCAGCGCAAATGTTCTGAATCTATCTCACAAATACAAAAATATAAGGAGTTTCCAACATGGCGCCGGGAGGCAAGGAGCCGCCCGATACCATCCTCACTAAATTCTACAAATGCCACCCAATATTAAAAGTAGGAGCGGTATTGTGTTTATTGGGTGAAAATTTTTATCACACTAATGAAATAGTGACAAAGTATAATGCAGGATGTCCAGTGAAACTCATTAGTAATTCACTAATGATTTGCCAGGACCATCCCAACGTGGCTTTAACCTCAAACTTGCCATATGGCGCGCTAAGCAGCAAGGCCAAGCAATTAATAGCACAGATCAAACTTACAACGAAGGAGCAAATCAAACAAGAAATAATCAGTGAAATAAATCTGGAAACACTCAACAACAAACAACAAGGCCATAACGAGACAATCTACGAAGAGTTTAATGAAATTGAATCGCTAAAAATAGAAAACCAACTGCTAAAACAGCTAAACTTCGACTTACAAGATAAAAACAAAATCTTAAACGAATTACTTACCAAGGAAAAACAGAGCAAAAACAATAACTCCAAGACCTACGCAGAAGTTACATTTAAGGAAAAACCAAAAAGCAAAAGAGTGCCAAAATTGATTATTAAAAAAGCAGACAAGAAAGACAGTACTGACGTAGAAAAGACAGTCTTACAACATTTAACTCAAGATATAACAATTCAAACAAAAAGTGTAGCATGCAAGAACAATGATACAGTTATTATAAACTGCATGAATGAGGAAAATATTAATTCACTTGTGAATACACTGGGAGAAAAACTGTAAAGCAATTTTAAAATAGAAAAAGAGCAAATTAACAAACCTAAACTAAAGGTAATTGAGATTGATATTGATAATAGTGATGATAGTGAGATCGAACTAGACATTAATCAGAGAAATTTTAATAACATTGAAGACAAATGCAAAGTTCTTCACGTATACAAGAACGAAAGAACAAATAGAAAATGTGCAATTATTGAGGTAACATCTAATATTTATAAACTTATTAAAGATAACAAGAGCAGATTATTTGTCGGACACCAAAGTTGTAGAGTTTATGACATAATAAACACTACTCCGTGCAATAAATGTTCGAGATTCGGGCATAGCAGTAAAAAATGTACCAACAGTGCTACGTGTAATAAGTGTGCAGAAGCCCACGAAACCTCTAAGTGCGCAAGTATAACAAATAAATGTGCAAACTGTGACTATAGTAATAAAAAGTTCAATACCAAATATAATATTAACCGCAGTGCAATTGATAGTGAGCTTTGTGAAATATTAAAATCAAAAATCAAAAAATACATTGAAATGACTGATTACCCGACGCAACCTACCTACCTTTAGTAAGGTAGAAAAACTACAATATCAGCGGACGGCACCGATTAGGAGAGCGAGACTTACGAGTACTGACTCGTCAACTTCGCAAGCATCACGTAACATGGAGAATACAACACCAATACGAAACCTGGTGACAGCAACTTCAACTAACCAAAATGAATAGCAGTATTAATATAATTGATGATTTACAAAACAATATAATTTATAGAGACTGTAAATGCGATAACATTGGTGAACTAAACAAACGTATGGCTTTAGAGAAGGAAGTAATTTTGAATGTAAATATTAGAGGCCTAAATGCAAATTTTAATAACTTACTTGTATTCATTAAAAACCTTGTTATAAAGCCATGCATTATAGTTTGAAGTGAAACCAGAAAACTTGAACACCCTGAATCTTTTAACATAGCAAGGTACAAAATGTACTATAATCACGGTAATATTAATCAAAATGATGGCCTGGTAGTTTACATAAGTGAATACATTAATGAAACTACGGAAATTTTAGATATAAATAACCTCAAAATAATTAATACAAAAATTGCAATAGAAAATGATAAAGAAATAATATTATCTGCATTATATAGATGCCACAATATAAAAAAGACTGAATTCATTATAAATCTCAAAAAATTAATAGAGCATAACAAAATATATAAAAATAACCTGATCATGGGAGATTTTAACTTTGACATTTTAAATCAAGAAACAATTAATCAAGAATTTTTACATATACTCTTGGAAGATGGTTATTGTCCAGGCTTTTGTAATATTACCAGACCATCTGATAAAACAGGTAACTCAGGAACTTGCATAGACAATATTTTTATTAAACTAGATAAAATAGCCTATAAAACATTCACACTCAGAGTACCACTAACAGACCATTTCCCACTATTTATGTCATTAAATAAGATAAGAACAATTGAAAATGTACATAATAGAAATAGCATAAATCACAGTAAACTCAAGGCAGTTGCCTCCACTATAAATTGGAGTGAATTGTCACAAATAAACAACACGAATATTGCTTTAAATAACCTGATTGATAAAATAAAAATATGTCTTAGCAAAGCTGAAATTACCAAAAAAACAAATAATACTAACTACATGAAACCAAGGAAAGATTAGGTAACAAAGGCAATTATGATATCATGTAAAACCAAAGAAAAACTGTATAAATTATGGAAAAAAGATTCTAATAATAATAGAAAAAGAGAAGAATATAGGAAATTTACGAATATCCTTAAGGATATTATAATTAAAGCAAAGGAATTGTATGACAAAAAACTTATAGAATCAAGCATGAATAATATGAAGAGTATGTGGAATGTGATTAATCAAAAACTTGGAAAAACTAGTAAAAAGAAAAATAACATCAACTATGTAATAGAAAACAACAAGAAAATATCAGAGCCTAAAGAAATTGCTGAGCATTTGAACAAATATTTTTGTAACATTGGCAAAAAGTTAAGTGATAAAATAAATCCCCCGGTAAATGAGGAGATTAAACTCCCTCCAATGAACAGCAAAAGTATATTCTTTGAGCCAACAAACCAGCATGAAATAGAAAATATCATAAATAACATGGAAAACAAAAATGGAAGAAATGATAATATTAATGCCAAGACATTAAAAACCCTGGTCGAATTCTTAGTAGACCCCCTAACCCACATCTTTAACCACTGTATAGATAAGGCCATCTGGCCAGATGCCTTGAAAATAGCAGATGTAATACCCTTACATAAATCAAAAGAAAAGCATATTGCCAATAATTACAGACCTATATCTCTTATTTCTAATATAGCAGAAGTACTAGAAAAAATAATTCATAAAAGAATAATTACTTTTATCAACAAATGTGAAATACTTGCCAAAAATCAATATGGTTTTAGGAAAAACAAGAGTACAAAAGATGCGCTAACACTAATATCAAATGTAATATATGGTAAGTTAGATAAGAGTACACCAATTGCCATAATTTTTGTGGACCTCGCCAAAGCTTTTGATACTGTAAATCATCAAATATTACTAGATAAACTATATAATTACGGTGTCAGAGGAAGTGCCCATAATCTAATAAAAAGTTATTTAGATAACAGACTACAAAAAGTAAAATTAAATAATGCAACAAGTCATCTCGAATCTGTCAACGTCGGTGTTCCACAAGGAACAATTCTGGGACCACTTCTCTTCTTACTATATATCAATGACCTGCTTGATATCCCGGAAGATACGCTAGTCTCATACGCAGATGACACAGTAGTAGTGACGTCGGCTAAGACGTGGAAAGAAGTTGAAACCAAAATGAACGAAACACTACTCAAAATATCAGTATGGCTAGCTCTTAACAAGCTTTCCTTAAACACGGACAAAACAGTATACATTGAATTTGGGAATCAAGTTGACAGCACACCAAAAAATTTAGACATAAATATACAAGGCACAAAAATCAAAAGAGTTGATAATACCAAATATTTAGGTATAATCTTCGATAGTTACATGAGATGGAACGAACACTGCCAATATATATACAACAAAACGAAATATCTCATTTTCGTATTCTATAAGCTATCGAAACTTATGACGACTGATACTCTAAGGATGATTTATTACGCCCTCTTTCACAGCATAATTTCATATGGAATTATAGCATGGGGAGGAGCGTATTCTAACAGTAAAAACCTGCTCATTAAACTACAGAACAGAATACTTAAAATAATCAATAAAAACAAATTTGCAGTCGACAAAAATCCTATGAGCATAGATCAAATTTTTACTTATGAATCACTGTCTTATCATTACGAAGTCTTACAGTCATCATATATAAATTCCAATAGCAACACTAGAAACAGAAGTATACAGATTCCAAAAAGATACTTGACCGTTAGCATTAAGAACAGTTATATTAGAGCAATAACACATTTCAATAACCTACCAAATGATTTAAAAACAATTAGAAACAAACTAAGCAGAAAACCAAAACTAAAGCAATGGATACGAGAATGTACCTGATGCATCAAGAGTATAATTTATTAATTTATATTGGAAATAAAACCCACTACTCTCTTTAAAGTAAACAATTATGACTATTAATTTTAATAAAATAGATTGTAATCAAGTAAAATCGCTGTTTTATGAGATTTATGGTAGAGGATAAGTATCAGTTTTCAAGCATACGTCTGCAGAATCCAGTGAACTAAAACCACCCAGAAGGCAAGAGAATATCAAGTATACTTTTCCTACATTGGAA
Organism: Torymus aiolomorphi; assembly: GCA_036365515.1. Lineage (NCBI taxonomy): Eukaryota > Metazoa > Arthropoda > Insecta > Hymenoptera > Torymidae > Torymus > Torymus aiolomorphi. Next base: position 172,716,311 of record CM070873.1, read on the forward strand.
GTCCATGGGGAAACAGCTTATCTTGATAAAATGATACTTGACATTCGCACATACATTTGTGCAAATGGTTTGTGCATCTTACAACATAACCGTTCACATCGACGTATATCGAACTATAACTGGAATAAAAATAAAAAAAGTCACTAATGAAATACAAAAATTTTGATAGTTATTAATGTTAAAAATTTATATAAATTGTTACTAATTTTAAACACTGTTAAATTTTCATACAAATTTTATAAACACATACCAAAACTGAGAGTGGGCTCTGCTTAATATTCCTAGGAATATTAAGCTGCAGCAACTCTCATAGCTACTACTCAAATTATTAATCATAAGTAAATATTAACCAAATTAATTTTAGGTTAAGTTAGTTTTAGTATGCCGGACCAGCGAACAGGAATTTTTCCTCTGTTGGATTACATTGTACTTACTTTGTAATGTAAACTATGTATAATGGTTACAAACTTGTAATTTTTTGTACTTTACTCTGGTTTAAATAAATAAAAATAAATAAAAAAAAAAAAAATACATCTAGATAGGTACTTAGGTTCTCTATCACGACATAAGAAAATTGTTCCAAAAAAAATTTGGGTTTTCGAGAAAAATGCATTTTTCTAAAAAGTGCATTTTTCAGTAAAAAGTGCATAACTCGTGCATTTTTTATTTTTTTTTTTTTAAATAACATAGAGAACATGAAAGAGGGCTCAAAACTGAGTAAAATTATGTGTTACACACTTAAAAGCATAAAAAACTGGTGAAACAGTAGCCGTTTGAAAATTACATTGAAAATTTTTTTTTCTAAGTAAAAATTTTCTCGGAATTTTTGGGTATCGCTGAACGCATTAAATTTTGATAAAACAAAAAAATAAAAAAATACGTGTCAAATAATTTTTGGAGAAGAACATGAATAGTTTCATTCCAAAATGATCGGTGACATAGGCATACGCGGACCACCTGATTTGAGATGGATTCGGCCATTAACACTATTGAACTTGGAAATAAAAATCATTTCAGACACTAAACGTTTAAAATAAGAACTTTCTTCGTCTAAAATTCTAATATTGTTGAAATCAAAATTGAACTTGAGACCCGTATTTTTCATATGCACAACAAGAGCTGATCTATCTCTATTATATTTATAATCTGCCATATGTTCAGCAATTCTCTTATCTAAGACTCATCTTGATTGTCCCGTATAGGACATTTGACAATCTTTACAATTTATTTTGTAAACTATACAAGATTTTTTACGCTTAGGAATCGGGTCTTTTCCTAAATTATTAAGCATTTTTAATTTACTACAACCTTTAAAAATTAAACGCAAGCCATACTTACGAGCTATTTTTTTGAATAAGTAATCAGAGTTATTAATAAAAGGCAAAACAACAAAATCATAGTTACTTTTCCCCACGTTATTAAGACCCAAAATGTTATCGTTTTTTGTTACATGTTTAATTTTATTTAGTCTAACGTTGACATACCTATTTATAAATTGTAGAGGGTATAGGTTGGCTTGTAACACAAAGTAAATATATTTTAAGTTTTGATAGTGAAATGAGTCATCAGACAATTTGATAGCTTTATCAACTAGCACGTAAACAATGGCTATTTTCTGTGAGATGGGAGAATGAGACAAAAAATTTAAATAAAGACCAGCATGTGTTGGTTTCCGATACCAGTTAGTAATCACTGATCCATCATCTTTGACAGTGAGAGACATATCTAAAACGTTGATAGTATTATTAATTGGTTTTTCAACTGTATATTGGATTTTCGGATCGTAGTCATTGAAATGCTGTAACACCAGAACAATTTCATCCACAGGGACGCAAGCCAATACATCATCAAAATACGTTTTCCAAAATAACACGTCAAAAGTACAGCAAGATAAGCAATCATTAATTAAGTCTTGTAAAACAATATCAGCAAGAATTGGACTAATTCGGCTACCCATTGCACTACCAAACTTTTGTCTATAAAAATTCCCATTGAAAACAAAAAAGTTATTAGTCATTATAAATTCTATAATATCACAAATATCATTTAGAGAAATTTCAGTTTTTCAAATTAAATGGTGCCAACGTCTTTCTATAGCTCTCTTTACGGCATCAAAATACACATTATTAAACAAAGTCACTACGTCAAAACTAACCAAACAAAAGCCTTGTGGAACTTTAAAAGTTTCAATAAATTCCTTGATTTCAAAACTATTTTTAACGTTGTAGGGGGAGTTAGGCAAATTATTACGTAGGACGTCATAAAAAACCTTGATAATTCATACGTAGGTGAATTTAAAGCTGAAATTATAAGTCTTACTGGATTTCCTTGCTTGTGCACTTTGACTAACCCATAGCATCTTGATAGAATACATTTGTCTTTTTTTATTCTAAATGTATTATTATTACCAAGTAAGTTTGAATTATTCACCCTTTTAATGATATTATCAGTCTTTTTCTCTAACATATTTAGTGGATCAAAGTTAACTTGTTCCTAAATTTTGTCATCTTGTAAGTTTGATTCGACCTTGCTAATATAATCTAATTTATCAATAATCACAAACGCACCACCTTTATCCGCTTTGGATATCATAATATTAGTATTCTTACTTAAAAATTCAGAGCTTTTTGAGACAAAATCATTAACAATGTTATCTTGTAGACTAGAAGAATTGTTTTTATTACGAATATTTTTAACAAGCATCAATATTTCATGTCTGAATTTATCCCTTCTATTATTATTATTTAATTTGGTGAATAATGTTAATAGAAAAACTATATTAAAATTTTTCAAAGGTCTAAATAAACAACTTAAAATCAATAATAATAACAGTGTATAGAATTTATAATGACTAATAACTTTTTTGTTTTCAATGGGAATTTTTATAGACAAAAGTTTGGTAGTGCAATGGGTAGCCCAATTAGTCCAATTCTTGCTGATATTGTTTTACAAGACTTAATTAATGATTGCTTATCTTGCTGTACTTTTGACGTGTTATTTTGGAAAACGTATTTTGATGATGTATTGGCTTGCGTCCATGTGGATGAAATTGATCTGGTGTTACAGCATTTCAATGACGACGATCCGAATATCCAATTTACAGTTGAAAAACCAATTAATAATACTATCAACGTTTTAGATATGTCTCTCACTGTCAAAGATGATGGATCAGTGATTACTAACTGGTATCGGAAACCAACACATGCTGGTCTTTATTTAAATTTTTTGTCTCATTCTCCCATCTCACAGAAAATAGCTATTGTTTACGTGCTAGTTGATAAAGCTATCAAATTGTCTGATGACTCATTTCACTATCAAAACTTAAAATATATTTACTTTGTGTTACAAGCCAACCTATACCCTCTACAATTTATAAATAGGTATGTCAACGTTAGACTAAATAAAATTAAACATGTAACAAAAAACGATAACATTTTGGGTCTTAATAACGTGGAGAAAAGTAACTATGATTTTGTTGTTTTGCCTTTTATTAATAACTCTGATTACTTATTCAAAAAAATAGCTCGTAAGTATGGCTTGCGTTTAATTTTTAAAGGTTGTAGTAAATTAAAAATGCTTAATAATTTAGGAAAAGACCCGATTCCGAAGCGTAAAAAATCTTGTCTAGTTTACAAAATAAATTGTAAAGATTGTCAAATGTCCTATACGGGACAATCAAGTTGAGTCTTAGATAAGAGAATTGCTGAACATATGGCAGATTATAAATATAATAGAGATAGATCAGCTCTTGTTATGCATATGAAAAATACGGGTCACACGTTCAATTTTGATTTCAACAATATTAGAATTTTAGACGAAGAAAGTTCTTATTTTAAACGCTTAGTGTCTGAAATGATTTTTATTTCCAAGTTCAATAGTGTTAATAGAATACAAGATACCCAAAATTTAAAATCTGTTTTTAGAAATTTCATTTATTATTTGTTATAATACTTGCATGTTACCCGTCTATTTCATATTTTGTAATTTTATTTTTCTCTGAGCTTTTGATTGTATACATGTGTTTATAATTGCTGGAATTTCGACCTTACATCACTATTCCTCTGTTTACTAATAGACGTCGTATCGACTACAGACGTATACAAATTTCGAGTTATGACTTATTGTTATTCAATTGTGATTATTTCTTTAGACTATATCTGTATGTCGAATTTTGTAAGTTTTGTTAATTTTATTCAACGTAATTGTTGTATAAATAGTGATAACACCAAATATTGTTCTTATTTTATAGTGACTTGAAAGGGGCTACTATAATGTAGCCGAAACGTCGTCAACCTATAAAGTAATTTTGATAGCATCGCCCGTTGTTCCATTTTGGTGTTTTACAGTACTTTAGCTATCAGTTGACTCAGCAAAACTTGTTATTATGTTAAATAACTTACTGTATTCTGAGGAGTTACCAGAGAATTTATAGTCATTTAGACTGATCAGGGTTTACAAATCCATTTAGACAATTGTAGAATAAATATCTATGATCTGGGATCTAAAAAGAACATAATTTTTGTAATCTATGAGAGCCCTTTTTGGATAGTAAAATTAATGTTAATAATAGAGAACGATGGTAGAAAAGATTGTGAGTCTTTTCGCATTAGCTGAAGAACGAAGCACTGAAATAAACTATAATACTGGGAGCAAAAATAAATTGAGAGTAGAATCAGTAAATGGAAAGGAACTAGAAAACGAAAATCGTAAAAGTGAAAAGCGAATGATAATTTAGAGAGTAAATTGCCTAAATAATCAGATTTGTTAACGACTGTAAATAATAGAAAGTTCCAAATTACAAAAAGTAGAACCGAAAATGACAAAACGGAAATTAGGGATAAGCTAGAAAACGAATCAAATTCTAGTGCAGAAATGAGTAAAACAATACTGTAGCATTTGAGACTATGTCATATGTCAAATAAATGTTTGATAGAACTGGCAAAAATTTACCCAAATTTGCGAAGTAAAAGAGAGGTTATGAGTGACAGAGATGTCATAGAATGCGAGACGTGCCTTACTACTAAAATCATGAAGTGTCATTTTGGCAAAACACGTAATAGAGCCGAAAAACCAGTTAGAAAGATAGGTCTCCAACACAATCAGAATATTGAGTAGTTTAGAAGGTTGGTTTGCGTTAGAGTTTTCAAAATACCGAGAAACAGTAACACTAAATTTGGAAACAAGTCTTGAAAGTTTTTCTAGTTGGGTATATTTTGACAAGGTACATAACCTACGTATCTGAGCAAAAGAAACTGAAAGCAGGCATGTGAAGTTTATAGAAAATAAAACTTACAAAGACGTACATCTTAAAGAAGAGAGTACATGTACAGAAAAAAAGAGGAGTTTAGAGAGTCAAAAACACCCGAAAAGGAGAAAATTCAGAAAACCAACTAAGATCATAGAAACAGAGGGAGAAAACTGGGAGAAAGCGACAGAATCTAAACTCAATTTTCTGTAGGAAAAAGGAGTGTTGGAAGTTGTTACAAAAAAGGAAAAGTTTACAAAATATAAAATCGAGTCAGGAGAAATTTGTAAGCAACATGTTTGGCTACATGGTGACTAGCCAAGTAATTAATAGAGAGAGAATACATCGAGATGAAGGCGAGAAAAACAGATTAATTCCCCAAGAAATAGTATTGAGAAGTTGTGGGATCGCTGTTGTACTTGGAAAATTGCACTAAGTCCGACATATACGTAGTTAGAGCACTAAGTAAGCATAAAATTGAGCCCACGAACATTGAGTGAAAAGTAGCCAAGGAGTGTTACAATATTAGTCAGGGATTACAGAAAATTTTGGTTTGACATATAGAGCAGAATCAGAAGGAATATTAGGGTATTCTGATGCGAGTTTGATAGACTGCAAGAACTCACTGACTACATGCGGATTCATAATTAAATTCTTTGGAGACTCGGTGGTTTGGAGAACGTATAAGCAATCGAGTGTAGCTTTATCCATTTGTCAAGCTGAGTACGTTGCGATAAGTGAGGTTTGTTAAGAGTGAATGTCACTGCGAAATTCTGTGAATTTCGTTATTAGACAAAATCAGTATCCAATGACATTGTTTTGCATATGGCACATGGCAGCTCAGGTTTGTGCTGAAACTAATGGTGGCAACAAATTGAGGTATATGATAGAGAGAAGACGCCGTTATGTTAAAGAGTGTATAAATAATAATTGTATTAGATAATTGGGCAGAATCAAAAGAGCAGTTAGCTGACATATCTACAAAGGCGTTGGAGAAAAACTTGTATGATAAACTAACATAAAATACTTAATAAGAGACTTAAATTTTGTTCTGTTAACAGCAGAAACTGACGACTGCAATGTACCTAGTCAAACTTCAGGTAAAACTGCTAGATGTTATTAGATAGGAGGCTGAAGCACCAGTATAAACCAGTCAAAGGGAAGAAATAATTCCGACCAAAGACCAATGGTAATCGGACGGACCAGCATTAGTCCCGGATTTAATTAAATTATAATATGTAGAGATAGATGCGTTAATATAAATACAGATCTTATTTATGTATGCGATGCTACTGGATTGAAAGGGAGTATTGGAATTCATGTGATCAATCTGCGTAGCGTTAAAGTGTGTATATATATATATATATATATATATATATATATATATATATATATTAGATATATATCATGTATTGAAGAGAGCAACGCCGCTCGGCGCGAGCAAGCACCGCCGCAGCGCGGGGAGGGAGAGCGGTAGCCGCTCTAGTCAGACGGTCGCAACGCGCCGAGCGAGACAGATGTATGGAGTTTTGTGAGTGTAGGAGAGTGTTCAATAAAGTTTTTGTTTCATCTTGATTTGTTGCGTTTATCTTGTTGCCTTACCCTAAGCCCCAACAATTATAATACAAATTATGAAAATAATGTTTTTAATTTGAAATATAACTGCAATCATGATATTTATAGTCAATATTCCTATGTGGACTTTAATCATACCAATTAAACCAAAAGTGTAAGATTCTTCTGAGCACTGCGGTCGTGCCTATTATGTAAAAACGAAGTTTTTCATAGGCAGGGGGGGGGGGGGCGACGAGCGAAGCGAGAAGCAGGTGTGTGTGTGTAGGGGCGGGGGCGTTGGCGTGACGAGCGCAACGAGACACGCAGGGGTGCTCGGCCCCCCTAGTTTAGACTTCTTTATATTTATTAACATTTTATTACAGTTTTTTTACACTTATTAACATTTGATTATAGTATTTTTACATTTTTTTACATTTATTAACACTTTATTATACGTTTTTACACTTTCTTACATTTTTTTTTACCATTTTTTAACACACTCTTGCAGTTTTTTTATACTTTCCTACAGTAGCTTATATTTTCTTTACATTTTAATATGTTTTTATTACACTTTTTTTAAATTTTTTTATATTTATAGATTATTACGTTTTTTTACATTATTTTACACTTTATAAAATGTACAGAAGTGTATGAAAATGTAAAGAAAACGTAAAGAAAGTGTAAATAAGTGTGAAAAAAAATGTAAAATATGTTCGAAATTCAACATTAAACTACATTTTATTACACTTTCTTATACTTTTTTGTGAAATGCAGCTAATGGTAGATTTTCATTGAATTGATCATCTTGTAGCTAACGGCCAGTTTCCTACCAATATGGTGTTTAGTATTCAAGGTTTAGGAATAATAAAATGACACCATTTTTTACTATTCAACGTTTCGGACATTCATATGTCCCTCTTCAGGAATCTAATAAATCACCACAACGATTTTTTTATTATTAAACCAACGATATAAAAATTGTACAATAATAAATAATAATGTAAAACTTATAATATTATATTATAATACTAAACTCACTTTTATCATGGAAAAAGTTAAAAGTAAATTTAAAAAAAACTTAATGCTATTTATTTTAAAACATATGAATGTGATATTGTAAAAGATAGATATAGAGTAGACTTAGTGAATTATAATGAAGAGGTCAATATCCGAAACAATAACATGCAGGTTAGCGACCCCGTTGATTTGATAACGTATGTCAAGGACATACTAAAACTAGGCGAAAAATTTAATTTCAATAGTAGTTTCGATGATAGATTTAATTATGTAAAAAACTTTGAAACTTTCGTTAGAAATTATCCTGAGAAAGTTAAGATTCCGAAAATAAGAGGAACGATTCTCTATGACATCAAAAAATTCTACAATAAAGATTTGGCGAATTATTCACACTTTGACAAAAAATTAAAAATGGACTTAATTAAAACTAAAGAATTTGTAAAGCGAAATCCGGATATTTTAATAACGAGAGCTGATAAAGGAAATTCTACAGTGATCATTAACAAATCTTTGTATAATGAAAAGTTAGAATCGTTATTATGGGATAACAAATATTATAAACAAATTTTATCAAATCCTCTATCTTCTTTAGAAAGGAAAACTAATGAACTTATAAAATGGTTGAATAAAATTGATTTTACTGCGAAAGGAAAGAAATTAGAGCCAGTGTTACAAAAATTTAATATTTCCAAAGCTTACGCTTTAATAAAAATACACAAAGCTGGTTTTCCTGTTCGACCCATTATTTCCACTATAAATTCGCCGACTTACGCCATATCAAAATCCTTTGCATATTTTTTAAAAAATAACTTAAAAACTCCAATCTCTCATATAGATAACAGTGTAAAATTAAAGGAAAAAATTGACAATATTCATATTTCTCATGACCATGAAATTATTAGTTTTGATGTCGTTAGTTTGTTCCCCAATGTTCCCGAATACTTAGTTTATAACGCAATTGAAAGGAGATGGCATCAACTACACAATAGAATTAATTTAAATTACTCTGAATTCGTTAATGTTATCACGTTTATATTAAATAATAATTTTTTTCAGTTTGTGATGGAGTCACAGGCAACTACTCGTGAGCGCTGCCTTGTTGTTGTTGTCGTCGCTGAGGAGACGCCGAGCGGGCAGCGCACACGCTCGCGTACGCACACAAGCATAACACCGGGTCGAGAATGTAGAGAGAGCGCGGGTCGAGGAGGGGGGTCGCGAGCACTGGAGAGTCGCGCAACGTAGAGCACGGCTGCGAGAACGGCGTGGGGGGGGGGGGGGGGGGGAGAGAGACGTAACGTACGTGAGAGCGAGCGATGGCTTACGGGGCACGGGCGGTATATAGTAGCTATAGTAGCCACAGAGAGCAGGAGTAGGGGGAAAGACCAAGTATAGAGTAGCGCGGTGAGTTAGAGGGAATTGATAGAGGCGCGGCGCATAGTGAGGTAGGGTAGAGTAGGAGAAAGGGAAAGAGTATGGTAGAGCGCGCGCACAGCCGGTAAGGTTAGGCAGTATAGTAGCGGTAGAGAGAAGAGAGAGAGAGAGAGAGAGAGAGAGAGAGAGAGAGAGAGAGAGAGAGAGAGAGAGAGAGAGAGAGAGAGGGAGAGAGAGAGAGAGAGAGAGAGAGAGAGAGAGAGAGAGAGAGAGAGAGAGAGAGATAGAGAGAGACTGAGAGAGAGAAGCATAATAGCTAGGGGATAAATATTTTGAGAGTTGGATTTCGCGCGCGCCCTGGAGCCAATTAGCGCGCATTAATCGGACAAATGACTAACTGATCAAAGAGCAGGGTGATGATTAGCGAATATTGATAGGAGCAAGGGAGGGGTCGTGGCCAGTTAGGATAGATGAGGTCGCTGCAGATCTTTCTTCCCGAGGGGATGAGCTCGGGAAAGAAGAAGCTGATCGCTCTCTCGATCATCGTCCTTCGCTCCGAGCAGTCGTGCCGAGCAAGGAATAGTTTGAATTAAAGTGTGTGTTGTAGGAGCCGGTAAAGTAGCCATTTTGAGTATTGTGTAAGTGATAAGAGTGAGTCGTCCTCAACAGGAAAATTAGGGCTCGAGGAAGTGAATTGTCGAGGCATTGGGTCGTGTTTGACATTCGAGTGGTGTTTCCGAGCTTTATACCAATTATAGGAGTACGCAGTTAATTCCAGCCTTTCCCTTAATGAGGTTTTCAGTTATCCGTCAATACCGGTAGCGAGAGCGGAGGACCAGGACTGACAAAACTTCAACACCTTATAATTCGTTATTGAATAAAGTCTTAATTATAATTGTAATTATTACGCGCATTATGGTCATTTAGTAAGTGTTATCCCTCTACGTGATTGCCTTTCGAGGATTAATTTCAGGAAAAGTCGAGTATTATTTTCAGAAAATTACGTTCGCCGAGGGTATCCAGTACGATTACTGTCTCGTCGAAGGTTATTCCAGGTATTGTTGTTGCTGGGGTTTTGACCCCCCTGTTCGAGAGCGGAGTTTCTAGCCGTGGCAGAGTGCCGCTATTGGTAATGAAGTAGTGGAAATAGTGGCCGTTGGATTAGTTCGAGTCACTTACAAAATTATCGTGATTCAATCAAAAGTATAACTAAACACAACGTCACAAATGGTGGAATATTTTATTATAATGGAAAATTTTACAGACAAACTTTTGGCTGTGCTATGGGCAACCCTTTAAGCCCTATCTTATCTGATATTCATAGAGGATCTTGAATTACAATGTATCAATAAGTTAAAATATAAACCGTTGTTTTACTTTCGATATATCGATGACATTATATTATGTATTCACAAAAATGATATACAACACACTTTCAATGCATTTAATTCTTACGATAAAAATTTACAATTTACAGTTGAGCGATATCAAAATAACAGCATTAGTTTCTTAGATGTTAAAATAATTATTAATAAACATAGAGATATTATAACTAATTGGTACAGAAAACGTACATTCTCTGGTAGATATTTAAACTTTAATTCACACCATCCATTGAGCAACAAAATTGCGATAATTTATTGTCTTGTTGATCGTGCAATAAAGTTGTCTCATAACTCATTCCATAAACAAAATATTTTCTTTATAAAACATGTTTTAAAATACAATGTTTATCCACCTGATCTAATCAATTTCCACATAAAGAGAAGACTAACAAAGATTCACTTTACAATTGACCTTCCTCATAATGATATTAACGACAACAAGACATTTATATGTTTACCATTTATTAAAGAATTAGAAGGTTTCACAAAAAATTTTTCAAAAGGCTTAATACTAATGTTGTTTTTAGCATGAATAACAAACTCAACAATATTATAGTATTAGGAAAAGATAAGAATATAAAATTTAGTTCTAAGGTTATTTATAAAATTAATTGTGATAGTTGTAATATTTCGTATGTAGGACAGACTTGTAGACGTTTAGGGTAAGAATTAAAGAACGTCAAAGAAAATATTTTGAAGAAGTCAATTCATCATTATTTATCCATAAAACAGAGAAAAATCATACTATAAATTTCCAAAATGTTAAGATATTAGATCTTGAAAGTAATACCGGAAAAAGACTTCTTACAGAAGCGCCATATATACACACCCAAAAAAATTTCATGAATAGACAATTTGAAATCACAAATTTACCAAAAGAATATAGTATATTGATTAATAATTTTGAATTTTTATCTTCTTAGTATTATAATAGTTGCGTACAGTATACGAAGAAGTATTTAGGAAGACATGAATAGTGGAGCTATACCACTCCACGTTTACGCTGTATGTACAAGAACATCGTCTCCACTACCAATAATACGTGTTACCCTAATACTTCTCTCCGTTCTCTAACTCCCGTAGTGGGTCTCTCCCCACCTAGCCGTATCATATACTGCCATTGTCACGCATGTTTTTACTTTTGATTACGCACACATATCTATAGATCTTACTATATAAAGCGAAAAAATCTCTGTAACCGTTATTGACGAGCGGACTGTTTTTCCGTTAACAACTTTGACTCATGTATGGAAAATTATTGCAAGTTTTACGTTACTATTTATTTATTGTACAACTATTATATCGTTGGTTTAATAATAAAAAAATCGTTGTGGTGATTTATTAGATTTCTGAAGAGGGACATATAAATGTCCGAAACGTTGAATAGTAAAAAATGGTGTCATTTTATTATTCCTAAACCTTGAATACTAAACACCATATTGGTAGGAAACTGGCCATTAGCTGCAAGACAATCAACTTATACTTTCTTACACTTTTCTACACTTACTAAACAATTTGTTACACTTTCGATTTTTGCTAGGGTACTTGAAAGAAATCCTTTTTAATCTAATACTATTAAATACAACATAAATTAGATAATAATCTGGATATTTTTAATCTTATTTAATACTAAAAACCGAAAAGGAATTAATACATTGGAATACGTAAATTCAAATATAAAAATCTAAGGGTGGAAATTAAGGTTTTTTTCTAAGACAAATACATTTTTTTTAATTAACATTCAATTTTGGGTATTCATTTATATAATTCGTTTATAATATAATCTGTTTTAATTCGGAAATAATGTTATATTAGAATTAATTTGCTTTAATATATTATATTTAATGTAAAATTTTCAAAATAATAAATTCATTTCATAATTTATATAAAATGAAGAGAATTCTTTTGTAATAAATCATTTATTTTAACGGAACGCTAAAATGTCCGCAATTTGGTTCATGAATAACGTTCCTGTAACGTTCCTGAAACGAAGTAATGGTTCGACGAGCAATTGAAAAATAATATCGCCACGTTGAGTGAACGAAAAGAAAAGATGGCCGACCTGTAAAGTTCGTGTGTTTGACGGTTACCAGAAGAATTGACTTTGGTGTAAAAGTGGAAAGTGCTGATGTGAGTGTCAGTGTATGCCAGGTGCGTGAAAGTGCAGAGAGAAAGAAAAATAAAGAAAAGATCAAATAAAGAGGAAGAGTAGAAGACAAAACAGAAAGGAAAACCGTCGACGGCAGTGAAAGTGAGCCTAGACGAGATAGAATGAGTGGCAACTCACATATGAGGAGAAGCAATGAACTGGACATAACGGAACGGAACATTAAGGCTACTAACCGAAACACCACAACAGGAACGGAACAAGAGGAACTTAATAGAATACAGAGAGATACGGAAGAAACTTTTTATACACGAAGTTACAATACGATAGCAGACCTTGGAGAGATTAGAGTAAGAAGAGATAGAAGATTAAGAACAAACAACCTAACTGAGACTATAGATATAGAAGAAGTAGAAAAAACAGAAAGTAAAGAAGGATATAAGACAAAGAGGAAACTTTTGTCACCAGCTTCAGAGGAAAGGAATACAAAGAGAATAAATCACAAAAAGGACACAGAACAGGAAGTGACAATGACACCCTTTAGGGTTAAAGTATCACTCTTCCTCATGAGTACGAAAACGAAAAGATCCCCGCCAGGACAGCATAGTATACCAGTAACGGACAACAAAATGGAAGGCAAAAAAGCAGGAATAGTAGAAAAAAGCATAAAGAGGATGGAATGAGACGATTTAATGAACCTAGTACAGAAAGTGGTGAAGGACTTAGGTGACATAAAACAGACAAACGAGAACATTCAAAAGGAATAATCCATAATAAGGAAAGAACAGACCGAAACAAGAAATGAAATACAGAAACTGAGGACTCAAACGGATAAAAATGCGAAATAAGCAGAAGAAAGATATAAGAGTTTAGAAAGGACTGAAAAACTAGAGAAAGAGATAAAGGTCAAGCGAAGCATTAGAGAGGATATGTAAGAGGTAATTGATAAAAATATAGAAGAAAGGTTAAGTAAGGAGGACGCAGATACAAACGAAAAAGGGATAGAACTGAAAAAAGAATTAGAAGAATGGAAGAGAATACAAGAAGACAAATGGGAGAAGGACGAATGGTTAAGGAAGAGACACAACGTGATAATCTCAGGTCTAAACAACGAAAGAATGGAAAGCAAGAAGAGAATAGAGGAATGGCTGAAAGAGAAGCTGGGAGAAACAATTAGTATAAGCAGGATATGGAGGGTACCTGGAAACAAAGGAAAAGTAGGAGTGGAATGCAAAGATATAGAACAAAAGGGCAGGATAATGAAGCTGAAAAACAGATGAAAGGAACAGATATATACATAGATAACGATAGAACATGGAAGGAGAGAGAAAGCGATAGGAGAGAGAAAGCGATAGAAGAGTGAGGGCATGGGCGAAGGAAGCCAAAGAAGGATCAACAATCTCAGTATTTGGAACGAGAATGAGAATAGATGAGGAGGAATGGAGATTAGATGAGAAAACGAATAAAATGAAACCTTTTTTAAGGAAAGAGACAGAAATAGCAATAGAAATAGGAAAAGAAATAAAGTAAAAGCGGTAATTTGCAATATAGCAGATGCGAAAAAGAAGACAGAGGAAACATCGAAATACATAAGAAGCTTCGATATAATAGGATTAACTGAAACATGGATAGAAGAGAAAAAAGAGAACTGGCTATTTAATAAACTACAAGGATTTGTGATTGCAAACATCCCAGCAGTAAGAGTGAAAAGGAGAGGAAGAGCAAAAGGAGGGTTAGTAATTGCAATAAGAAAAGGAATAGAAGCAATAGAGGAGGAGGTAAGAATGGATCTGCAAGAAAAGAATGAAATCGCAGCAATGAGGATAAGAATAGGAGGAAAAGAGATTACATGCATACTTACATACATGAGGGAGAACAGAAGGACAACTGACAAGAAATAGAGAGAATTGCAGAAAGTAATATAGAAGAAATAATATTACTAGGAGGTGACTTCAATGCTAGAACAGCAGAGAAGAGAGGAAGGGTAGACGAAGAGGACACACGTAGAAGAAGTAAAAACAAGGTGATTAACAGAGAAGGACCTAATCAAGAGGATCACGAACATAGGACTACACATTGTAAATGGAGAAACAGACGCATACAAGGAAGGAGAGTGGACATACGTAGGAGGTGGAGGGAAGTCAACGATCGACTACTTGATCACGAATACGGAAGGAAAGAGAGTAATAGAAGACATGGAAGTAGGGAATAACGAGGACTCAGACCTCAAACCGATAGAGATAAGAATGAAACTGAAGGCGGAGAATATAGAAAAGGATAACGGATCAAGAACAAACTGGTCAAAGACAGACATAAGAAAGTATATAGTAAGACTAGTAGTAAAAGACAAACCAAAAAGTTGCACTGAATTAAAAGAAAAGATAAAAAACGCGACGGTAAGAGAAAATAAAACATTTGTAAATAAAGAAAAGCTGGAGAAATGGTGGAACAAATCGTGTCACGACAGAAAAATGGAACTAAAAGGAATATTAAGAGATTGCAAGAAGGGAGTGAAAAGTTTAGAGGAATATATGAAAAAGAAAAAAGAGTATAGACAATGGATGAATAAAAAGAAAAGAGAATGGAACGAGAGGATTATAGAAGAAATAGAAAGAGATACAAGTGCGAGCAGTTTTTGGAGGATAGTAAACGAACAGAAAAGCAGAAACTCGGAAATAAGCAACAGAATTAAGAAAGAAGAATGGATGACATTCCTAAAAGAACAGCTAAAAGGCTCAGAAATAAACGAAGACGAAAGAGAAACAAAAACAGAAAAGCCAGCGAAGGAGACATGGGAAGAACATGCAATAGACGAGGAGGAGGGACGAAGTGCAATAAAAAAGATAAAAAGGAAGAAAGCGGCAGAGAAAGCGGAAGAAGAAAAAGGAAAAGACGGTATACAGAATGAAGCGTGGATATTTGGACTGGAAGAATATGCGGAAAAATTAAAAGAAATTCTAAATTACATATGGAAAAGAGGAGAGTTACCGAAGGAGTGGAAGGTGGAATAGTAAAACCAATCTTTAAGAAACGAAAGAAGGAGGACGTGAAGACTTACAGAGGACTGACACTGATGGACACAGGGTATAAAATATACGCAGAGATACTGAGGAACAGACTAGAAGAATACTTAGAGGAAGGAAAGAAACTAGGAGACTTGCAGTTCAGATTCAGAAAGGGAAGAGGTACCATAGACGCAGTCATCGTACTAAAAAGTGCGGTGGGAAATGATCTAAAAAAGGACGGAGGAAAACTCTGGGCATGCATGGCGGACTTGAAGGGTGCATTTGACAACATCAAAGGGGAGGCGATATGGAAAGAAATGGAGAAGATGGAGGTAGACTGGAAGCTGAGAACGAGGATAAGAGAAATATATGAAAAAAAATAAAATGTGAGGTGGTGGTAAACGGAGAAAAGGTAGGGAAGTTTAAAACAGAACAAGGGATAAGGCAAGGATGCCCCTTAAGCCCTACATTATTCAACGTAAGCATGGTAGAGTTAGAGATAGAAATGAGTAAAGTACAGGAAGGAGGAATAGTAACTGGAAAAAAGGAAATATACACTGTAGGATATGCAGATGATGTGATCCTGTTGGCAAACGACGAAGTAGGAATGAAGGAGATGATAAAGAGGTTCGGAAAGTTTATAGAAAGAAAAGGACTGGAGCTGAATACTAAGACGTCAAGTATTATAAAATTCAGAAGAAACGGAAGAAGGGGAGTTGATCCGAAGTTCAAATGGAAAGGAGAGAAGATTGAAATAGTGAAGGAAGCCATATACCTAGGATACAAGATCCAGAGCAACAACGGAGATACGAAACACATAGAGTACCTAGCAGGTAAAGCAAATGCGATATTAGGAAGAATATGGGGCCTCGGGGAAAGAAAATTCAAAGAAGACTGGGAAAGAAGGATGAAGCTATTTGATGCATTAATAAGAAGCGTGATGACATACGGAGCGGAAATATGGGGTTACAAGGAATGGAAGGAGATAAAGAAGATTCAGGACAAATACATAAAGTTGACATTAAATTACATAGGACCACACCAAGCCACGTACTACATGAAGAAACGAATAGATGGAAAATAGCGATGCAAACGGGAAAGAGAGCGATGAAGTACGAGCAGAAGGTGGTACAGGGCGAAGGAGATATAATAAGGAAGGAATGAATGATACTGATAACAGGAGTCAAGGTGAAGACACAAATGGGTGATAGAAGGAGAAAATTCTACGAGGACAAAGGATGGTCAGCGAACGACGTAAACAGAAGACTTGGAGAGGGAAAAACAGTTTGGCCGGAGATGATAGAAAGGGAAAAGAATGAGGAAAGACAGAGGAGAACAACAGAAGTAAGAAAGTCGAGATTCGCAAGAGAGATAAACCAGATCATCTCACCTCAAGAAACTTCAAGTTACCTTCGTTTTACAGAAATGAAAAAGAAGAAAAAATTAAAGACGCAAGTGAGATTCAGACCAGGAAGCGAACATAAAAGCACAAGATACTGGTGCAAGGAGGAGGAGAAAAAGTGCAGAATATGTAAAAAAAGCGAAGAGACCCTAAAACATATATTTGAAGAGTGCCAATTTGCCAGAGTGCAAGGTAAAAGATGGGAGGACATAGTTAATCGAGAAAGAAAGAATCTTGCAAAACTAATGGAAACACTATGGAAAAGAAGGACAATGGAAGCAGAAAGATAAAAGAGAAAAAGGTAAAAGGTAAAACGACAGAACAGAAGAAAATAAGAAGCAGGTGGGAAGAAAGAAGCTATAGAAGATAAATAACAGTGATGTGATAAGACATAAAAATTGAAGAACACAGACACAAACAAGCACGACATACACAAAGTCACACAAATGCACACATTAAAACATAAACAGGAGTTTTGTTAAAAACACTACACAAAACACAGACAGTTACACAGACACAAACACATCATCGGCTGAGAGGAACAAGGTACCAACTCGGGCGAGCGCGTAAGAAGATACCAACTTGGGCGAGCGCGTAAGAAGGTACCAACTCAGGCGAGATCGTAAGAAGGTACCAACTCGGGCGAGCGCGTAATAAGGTAGCAATTCGGGTGAGATCGTAAGAAGGTACCAACTCGCACGGTCGGCTTTTAAATTTTTTAGCTGATTGTACTAATATCATTTAGTGCAAAGCTGAGGGTACCCAGGGGTTTTTTGATCCGCTGAACTCGTTTTTTATATCTATTACAGTGTAGGTCTGCACGCGCATACCCACAAGATGATTTTCGCGCAAATCAAAGCTTTTATCGCGGATCTGAGTCTACCTAGGGAGTTTTTCGACCCGCTAAGCACGTTTTCGAGATCTATTCAAATGTATGATTGCACCTACATGCCCAGGAGACAACTTTTACGCAAATTAAAGCTGTTATCGCGGATCTGAGGCTAGCTAATCCGCGTGCAGTGGTACACTTAAATAGTCCTCAAAATCGAGTTTGTCGAGACGAAAAAGCTACTATAGGTATTCCCAGATTCTTTCTGAAAGCTATGATTTGCACAAGAAATATCTCCTGGTCATGTCATGTGAAATATCTCCTGATCATGTCATGTGTATGTGCGCGCAGTCATACACTTAAATTGATCTGAAAAACAAGCTCAACGGGTCGAATATCCCATTGGTTTATTACCCACAGATTTAATTAAATTAATGTTCGAATCTATATAATTACCAGTGAAAGGTTTAATTACTTATTTTTAGATCGTATAATTAACAGGGAGTTTAATTAAACGTCGTATCATTATATATCAACAATTAATTATTCAGTTTAATATATTATATGCCTGTAATTATGATTAAAAAGGTAATTCTAAATTAAACGAGGGTTTAATTTAATATTTGGAAGTTAATCCTTAATTAATCAAGGGTTTAATTAAAGATTAAAAATGAATTCTTAATTGAGTATTCAATTATAAAGATTATGATGTTAATTCATAATTAAAACGCTTGCAGTTACTATTACTGTTGGTGAATCGTGTAACAAACTTGGATTCTACTTAATTGTAGTATAAACTTTACCAATTGCTTCCTCACAGAGGAAGCTTTGAAACGGTGAAAAAAATTTTCGAGACAAAAAATGTTCAAAAAAATGTTTTAAGGCGATATATGTCGATATTTGTTGATTTTGAGAAAATTTTGTTTCGTGTGTGTTCGTGCGTGCGTGCGGGTGTGTGTGTATACGTGCGTGCATGCGTGCGTGCCTATTTTCGACTTATTAATCGACCTATTTTCGTCGGACAAAGACTATTCTCTTCGTCACGCGAAAAAAACTCGGTAGCCTGATTGATTTGAGTTTTATTGATTTTCTTTTTTTTTTATAACCAAAAAATGATTTTGAATTTTTAGTTTTTATGATTTTTTTATATCGTACAGCCATTATTATATAATATAATGAACTTTTTTTGAAAGGTATTTAAATTACCTATATTTTGTTTTTTAATATTTAAATTACCTTCACTCTGTCATTTGTTATTAAGGAAAACCTTATTATATTTTATAAATTAATTTCTCAAAAAATATTTTATTTATCGACTTGAACTTTTAACCACTTATTACACTCATTAAAAATTATATTTGGTTAACATTTCAAGAGATTATCTTCATTAGTTTTTTAGAAAAAAATTATTTTAGAAAAAATTTGCGTTTTCATTGTCGCACGATAACAAGAATAAAAATTATCCAATCGTCCTGAAATTTGGCACAGATGTAGCTTTTATATATCATCAGATCGAGTTCGTTACCCAAAAAAATCTGTACATTACGACCAAAGATATAAAAATCAATTAATCGTTCTGAAATTTTGGCAGAGATATAGCAGGCATGGTGTGGTTTCTGCACATAAGAATTATGCACATATTTATTGTGCACACTTTAGCATTGGAGTATACACATAGATATAGATATACACCAATGCTAAAGTGTGCACAATAAATATGTGCATAATTCTTATGTGCACAAACCACACCATGCCATATAGCATACAATAATACACGTAAATAGACATTATTAAAAAATAAATGCTATCATTTTGAGTATGGAGAAATATTTATATAGGATATATACAAACGAGCAGAGAAACATATTTTTTGTATTAAGTTAAACTGTTGAACGGACAGTAAAGAACAGCGAATCTTCAATTGTTTTTGAGAAAAAAATTATTTTATAAAAAAAGTAGATTTTGAGTTTTTGTACATGTTAAATAACTTTTTTATCAAAAGAAATAAAGATAATCTCTTGAAAATTTAACTAAATATTGTAATAAATAATTGTAATAATTGGTTAAAATTTCAAATTGATCAAATATTCTCTGAGATATCAGTATTAAAAAACATTAAAAAAACATTTTAATATCGGATATCTGATCGTGATGATCATTTTTTTGTGTTTTTTGTGGACAATGTTTTTTGTAAAATATAAAATTGTATAATAATAATTGCTTTTTAATAATAAAAAATAGAAAGAGTAAAAATAAAAAGCCATAAACCATTTAACATAGTCTCACAGTACAAAATAAAGTATTAAATTTTAAATATTGGAACTAAAAATTAATCAAAGGAATCAGTAGATTAAGTTTGAGAAAGCTACGTGCCAATGAATTGACAGCGGTTTTTTACTGTACTAGTTAGCAAAAAAAATTCATGATAAATTTTTTTTTTTACTCCCTACATTATCGACACATTTATTTTCTTGTTACTTATGCTCATACATTTAATTTCCACTAGGAAATCGAATAATTTTTTAACTGAAAAAAAGTCGAGGCAACTAGAAATCCAACACGGGTCCGCTTGCACATAAGCTGCAGTTATAACACTACGGCACGCCACACTGGTTAATATGAAATTTCGTCTCGTCTACATATGCAACACCTTCATCAGCTGTCGATCACGTGATATTTTACTACGTTGACTGTCAAAAGTAATTGTATCTTTTATCAAGTATTAATTCAATTTTGGGTATTCGTTTATATAAATCGTTCATAATATAATCTGTTTTAATTCGAAAAGAATGTTATATTAGAATCAATTTGTTTTAATATATTATATTTAATATATAATTTTCAAAATAATAAATTCATTTGATAATTTATATAAAATGAAGAGAATTCTTTTGTAAAAAATCATTTATTTTAACGGATCATTAAAATGTCCGCAATTTGGTTGATGAATAACGTTCCTGTAACGTTCCTGAAACGAAGTAATGGTTCGACGGGCAATTGAAAAATAATATCGCCACGTTTAGGACGTTCCAAGAACGTTTTTGTAACGAACACAATAGGGTGTTCGGTACCTTCTTGGTTGCTCTGCGAACGTCGAAGCAACGTGCTCGCAACGTACGTGCAACATTGGTTTCCATAAAAATGTTATAGGAACGTCAATACGACTTTAAAAGAATATTTTAAAAATGTTTGTGGTACATTTTTCTACGTCAAGGAAACGTGGTTGCAACGAGGCTACGCACCACAGATATCGATGGTAACATTTGTATCGTTACAGGAATGTCAAAAGAACGTCATTGGTAACCATCCAACACATGACCCGATGAGGTAATATTAGTGGAGGTTTGGCATGTGATCTGGCATATGCCAAACCTCTTTTTGCTAGGCACATCTTTTTATGTTTTATTATTAAAACTATTTTACGCAGACATTGCGTAAAATTTTAAGTCCCCTATGTAAAGGAGGATACCATAGTCAAAGCAAGCCTTGTAATTCGAAATCTTCGTAAAGAGTCACTTGAACGGTTAATTACACCTTCCCAATGTATCCGCAGGAGTCACAAATAGTGCGCCGCATAGCGTCAAATAGCGTAAGCTTGGGTACTGAGAGCCGCGGATCACAAGATTCCGTTTACGACCGCTACGCGGCGCACCGTTTGTAACTCTGTAGGGGTAAGCCCGTGTAAGTAAGAGTGGGGAAAGCGATAAGAGTGAGAGGAGAGAGAGGAGAGAGCGAACGAGCGCACCGGCAGTATCTCGCTGACCTCGTGGCATGTAACACAGCCTCAATAAAGCCACTACTTATTATTCCAGATCCATGGCTTATTCTTTTCACCACCTCTCCTAATCGCCCTCCGGGAGTGGAGCCCGAGTCCTGGTGGTATATGACTGCCTCATCTCCACATTGATGACCCCGACGTGATCAGCGTCCAGGACGAGAGGTAGAACAGCGGCAACCTCGCTGCACAAAGACCACGAGATAACAGCGGCAAAGCAGCGAGCACGGCCTCTGCGCGCACATTCCTGCGCGCCCCGGCAGCAGTGCACCCCTCAGCGTACCATCATCAGCGCGCATGTCTGGGTGACCTCACAACGTAGCAGCACGTTGCTCTACGTGCCGTCGCCGCCATCATCAGCGCGCCTTCAACGCGCCACATACAGAAGATCGTTAGCAGCGATCTTCGACAGCAAGAGCTTCAGAAACGCACACACGAGGTATTTGCGTGCGGTTACGAGTTGAATCTCTCTCTCGCCTCACGCCGCCATTTTTCTTTCCGGTCTAAACGCGCACCGGCAGTGGTGAATTCCGGGAAGCGCGAGCAGTTCGCGGCACTCTCTCAGTCACGAACGTTGCGATTCGTGGAATCGGTTGATCTCGCGTGCGACCTTTATGAAAAGCTTTTGCTCAGAAATAAGCGATCGAGGACGCAAGCATCCTTTTGAAGATTTGTTTATCTTTCTTAAAGCCAGATCATACGAGCTAGATTGCGCACAGCGCGGGGTACAATAAGAAAGGATTTCTCGCTAGTGCTCGTAAGGCTTGAGCCACAATTGTGCGTGCATTAGGGAAAATTATTGTGGCACGCCTGCGTGCGTGCATCATAGCTGCGCACCACTGTCACCACGCACAATCACGCGTCGCATCACGCCGTTGCACGTGGATTATGGCAACATAATTGTGATATGCCTGCGTGCGTGCATTACTAATTGCGTACTCCTATAAGCACGTGCAATTGTCCGACACCGTCATGGAGGAGGCACAAGTCGCCGCGGTACAACGGCAACTCGAGTCACTGCAACGTGATAACGAGCAATTAAGACAGGCGATAAATGATCAGGTACAAGCGCCGGACGGTGCAGCAGCAGAGCTGCCTAGGATAGATAGCCACCGAGCACCGAAGCTACCCGCGTTCTACAAAAAAGACCCGGTGCTGTGGTTCGCGCAGGTTGAAGCCTCATTCCGAAACGCGCGGATTACGGGGCAAGACATGAGAGCAGACACGGTAATTGCATCTAGACTCGGACACCGCCGCGGTCATTTCCGATAAGATTTCTCTCACCAGATCCCGATACGCGCCGTACGACAAATTGAAGGAACAGATGATAGCCGCGTTTTCCGCGTCAGCGGAGGCGAAACTCAAGCAACTGCTTAAAGGACAGCTCCCAACCGACGGGAAACCCTCGCAGCTGCTCGCACGCATGCGTAACTTGAACCACAGTGCAGCTTATAGGGAAGCCGTGCTGAAGTCAATTTTCATTGAGCAGCTTCCAGCTCAAGCTCGCGGTATTATAGTAGCTTCTAAGTTAACCTCCCTTCAGGAGATCGCAGAGCTGACAAACACTGTTGCAGAAGTCATGCAACCATCTCGCCCGGAGGTGTATCTAGCCTCGCACCAGAATACCGAACCGAATCCGATACAAGCCCGATTAGATAAGGTCTCACAAGATCTCGCGGACCTAACCGTCCTTGTCAAACGACAAGCCAACTCGCGTTCGCGATCTCGCTCGCGCTCAACGAGTGCGCAGGACGACACAAGCAGGTTATTGCTGGAGTCATAAAAGGTTTGGGGTGAAGGATTTCAAGTGCACGACGCCATGCACCTGGGCGGGTGCTGCGCTGACGGAAAACTCCTAAGCATCCCCGTGGCGGGGACAGTCGGTATTGGTGTTTTATCCTCAAATCGTCTCCATATTCGCGACAAGAACTCAGGTCGTCTCTTCCTGGTAGATACGGGGGCAGACTTATCTCTTTTTCTCAAACCCAGCAATGCAAAGCTGAAGCCACAGGGCTTGAAACTCTTTGCCGCTAATGACACACAGGTGAATACCTTCAGCACCACGCGACTCTCTAGATTTCGGTCTTCGACGACCCATTGTATGGAACTTCGACATTGCGGACGTTCCATATCCAATCATAGGGGCAGATCTCCTTCATAACTTCGGTATCACCGTAGACTTTAAACGTCAAATACTAATCGACTCCATGACTGGACTGCTAGCGTCGACAAGCATACATGCAACACCGAACTTGCAGCTCAGCTTAGTACACCCTTCGTGTAAATACGCGCACATTCTAGTGCAGTATCTCAGTGTCATCGGAACAGAACAAGCTACTCCGCTGGAAGACCGAGGTGTATTTGATCATATTATAACCTCAGGGCTGCCAGTGGCACAACTTCCAAGCAGACTTGCTCCTGACAAGCTCAAGGTATTAAAATACGAGTTCAAGCGTCTCTGTGAGGCATGTATCTGCAGGCCCTCAAACAGCCCATGGATCAGCCTGCTTCTCCTAAAGGAAAAGAAGGATAGGTCTTTCCGGCCTTGTGGGGATTATCGTCTACTCAATCAGATGACGGAACCAGATACCCAATTCCACACCTGCACGATTTTTCGACCCTGCTTCACGGGAAGACGATAATTAGACTTATTTCAGGCTTTTCTTCAAATTCCTATCGCACCAGAAAACAAACCCAAAACTGACATAGTTACGCCTTTTGGACTCTTTGAGTTCTACGCGATGGCCTTTGGCTTCAGGAACGCCAAACAGACATTTCAACGCTATGTCGACGGCGCCTTAGGCGATCTCAGCTTTGTTGTCACATCCATCGATGATATCCTCATAGCTTCCTTGTCCGTCGAAGAGCATGAGGAATACATCAAGCTCATACTGCAAAGACTGCAGCAATTCCACCTGAGGTTAAACCTCAACAAGTGCATCTGAGGCGTGGCTGAGCCCACCTTCTTAGGTTATTTCGTGAATGATAATGGGTTCAAACCTTCTCATGAGAGCGTACAAGCCATCATTAACTTCCCACAGCCACAGACGAAAGATGAGCTTCGCAGATTTCTTGGCATGGTCAACTTCTACTGGACCTTTATTCCACATGCGGCCAGCTTGCAAGCCCCTCTAAATGCACAACTATATGATGCGCGCCTCAGACACGATGATGGGAGCTGCACTGGAGCAACATGATGCCAAACGGCTACGTTGGCAGCCATTAAGCTTCTTCTCTCGCAACTTTACCTCAGCTCAACTAAAGTACAGTACATACGATCGTGAACTCACTGCTGTCTGCGAGACCATCAAACACTTCAAATATTTTTTTGAGGGCCAAGAATTCAAAACCTTCACCGACTACTGATATACGCGTTGGCCCAAAACTCGGATATAGAATAGAATAGTCATTTATTGTAAATAAATGTCATTTACAAACGGTATATAAAAACATTCTTGAATAAATCGTGTATAAGTACAAATACAAATAAATTGTGCATATAATACAATAAAATAAAATCTATAAAATACAATATGAGTTTGGCATAGTCAACTAGATGCTCTGAGTCTATTTGAAATGCATAATATGACAGTCAAATCCTTAATATCTAATAATACTGAAAAGTGAGTCAAAGACTAGAATTAGTGATATCACAGATGACTATAAAATTTAGTTGACTAGAAAATAAAATACACGAGAGTTACTATTGCCGTAAAAAACTTAAAAGATCGCTGGCATAGCCAGGTCGTACAAAATAAGACTTATAACTAAAAATTAAAATTAGCTAAGATACTAATCTCACACTTACACTCGCACTCACCACTCACGCTAATAAATACATTCATTCGTGTAAATGGGACAAAACATTGTATAAATTAACATATAAAGTCGCCCATTTTGTGCGAGTGGTTAATCGAGGTCAAGGAGATGCCCTCTCAAAGCAGTTTTGAACCTGCTCAGCGATGGAAGAATTCTAACGTTAGCAGGCAGAGAATTCCGTAGGTGCGTACCTTGTACACTGGAAGATTTCATTCCAGTTTCAGTACGCATCGGTGGTGCTGTCAATTCTTTAATTTCACCTCTAGTTGCGATTTTGGGCACGTACCTGGAGAAGAGACACTCCAGATAGTCCGGGGTACACATATGCAAGATTTTGTACAACAGTACCGCCATGAAATATTGTCTCCTTGTATCTGTGCGTAGCCAGCCCAAGGCCGCTCTATGGGGCGAAATATGATCAGCCCGTCTTACACCTAACACATATCTGACAGATGAGTTCTGAAGTCTTTGTAACGTTTGTCGTAGTTCTTGAGATGCATCAAGGAGAACCATCGAACAATAGTCCAGATGAGGGAACAGAAGCGCTACTGCTAGTCGTTTACGCAGAGTCTCGGTAGTGTACTGACGGAAAAAGCGCAGACTAAACATTACGCGATTAAATTTCTTACTAATATGGTTTATATGCGCTTTCCACAAAAGCTTTGTGTCAAGCACAACACCAAGACTGGTAACGGTGTCGGAGAATGGGATGCAGGTACCGCCTCCAAGGTCGATCGTCTTCGGATCATCACTTGAATAAAAATTATTGATAAAACGATTTTGGCCGAATATAATCGCTTTCGTTTTTGCTTTATTCAACTTGAGAGAGGTACCGTCAGCATACACCGACACCGCCTCTGCTGCCCGCTACAGCGCTGCAATGCCCCCATCTACGCTATCTCGGGGAACCTGGACATAAACTTGTAAATCATCTGCATATAGGATGTCCTTGATGCTTCTCGAGTCGAGGACGTCACGTATGTCATTTATGTACAGGCAAAACAACAGGGGTCCTAGAACCGATCCCTGTGGTACTCCGAGATTAGTGTTTAACCAAGAAGATGATTCTTGGGATTCTGTGTACACACATTATTGTCTACCTGAAATATAGGAGTGAATCCACAAAAGAGCGGTTCTGGAGAATCCCAACAATCTTAGCCTTTCGAGAAGACGAGAGGGAGAGATTGTGTTGAATGCCTTACTAAAGTCGAATAGTAAGAGTAACGCGACGTATTTCTTGTCGAGGCCTTGCCGAATATCCTCCGTAAGTTTGAGTAACGCCATCTGAGTCGAGAACTCTTGCATCTGGTCTAGAACTATCTTCTCTAAGACCTTTGAAAGAAAGCATAAAATCGAGATCGGCCTGAATTCTCATGGACTTTTAGGTGCAGAGCCCTTCTTTAAAGGTGTTATGCGCGCCTTCTTCCAAAGGTCCGAAAAAACACCCTGCACAAATGAGCAGTTAAATAGTCGCACAAGATGTTCCCCGATTATAGGGAGAACTTTAGCTGCAACGCTTTGAGGAATGCCATCCTCGCCACAAGCCTGAGACGACAAATGGGCGACTGCAAGAATAACGTCTGCCAGGCCAACCTCTTTGAACCTAAAACCCTCAGAATTTGCAGTATTCAAGGTATTCTTGCAATCTCCATAAATATCCTGTGGTGAGATTGACACGCCAGCAAATTGTTGATTCAGCTGATCAGGCGCGAAGCCATTTAAATCTCCATTTGGTTTGGATAGCAGCTCTAGGTCTTTCAGCTCCTTCCAAACATTACCATTTACAAGAGCCTCCGACAGTCGATTGTTGTAGTAAGATGTCTTGGCTTCTGTAAATTTTTCGTCAACAGTTAGTCGGAGTGCCAGAAACTGCTCAAGATAAATAGTCTTTTCTGCCCTCTTATAACGTTTGTAAGTGGCGTTACGTTTTTGCTGCATCCTGGTTAGCTCTGCTCCAATCCATGGTAGCTGGCCCTTTTTTCGCTTTAGCATTTTAACGGGAGCAAGTTCATTAATCGCTTTTGTAAGGTTGTCACAAAGATGACCAAGTGCAGTCTCAGTATTAGTACTAACGGTATTTGTAAATGGCAACCAGTCGCAAGCAGACAAAAATTCAGCCAATGCAGATGGAGTAATTTCTCTATAGTTTCTACATTCAATGGGTTCCAAATTTTGTTGTGGCTGTATTACCCGAGGAAAAGATATGTCTATTATGTTATGACTGTTGGGATAGGTCGCCGGGATGTTGCGTGCGTCAAGTATTGTGTCATTTTCGTCGGCAAGGATTACGTCAATCCATGTATGAGATGTGCAGGTGTGCTTCGTCGCACCATGCTAACCCAACTGTAAAGATAATTCTGCAGACAACTTGCGAAGATAGTTGGCTTCATAATCATCTTGCAGGAGGTTGGCATTCAGATCGCCCATTATGATCTTTCTAGAATAATTACTACAATGAAATTTCAGTGTATCAGCGAAATCTGTGTTCTTTATAAAGGGTACATGAGGAGGTCTATATATGACAGAAACCAACATGGGCTTATTGCTCCCGTTTTTGAGGGAACAGAAAATGTATTCTGGCTTCCCTGGCTTATCGAATACTTGTGTGTCAGACGATTCTAAAATCTCACATATGAAGTTGCTCCGAACAAAAAGGGCAACTCCTCCTCCATGCAGATTTCTGTCCTGTCTAAAAACTTTGAAACCTTCGATCTGAATGACATCATCCGCAACAGATGGATCAAACCTGATCTCAGTAACACCAAATAAGTGATAAGACTGGTTATCACGTAGAAAAATACGAATTTGATTAATGTGCTTCTTTAAGGAAGTCACATTAATAAAAAATGCTCTCAGCACTCCCCGATTTCTCTTGCAACTTCCAGTGGAGTCTTGGTTTAGTCATATGGGCGATGCTACACTTTGGTTCGACTTTTTACACGTGTTTGTATTCTTTTTCTTACTTTTACTTTCAACATTAGTTTTGTTTTTAGTTTTATTTCGTTTTTGTTTGATTTCGGGACAATGTTATTATTCCCTTCATCGCCAATCGAAACATTAATATCACCAAAAGTTACTGCCTTCACATTCTTTTTCTTTTTATTTATTTTTTCTTTGTTCGTATTATCATTAGGATTTCGATTTAGATTTTCCATTATTTTATTTAGGTCGGTTTTGGTAACAAATGTGATGGCCCTCGCTCCATCTCCCATCTTGGTGAGAAACTTTTTGCCATTGCGCCATACGTACTTAAAAACAATAGTCTTTGCATATGCCCTTAGTTGTGTGAATTCTTTGTATTGATCCTTCTTTAAATAATAATTAATAAAAATATTAATTTGTTTTAAATTGTTTGTTGAACTCTCACCAAGAAGGGAGAAATTTAAGTTTGCTAGAGAAAAACTAGTAAAGCGTTTCTTTTCTTTGAAAATTTGTGTAACCAATTTTCCACTGGATAGTCTAACTAGCAGTGAGAAGGGACTCCTTGGACCGTCAAAGACTGTTTGTGTTATTGTTGAAGTAGAAACTGAGTTATTATGTATTGTGAGAGCTTCTGACTTATTAGGTTTTGATAAGACATGGGTTTCTTGAATATCCAGTTTAGTGATGGATGGGAGTACGGTGTCGAGGACAGCGAAAACGAAGTCCACTGATGGCATGTCAGGCAAAATGGCAATCTATGCCGCAGGAGATTACGATCTCGCTGCCCCCCTCATGGGACTGGGCCATGTCTCCATCAAGAATATCCTCAGTTTCTACAGAATTTAGTTTTTCGAATGGGTTATGGCATCTGTTTTGCATGTGACATGTGTTGTTCGATTCGCATATAGGAAAGTTGTTGGCGGTCTGTTTAATTATACAATTTGTAATTGAGTTTACAGCCTCAGTGAAATTTTTTTCAAGCGCAACGAATTTCGCATCAAATACAGTGGTTTGATTATTGATTAACTCGCGGAGTTGTTTACATTCATTCGTAATCGCTTCTACTTTGTTATTTTGGTCAACCAGCAGAGCTTGGAAAGAATCCACCTTTGATTCGAGACCGCTGATTTTCTGTGTTAAGCTTGGTAAAATACTGAGAACAGCAACAATCTCCACAAGCTTGGACTCAATCGATCCCTGCTGGGAGGTAATTGCTCTTTCTACTGTATCGCGAATCGAGTTGGGGTACGTTACCATAGATGAGATGATTGTACCATTTTTCACCACTGATGCGTCTACACGACTGGTGTTGCGCACTGGTGAAGATGACGTGGCAGTAATTTCAAATGCACTTGCAGATGCGCGCAAGGGCGTGGGTGTGAATGTACTCATTCGCGAGCACGGCAGCTGAACACAATTGAAACTGGACGAGTCACTGAGGTGGTTTATGACTTCCTTCTCACCTGTGGCGCTGTTGTTGCCGTTGTTTTTACTGCTGTTGTTACTGATGTTGTTACTGCTGTTGTTACTGCTGTTGTTCCTCTTTAGGGTATCATTGCTGTTGCTCTTTTCACCCATATTTGTCACAGACGTGCTGAGCTCCCGATTTGACGAAGCCTTTACAGTTTCAACCCGCTTTGCTACGGCTGGCGCCTTTGTAGTGGCAACCGGGTGAACAGGCGTCAAAGCATGGAGAGAGATTCGGTAGCTGCTCCTGCGAGTTACATAATCCTTTCTTCGCTGTTGAATGTTGCAGGTTTGCAGAAAGCTCCAAACTCTTACAAATTTTACATATGTGTAGTGTAATGGGGCCGTTGCTTGTGGATCTTCGTATTATAATCATTGGTCGACATATGTCATGAAATGACTTTGTGCATTTATAGCAATTCAAAATAGTGCCATCTTTTCTAGGCAATTTTTGCAGATGTAGCATGATTTAGGTACCTTAAGTTCTTTAGGTGCCATTCCGCAAGTCTGGAGGGGCTGTACATGCACGGAAACTTGATACACGCAAATATGTGTGTTTAGGATTCGTGAAGAATACAAAACCTGGTGAATGAGCAGAACTAATACGTCATTCTATGAGAGTTTCAGACAGGAAACTCTCAACAGAGATCGTATGTAGGCGCTGCCTATATACGCTAAAGTCAGAGTTTTTAATAGCGTATTACGACTCTGACACTCCCTCTAGTGGTCGTAGACGAAAGCTGTCGATGCTATCGTTTTCGTCTTGCAGGTATGTGTGACTGGCACAGTTGGTTGCTACCTTATCAGCAAAGTCAAAAATTTCCTTATAAAATACCTGCAAGACGTGGTAGGTAATACGACCTTGATTTCGACGGTTGACATGCCTTATCTGTGGCCGCCAGTGCACATGCTATGCAGCACGCGTAGCAACTCCTCAGTGATGCAGATGATGTGATCGATCTGTGACTGATGCCGACGATGTAATCGAATGGCGAAATGGCAAAAAGGCGGAGACGGACAAGGAAAGCGCGGCAGACGAAACCTCCGTGCTGCTGTAGTGGCAGGATGGTGATTGCACTTTTCGTCTCTCCAGAACGGTCTTCAGTTACCGAACACACTGCACTGCACTACACTGACTTCGCTGGATCAGAAGAACCAATAGTCATTCGAAACTTCGTCACATAACCGTCGAAAACCAGCCGAAAATACTTAAAAAATGGGGAGCCGAACTCGCAGCTTTTCCGTGACAGATACGTCAACTCTCCATCATAGCACAATTCACCATGCAGATCTGTCATCTTCCCGGCAAGGACAATGTCATCGCGGACGCCCTGTCCCGCGCAGACGCACTGCGCACAGTGGGGCCGCGAGCAAAAAAAAGCGCCGAAATTCGCGCTTGCCTCGAAAAATGCATAAAAAAAAAAGTTTGAGGCACGAAAGTATTCGTTGTAACCTATATTTTAATAAACCGTATATTGAGGCGTATAATCAGGCGTATATTGAGCATACATACAGTAACCGCATTAAAATGACATTTTCGTACAAAGCTTTCCATTACCCGATGTATCTACCATAATAAAAATATATTTAACACACACATACACATATATGTATCATTAGATTATTATTAGACATACATATGAGTTATATCGGTTCGTGTATGTGTGTATATGTGTATATATGCATGTATATAAATATTATCTTATATCTTAAAAATGAAAAAAATTTTAAAAATGGATTTTGTGGTATGCGACACATACACGTATACACATACACACACGAACAAACACGCGCGTACACCACACACACACAACTATATATTACTTATTATTGATATAATATAATATGCATTATTTGTATTATACCACAGCTACATGTTCAATATTTAATAAGTAGTGGATTTCATATTAAGTAATATATCTGTGGTGCCAAGGAAGATGGGAATTAATCCACTCTTTATGAAAATCGAGTTAAAGTCATTTTTCTCTTTTTTGAGGTTTAATACACCATTTTTTGAAGTTTTTATTTGGTAAAAAATTCATTATTCTGTAGTTACAATGTAATTGAAAAAGGACAAATATAGCAGTTGCATTTAAGCTTTATCATTTAAATCGCGATATCTCTAAAACTGTAAATAACTGTAAAGAACTGAAAATAACTGAAAATAATTGTTTGGTTTGAGACATAAATAACGGTTATTTTCAGTTATTTTCAGTTATTTTCAGTTATTTTCAGTTATTTTCAGTTATTTTCAGTTAGTCCCAAAATCGATTTGCACTAGGGAAGGAATAACCTTTTCAAGGGATGTTATATTAAAAGTAAATCCAGATTAAAAGTTACCAGACCTTGTATACCTTGTGCACCTCTACAGGGTGCCAGCTAGATCAGATATAGTCTTTTATATCCTGGTACTAGCTGCATTATGTATCATTTCTTTTGTATCATTTCTGGTAAATAAATAAATAAATACATATATATATATATATAACATAAATCTACTGAACAAAAAAATAATTACACTTCATTTGCCCATAAAGTTATTAAACTTCCAATGTGTCATTTCTTTCATTTATAGTATTCATGATATTGCTGTTAAAACAGCACAATTATGTAAATTTATTTTTGTTATAAAAATACATGAACTTTTTTTTACATCAATATAGCTAAGTCAGTTCAATACTGGTGGAAATTGAAACTTCTCACTAAACGATAATATCATGAAAATGTATATCAATTAAAAAAAAAAAAAGACAAAAAAGTATATACAAGTGTGAATAATGTGTCAACTACAACATTTAGCTATATTGATTTACGTATGTATTATGTGCAGCTAATGATCATACTACCAGGATTTTGTTTTAAATAAAACAATTATGTACCGACGTTTTGGACATTTATTATGTCCCTCTTCAGGGTCTAGCAAAATATACAAAAAATACAAAAAGTTGTACAAAATTATTACAATTCATAATTGTTTACAATTATCACAGTTATTAAAATAAATTATCATTTACAAAACGTGTTTGGTCAGAATAAATCTTATACGGAAGAGTATCCCGTTAGTCAATGGTTCAAATTTTTGAAAATTCGGTCTTTTATACATGTAATTTACGCATGTCTGTGTGTGTGTGTGTATAATACGTGTGAGACGCGCACAAGGTGGGGATGCGGAAGACAGTAAGAGGCAGCGCACAGTGTGACCACACGGAGAGCTCAATTTAACTATGATAGTACGGGATCTCGTGCTATAGAAGCATCAATTTTTGTTATACTTGACTAGCATAGTAGAGCAGGCTACCGTAGGAGGAGATACCCCCATGCGCCGAAAGCAGAAAGTTTATACCACGAGAGTATGGAATTCGTGCAACGGTGCCAAACGAAACTCCTCGATTGTAAGAATCTCATACCACCGTGGTATGAACCTCTTGCTATTGACGCTCGACAGTTTCCAAGCTACACTGGTATGGTGGCGTTACTCTCCATGCACGCATTGTTTACTTCTGTGGCAGCGAATAGTATGATGTATTAGCACGAAGTAACTTTATGCTGCCGTAGCTAAAATGAGCGCTCCGTGCAGGTTGTGGCGATAAATCGCCACTTTTACATGCGTAGTATTACGATATATGTTGTTTACCTGGCCACACTGGCAGCGCAATGACAGAGATACCAGGATAGCACGTATTAGTGGGGGGTCCGAGCCAATGGTGTTAGACAATCATCGTTAGGATTAGAACGATATACATAGGGTGGGCGTGATAACTCCTCCTAAACGTGCGCTCCTGGTCTCACTCTTTCGCTACGCCTGGAAATCATCATCTTACAGGTACATAAATTCACAATTCTCTATCAAAGATGTGTATTCGTCAGCTAATCTATTAATTTCATATTGTTTATTCATATAATTTTTCTGCGTATGTATGAATATAGCTTCCAAAAAAGTCTTTTGCCTCTACTAATTTCGGTATCGAGAATTTTTATATTGATGAAATCGATAGTGTGGCTATTATCTTTGGCGTGCGCATATAACGATAAATTTTTTTCATTAATAGCATATATTTTGTTATGTTCTTTGATTCAAACATTAAGACGTCTGCCTGACTGCCCCACGTACGAAGCATCGCAATCCTTACAATTAATTTCGTATACAACGTTTACGTTATCACAGATTTTGTTTTTTTCTTTGCATAATTTGATGATGTTGTTAAGTTTATTTTTTGTACTATATATTACATTCGTATTGTGTTTCTTGAAAAAAGTATTTATGAAACTTTCTAATTCTTTTACATGTGGTAGGGTAATAAATCTCTTTTTGTTGTTATTGTTTCGTGCATTGTTATTTGTACTTCTGAATTTTTTAAAACGTTTTTTTTATATATAATTCTACTAATTCTAATGGGTAATTGTTTTATAATAGTACTTGTTTGATAAAAGCTATATTTTTACTATGAAAACTGTTATGTGATAATTTAAATGCTCGATCGACTAGACTATAAGTGATGGCTATTTTGTTGCATTGGGGATGTTGTGAAAGGTAGATTAAGTATCTTCCAGAGAATGTTTGTTTGTGGTGCCAGACTGTGATAACGTGTCGTTGTTCGTTAATAATTATTTTAATATCTAAAAAACTTATACAACTATTCTGTGGTAATTCTACGGTGAATTGTAGATTTTCGTCATACGAATTAAAAGTGTTAATAGTTTGATCAATCGCGTTTTTCGGTATACATAAAATGATATTGTCCAGATAGCGGAAGTGAAACAGTGCAGGTTTAACATTAAGTTTATTAATGGAGTGAATCTCCAAATCCTCCATAAGTGTATAATATTTGTTGATAAAATTCATCATTGAATTGGAAAAAGTTGTTGTTCGGTATGAATTTAATTACGTATAAAAATTCTGTGCAATTTAAATTTATTTTATTATATTAATGGTGTCCATCTTTTTTCTAGTGCTTTATGAACTAAATACTCGGGAATATTTGTGAATAAGCTCACTACGTCAAAACTAATTATTTCGAAGTCTGGTGGAATTTGGAGATTTTCTACATGCTCTTTTAATTTTAGACTATTATCAACGTGTGAGACCGGTGTTTTGAGATTTTTAGTTAAAAATTGTGTAAAAAATTTTGAAACGTTATATAATGGTGAGTTGATATCGGAAATTATTGGTCTTATGGGAAAGCCGGTTTTGTGTATTTTTATGAGACCATATGCTTTTACGACATTGGATTTTTTAAGGACGGAATCAAATTTTTGACCTGAACCTGAGAAATCATTTTATTAAATCATTTGATTAATTCATTTGGTTTCCTTTCGAGACCAAATAAGGGGGTTGTTTTTATTTCTTTGTAGTATTCTCTATCCTGAAAAAGATTTTCAGTTTTTTTCACATAATCTGATTTTTTGATTATGACAGTAGTGTTCCCCTTAGCTGCTCTAGTTATTAACAACTGTGGGTTGCATTTAATGAACTCTTTGGTTTTCTTTATGTCTATTTTAAATTGTTTTTCAAAATGTGTGTTGTTTGATAGTTCTTTATTATAAAAGTTATTGATATGATTCAAAAAAGTTCCTCTTAGTTTTTCCGATAGTTCATTCTCACCATTATTGTTTAAAAACATTTCCAAATTCTTTATGAAGGGTAGTTTCAATGAATTATCGAAACGGTTATTAAAATTAAATTTTTCGCCAAGTTACAAAACATTGATCGCAGACGTCGGGAGTTCAACGTCCGCGACGTTGACACACCACTTATCACATGTATTATTACAAAGTTCAATCACCTGTGTATTTTGACTTATGCTATTGACCTTTATAGTACATTTCGACACTGGTGCGGAAGGTGATGATTTACTTCGTGTAACGTTTTTCGCACGAGCGAAGCGAGTACCACGAGAGCCGAAAAATCATACCAAAGTTGTGATTTTGAGGTTAGAGTGGTATAAACGAATTTTATCTATATCTGTCTTTATCTATAGTTTTATTATACTTCTTGTTATAAATGAAGTTTAATTTCTTGAATAATTTTTCTTTTAGTGGAACAATAATAAATTGTCATTTCGTCTTATAATAGTCAACGAAGAGATTGACAAGATCTTTATCAACGTTATGTTCTAGTAATTGTTTCTTTTTTTCGATATCTTCTTTCAATTGTGTTAAACGTATGTGTATATCCGTTATTTCTACATTTAAAAGTTGTCTTTTAATTTTGTCAACTAAATTTTTTTGTTTGGCTTTACAGTTATTTGAATACATATGATTTTTCTTCGTATTTTGTGTAATTAATTCGAAATGTTTTGGATCTACATTAAGAAATCTACAATTTACTAAAAAATTGTTCCTTTCACGATAACAGATTTCTTTGTAAAGTACATTGCTTAGACTTTGAAATTTCTTTTTAATGTCGAAATCAAAAATTTAAAAAATCAAGTGTAAGATTAAATTTACATTACTGTCCTTACGTGTTCTTAAGTAAGTATCTCTCATTGCGCTGCCTCTCACTGTCTACCGCATCCCCATCTATTGTACGCGTCTCACACACATTATACACACACACACATGCATAAATTACATGTATAAAAGACCGAATTTTCAAAAATTTGAACCATTGACTAACGGAATACTCTTCCGTATAAGATTTATTCTAACCACACACATTTTGTAAATGATAATTTATTTTAATAATTATGACTTGTAATAATTTTCTACAAATTTTTGTATTTTTTGTATGTTTTGCTAGACCCCGAAGAGGGACATAATAAATGTCCGAAACGTCGGTACATAATTGTTTTATTTAAAACAAAATCCTGATAGTATGGCCATTAGCTGCACATAATACATACCTAATCAAATCTACCATCAGCTGCAATAACCAACGATACAACCACAGCGTCTGGCCAAAAACACGTTGTTACACAATTGACCATGGACTCAAACGACGACGGAGAACCACCTCGCCCCATGGAAACTTTAGAACTAAGTACATTTTACAAATCGCAAAAAGATTCATTATCACATTACTTAAGAACACGCAAGGACAGTAATGTAAATTTAATCTTACATTTGATTTTTAAAATTTTTGATTTTGACATTAAAAAGAAATTTCAAAGTCTAAGCAATGTACTTTACAAATAAATCTGTTATCGTGAAAGGAAAAAATTTTTAGTAAATTGTAGATTTCTTAATGTAGATCCAAAACATTTAGAATTAATTACACAAAATACGAAGAAAAATCATATGTATTCAAATAACTGTAAAGCCAAACAAAAAAATGTAGTTGACAAAATTAAAAGACAACTTTTATTGAGGGTACAAATAAATTCTACCCGTTTTCAACAACTTTTTTTTTATTTAAAAAACTCATACAAAACACAAAGTTTAATCAATATAGGCACCGTCGGCTTCTATTACTCTTTGACAACGCCTAGGCAGCTGATGTATTCCGTGGCGAAAAAAGGCTTCACCTTTCGATTATATGAAATCATCAACCATTTTTCGTACTTCATCTTCATTCTGAAAATGCTGCTCTGCTAAGCTGTTTTGTAATGAGCGAAAAAGGTAGTAATCGCATGGTGCAATATCTTGAGAATACGCCGGATGCGGTAAAATTTCCCATTATAATTCTTCTATGGTTTGACGGACCGTGGAACTTTTGTGTGGCCTAGCGTTATCATGCTGCAAAATTACTGGTCTTCGCCCATACCTAGTATACGGCCACTTTTCTTGGATTTTTTCAGCTAAACGGTTTAATTGAGAAGAGTATCACTCAGCAGTAACAGTTTCTCCGGATTTGAGAAGCTCGTAATATAGCACGCCCAATTCGTCACACCAAATACAGTGCAGCAACTTTTTTTCAAAGACTGCGTTTTGGTAGGATATTGTGGGCTGTCCTGGATCTACCCAATGTTTTTGACGTTCAGGATTCTCGTAATAGATCTACTTTCCATCACCAGTCACTAAGTTCCACAGAAAGCTCTTCTTTTTTTGTCTTGAAAGCAATGAGAGACACGCCAGCAAGCTGATGTTGCGTTTCTGCTGAGTCTTCATCCAGTAGCTCCTGCAATTTCTCATCACTCATCTTTTGAGGCTTACCACAGCGTGGTTTGTCGCTCAAGTCAAAATCTCCGTCTTCAAATTTTCGAAACTATCTGTGACATGTACTCTCATAAATAACTTTTTCTCCATAAGTAGCACCGATCGATTTATGAGCTTCAGCGTCAGTTTTACCTTGATGGAATTCGTAAAGTAAGCAATGTCGGATATGCATAGTATCTACTTCCATTTTTATTTAAGTTAAAGACAGAATTATATTCGCAATGAATACTTGCATACGCAGTCTATTTGAAGAATAGGATCTGTACTATATACTAGCATAAAGATATGAAACCAGTAAGCATCTGTTTTCAAGAAAGCGCCATCTCTTACAAACGAGTAAAACTTTTTTGTACACCTAATAAATACAGAAATAATGGATATACACATACGTTTAACACAATTGAAAAAAGATATAGAAAAAAAGAAACAATTACTAGAACATAACGTTGATAAAGATCTTGTCAATCTCTTCGTCGACTATTATAAGATGAAATTACAATTTATTATTGTTCCAATAAAAGAAAAATTATTCAAGAATTTAACCTCATTTATAACAAGAAGTGTAACAAAACTATAAAGACAGATATAGAGAAAATTTGTTTAAGGTCAATAGCTTAAGTCAAAATACACAGGTGATTGAACCTTGTAATAATACACGTGAAAAGTGGTGTATGAATGTCGCGGACGTTGAACTCCGGAAGTATGCGATCAATGTTTTGAAACTTGGCGAAAAATTTAATTTTAATAACCGTTTCGATAATTCATTAACACTACACTATATAAAGAATTTGGAAATGTTTGTAAACAATAATGGTGAGGATGAACAATCGGAAAAACTAAGAGGAATTTTTTTTAATCATATCAATAAATTTTATAATAAAGAACTATCAAACAACACTCATTTTGAAAAACAATTTAAAATAGACATAAAGAAAACCAAAGAATTCATTAACCGCAACCCACAGTTGTTAATAACTAGAGCAGATAAGGGGAACACTACTGTCATAATTAAAAAATCAGATTATGTGGAAAAAAATGAAAATCTTTTTCAGGATAGAAAATACTACAAAGAAATAAAAACAACCCTCATATCTGGTCTCGAAAGGAAACTAAATGAGTTAATCAAATGGTTTAATAAAATGATTTCGCCGGTTCAGGTAAAAAATTTGATTCCGTCCTTAAAAAATCCAATATCGCAAAAGCATATCGACGCTCCCTACGAAAACTAGCACCTTTTTTGGCCTTCTTACGAATACTAGTACAATTCGCGACTTTGTAACGAAAACTAGCACAATTCACTACTTTGCCGCGAATACTAGTACAAGTCGCTATTTTGTAATGAAAACTAACACGATTCGCGAGTTTGCCACGAAAAGTAACACGATTCGCAAGCTTGCCGCGAAAACTAGCACGATTCGCGAGTTTGCCACGAACAGTACACGGAAAGAAATTTGGTTCAACCGACATTAAGCTAGTCGGCGAACAGCGCGCTCACGACGTTAGGCGTCAGACCGCCTCCATTGGGCTATCAGATCACCTAATTCTTCGGTCGTCTAACTTCTCACTCGCGGAGAGCCCTAACCTCAAAATCATAACTTTAATATGATTATTCGGCTCTCGGGGTATTAAATACGGTTCGAAACTGCTGCGTAAGAGGATTTTTATCTCATGTGACGTTTTTCGCACGAACGAAGCGAGTATAATCACCTTCCATACCCGACTAGCACAGCTCATGAAAAACAAAGGAGAGCAGCGCCCTCAAACTTTCGTCTGTCAGACGCCGACAATTGAGCGAACAGATCGCCCAATTTGAAATTACAAACAGCCAAATCGTTGGTTGTTCCGTTTATATCAAAATTGGCGTGTCCGACTTCCACCGGTCGACAACTGTTCGCCCAAATTTCTTTCCGTGTAAAACTAGCACTTTTCTCACGACGGCGCTTTTTTCTATTGCGAGTCCATAATTATTTTTCTTCTTACCTATATCTTTGAAAAGATTATCATGAAAATAAAGAAAACCATCATTTTCTACATTACCAACGCTGTCTTCGTTGAAAATTCTTTTTTAAAAACTTAATAGCAATGTTGGTAACGTAGATACCTTTCTAACTGTTGCACCCTTAACCACGGTAGAGCTTTCGAAATATTCAAGTTGGTAAACGTTTTTTTTAACTCTGTGCTAGATGTAACGAAAAATTAATAAAATGGATGACGATGATGATTGTAAGTAAAAGAAATCACCTATTGACGTATTTTTAAAAATGAGGTATTACAATATTTGCAAAATTGCAGATCATTCTTATTGGTATAACAGTTTCTCGAAGCCGGTGGAAAGAAATGCGTATTCAAACAGTAATTTAGATAGTAAGTAATTTTTTAAATTACTCAGCGGGTCGGAAAACCCCCTAGGTACACTCAAATTAGCGAGGAAGTTATCTTCTGGGCATGAGCGTGTCACCCTACACCGAAATAGTCCTCAAAAACGTTCTCAGTGGGTCATATTATCATTTATACATAGTGTTTCCGCTTATCACGCGCGTAATTTAGACTTGTCACATATACCTAATATAAAAAATGCAGCTGTCCTCCCAAAAAGTGCTAATTTTCGTGGCAACCTCGTGAAATGTGCTAGTTTTCGTGACAACCTCGTGAAATGTACTAGTCTTCGCGGAAGTCAAGCGGATCGTGCTAGTCTTCGCGGAAGTCAAGCGAATCACGTTAGTCTTCGTAGCAGTCAAGGGGATCGTGCTAGTCTTCGACGCGAATCAATGGGACGTGCTAGTCTTCGCGGCCAACGCTGAAATGGGCTAGTCTTAATGGCAATCTGAATCGTGCTAGTTTTCGTAAGGAGCGTCGATATGGTCTCATAAAATATACAAAACCGGCTTTCCCATAAGACCAATAATTTCCGATATCAACTTACCATTATATAACGTTCCAAAATTTTTTACACAATTTTTAACTAAAAATCTCAAAACACCAGCCTCACACGTTGATAATAGTCTAAAATTAAAAGAGCATATAAAAAATTTCCAAATTCCACCAGGCTTCGAAATAATTAGTTTTGATTTATGTTAAATGTGATTATTGGTCGATCTGACGGAGGCAATAAAAATGAAATCAACACTTAGATTTCAAGTTAGATGTAGCAACGTTTCGTTGGCTCGATCTGCCAACCTCTTCAGGCTGTAGTTATTAAAAAAGATAAATTACAAAAATTATAAGAATAAATAATTTAGCCTTGCACAACACGTTAATAACCACAATTCATACCTTGTTAATATCTTGTGTTACATAGTACACTAATTGTCAAAGTAAGCTAATATAAGAAAGTCACGCAGTATTTATAGTCTAAAATGACAAAATATTAGTAAATAAGTGTGAACATATCGGTTAATGAATTTGTATGGATAATTATTATTTTGAAGTAATTTAAAAACAATATTTAAATTTTTGTGTGAAATTCCGGATTTGATAATGTAACTGCTTTATCGACTAGATTATAAACAATATTTATCTTTTGTTGTGGTGGATGATAAGAGTTGTAATTAATTAGTCTACCAGATGAAATAGGTTTATTGTACCAATCTGTAATAATCATATTATCTTGTCGTATTAGGAGTATGTCTAGAAAATTAATTTTATTATCTAATTCTTGTTCATAGGTAAATTGTATCTTTTCGTTATAAGAATTAAACGTGTTTATCACTATATCTATATGTTTCTTGTTGATACACATAATAGTATCGTCTGCATACCGGAAATAGAATAACGGTTGAACATCGTGGTTTTTTTTTAATTTTTAAACAGTTAGTCTCTAAGTCATCCATCACAATGTCTGAAAATAGTGGGGAAATGGGAGAACCCATCGGTGTGCAGTCGATTTGTCTGTAGAATTTTTTACCAAAGGAGAAAAAAGTATTAGAAAATAAAAATTTTGTGCATGTGACAATTTCATTAAACAGAATATTGCATCAGTTATGTATAGAGTCAAATCTTCTGTCTAAACTATCTAATACTAATTGTAGTGGTATGTTTGTAAATAAAGAAATGACATCTAAAGAAAGTAAGATGTAATCGTCAGGGATAACTGATTTTAATTTTTGCTTTAACTTAAAGCTATTA
Organism: Torymus aiolomorphi; assembly: GCA_036365515.1. Lineage (NCBI taxonomy): Eukaryota > Metazoa > Arthropoda > Insecta > Hymenoptera > Torymidae > Torymus > Torymus aiolomorphi. Next base: position 172,758,428 of record CM070873.1, read on the forward strand.
TTGATATGAGACGCTGGAATTTTGACAGAAGATTTGATTTTACTATAAATTGTTTTTGCTAAAAAGTGAGTCGGACTGTTAACCAAAGAAATTATTGGACGCAATGGTACATCTTTTTTGTGTATTTTGGGTAAACCGTAACATTTTGGTAAAATAGTATTGGAACATGAGAGTGAGTTGTTGTGAAATTTATTTCGCAAATAATTGTCATTATTAAGATGTTTAAGAATTGCAGAAGTCTTGGCTTGTAAAGCTTTTAATGGGTTCTTCTTTATATTTTCGTAAATAGTTGTGTCTGATAATACATTGTGCATTTTTTCTTTATATTCAGACTTACGTAAACAAACAGTCACATTGCCTATATCCGAAGTTGTAAAAAATAAATCTGGGTTGTTTTTAATAAATCGTTTAGTCTCAGCTAATTTAATTTTAAGAATTTTGTCACGACTATTTTCATGCCTTTGTTTGTCTGAATTATTTTTGATGTCGTGAGCTTATTCACAAATATTCCCGAGTATTTAGTTCATAAAGCACTAGAAAAAAGATAGCCACAATTAATATAATAAAATAAATTTTAATTGTACAGAATTTTTATACGTAATTAAATTCATACTGAACAACAACTTTTTCCAATTCAATGATAAATTTTATCAACAAATATTTGGCTCAGCCATGGGCAATCCGATCAGTCCCATCTTGGCTGATATAGTTATGGAGGATTTGGAGATTCACTCGCTTAATAAACTTAATGCTAAACCTGCACTGTTTCACTTCCGCTATCTGGACAATATCATTTTATGTATACCGAAAAACACGATCGATCACACTATTAAGGACATTCTGCGGGTCGAAACAGCAATTTTAGTTTTTATATTTTTATATAATGTTTTATTAATTTGATAATCCAAGAGTAAGTACATGTAACAAATATATACTTGAAAGAACATAAGAAAATTTTTTTCAGACAAATTCAGGCAATAGTCACTACGGTATTGTTACAATTAAAGACAAAAACTTCAATAAGTTCTTTAAATTTTTTTATTTTTTATCCGATCTTAACGAAATAAAGCTTATTTTGTTTGTTAAGAAATTTCAGGGGAAGTATCGATGGGAAAATTTATGATACGAGTTACCAGTACGGCGCAATATCAATTTATTTAAGAAAAACATGTCAAGTTTTCATCAAAAGTTTTCATCAATACTCTCTCTGAAATTTCTTAACGAACAAATTAAGCTTTATTTCGTTAAGATTGGATAAAAAATAAAAAAATTTAAAGAATTTATTGAAGTTTTTGTCTTTAATTGTAACAATAGCATAGTGACTACTGCCTGAATTTGTCTGAAAAAAATTGTCTTACGTTCTTTCAAGTATATATATGTTACATGTACTTACTCTTGGATTATCAAATTAATAAAACATTACTTAAAAATATAAAAACTGAAATTGCTGTTTCGACCCGGAGAACGTCCTTAATTCGTATGACGAAGATCTACAATTCCCCATAGAATTACCACAGAATAGTTGTATAAGTTTTTTAGATATTAAAATAATTATTAACGAACAACGATACGTTATTACAGACTGGCACCACAAACAAACATTCTCTGGAAGATACTTAAACTATCTTTCACAACATCCCCAATACAACAAAATAGCCATCACTTATAGTCTAGTCGATCGAGCATTTAAATTATCACATAACAGTTTTCCTAGTAAAAATATAGCTTTTATCAAACAAGTACTATTATAAAACAATTACCCATTAGAATTAATAGAATTATATATAAAAAAACGTTTTAAAAAATTGAGAAGTACAAATAACAATGCACAAAACAATAACAACAAAAAGAGATTTATTACCCTACCATATGCAAAAGAATTAGAAAGTTTCATAAATACTTTTTTCAAGAAACACAATACGAATGTAATATATAGTACAAAAAATAAACTTAACAACATCACCAAATTATGCAAAGACAAAAACAAAATCTGTGATAATGTAAACGTTGTATACAAAATTAATTGTAAGGATTGCAATGCTTCGTATGTGGAGCAGTCAGGCAGACGTCTTAATGTTCGAATCAAAGAACATTACAAAAAATATGCTAGAAGAAAATTCACCGTTATATGCACACACCAAAGATAATAGCCACACTATTGATTTCACCAATGTAAAAATTCAGTCAGATCAGGAGCACACGTTTAGGAGAAGTTACCACGCCCACCCTGTGTATATCGTTCTAAACCTAACGATGATTGTCTAACACCATTGGCTCGGACCCCCCACTAATACATGCTGTCCTGGTATCTCTCATTGCGCTGCCTCTCACTGTCTACCGCATCCCCACCTATAAATTACATGTATAAAAGACCGAATTTTCAAAAATTTGAACAATTGACTAACAGAATACTCTTCCATATAAGATTTATTCTGACCAAACATGTTTTGTAAGTGATAATTTATTTTAATAACTGTGATAATTGTAAACAATTGTGATTTGTAATAATTGTCTACAATTTTTTGTGTTTTTGTATATTTTGCTAGACCCCGAAGAGGGACATAATAAATGTCCGAAACGTCAGTACATAATTGTTTTATTTAAAACAAAATCTTGGTAGTATAGCCATTAGCTAAACATAATACATACCTAATCAAATCTACCATCAGCTTCAATAACCAACGATATATTGATTAACATTTATGTACAATTTTTAGATTTATATACATTTTCCATTTCCATCAAAGAAGTATAGTACTTTTCGATACTAGTACGATCAAAATGATTCTTGCCAGACCAAAGCGAAGGTGAAAATCACACTCGTGTGAGAAACATTTTTACTACCTGTATCGAACAATATATTTTGACACGAGCATAAAGTACTATTTTAGTACACGCTTGCAAACCTAAGCATGTGTAAAAATAGTACTTAATGCATGAAGTATCAAAAAATAATTTATGTAAATATTGGTGTAACTACTACAACTGCCAACTATCACAATATTTAAGGATCTGAGTAGTATACAATATTTAAATATTTCAAAAACCAAATTTCATTGGCAGCCATAATAGCTATACTGGCTTTAATTTTATATTTGTTATTTTAAAAATGGATACCTTTTTGCTATGTAGCAAGCATCGATATATACTAAATATATTGCCCTCTTCATTTTCAAAAAATACTTTTGAATGTCGAGAAGCTGTTGATAAAGAAATATTATCTTTATTAAGATCCAGATCTTCTTGAATATCTCCCACATCAGAACTGTCTGATTTAAGTTCTAAAGTTTCAAGTTTTTTTTTAATTTTTCTGATTTTTTTTCTTGCATTATGTAAATTTTGAATATTTGAAACTCCAATTACTCCTTTACTACCATAGGTTTCTTCTAAACTAGATGAATTGGATGTGTCATTTTCATTGGCTATAAGATTAAAATTATCTTCTGAAATTGCCTTGAAACCATGAAGACGTTTTTTAAGATTGAATCTGTGCCAATCAAGTTTATAATGTAATCTTTGTTGTGTCTTGTTTTCAAAGACAGCATTACAGCAAGAGCAACACAAGGACTCTGATACAGCAAGATCATCTATATTGCTAATAACTTGCATAGTCTCATCAGCTACAAACGACTTATTATTTTATTAATTGCATTTTCGAAAGTAATAGAAATGAAATTAGTGAACTTACTAGAGGAAGACCTTACGCGCATGCAATGAGCAATCTTCATACCTTTCGTAATTCGTTCAAATTCTTGATTATTGTAAATTTTAACTGTTTGATAAACCATTTTTTTACTAAAAAAGATTGTTGTGCATTTACACATATATTTTCCTACGCATAAAAATTCAGTTGATTGGGTCAATTTGAACTATTTATATAAAAGGAATAAAATTAAATTCAATATACTTATATACTTAATTATATCCGGAAAAAGACTCGTTTAGTGGGCAGTGACTAATATCAAAGAATATGTAAGTATATGACTAATAAATAATAAGGTATAATCATAATAATAAACAGTTAAATAAGACTTTAAGCGGTGCTAGAATGAGCTACTAAAAGCTGGCACCATTTAAAAGATATTATGACATATTTTTATTAATTCGATTGCGCATGAATTACAAATTTGCAACGAAAATTTGCGCGTATTTTTTAATTAGGATTTTACTCAAGATAAAGATGCCTCTACACGGCGTGCCGCGAGCCACCAACCGCATGCCCTAGACAAAAACAGATATGGCCCCCGCAACATAAGAGTGTTTGCACGCGGGCGCACGCGTATGCAACTAGAGAATATCTAGTAATTTTCGATGCAGCCAACGCGAAAAATTTAGTGCCTCCAAAAAAAGCTGTTCGTTCTCTGCTTTCTTTGGAGGCACTAAATTATTCACGTTGGCTGCATCGACAATTGCTAGTTATCTTACGCGTGCATACGCGTGCGTCCGCGAGCATACGCTCTTATGTAGCGGAGGCCTATACGAAATATCATAGGACCTCGTATATCTGTCTTTGGCTTGGGCACGCGACTCGCGAGCACAGAGGTATTATAGATAGAGCAGGGGAAACATAAGGCTGCCCGTAAGTGAAAATGTCCGAACGTTAATGTTACGAACCCAGTGGCCATAAACTAAAGTCTTTAATATAGAGTGGCAAGCGAATGTAATATATGACAAATGAAATTCTAGAATGACCCTAGGGTTTTATATAGGTAGTGGGATCGTCGTCCAATTAAGTACAAAAGTACAAATAGCACAAGAAATAAATTTATTACACTTTCTCAAATTATAAATTAAGTGACATAAATTGTTATTTTATAGTTTGAATTTTGATTTAAAGACTACGCTATCGTCTTATGCACAAATATAAATCTGAATAAAATTAATCAAAGATATAATTGATGTTACATTCGTGGATGGTATTAGTTATTACATAAAATTATTAATTATTAACTGGTTAACTTAAAAATCTTATCTATCTTTTACTAGATGCTATGTAAAAAGTACGAAAATTAATATATTGTTAATTGAATGAATTGAATTTGTTATTGCGATTCAAAATCTTAATTGAAATAAATAAAAGAATCTGTTATGTATTTATATCAAGCCATCTTACTAATCTTTTAACTTAAATTCCTAAAGACTTATCTACCATGTTATTAAAATAATTAATTAGAAACAGTTAATTGATTTATAATATATATTAAGTCGTAAATTATTTATCCTTGAATTTGGTTATTATGATAAAGTCTAATTTAAACAATTTTAATAATATTAACTTCTTAAAATCTTATTTAATCGATTATTCTTTTAAAACGCAGAGTCAAATATAAAAAGTTAATTAATTTGTAAATTATCTATCCTTAATTGGAATTTATGACTCGAGTCTCTTAATTGACTTAATGACGAGACACTTTGCGAAATTATATATAAATATCTATATGCTATCTGATTTATCCGTCGGATTCGGTGTTGATTGGGGCTCTTATTCCTTCGATATGGATGGCCGTGGACCCAATTTCAATCACCCATTGTCCTGGTATTCACCCTGAAGTCCCAAGGAAAACCACAGCCTCAAAAACCTTGGGCAGGACAGCTTTCCCTCCTCTGATTGGTGAGGTTGTTGATCCTTTCGTTGTTGTTGACTTGGTGTCGTTTAATGCAGTTGACTCGTCGAAAGATCGTCAAGGTAATTGAAACTTGTTGAAAACTCATTGAAACTTCTCGAAACTCGTCCAAACTCGTTGAAACTTGTTAAAGCTCGTTCAAACTCTTGTACCTTGTTGTAATTTGTTGATACACGTTAACAGTTAACTTGATGGAATACGTTGAACTTGATATAATTCGTTGAAATACGTTGATCCTGATGTAACTATATGAATTCGGTGTCGGTGCTGAATAAGCCAAGGTTGGAATTCTTTCTCTAAGCGAGACTGTCCGTTGGTGTGCTGGGCTCCCTTTTATATGGTGAGCGCGGACCTGAAAGCCGTTGAGGATGATCCCTCTCCCTCTGGTGGCAAAAACTTGAAATAAACCTATAGCCTGTGGAAGTGCTGTAGGACCTCAAAATCTGAAAAGGGGCTCCGCCCCTTCTTCTGTGGTGGGAGATTCTGCTTCTCTCATTGGTTCACCCTTTTGGTCGGTTAGCTACTACGTAATTTCGTGGAATTGTTTACTACCTAGAGATTCTAAGAATAAAATATCCGTTAAAATACTCTGCAACAGATTATTATGTATGCTATTATGTTTAATGACGTATTATTAATAACAATATTAATCAACAATTTATGCAACTTGAATCATCAACAATTTATTGTTACTTTGTTTATTTACCCGGTCTCTTCTTTATTAATCAAAATGATCTCAATTTTACCAATAAAAAGTCCTTAAAACAACAAATTGTTAATCAACCGATAAACTATTGCTAATAACTTTATTAATTACCCAGTTTAATTGTTTTAGTTAATCTTAATTAACCTCTCAAGATAGATTTATATGCTATCATTATTAACTATACATTGCATTAAATTGCAATTATTTTCAATATTATTCATCAATGCCTTAAATTAATAGTTATCTATAAAAATATATTGGAATTTGTTGCTAAATTTGTTATCAAATCGCGTGGATTCTCAACAATTGTTTATCCTTACTTATATGGCAATTATTAAACATCCTTGATGCATTTACTATTAACATTCCTATAGTCATAATGTTATTAATTAATTATATGTTCAATTATGTTTTATTACGCAACTCATAACTTTCTTGCTAGTCATTGACAACTTGTGTAACAAAGCCTTTATTTATTTATTGCAATTGACATTAATTATCCCCGAATTGGCCGTAGTTCGTTAACCTTATAATGCTGCCTGATATCATTAACCTTCAATTAACGTTGAGCAACGTTTGGTTACTATCGTCCCGGAAAACTATTTAATTATAAACAATTGCTAATGTTATTACGTGCCAGTATCCCCAAAATGGCTAATTATCCGAATATCTAGATATTGTTTTTAAGTTTGTTGTTGATTAATTATAATAAGGCGTATTGCGTTTTATTGTTTATTTCTAGTCGCCACTGACAAATCATTGTTATTAATGTTATTAATATCTTTAGTTGGTCAACATGATTGTTGTTAATCAACCTTTTGTGTTATTATATCTATTTATTTACGCAACGTTGCATAACGTTATTATCCTCCGATTATACGTCGCGCAACGTTTGCTATACAATACCGCGCATTCTTAAATAATTACAAGCGTTATATTTTAACAGTTAATTATCAGTGACGGTGATGCTCATAATTTGTTAATTATTGTTATATGGTTGTTTCTTAACCTGAAATTTCGACAGGGTTGCTTCTGTTATTTAAATGATTATCCGAACATCAATCATTCCCAAGATTTTAATAACATTTGTAGTATTATTTATAATAATCTCCGTATTTGTTATAATTTTAACCTATTGTTATTATTTCTAGTTATTTCCATGAATCAATAGGGTTTATTCTCATGTTAGCAATACGCATGAATGAGTAGTGTAAAAGGGTTCGCCGACTGCACTCATTGTAAAAGGGGCCTAGAATTTGGGTCTATGTCGGTTATGTAGTCCAAGGAACGTCAGTTCCTTACAGTTAAAAAGCGAGAGAAGATCGTGGGACGTAGCTATCTCTCTCTTCACGCGCGCAGACGCTCCCTTTCTGCGCGTACTGCGCACGCGCGAGTAGAGAGAGAGAGCTACTTCTCGCGATCTTCTCTCTCTTTCTAAAGGCTAGGACACTTAGGGCCTTCGCACAGTTCTGAGAAACGGATATAAAGAAAAAGAATAAGATGGGTTAGTATATCTATATTGTAACGGATAATTTTAATTCTCTGGCTGCTCAGCAATTATCCGGTTACAAATAGTGCATATATGCGGCGGCGAGGCTAGCGCACCTCGTGCAATGCACACCGCATGCCAATCTTAATGATTGAATAATTGTGGGAGAACGGGGTAAGGTAAATAATTAATCGCGATTAATAGGTAGAAACCGTATGGCGTTTATTGCGCTTATAGAAAAGGGGGAGCACTTGTAGCAATGCGTAGAGTAATCGAACCGGTACTTACAGCTGCGTGGTATCGCTGTCGCCGGTCACACTCTCGCACCAGCACCTGATACGTAGGTCGCTCTCGTTCACCTATCAGAGGCTGGAGACGGCCACGAAGTCGTGGCAGGGTGTGCGCCAACACACACACACACTCGCACTCTCACACGGGGAACCCGCGCCGCGGTAGTCTCGCGGTACTCTCCTTCCGTAGCAAAAAGCGCGGGCGCTATCCAAAACGAGACTAATTTAGACTCTCTCTCGAGTCTACCGGATCGCACGCCCCCCCTCTCTCTCTCTCTCTCTCTCTCTCTCTCTCTCTCTCTCTCTCTCTCTCTCTCTCTCTCTCTCTCTCTCTCTCTCTCTCTCTCTCTCTCTCTCTCTCTCTCTCTCTCTCTCTCCCTCTCTCTCTCTCTCTCCCTCTCTCTCACTCTCTCGTACCCCCCCGGCTAGGCGTCCTTCTGCGTAATACAGAGGTAATGCGGAGAGAGGGAAAAATGACGAAGAATTATTTTCCGTCATACGCCCCTCTCCCAGACGCTAGTTACGGGCGACGTACCAGCTCGAAATAACCTCTCTCTCCGTCATGTAACATGCGGTAAGGGCTGGAGCTTCGACGAGCCATGCAATAGGCTTGAGGAGTACAAAAAGGAAAAAAGGTAAGCAACTCGAGTTCCCTTTTACAATTTTAATTCGGTGGCTCGCAGGCTCGTGGTCTTGCGGAGTCGCGATCCTTCGCGCATTGCGCGGACGCTGATCGGCTTATCCCTGGATGATTCGCCCTAGCGGGGAAAAGAGTTGGTCACTGTGTTCAATGGTGAGGCGTGAGGTTAAGGGGTTAGTGACATGCTCGGCGCGTCGCGGCGCGCGTACGTCAGGGGGAAGGTGTTGCGACGCAGTTTGTTGTGGCTGCGTTCCGAGAGCCTTTACGCCGTCCGCGGCTTCGGGGTAGCGTTGCGCTTGCGTTTGTCGCGAGTGGTGGCGGCTTTCGCTCGTCAGCGTCTGCCGTTACTCGCGAGCACTTGCTCGCTTGGGCCCCTATGACACGTGTGGTTCGCGTTACAACCAACCGTGCTTTGCGTGGTCTTCCCCTCTTGCGGGGTGCGGGCTGCTGCTCGCTCACCAGGTCATTGGGAGATCCGTCGTCGTCGAGATCTTCTCCAGCCTGGTCAACGCGTGTCGAGTTAACCTCAGTTGAGCTCCCTGCCTCTACAGTGAGATCAACCTTTTCGTGGTAGGGTTTGAGGTCTTCCACGTGGACCTTGCCGCAGTCTTTTCCGTCCAAGTCTTGCAGCCCGTACACATTCGAATTTATTCGAGACTAGCTTGGCTGCTATTATGTACGGACCCGCGTACTTTGGCGCTAATTTCGCCGCTATGCCTTGGGCTGCGGAGGACAGGATGCGATTTCGCGTCTACACCTTGTCCTTTAATTCAAAGTGAACATCGCGGCGTGACGCATTATAATATTGCGACTGTCGCTGTTGCGCTGCTGAAGCGTTTTTCGCAGTGGATTGTTGCACGTCTCGCAACTTCTGCAACCGCGTGCGTCAGCGCTCGAGCTCGGCTGCTTCTGCAAGCTCGTCTGCTGCGCGCTCTTCGTGGCGTTTCAAGAAAACGGGTGTAGTTGGTTGCCGGCCCACGTTCAGGAAAGCTGGGCTCGACCCCGTTGACTCCTGAGTTGCAGTGTTGTACGCGAACATCAGTTCGGGGATATGCAAATTCCAATCCTTATGGTTTTCTTCGAGGAATGAGGTGATCGTGGTTTTCACCGTGCAATTCACTCGCTCCACAGGATTCGCCTGCGCGTGATACGGCGAAATCGTCGTATGCGCAACACCACACTTGTTTAGGAAGGAGTTCAGAGTCTTGTTCTTGAACTCTGTGCCATTGTCGGAGTGAAAAGCTTCGGGTACTCCAAAGCGCAGGAAGATTCACTGTTCCAGTTCCTTTTGGATGGGGCGTGCGTTCGCCTTGCGAATCGGCACGCATTCGATCCATTTTGTAAATAAATCTAGGAATATCAGTAGGTACTTGAAACCTCGAGGGGACCTGGGAAAAGATCCCATAATATCCCCTGCAACGATCTGCTACGGGCGTAATGCGCGATGGCTGCTCATGAGGCCTGCCGGCGCTATCTGCTGCACTTTGCACTGCTGACAGATCAAGCAGTTCCGTACAAAGTCAACGACATCTTTGCGCAGCGAAGGCCAGTAATAATAGAGTGTGACACGCTCCTGCGTTTTCGCTCGGCCTAAGTGACCCGCAGTAGGTTCTGCGTGGCTCTCTTGCATCGCTTGCTCGCGCTTCTCAGCTGGTAGCACTAATTTCCACGCGTCCTCGTCCTCGAGCAAATCTTCGACAGCAGGGTTTGGACGGTAGATATAGAGGCGCCCGTGAACTACCTTCCACCATGGATAGTCACAGGAATTTTGTCCAACAGCGGAGACCATGCGTTTGTACCAGGCGTTGTCTGTCTCTTCGGAGATGTCCACTGCCGCGAGGTCTGGCGCTTCCTCGTCCTCAAACATGCGAGAGAGCACGTCAGGCACGTGATTCAATGAGCTCTTACGATGCTCGACGTCATAGTCATACGCTTGCATTTGAAGTACCCACCGCTCTAAGCGTCCGGTGGGATTATGCAAATTGCACAACCATTTCCGACTACTATGGTCCGTTATCACTTTAAAGTGATAGCCTTCGACGTAAGCACGGAACTTGCGCATCGCCGACAAAACTGCGAGGCATTCGCGTTCCGTGACGGAATAATTTCGTTCCTCCGCGGTCATCGTGCGGCTTGCGAAGCATAAAACTCGCTCTTTGCCGTCGATTGTCTGCGTGAGTAGCGTTCCAAGGCCAGTATCACTCGCGTCCGTTTGAATCACGAACTGGTGTTCAAACGACGACCGGTGTAATACCGGGACAGACGCAATGAGAGCTTTAATGTGCTCAAATGCGGATTGCTCCGCGTCACTCCACACATACGCAACGTTGTGCTTTGTTAACTGCGTGAGAGGCTCCGCGATCGTCGCAAAGTCGGCAAAAACTTGCGATACCACGACGCCATGCCAAGGAACCTTCTCAGTTTGAGAATGTTCTCTGTTTGAGATTCATCGGCGCCGGATATTCCAAAATTGGAGCGATCTTGTCCGGGTCAGACTTAAAGCCATCTCGGTCAACTAAAACGCCGACAAACTTGACCTCGCTGCGTCAGAACTCGCTTTTCTCACGGTTAATCGTGAGACCTGCGTCTTTAATATGCTGGAGAACGTGGCTAAGCCACTTGAGGTGTTCCTCAAATGTCTCCGTGACGATGATAATATCGTCCAAATAGGAGAACGCATAAGGAACCATCTCCGGATCGTTAACGCAGTCCGAAAGCTTCTGGAAGGTCGCTGGCCCACCCACTACCCCATAAGGCATTCGGGTAAATTCGAAGAGGCCCATTCCGGGGACAGTAAACGCGGTTAGCGCCTGCGCCTTCTTCCGCAACGGAATTTGGTGGTAGGCGCTGCTGTGGTCGATCATCGATATATATCGAGCATCTTGGGGCTTGCGTAAAATCGCATCCATGTGAGGGAGCGGGTATGCGCTCGCCTTTATTACCGCGTTCAACTTCCGATAATCGATGCAGAATCTGTACGAGCGATTCGCTTTCCGTTGCATCACAACAGGGCTCGACCATTCACTGGTCGATTGGACAATAATGCCCGCCTCGAGCATCTCACGTACATGCCTGTGCATTTCCTCCTCGAGCTTCTTCGAGACAGGATAATATTTCTGCTTTATGGACTTAGTACTTGAGACGTCGATGTTGTGTACGGCCCAGCTGGTGCATCCTAATGGTGCGTCACTCGTGGGCAGCAGTTGATGGAGCAACTCTTGCAACTGTAGCCGTTGGGCTTCGTCAACATCAGCGAGGCCAACCGAAGCGAGGTGAACAGCGCTCGCTCCATCGTGCGCTAGTGATGCTAATTCTAGCGGAATTCGCTCTTTAAATCCTTCGATGCTAAGCGTCAATTCGCGCGGCCACAGCACGGCGTTAAATTTCCACATGAAATCGGCGCCGAGCAGACAGTCTGCGTCCAATTTCTCGAGTATCACCACGTCGAGGTAATGTCGCACACCTGACACGTCAAACGGCAGGACTACGTGGCCCAACACCACCGCGGTTTTGCCATTGGCGAGGCATGCGCCACTTCCGCGGTGCGGCGTAATCTTCTTGCCACATGCGGTCGAAATCTGCAAGCCAATAGGGCCTACTGCGATGCGAGATGCGTCTGAATCGTGTAGCGCGCGTATGCGAAATCCGCCCAGACCCACGGGTAAATACCATCGTGACTTTTCTGGTTGAATCGGGGTACTCAAATTTCTCTCCGACTCAGTAGAGGTTGATGCGACGGATGCAGCGGGAGCGCCTTGCGGAGGCGCAGTTGAGGTTACGTCAGGTTTTGGAGGGGCGAGAGGGACCTCATCTATGCGCCCCCCTGCCTTTTCCCGAGCACTCCGGGCAGCGGGGCTTAATATAGCCAGGCCAGCTACAATCCTAGCACCGCACGTGCTCTTTTGGCTCGGGCTGGCTGTTGGCGTTCTTGTCGCTGGTTGGAGTTGGCGGCGCGTAATTCTTCTCACCGGTACTTGTCGGAGCGTTTTCTCTAAGCTTGTTAGGGGGGCTGCGACCACTCTTGCGGTACGCTCCTGTCCTCTTCGGAGGGCTGCTGCTTGTTGGCGGCAGCCAAGGGTCGTTCCCTGCTCAAGTTAAGTTTTGCGAACTTTTCATCTAGTAGTTGGCTAATCAGCTGATCGAGCCCTTGAGCGGACTGCTCTGCCATCGCGGCTAGGCACGGCCTGCCATCGCTCGTCGCGAATTTTCCATCCTTGTCTCGCGGGGTCGTGCCACTCGCCAAAGCTGCCAGACTACTCTTGCCGCGCTGCGGTTGCGTTTTCGCTGACTTTGACCCCTTGTAGGCTACGTCTGGTAACAGACTGTCGTCCGGGTTCGAGGGAGGTTTGTAACTCCTCTCCGCCTCCCTTAGCGCTTCCGCTTCTCGTGCAAGTTCTATGAGCGTGTCTATGTCTGTCACTTTCTCCTACGGCACTAAGCGCTGGAGACTCGGCAGCATATTTCTATATATGTGCGCGAGATGCCTTTCATCATCCCAAGGCTCCTCGAACTTGCTTAAAATCATAAGGAGGCATACAATATAGTCCCTTACAGGCTCATCTCTGCCTTGGATGCGGGCTTGCGCTTCGCCGACGAGTCGTTGCTGGAATCGCTTGTCGACCCCGTAGCAGCGACGTGCGGCGACGCAGAAGCCAATTTTTGCGAGCTTGGCGACACCAATGCCTTGCCACACCAGACGTCAGCTCGAACATAGCGTTCAGCAGATCTTCATCTGTTATCCGCGCGAGCGAACGGCATTCGTTGACGTGCCCGAGAAACTCCTCGATGCTGCTGCCTTTCTCGGCGGTGAACTGTAGTTTCCACTGCCGCACCGTTCTGCCAACGTCCATGTTAATAGATTGGTGAAGCGTGGTACTTTCGCCCGAGTATCTGCTTTGCGAGTTACTCGGGAGGCTTCCCTACCCCAAGACTCTTGTCCGTCACGGGCATGAGGCTGAGGGTGTCATTGGGGACCACGCTCGTTCGCATGATACCTTTGCGGTGTGAAGTTTTGCGCTGCCGGATTTAGCGCTGGTGGCTGTCGCGTATTTGCGTTCGTCGCTGTGTTGCGCGAGTCCATTTGTGTGCTTCCTTCGTCAAGGTACTCTAATCTGTACGTGTCCTAGAATTTCACTGTTTTATGTTTTTGCGAGCTCACTGCATTGCCTGTAGTTCTATTTAACATTGCGTGCAGGCATGAACTCGCTATCAGATCTAACATCTGCTCCTGCAGCTGCCTTATTTCTTTGTCGTAGTCTTTTGCGATTCCCTGTATTCGCATCATTTTGCATGCTACTACTCTTGGCATTGTGTATGTTTTGCCGTTTGTGAGCGTGCATTGTTACAGGGTCGTCGGCTGTAGGTGTTGTTCGTGTCGTAAAGACCGATTGCGGGGCTGAATGTATTGTGTACGTGCCCGCAGTTCCGGCTACGGCTGTACTCGCTGTTGCCGTCGTGGTCGTTAGCGTGTTTACCCACGTTGACTGTGTTGTGATAGGCGTTGGGAAAATACCTTCGGCTATCGCTTTTCCCAGGTTTATCGCTTCGCGGATATCTTGCTGCGACGTTTGCCTTGGTCCTGGTTGATTTTGCGTTGTCGCGATCCATATTTGTTCTGCAGTTGTTGTTAGTGTTGTTGCGCAGGCGTCTTCTTCTTGTACTTCAGTGATTGACATGTCCAATTGGTCCAGTAGTGTATGGACATGGTCTAGTGGCGTTGACGTTTGACGTCTTTGCGTGTTGTGTGTGCATCTCGTAGCTTCACGCCTTTCCGCCAGTTCGTCAAGTGTATGTGCGTCGAACGGCAGAGTTTATATAAGATTTTCTAATTTTCCATTTCTTCTGTCGAACGCTTCTGCTTCGTCTTCTGCTTCGTCCGTTCGCATGAAATCTTTCACCGTATTGTCACCTCGCAATCGCCTATATAACCTATCCGCTTTTGCAAACTGTGTGCCGCTTTTTAAAAGTTCTAATTTTTCGAGCGCATCGTCGAGCGGCTCGCCTGCCAGGTTCATTATCCAGCCTTGGATTTCCACCCCCATGATGTCTTCAAATGTATCGTCGTCTAAGAGGGGCATGTTGTTGACCTGGAAATCCCTAATGCGCTTCGCTGAGGAATTCGGGTTTTAAAATTTTAATTTTTAACTATTATGCCTTTGGTGTTTTCAAGTTTAATTTGCGCTAATCGCTGGTCAATTCTCTTTTATATTTAAGGAGAATGAAGTTTTTAATATTTCCTTATTTAAATGGGAATGGAGTTAAAGAAAAATTTATAAAAAGCAAAAAGAAAGAAAAATTTTGCCACTTCCAGTTTTATTTGTTTTCTTGTTTGTTAATTTAACAACAAGAAAAATTGAGTTGACAAAAGGCAATTTGTTGCAAAACCAAAAAGGAGTAAATTCCAATAATTTATAATAATTTATAATATTTATACTGTTTGTGCTTTGTCTAAATGCGTCGCATTCAGATTTGCACTTGCAACATACGCATTCAATAATTTATTGCCGTAGGAAAATTACGTTCGTTAATTTCTGTGAATTTATTTTGCGTGGATCGTGGTAGGTAAATTCTCAGAATATTTTGTTAGGTGATTTAAATTATTTAATCCCTTTATTATAATAGAAAAAAAATTATTACTTACTAAGTTGGGTAGAATAATAATAATGTTTAAAAAAATGAAATAAATTATTAGTTTTTCGTAGGTTTAATGTTCTGATTTCGTATCTATTTCAATATAGTACGATTTAAAATTTTTATACGTTAATCGATAATAAGGTAAATGTTTCTAATTTTTCAACCTGACTTAAATGCAAGGCGTTGCGAAAGTTCGCCTTCGAATTCTATAGTCTACACTAGCTGCCTACTAGGTGACTATACGGCACTCGCGTTATTCTCTGTCGGCGTACGATAGTTCCCGAGCGATCAGCTGTTGCTGTTTCCACGATGCTATGTATAGCGATTCGCAAGTTACGTTGCGTGTGCGTAGATACTGAGTTTTGATCATGCTTTGCACATGCATTATTACGCGTTAGCAAATTTTTATTTTTTCAATAATAATTCAAATTTTGATTTAATTTGAATATTAAATTTAGTGTTTTTGAAAGTAATTGAAAACTTTAATTTACTTCCAATTTTAAATTGATGTCGGTGGGTAATTACCGAAAGAGGAGGCAAAAAAAAAATTTTCTATTAATTTTAAAGTACAATAAAAGTTAACTTGTTTAAACAGATTTCAATTATTTTTATTAATTTTGCAATAGCGCGTGCTCACATTTATGCAATTAATCAACGCTTATTAATGCGAGGTCGATTTCAAAACTCGTGATCGAACAGTAAAGGAGTAAGTGTATAAAAGACGACATGTTGTTATATTCGCGTCGCGTATTGAGTCTCGCGCGAATAGCGCCTAAGCTGAAATAATATTCAGCCGCGCACGAAATAATTTTGACTCCAAATATAATATTCGGAGCAATTTATCTCTCTCTCCAACACACGGTACGAAAATTCGGGTGCTGGAAAGGCGCGCTTTGTTTACGTTCTGCGTGGCCCGAGTCCTGTGTCGGCGCGCGACGTTAACACTGTACGCGGTTGCCGTTGCAGCGCGTGTCCGTGGCGGCTGTCGAATAAAAATTTCGACAATGGCCTTGAACTTAAAATACGCTTCGCTGCCTTTCCCGGAGTGCGGTGATGCTCAATGCATCCACCCCACCGGTGTTTACTTGCCAGTGTCTAATGCACTGATGCGTTGCGTGAACTAATGTCACCGTACGCTGCAATATTTCACACTCCGGATGCGCGCGAATTCAAATTTTTTTTACACCCACGTTCTCGAAAACTGTGGGTTTTTTCGAGGGGCGCCAATTTGTAACGGATAATTTTATTTCCCTGGCTGCTCAGCAATTATCCGGTTACAAATAGTGTATCCGGCGGCGAGGCTAGAGCACCTCGTGCAATGCACACCGCATGCGAATCTTAATGATTGAATAATTGTGGGAGAACGGGGTAAGCTAATTAATTAATCGCGATTAATAGGTAGAAACCGTATGGCATTTATTGCACCGATAGGAAAAGGGGGAACACTTGTAGCGATGCGCGGTCAATGGGCGCAGAAGGAGGCCCAAGTTGCCGTGGGCTAGAGAGAGAGAGTAATCGAACCGGTACTTACAGCTGCGTCGTATCGCTGTCAGTAGTTATAGCAGCACTATGGCGAGACCCAAACAATGACTCATCGGCGCCAGCCGAGGTCAACGTTCGTCGGGCCTCGTCATAGTGCTGCGTTAGCAAAGTTTGTGCATAAGAGAGAGGACCTTGACAGCAGGCGCCAGCTGGGGTCAAGGTCAAGAAATCACATACACACGTGTGTATGCGTGAGTGAACGTATTTCAGTCAATTATTTGATATACATACGTAATCAAATTACGTATTGCGTCAGCAAATTAAAATATTTATGAGTATCTAATTTCAACTAATTTTTTATTCTTTCAGTTAAATAATTTAAAAATACTTATTCAAAAAATATAAAAATGCAAGCTAGCTTCATTTCGTGAAATAAAATTTAATTTATATAAGTTACAATTTATAAATGTAAATTAAAAATTAACGGTTTTAAAAATATAATAAGTTGGGATTAAGAGGAAGGCAAGGAAGACAAAAAGAAGTACATAGTAAGTATATTCAAATTTTTCTATTTATTATCAAATAATATAATATTTAATACATCAACAATTCTTGGCATGTGTAATGATACAATCTGATACAAAACATCAGCAACGTCGCGCTTAGGTAGAGACGCTTGATCTTTTTCTTTACATTGCTTTTCTACACTAGAAGTTATTTCGTCTATTCCATCATCATCAATTAAATTTACAACGTCTTTTACAATACTAGGTGTATACAATTGTACTTGTGCTTCATGCATGAGACTACTTTTAGTTTTAATAAACTCCATAACGTCGCAGGTAAGATATTGTACACTACTCGCAATAGAATTTAAATATTTAAGACGAATATCGACACACTTTACAATAAATTCTTGGAGACAATCAAAAGTAACTTTTTTCATTACCAAACTATGGCGAAACCGCTTGATTCGACCAACACCAGGCCTCCTGTCTTCTTCAATTTCGATTGCTTTTTCCTGGTGACTTGTGGTGAATTTTAAAGTCCAGCCGTTTCTGTAAATTTTCTGGTCCTTTAAACTATTATCAAGTCCACGAAAATATTTATCAATGTCGTCGAAACTTGTTTTGAATTCTTGCCAGTCGTTGTATAAAAATGCAACACCTTCAAAGTCATTCGATAATAGTCGAACCACAGGTTTGCAGCACTCGTCGTCGAACTTGTCGACGAGCTCATCATATTCCAAACCAACAATTACCTTCTTGGTGAACGACTTACTTAAGGCGTACAACGTACAGAAGACTTGATGTGAGTGTTGTGCAGCTCGCGGTATGGTCGCCATGGCGATCCGCGTATCTTTACGAGTAGAAAGCGACTAGTGCTAAACACTCTGAAGTGATCCTTTAAATACAGCTTTTCAAACTATGCACACGGTTAAAAAGTGCAGACGTTTGAGAAGTAAAGAATGAGATGAGCAAGGTTAAACAATGACGCACATGTAGTTGAAACGGTTAAATTTCCATGACACACGTTGTATCGCCTTACATCAAAACTTCTTTCGCGTGATAATAGAAATGCTGACAATTATAACAAAGAAATTTTAGAGCGAGAGTTTTGCAAACATCTGACAAAGCATCCACCGTTGCCAATGAAATTTCCGTCAGCTTTTTTATAGCGCACATAGCGTCTAACTACGTTATCATTTTTCTCCAAGTTGACAGAAAAATTATCCAGAAACTTCTTCAAAACTTAAACCATTACTCATATAGCTTAAAAACATAATACAATATTGACCACATACATCGGATGCGTCATTTTGAAGTTGTATTGCATTCCAACGAAATGTTTTACAATTTTTTCGCAAACGGCTATGTGATCGGGTATTATAGGTGGTAATCCAAAACTATCAAAGTATAGACCGTTAGAAGATCTATCGACGTAGAACGCAACCCAAAGCATGACAGGCTTGGTATGGTCGTCAGTGTTAACGATGAACACCTTCGGCTTGGTCCACACCCGCGGGATTTGATCGGCTGGGAATACACCTACAGTATGCGACTGGATTGGTGAAAGGATCTTCAATATTTGAAGGCTGTCCATTATGAAGATCGATTAAATTTTTATTTAGATAACCAAGGAGTGAAGATAAGTAGCCTTTCAAACGATAAGCGTGATTTAACGCACATCGATATTTATGACCTAAAAATTTTAAAGCGTGATGCATGCAATATACATTAGATGATAACTTATCGAACGGAGGACAATCTACATCATACTCCAAATTGATGATTTCGTTTGCTATAATTTTATAAAGCATCAACCACTTTTCACTACCTCTAACGTAAATTTTTCGAGCACTTTTTGATAAATCTTGCAGAGTTTTATGAAACACTTTCAAATCAACTTCACCTTCCAAGTAATTAATGCCGCAATGCTGAGTTAACCAATTATTTTGTCTTCTAATTTCAGCGCTCAAATCATCTACACAAGCCGCGGAGCCACTAAGCAATGACCGTGAAAATCACCATTAAGAGCAACAACAGCGATTTCCTTTGGTGCATTGTTATTGTCAGTATCTTTGAGATACTGGATATCTATAACTAAATCCATCGTTTTTATGTAGCTTGCAATGACGATCACGACTCGAAACGTACTGGCCATCTAGAAAAAAATCTTCCGCATGTATGTAGTACAACAACGCCATCTGTACTTTGTTATTTTAACCACTAAAGTCTACAATAGCTTGACGCGATGCATCTACTTCCAAAATATTATCGTACTCAGCATAGACAATACAATTTATAGTATTGGCTAATGCTTCAGCGAATCGTACATATAATCTGACGCTACCGTGCTTAATCAAATTCCAATGAGTGCATTCGTTAGCCGACAGGTCGGGAGTTAAATCAAACGCGAAAAGACAATAGCCATTAGGATATGATTCACGCGAGATTTGGTTACCCTCGTTAAGAAAATGTACGCCTGTTCCAGAAAATAACGTATGCTAAGCATCAATGTATAATTTGCTAGCTCGAAAATTAGGTTGTAGTGGTTTAGAACGTATTTGTATACCGTCAACGTATAAGCATAGAAAATTTATATTAAAATGTTCAAAGTTAAACGGATTTAGAGCTCGATCGCCATTGAAAGCCTTATTGTCAACAAACCCGATTATAATTCGCTTTGGCAGTTGACCTAATATTGTATTATCCAAAGTTTCACCGTGAATACCTCTATGCATTGTTACAGCTTTAAACACAACCCTTGTGAGAGGATATTTCGCAGTTGTCTTTGAAAGTGATTGGGCGTGTGCTAGTAATATACCTGGACTAATTTTGACTCGCTTAACTAAAAGATTAGCTTCATCAATATGTACAGAGTAACAGCCCGTAGGATCCATGAGACAAAAACTATCGCGACACCTTACTAATCGCACTCTTACCATGACACCGTTTATTAACAATTTTTCTTGATTGAACACGTCGCAGTGAAGATGGCCAATCATGTCAACTTTTGTTGCCGACAGTAATTTGCGACGTTACACAAGGCCTGCATTTGCATCTTGATCGTCGTCTATTTTTTCAGCAGTATCGTTGTACCACAGCACACTCATCAAATGCGAATTTTTTGCAGCAGGTCCATCATTTAATAAAGTTTCAAGGTACGCTCTGTAAGCGTACGCGTTTGTAGGCGGTGATACCGGTTTTTGATTAAAAAATACATCCACTTGATTAAATAAATAATGCATAAAATTATTGACAGGACCGACATTGGGTACCTGGTCTGTGACGGCTTGTGGTACGTCAACCGTAGTTTGTAGACTTACTCGCAGACTAAGCATCGTGTGAGCAAGATCAATATATTCTTCACCATTGCCCGGTAACACAAATTCCATAGGTGAGTCATCAGTTAAAGACGATATTGGTTTATATTGTATCCAGTGTGAATTTTCTATCGTTGTTTGAGTAGGAGGAATTTCAAACAGAAACAACTCCGACTTGAGACACTCGCGCGAATGGGTGTGTAAAAATGCCATCTTATCTATCCAAAAATATCTCTCGTGGTTCTCTTCTTCTTTTGTTTCGTTTGTTTTCTCTTAGCCTTGCCTCTTTTCGAACTATTAGACTTGCGTTTTCTTGTTTTCCTTTTTCTAGAGCTGCTCTTCTTCTTTTTACCTCTGTAATTTGTATCAGAGCCAGCGCCCATTCGCAACTGAAGTGGTAAGCCGTAGCATGGTAATTTATATCCAGACCCCTCCATTAGCTTATCCAATTTCTCCTCTGCTTTTCGTTTGAGAACTTCGCCAGATTCTTTAAAGCGTTTGCGAATCGACTCTTTAAACGGAGTGTTTCGCTCGGTAACATCAGACATAATGTTCATACCAGTACGCACAGCCTCCTTCCCAACAGCTTTGGCTCCACGAGTGAAAAGTGGGAGAACGCGACGGAAAATTTCAGCCAAAAATGAACCAATACCGCCGTGCCCCCTTTGGTAGGGGGATCCAACGTAAATACGTCCGACCCCACCATTAATCCGTTGACCCCCACCAAACACCTCCCCATCGCTGTATCCACCGCCAACTTGCATGTTGAAGTATTTTTGGTAACGATCCATCATTGTATTAAAACTGAATTCTAGTCAAGTTTCTTGAAATGAAGTGTCACCGTCAGAGTACCGTAATCGAATGGGATCGCACGTCCACTTTGGTCCCTTATATCGATTTCAATTGTCTGAAATGAGTTGAATAATAAAGGTATGTACATGGGTGGGGAGAAACTCTTGATTCTCGTACTATCATACGTGTAATCATCGCCGATGTTTAACGATACTGCTCGCAACAATCGCGATTGAACATCACCTATTACGTAAGGTTCGCAAATATCGCTATAAATCATAAGCATGGATGGAAGCCCATTGGAGAGATGAGCAGGTCTATCACTTACTACTGATTCTTCATCTCTTATAAAAATACTATTCATGCGTTCGAATCCCAAAATTTTTCGCAACTTCTTGGATAAAAAAAGTTGGTGACTGAATTCAGAGCAAGTTATCTTTGTACAAACTCTGTAGACTGTCACGTAACCACCGGGATCGACACCGAATTCCAAATGGCCCTCTATACAGTTTATATTATTTAGCTCACTTATTATAATGTTTATATCTCTGTAAATTCCTGGACGAACCAGCGACACTGTAGTACTAACATTTTTTGCCATTGTCTCTAGAGTCGAATGTGGAATGAGATTAAGCGAAACTGTCCTATCCGGTTGCTCGGAAGGTACGTGTTGAAACGTCAACGGAATTTGAACCTCCGTAAGCGCGACTGAACACGAACCTTGAAGACGTATCTGCTGAGGGAGTTGCGTGATGAAACGTGTCGTGGTATTTTCCGCAAAATAATTCATGCTGCTGTTGCTCGGCAACACAATATAAAGCTGATCTTTAATTTTAAAATTTTTTTATATATTCGTCAATTTATTCACTCTAACCCAGGAATTGAACTTATCGCTGTATCCTTTCCACTTTACAAAATATTCTTTAGACGAACCTTTGCCTCTAGTTTTCAAAATTTCATCAATTTCAAAAACGTCTGTAGTTAAATTTTTACGTACTCTGCACAATTCTTCGGCGTAGAGAAAACCGTCAATTTCCTCACCTCCCAAGTCTTCTAAATAATAAACTGCAGGCGGACGCGTCGTTGAGATTCGTGTAATTTTAAAAATCTCTAGTGTCCAGCCACACTCATATCCTTTAGCGAAAACGTTCTTTGCACGACTGACGCGCACCAAGTCACCGACGCAGTATTTAAGAGTTTTAAAAACACGATTACCATATCGACGTTGTAAATTTTCACGAGCTTTGGCTGCATTGTACAGTGTTACGACTGCTGATATCATTTTTGTGGCCGAATGTTTGGTATGATTGTACGCCTCTACCATATTCTGCAAAACATCAACATACCTTCGAGTATTTTTGTGAGTAAAATATCGCCATATTCTTTCTTTTATAGTTCTTATGAATCTTTCCACAATGGCCGCTTTTACGTCTGAACTGCGTACCACTCTAAACGCTATACCGTGCTTTGAGAGAGCCCTCTGCAACGCCCCGCCGATAAATTCTTTACCTTTATCATTTTGAAGACATATTAGTTTCCGTCCGTTACTTCTCGACAAAATACGCAGAAAAGCATCAGCGACAGTTCTTGAAGTTTTGTCCTTGACAGGTTCAGCCCATGCGTATTTGCTGAGAACATCGATAACGGTTAAAAAGCAGCTGTAGCCATCGTTGTAATATTTTATAGATCTCATGTCCATCAAATCAGCTTCCCACACGTCGTCGAAATTGCGCACATTATAATTACGTCTAGGAAAACAATGTCGAACAGGTCTATGCAAGTTATAAGCGTCTTGACTCTCAAGCCATTCAATAACACATTGACGATCGTATTTTTTATGCGTAGCTCGCAAAAGTTTATCAGCACCAGTGTACACCGAAGGCCGATGTGCTTCGTAATAAGGTTTTTCAAACGTTTTATTCATTGTTCGAGATTATTATTTTGTCTATTTTCTTCTTATCCTTTGGTTTCTGTTCCTTCGTCTTCTTATCCTTTTTTATTTGTCCATGCTTTGGTTTTTTATCTTTCTTGTCTCGTTTCCTGATAACATTCTTGATACGCAAAAAAAATTTTTCAAAAGTTATCTTGCTAACCATGCAGCAAGCTGTCATCATCGCGACTGTTCTTTCGTCAGACGGCGTTTCCTCGGCGAGCATACGAGAGAAGGCATATCGCGCTAAAACTCGGTCGGCTTGACGACGGTCACTGTTCGTGTCAGCATAAGCTAGATCATACTGTCGGCAGGTCTCATCTAACGGATTGATTCCAACGTCGCTACGTTCGATACG
Source organism: Torymus aiolomorphi (assembly GCA_036365515.1). Taxonomy (NCBI): domain Eukaryota; kingdom Metazoa; phylum Arthropoda; class Insecta; order Hymenoptera; family Torymidae; genus Torymus; species Torymus aiolomorphi. The sequence goes on from CM070873.1 coordinate 172,782,198, forward strand.
CTCTGCTAGCTTAGTTCCGGGTCCGCAAAATTTGTAATGCGGTACATGCATTTCAAACGGTAATAAATCAACGAGTGCATTTAGAACGCTGTTTTTCTCTTGTTCTTCTTCTTGAGAATTTATTAGCGCAGCCCGAATGTCTTCCTCATTCCGCGCCATGACAGTATTTCAAAGTGTGGTGGTGAGACCTTTTTTTTTCAGCTGACTTCTTTTTTCTTCTTCTTTCGGGTTGCGTTGGATCTGATTCATCAGCGGCGCTGTCGCCGCTACTCTGAACTCTCAAAATAGGATCGGAAGGCGGTGTAGTAAAAGTACTGTTTTCTAAATGCTCACTGGTCGGCAAGGATCTGGTAACGTCGTTCCAAACACGTTTGTTACCTATAAACTCTCGGGGTACAATTGTTTGGCGAAGAGCGACAGCGAACTGAAGATGACCAGGCGGAGCCCTCCTTATTCTATCTCTCATTGCGTCATTCACCAAGTCGACAATGTTGGCTCCGGGCACAATCGTGCCATCTATCGTTACAGCTCCGTTGGCATCCCAAATTACTTTACCACCAGCTCGCAAGCATCGCACGAGCTGTTTGGCTTTCGTTTTGTACTTTTTCGGGTCGGTATAGATAATGTTTGCGTCAATGAACTCATCGGTTTCCTCCTTCTCCTCCTCCTTCTCCTCCTCCTCGTTCTCCTCCTCCTCCTCTTGCTGCTCATTATCGTCCACCGTATTAGATTCGCTGACACTGTCATTCTTTTGTTCTTTTTTATACTTATCTCCGCCTTCGGTTCCTTTAAAGTGAAGATATCGCTGTAAAACTTGACGGTAGAGAGTCCACTTTTCACGATCTCCTTTGTATGTTGGTGAGTTTAATATTTCGCTCATTTCAGCATCGACTTTACTCGTCACCGATCCCGGTGTTTGCACATATTTTATCTTGTCTTTTCCAAGCATGGTTTGCAAACTTTCAAGGCTCTCTTGCGGTAGGAGAATCATCTTTCTCGCGTGTTCCATCTTTATTTATTCACGAGATTAGCAAGAAGCGTGGCAATCAGAGGTGCTAGCAGAGCAGGCAAAAAACCACCACGTTGCACTATAATGTTTCTTCTTCGTTGTAAAGTGATATCCGGTGATGCTAGCTTTCGCAGAACTTTTGCATGCTTACGCAGCCGACCCTTGTGACCTTTACTTAACGGAACGTTACCTATCAATACGTTTAAAGCGCACTCGCAAATACGACGAACCAATTTTGCATCAGCTTTCTGTAAAACTGCTTTCCGCTGTTCTTTGTTAAAATGGTACAATGTCGCCAAGACGGTAGCATCTTTTCGACCAAAAGGATAACGCGTTTTTGTAGTCATTACAACGCCACGATTGGAACTTGATTTTGACTGTTTGTCAGTTGTTTTCGCGGTACGTAAACGTACTGGTACTCATCATCGGGGAAAATACACGTTCGAAATCGACAGTTATCCAATGTGGTTTGCTTCAGATCCAACAAGAGGTAGCCAAAAGCTTGCGATGTTGCGTCCCGGTAGGCTTCTTCTAAAAATCGAGGATTTCCAGGATATACTTGCCTGGCAAGATGACGTATCTGGGCACGATCTCGCAAATTCCTAAAGATTACAATGTACTGAGCGTTCAAAGATATGTCGCACTGGCCTTTGCCTTGATGGAAGATGTTTTGAGTGATAAAAATCACGCTCAAGTTGTTGTGATGACTACCTTTCGTAAAGAGATTCACTATGGCTCCTCCAGAGGACGATTCGCACATGAGGTCGTCGATGATGATCAACTTAGGTTTCGGATCGTTAAGCCAATCGGTGTTTTGCGGTAGACCTTCGCGAAATTCAACGTCTTTACCCAGATCTCTGTATCCCGATTGCCATTCACCGTAATAAAGAATTAATACGCTCGAAGCGAGTGTCGCTCAAATGGTCAATGTCTTTCAGAAATTTTTTAACAAATACTGTTTTACCGCAACCGGTGGGGCCACTCAACGTACACGTCCACGGATGTTTCCAGCGCGTGTCCATAATTCACACTGACTGGGCACTCTGAAACACTTCTCCCGAAGAGCTCGTAACCGCGCCTCGGAGTCCCTCCCCGTGCGCGGCCGCTCGCGAGTCCGCGAGCTTTGTGGTGGGGCTAGCTCCGCGGCAAAGCAGCTCTTTCGCCGGCGCAGTGGTGGGCAATAAGCTCTTAACTGCTGCGCCTCCCGCGGCCGCTAAAACAGTTTGTTGGGGCGCACCACCAGCCAATGAGGTCTTTTCTGGTGCGCCATCGCCATTTGGGGGGGCGCATCAGCAGCCAATGAGCTCTTTTCTGGTGCGCCACCGCCGCTTGGGGGCGCACCAGCAGCCAATGAACTCTCTTCTGGTGTGCCGCCGCCGCTAATCACAACGATGGAGCACAGCGGTAGCCAATGAGCTGTTTTTATACTGTAGCGCCACCGATCACGAGTGCGCTCCTTCCGTTGCTACACCAACGTCACTAGGTTTCCAGGGTATGGTTCTCTGATGCGTCACTAGTAGACGGACCGCGAATGTAGCCGTATGGATAACTTTTACTTAACGCGACGAATCTTCTCTTTCCGTACACGGTTTTACACGTCTTTGTTTCATTTTGCGTTATTACCTCGTGGAATGCTGTTCGTCGAATAGCAAAATTAGTTAGCAATATCTCACTACCCGGTGAAGTGATCATCTCGCGAAGAGTGTCAAAATTTATTTGTAGACTATTGGAGTAATTTAGCTTTATGCCTTTTATTTTACACACGTACTCTTCATTTCCGTCCGGTTTTTTAAATTTGTACGCGTAAAATTTTGGACCTCCGGATAAAAACGAGGTTATGTACGTATCGTTTCCTCTACTAGCCAATTCGTCCGTGAGTTCACCTAGAGCTACACCTGTTGGTAAATCGCGCTCGCCACTAGCCTCTCTGCTGACATAAAAAACAGAATCCCTATCGTAGTAGAGAGCTCGGGGTCCCAAAGCGTGCAAGTACTTGAATAGCTCCAGTCGGGCCTGTGCTGTTGTAAAGGCGGCAATCACAACACTTGTCGTTAGAGATGACCGCAGAGCTTCGTTTTTGTAACACCAGTTGGCGTAGAGTGTTTCGCCATTGACTGGTATAATTCCGTTAACGTCTATTTCTGGGCTGGTAAGTAACTCTGTCAATCTTTCTGGTTTAGTAACGACTTCTGTCTGTGCCATGTTTTCATGTTGACCAAATTTACCCCATAAAGAGTTTAGGCATAGTTTTGCGACTGATCTTAGACCTGCGTTGTGTTGTATCGCGTCTTTATTTAAACTAATAGCTTCATTGATTTTCAATTCTTTTAAGTATTCTTCTTTATCTTGTTCGGCTAGACAACCAGGTGGAAAACCAGACGCCATAGTTTTTTGCGCGAAAAACTCGTCGATATACTCGGCAAATATTCCACCTTTGTGTTCATTTTGGTTATATTGCGTCATCTCGTATTGCCAAATCTCGTAAACGCGTTGAACAGTATAACCCAGTTTGACAGCCTCTTAAACCTCTTCGAACACCCATGTTCTCCGTAAAATTCGGTCGTTTGGGTCTTGATGCGGACAATCTTCTTGGATCATTTGTTCGCAACACGTGCGACATAGTGGAAATATTAGTTTACCGTGCATTCTTACCGGTAATAAGGGGTGGTATAGGTTTTGCGGTGGAAGTACTTCGCACTTTATTAAACCGTTAACTAGAAATACGTCGTTGTTTACCCCCATGCCATGTCTACATTCCTCCCGGCCAACATATATTTTAGGATGTCCAATAGGGTATTTGCGGCGCTTGCAAATAAACGGATATAACGAGCAAACATCCACGTACTTGATCTTCTCTTGCTCTTGACAATCATACATTTTGATGGTATTGCCTGTGCGTCCGCTGAAAAACGCATGTCGAGGATCCAGTGGTTTTTGGTTCTCGTCGTCCGTACTCTCTTGAATAAAATGCCGAAGCTCTTCGTTTTGTGAAACTTCTTTTTGAAAGTCGCACTCCCATTTTTCGATTAATTCGTAATTACTCTCTTTTATCTTCCTACTTACGGCTAAAGTCCTTTCAAACCTATCGTCCATTGAATCACCGGTTGACAAAGCTAAATCTCGATTTATTCTATAACATCGAGGGCAGCCATGCCAAAAACATCCGTGAAATTGTAATACCAAGCCTCGGTGATCTTCTTCATCTTTCGGTGAGCTGTAACCGTCGACGACGATTCTTTTCTCCATCCAGGACAACCAGTACACAGCCTTCTTGGATTGATTGTCAGTCCATCTATATCCACCAGGTGGTATAATACCTATTTGATTTTTTTTTTTAATTTTTTTCTAAAAACACGCATACAAGCCGAGGCTATAGTTGTACACTCGGCAAAAGGATCCACACTGAATTTCATAAAATTTTTTCGAAAAGCTAAACACGCGAATCTTAAAATTGTAACGTCTTGTTTACAGTATTTTTCAATTTCTTTCTGAAAATTGAATAAATACCCGCACGATGTTTATTCGATGTGCCATTTCAAAAGACGTTCTCTTTCCTTGCTACTCATAGAATCGGGTGAATATACACTTAGAGGCGGAAGTGGTCCCACGTACGACTGATTTTGAGGCGTGTTAAATAAGTGTGGGAATGTACCTTTTTCCAGTTCTGGTAAATCGTACGCTTTTGGTAAACTACTCAAAGGCATGTGAAAATAATTCAAATTATCTATGAACTTTGCGTGTAGGATCTCTAATAAAATTATTTTTGAACCATTCATTACCACTGTTGGTGTGGTACGTTGATTATCGTATTTTTCGACGATATACTTGAATACAAATTGAGCGTCGAAACCTTGTGAGTTATGAGCGATGCATATAATTTTTTTTAATTGCTGTCTTGGTGCTAATACAAACTCAACCAATTGTTTCACAGGATTATTTTGGAACACATACTTGCGAATACCGCAATGGTCGCATCTAACTGCAATATCGGTTATCTCCACACAGAAACTACATATCTGCTGAAGAACGCGTAAATTAGGAACGTGGATTTTTCTTTCGTCGTCTCCCAATATTTCTATCGTTTGTTGAGTCTCGAAGTCATAAAATAAATACATAAAAGTGTTTTTTGTTTCTTCTTTTGTTTGTATAGTTTGCATATAACACAGATGACCGTTTGGCGTGTATAATTTACATGTCCTACAAAAAGATACACCGCACTCATGTTTTCTACTGTTCGTTAAACGTATTGTTCTAAAACAGATTTGGTATATTTTTATCTTATCGCATACACTGTTAGTCTTGTTAAATGATGATTTTTTAAAATGATTTTCATAACATGAGTCGCCAAAAAACGATCTGAAACACAGTTTACATGTTTTGAGATTTCCAAACATATCACACGGTGGTATCGTCATGCACTTGTAACATTTATTAGAACATCTGTGGTCCTCCACTCGATAGTAACTTTTATTGCAAGGTATACAATACCCGGTGCTTCCGCTCGCCCCTGTTAAGCTGAGTATTGGTTCGTAGTGTTTTGCGCGTTCGTAGTACATCATTCTCAATGTATGCACAATACTTCCATGTGAATCAATGACAAAACGGGTACCATCGTAAAGCGGTGGATGACCACGAGCGAAAGTAGAAAAGTTATACACCACTATAGCTGTAGCGTGAGTTGAGAAAAAATTTTGAAAATTGTGAATTTCTTGAACACCACAGCCCTCTAACGGTATTCGTGTATGTGACAAATTCATAATCTCCTCTGCGGCTTCCTTTTGAACGTGTCCATAGCTTTGGCGAATAAGATTCCAATATTCGTGCAGTTTTCCTGTGCAAATTTGACCTCTAACAGCATACGCGTATGCTGCGGCTAAAGCTCGTGGTAAACACAGATTATCATCGTTCTTGATACACAGAATTGATTTTTTATTTACTGTATCTTCAGTCAACCGCACTCGTCCACGCCCCGTTGTACCTTTTACAATAGCACTGTTGATCGATAGCTGATTACTAATAGTAAAATCATTTGCACTTTGCACTGCGTTGAACAACAGCTCCTAAATGTCCTTATAATTAAAATCTTTAATCGGTCTGAAGGACATCCATAGGGGTCCATGATAAAATCAGTAGGTCTACCTCTGCTGCACAGTTGTCGATGAAGATCACGCATACAATCTTCTAACCAAACACAAATATTGGCGTTTGACGGAGGTGAAGCTATAATTCCTTGAATTTCCCTCCCTTCGTATCCGAAACGACGATAATGACGTGTAGATTCGTTTTCAATGATAAAGCGAGGGCGCGATCCTTCACCGTGCTGTAAATAATCTCCTGTAAAATTAATCCAAAATTTTATATCTCATAAAAAGTACAAGAATCTATATAATGTTACCTCCGTTATCATTCATTTCTTCTCTAGCTGTATCAGTGCTACTACTGTCGGTGGTGTTGCTGCTACTGCTGGTATCGCTGATACTGCTAGAATCGCTGCTACTGCTAGAATCGGAGTCGTATTCCATTTCAGCCCGAGATGAAGACACTGCTTGCTCTAAAAGTATTCAATGAACATTTAATAACGATGTAAAAAATGATTAAATGAATACTCAATCAATACTTACGCTGTGTCTCTACGTTGTTCTGACGTATCGGTGTTGACGATGCTTCTGAAACTTAAGTATTGGGAGATGCCATAATTATGTTAAATTATTATTTTAATTTCAGCAGTCTCAATACTTACTATGAGCCATATTAGATGTTGAGGGCCCAGGTTGCTGATCGTCTTGAGTACTTATTTGCATTAATATTTCATCGCCTTTCGTATCGTCGTTCATCTGATTAATTACTGAAAAAATAATAACATCATTGTTTACGGTAAAATTAAAATCAATATATTTTTATGCTAGAATGAATGTATACTTACGATGACGGTGAATTATACGTTTGGCAAGAGGGTTTGTGTGGTCGTTGCGTTGCTTTACAGCCTTTACAATGATCGACAGCACATCTGGATTATGAAAAAGACCAATACTATACATGTAGTAGATGCTTGATATGTCGCAATGTAAGAGAAGAAAATGCAATTTTTTGCATAAAAACTCCGGCGACAACTTTTCGAGGTCGCTAGACCACACTCGTCCGCACATTGTACGTATATACGAGTGTCGAGCATTTGCTATGCGTAAAACGTGTCTTAACATTTTAATTAAATGAGATACACTGGCTCTAACCATCTTGAAGTGTTTTGCTTTCGATCGCTCAAACTGTACTGGCTAGTCGTTGATTCTAAGCTCCTCTTAAATATACAGCCAGGCGATGCATTGTCACGTGTGTCAATCTCTCACAATAAACCACCGTCGATGAGTCTTTGGGTATGGTATCCAATTTCAACTTCCTTTCCCCGACACTTTTCTCGAGAAAAAATTTTTTCTATATGTAATTAAATAGCCAAAATAATGTGCAGCTGCAACTCGATGTAAGTGATATTTTCTCATAAATCACCAAAATTCCCCAGTGCCGTATGCTTAAATGAAAGAGAAAAAAAGTCGACTTGTTTTTCGTTCGAATAGCGGTAACCATATCTTGTATGTTTTCAATGAGTCATTAACAAAATTTTATAATCTTCAATTTTTAAAAAATCCTTATTTTTTCGACGTAGATCATTTCTATTTTAAATAATAAACCCACATTTCAAATTTCAAATCGATATCTTGAAAATCAGAGAAAATACGTGATTTCCTGTTTTTACCAAAAATTTCTTACAAACTAAAAAATTAATTTTAAATGAACCGGAATAAAGGTGGTTGCGCGAATGTAGAGAATGGAGAAGAAATTAGAATTAAAATACTCGAGAGGTTCGCAAGACAATCCCCCGTGTTGTATTCTTATCTTATTTCCATGTCACTGATAAAACTACAAAATAAAAAGTTTTTCAGTTTTTGAAGTTTGGATAATTTTTTAACGTCATTATATTCAGGGTATTTAAACATGCCTACTGTGTTAAAATCGCGTTCGTATCTTAAAATCAACTAAATTAAATAATAACAATTTTAGTTGTTTTATTAGCAAATTTTAAAGCATACATAAAAACTCAATATTTTAATTTTTATGTTAATCGTATAATGCATCTTCACAATGAGGCATTATCAAAATTTAAACATTTTTATTTATGAAAAACTCTATTTTTTCGAAGTCGGTTGAGTCTATTTGAAAAGATATAACTGTATTTTAAATTTCAAGTCGATATCTTGAAAAACGGGGGAAATCAGTAATTTCCTGTTTTTGCCAAAAATATTTATCGACGTAAAAAACGAATTTTAAATGAAACAGAATACAAGATGGAAGCGTGTACCTTACGCTCAATTTTTAGATTTTTAATTTAAATGCGTCAAATAACGTGATTATGAAGATTTACTTAATTATTAAATTGCTGATGGAACTTTTAAAGAATATTATTCGCACGCTGCTTGAGGCGAATATGATATTTCTTTTTTGAACCTTTGACTTTCCTGTAAAGTTCAAGAGCACATACTTTCAATCACCTTGTGCTTATTTTCACACACGTGGAACAGTAGTTGCATTTTTTAGAAAGACGTAATAAGATGATCTGAATTCATAAAGGATGTTATTCGTACGCGGCTTGAGACGAATATGATATTTTTCTCTTGAACTCTTGACTGTCCTACAAAGTTCAAGAGCACATTCTTTCAATCATGTTGTGCTTACTTTTACGCACGTGGAACAAAAGTTGCAGTTTTTTAGGAAGACATAACATAAAATGAGCTCATTGTCACGCGCTTTGAGGGCTCATCATTTATCACCGTTTCATTACTCTCAGTTCTCCAGCAATCTGCGTCGCCGCAAGATGCAGGAGACGTCGTTGGTCGATATTCCTTCGAAAATTCGCTCGGTGCGGTGATCGCGCTTCGAAAATCGAGTGCGTAGTAATAGTGTGGAAATCGAGACGGAGATATACATTAAAAACGTTAAAATAGAAGAGACCATTTCAGAACAAAGTGAGATTGTTGTGGTTGACAAGTACAGTGAGATAGAGACGAATTACACTATTTGTGAAAGCGTATCTAGTGGTAATAGTGGTTATCAAAAATCAGTGTGTGAAGAGGACGATTTTAAAGGCTTTAACAGGATTTACATAGAAATCGTGGTGGTGGTGGTGAGATTTAAAAAACTCTTTAAGAAACTCAAAAATAAAGTGAATAAGAAGAACCTTAATTTTTATTAAATAAACGGAGGAATTTGAGGAAAAAGTTTGTACGTGTAAATACAAGACTCGCAAAATTAAGCTCCGCTATAAATAAGTTGAAAAAAAAAATCTCCCTTCCTCGTAAATGTAAACAGCAGTAATTCACTAACTAGCAGTATGCCGACGCCAGACGAAGATGAAAACATCGTTGATGGTGCCGGCATAGTACCACAATCAAACGAGGAACACGACGAAGCTGGAGACAACGCTGCTGATGTCGTTGCTGTTTTACCTGAAGAAAACGCGCGTGTACCCAGACATAGTGTCCAAATAGCACGATTATTTAATGCGCGCCGACGACCGCGAGTTTCCCATTTTCATTTGGCGCAATTAGTGAATACGCTTGTGAAATTTTTAATCTGGCGCGATCATTACCGGGTATATCAATGGTGTCAAGTAACGAGTGTCGAAGTGCAGACCTTATATCATGTAAATTTTGAAAAATTGTCTTGGACTGAAAAGGGGTATGGCATCGTTGCGAAATACGAAAATAACTCTCCTATGTTCTGTATATTTTATTTCACCCAAACCCATTGGACTATTGTCTTTACAAGAAAAATGAGGAAGCAGGAGAAGATTCAACGGAGTCGATTTCTATATGAATAAAGGTAAAAAATAAAAATTTTATATAATTTACAAAAGGTTATGTATATGTAAAAGTCATTATACACAACCTCTGTTCAAGAAACCATTATGATTACCTCACAACCGCTCAGCCATTAAGTCGCTGTGGGCGTTGCCAAGAGCTAGTCGATTATGGTTTCTATTATAACATTTTTAACTACTCTCTCTCTCTCTCTCTCTCTCTCTCTCTCTCTCTCTCTCTCTCTCTCTCTCTCTCTCTCTCTCTCTCTCTCTCTCTCTCTCTCTCTCTCTCTCTCTCTCTCTCTCTCTCTCTCTCTCTCTCTCTCTCTCTCTCTCTCTCTCTCTCTCTCTCTCTCTCCTTCCCCGACAATAGGTCCTTCTGCGTCGTCTGCACCTGTAACAATCTCAATATGTTAATACAGAGGTAATGCGGGGAGAGGGGAAAATGACGAAGAATTATTTTCCGTCATAATATATACGAGAAACAGCGAGATACACGAGGAAGAAGACTCTTGTTCCTCGTGTATCTCGCTGTTCATCGTATATATAGATATACTAACCCATGGTATTCTTGTTTTTTATATCTGTTCCTCAGAGCTGTGCGAAGGCCCTTAAGGGCGCTATAGGCATAAAGAAAAGGTAAAAGAGCAGGAACAGATATAAGAATAACATGGATAAGTATATCTATATATATATGAGGAATAGGAATGGCTAAAAGGAATACCTCGTACTATTCCTGTAACTGTTCCTGTTCCTCATATATATTGATATCCATGTTATTCTTATATATGTTCCTGTTCTTATGCTTTTTCCTTTTGCGTGTGGCGCCCTTTAAAAAAGAACAGTGTACAGACACAAGAAATAGCATTGGTTTTATATCTATATATATGAGGAACTGCTCGTTGTTTCTCCCTATTCTTGATATATATAGATATACAGCCAATGCTATTTCTTGTGTCTGTGCACTGTTCTTTTTTAAGTGTCCTAGCCTTTAAGGGCGCTACAGGCAAAAAGAAAAAGCAAAAGCACAGGAACAGATATAAGATTAACATGGATATGTATATCTATATATATATGAGGAACAGGAACAGCTAGAAGAACACCTAGATCTGTTCCTGTAGCTGTCCCTGTTCCTCATATATATATAGATATACATATCCATGTTATTCTTATATCTGTTCCTGTGCTTTTGCTTTTTCTTTTTGCCTATAGCGCCCTTTACTCTGCGACGGCCGGAGGCTTGACTTCCCTTTTCTATCTATAATACCTCTATTCTTGCGAGTCGCCGCACGCCGTGTAGAGGCAACTTAATAAATTAAATTATTAGGGCTGTTGCAAGAATGGAGGAATAGCGAGGAATAACGCCTGGCAGCCAATCACAAGCAAGTTTTAAAAAGACGTATTCCTTTTTATGGCTCGGACACTTAAAAAGGAACAAACAAAAAGAACAAGAATTACATGGGTTTCTGTATCTATATATACATCTTGTTCCTTCTTTATCTCGCTGTTACTCATATATATATATATATATATATATATATATATATATATATATATATATATATATATATATATATATATATATATATATATATATATATATATATATATATATATATATATATATATATATATATATATATATATATATATATATATATATATCGATTATTACATGAAATCAAATTAACAAAAATAAATAATGAAATTCATTGATAATTTACAAGAACTTTTTTATAATTTTCGGAGTTTACGTTAAAATACCTTATTTTAAAAATAATTTACTAATTATTGTAAATCTTTTTTAATATGAGTCTACTGAAATTAAAAGTTTACAAGTAAAATCTTTAAAATAGATATAAGCTACAAGTTTACGAATACAAGTACACTTTATTTAATTTCACTCACATGATGTCATTTTGCCAGATTTAGATGCCATCAAACATACGTTATGTTGCTGAAATAAATTTTTTTGTATTATTGGTCCAAATTCAGCTTTAGTCTCTTTTAAAACTATAAATAATGGAGAGAGCAATTTTCCAGCCGCATTAATTGTAGGTAATATTGTATAACTATGTGTTGTTGATGAAACAGATTGCACCCCAGTCAAAAATATCCAGATGGGAAATCCAACTGGATTTTCCAAGAGGGAAATCCAGCTGGGGAAGAGTGGATTCCAGCTGGATTTTGGTGGATTTCCAGTCGGATTCCCAGTTGATGATATCAAATATTCCCACCCATTTTTAACTGGATTAAATGGAAATCCACTTATAATAAATGGGAATTCCTGGGCGAAGGCGGAAATCCATGTAAAAATCCAGTTAAATGTTTGTGGGAATCCACCTAACTTTCGCATTTCTATTAAATGGGAATCCACTCAAAATTCTACTTAATAATAAATGGGAATCCCAGCGTGACGGCGAAAATCCATGTAAAAATCCAGTTTAATATAGATGGGAATCCATCTAACTTTCGCTTTTCTATTCAATGGAAATCCAGTTAATAATGCATAGGAATCCTGTTATATCTAGGTGGGAATCCACTTAAATATCCAGTTAAAAATGGGTGGGAATATTTGGTATCATCAACTGGGAATCCGACGGGAAATCCACCAAAATCCAGCTGGAATCCACTCTTCCCCAGCTGGATTTCCCTCTTGGAAAATCCAGTTGGATTTCCCAACTGGATATTTTTGACCGGGACAACACATTCAACAGTGTTTGTTCCTTCTTCTGCTAATGTACGACCAATATGTAATTCTAATTGAAATCCACTTTGATCAGCATTGTAGGTATTTTCAGTTCCAACTTCTGAAATCAGTAGTTTGATGTCGGCTACAAATTTACTGGCTTCTTGATTTACAGTTTCTTTGTCCTCAAGAGTTTTTTTGTTATAAATTTGTTGATTTTTCTACTGACAATTCTGTGAGCTTTCTTAAATTTTCGCAGCCAGAAATCACTTGCTTTGAATCTAACATCATTAAATTCTAAATTACTTTTAGCTTCTAAGGCCCACCTACGTATATCAATATCGTGAATAATATGGCCAGCTTCGAGAGATTCTTTGAGATTTTTTAAAACAAATTCAGAAATTTGATATAATTTTTCTTTGTAAGGACCACCTTTGTTGATTTGACTAGCCCAGTTGTCGTTCTGAATTAACTAATTTAAATCGATGTTTAACACTTTCTATACTGCGATTTTTTTTAGTTTTACCTGATCTCCAATATTCGACTGCTCTTTTTTTATAATCGAAGCTCAACTCTTCATCATCGTATGAACATACATCATAATCTTTTTTTTCATTGAAAATTGCGTCATCTTCAATGGCTTGTACTTCATAATTTTTAAATTGCTCTTGAAAATCTAATGTTTCTTCTTCCATTGTTTCAATCGCATTAAAATTATTCATACTGTCGTATAAAATATTTTCGAATTTTTCAGCTAAATCCATTTCAACAAGATTAACAGGACTTTCTGGTATCTGAAGCCCTGAGAATGCTGCCAATAATAAATTTATGACGTTGATAGGATTTACCTTCATTTTTTCTATTCTTTGATTTTTATGAAATAATAAATTCTATTGTAGGAAAAAAACAAATAGCGGACTCTCGAAAATTTGTACCTCGCAACAGAACCGATAAAAATATACTGACTAACTAATCCGTTTTTAGGCAGCCGTGGACTCCAAGCTCACTTGCGTCATCTTTGCTTATGCATGTTTACAAGATGGGCTTACAAAAAATCGCTTATTCATATATATATAAATAGAAATCAGGAAAATATTTACTTAAAAATAAGTATTTATGAAAAAGTACAAATGAAATATAATGTGATATGCCTAAATGCGCAAACATAAATATTCTAAAATTATAAGTAAACTATAATTATCAAGCAGTGATATATAAAAAAAAGCTAATTGCAAAATATACCATGAAAATAATTTTAATCCTGGCTCAGCTTTTAAAAGCTTTTCTGCATACAAATATTTATACAGAAATAATAAAAATATAGTCATGTAATTATTTATTCCTCTATTTATCTTATGCTATTATATTTTGAACATTAAAATAACGAAATTGTCAAATTCTTTGTCAGTGATTTTTATTCATTAAATAGAAAATTGAGCCTATAGACAAATCAATCTGCAATAAATAAAATATCCATGATTATTTATTCTGATTATACGCACCATACACCTCAAAATATTTATTTCAAAGGTACTAATTGTAAGTATACGTGCCCAAGGGGCTCCTAAACCCCAATAATGTTGTTATTAGAAAAAATCCTAAAACAAGTCAACTTTGATTTTGAATTTTAATAATAATTATTTAATTTTATTGTAAATATTGTATACAAAAAAAATTAAAAAAAAAAATTTTTTCGAAATAAAATATAAGGGTAGCTAATTTGGCATTTCAAAGAGAAATATTTTTGATTTTGTTTCATTTTAAATTTGAATCTGAACTTGGGATATTCAGATAAAACCTATTTTAGGGGTCATTTTTAGGACTGCATTTTACCCCTTTAATAGGAAATTGGGCCCATAGAAAAAATAGCCCAAATAAAAATAAATTATGCATTACATATAACTTAAAATATTAATTTTAATAGTTTGAAAGTATTTTGTGCCTAAAGGGTTGTTTACCCCTGATGACGTGTTTATTTGCAAAAACCCTGAAGCACGTAAACTTTATTTTTTATTTTAAGTCAAAAAATGAGTTTTATAATAATTAATTAATTTTATTGCAAATATTATATGCAGAAATAGTTTAAAAAATAAGGTTTTTCTAAAATAAAAAGTAAGGGTTGCCACCCTCGAGGACCAAACTATACTTGATGGTTACATAATTCAAGGAGAAATATTTTCCATTTTGTTTCATTTCAAAATATCGATTAGAACTTAAGATATTAAAAAAAAACCGTTTTCGGGGATAAATTTTAAGGGCGGTTTTCACCCCTTTAATAAGGGATTGGGCTGATAAAAAAAATTGCGAGTCTCTTATTTTTCGGTCCTCTACAACATATCAAAAATTCAGGAAAATCGGAGGCGGACACCTCGTTCGGTTTCCTTGTGAGAATGCGGTTACCTCTCTGCACTTCGGATCCAACGGAATCTGGTGGTATGCCTGGCTTAAATCTAGCTTAGAAATATACTTAGGGGAACTTATCTTATCAAGTATATCATCCATGTTTCGCAATGGATACGCGATAGACTTAGTATGCTTATTAACTTGCCTATAGTCTATGCAAAATCGGAACAAGTCATACAATTTTGGAACTAACACAGGGCAGCTTCGCCAGGGGCTATCAGATGGCTCGATAATTCCCTCCTCCAGCATGCTATCGACTTCAGCCCAAGCCGTCTGCAACATCTTCGGAGTATACTTCCGAGGACCTTGGCGAATGGGTTCATTTCCTTAAATGTCAATGAAATGCGGGGCGACATTAGTTAACCCTAGCTATTCCGGTGTAGGTGGAATCAATCTTTATTTGATTTCTTCAATAAGCAACTACTGATCAGTTGTAGCGCGACTCAGTCCTCCTATGCTGGCTAAAGCTGGGAAACAGGTTGGATCTTGGCCATAACGGTAAAACTGATGCACTACTCCCTTCGGTGTCCACCTTGTACCGTTCTCATAGTCGATCTTCATCTTAAACAATCGCTTGAAGTCGATTCCGAGAATGCAGTCGTACTAAAGCTCATCTGCTACCCGGAAGGGCATAGACTACTTCGTATTATCGATGCTCACCGTCATATTCAGTACTCCTTGTAGCTTCACTGCACCTCCGTCAGCTACGCGTACTGAAGCTGCTTCCTGTTCCAATTTCTGGGTAAATTCCTTGCTGACGCCTTTGCCGAGATACGAGTGAACGGAGCCATCGTCGAGCATGGCTAAGAGTTTTCTTCCATTCAATTCTATGTTGAAGAATAACCTTGGCTCGACGTTGCTGATAGCGCTTCTCATTATCAGTGATTCGAGAGCTAGAACTTGAGGGTTGTCTCCCTCGCTCATAGCTGCAGCCGAACTTTTTTCTGGGGTAACAGCGATCGAATCAGAAGTGGGAGGAGTCGAGTCTGAAGTAGGAGGGGGTGAGTTGACTCCGTTAACTTCCCCTCTTACTCGTTTCCCGCCGCCGTAATCGAATTGCACTTGGTACATCGACGCGTCGTGGTATTAGGCTGTCCGCACATTAGGCAGACCGCAGCGTTCATACACTCACGTCTCTAATGTCCGGCTTGGCTGCAGCAGAAACATGGCTCTCGCATTTTCCGTCGCTGCATGTCCTCGTACTTCGCCTTCGGGGGGACGGTCTCGATCTTCAGCTCTTCCTGTTTAGGCTCGCTCTCCGCCGGCTTCGCCCGAGCATTTCCCTTTTGGTCGCTGCGGCGACCCTTACTTTTGCTGCGAGCATCTCATTCCGATCTTTCTTCTCTTCCCGCTGTCCCTCCGTCGATTTGAACTTCCGTTCTCTCGACGATCGCTGCTTCTCTACTCCTTCTGTCTGTGTGGCTGCTACAGGGGCGAATTTGCTTGAGCTGGACAGCTTCAGCTCGTTTTCTTCCAGTGTGCTCGGAACCACTGAGGCTACTTTTACCTGCCGCTGCTGCTTCGGAGGAGTGCACGCTGAAGCAGGGAAAGCTGAATCCGCAATTGGAGGTGGCGGCTTGTACGCCTTCTCCTGAGCTCTCCGCAGCTCCTTTCGCTTGCCTAGTTTTTGCAATTCCGGAAAATTTTCAAAATCTTTCCTCTCGATGCGCAGCCGGTGCGAAGGATGAAGCTTCTGGTATACTCGATCTAGCTGCTCTCCTAACGTAAGCGGCGGATTTAGCTGATCCAGCAGGTCACGCACCTTCAGTAAATAGGTGGAGATCTCCTCACTTGGTCCTTGCGTGCGCACCTCCATCTCCTTCCGTAGTCCCTCCTGCACATCTTCAAAGCTGTACTGCAGGCGAAACGCATCGGCGAAGTCTTCGTATGAATTCCAAAACTGATACTCTCGCCGAAACCACTGCCATGACTCATCATCGAGAGCTGAGGGCAAGGCTTTCACTATTTCTTCGAGAGTCAGTTTGTAAGTTTCTTTGCATTTAGTTAAGTCTGTAATGAAACTTTCGGGTCTCTTTTCCTATCCCCTTTAAACGAAATGAACCACTTAGTGAGTAACTCCGTCGTGCGTTTCTCTTTATAAAGCGATGAACGTTCGAAAAATGACGCATCTTGACTCATCCCAGGAGCAGAGACATCAAATCTCCCCAGATGAGACTGGAAGTTTGCAGCAGGATGCATCGGAGCTGATGAAGATCCGGTGGCAGCTGGCAGTGGGACTGCAGGCGGAAAATACAACCCAGAATGCGGAATGTTACCATTATACCATGGATACCCTGGAGCATTGGACTTAATCGGCTGCGAGGACACAAAAGGTCGCGGAAAATACTGTTGGAATAATGATACATTTGTATTACATAAAGTAAATATAGTATGTGGCACGCGAGCTCAAATATGCCGAGACGCGCGACACATACATATACGCACACATATATACCCCCTCCCTGGTTCGCCTCAAGAAGCGAGCGCGAGCGAACCTCACATAAAAGTACGTAGACTGAGTGTGACCGTTGTACGGGAAACACGTGCACACGAGCATAGAGCATGAGGCTCCGCAGTTGTAAAATCCTTTTCATTATTAAATACTATTGTTAAGAAACATCTCTCTCTCATTTCTTCATACCACTAAATTATTATTAGTTAACCAACATGGTAGCTGAGCGTCGTTGCGTGATTTCATGCGGGAGTGTTTGTTTTTCTTGCCGTACGTCTACCGTACCTTTTGATGACGTAAGACAAGCAGGAACCAAAAAACCCCATGAAGAGTGAAGAGGACGAGAAGTCAGTTGATTGTGAGCTTGATCAGAAAAAAGGTGAAGAGGAACAAAAGGTGAACAGTGAAAGTTTCGAGTTAAACAAAGAAAAAAGAATCGAAATAGAATTTGAAATGGCTAAACAAGTGAAGATTGGCGACATGCACATTCCAGTGTTTGATGGCAGTAATTATTCAAGTAGGGAATTTAGAATATTAAATATTCTCGAATACAAAGAATGTAAGGATCAAGCCATTAGAGAGAGAACTCAAGGTGACACTGAAGCTACCTGGAATAAAAGCGATTTAAAAGCAAAAACAATTGTGATAAGTTCAATATCAGACAAGCAGTTAGAATATATTCGGGACTGTAAAACTACGTTTGAAATTATGGAGAAATTTAAAAGTATGTACTCCACAAAATCTACAGCTTTACAAATTGTATGTAGAGGAAAGCTGGAAGATGTAAAATTAAAAAATTATGACCTAGTAGAAGATTTTTTCGTGGATTTTGAGAAAAATTGTAATAAACTCAAAGCCGCTGGAGGATCTTTAAGCAAGCAAGAAAAAATGAGATATTTGATTAAAGCGTTACCACCTAATTATAGCTATATTGGTGATTTTATTGATTTAGTCCCCGAAAAAGATAGAACGGTGGACTACGTGAAATCGAAGATTCTTGAGAAAAATATGTCGAAATCAGAAACTGAAAATAAAAGAAACGCAAGTACGTTTAATACAAAGGTAAGAGGAAATTGTCATAACTGTGGCAGACTAGGTCATCATATAAAGGACTGTTGGAGACTTTCGCAAACACATCAAAATCAAAATATGGGCGAGAAGACAAATCAAAGTCAGTCCTACATGAGAGGCAGAGGCCAGCAGGGATTTCGAGGCCAACAGCGAGGCAACTCAAGGGGAATTCACCGCGGCAGAGGACGAGGCAGAGCATCAAATCAACAAGGCGAAGAAACAACAAGTCAAATCAACGATGATACATATGCGAGGACGTGGTTAGCAGAGGTTAAACACACAGAGGCAAATCAGGTAAACGCCGAAAATGAAATAAATACAAATCAAATAAACTGGCTATTGGACAGTGGTTGCACTGACCATATAATAAATAGTGAAAAATATTTTGAAAAATTTGTTGTGTTATCAAAACCGATTGATGTAAAAATGCCAGATGGAAAAAACTTAAAAGCTACTAAGATAGGCAATATAAGAACTTATTTTAAAACTTATTACGGTGAAAATGAAATTATTTAAAAAAATGTTTATTATGTTAATGGAATAAATAAAAATTGACTAAGTTTTTCAAAAATAACCGAAAATAATACTATTATATCTAGAGATCAAAACGCAAAAATTTATGATAAAAATAGAAAATTAGTAGCAGTAGCTGATAAAGTAAATGATTTATATGTAATGAAAAGCTTTATTTATAAAATTTGTGATAAAGATATTTTTACAAATACTGTGAAACTAACGAATAAAGAAAAATGGCACAGAGCTTTAGGTCATATAAATTTTCAATACTTAGATAAATTAGTCAATGAAAAGCTACTTAAAGGTTTACCAGAAAAGCTAGAAAATAATGTAATGAAATGCGCAAATTGTATACAAAGCAAAATGGCTAATGTACCATTTCAAAATAAGAGAAACCGTGCAATTGAAATTTTAGAAATAATTCGCACAGATCTTAATGGTCCACATAAAACCACAGGCTATAAAGGAGAAAAATATTTTTTAAGTTTTATAGATGATTACAGCAAAGTTAGTAGAATTTACTGTATAAAAAGCAAAGCCGATGTAGCTGATTGTTTTGAAGATTATGTAAACTTAGTTGAGAATCAATTAAATAAAAAGGTTAAAAAAATACGTTGTGATAACGGAAAAGAATATTTAAATCATAGAATCTATAAATTCATAAGAGACAAAGGGATAGAATTATTACCCTGTCCACCATAGGTCCATGAATTAACTGGAGTGGCTGAAAGATTTAATAGAGCCGCAATGGACATGGGGAGATGTTTACAAAGAGAAGCAAAAATCCATGCAAAATATTGGCCAGAAATAATGAAAACGGTGTCTTATTTAAAGAATCGTACAATAGCCAACTCAGTAGAAAATAAAACTCCTTTTGAAATATTCTTTTGCAAGAAACCAAATGCAAAAAATTAAAAAATTTATGGTAGTTTAGTCTTTGTTAGAAATCCAGAAGTAAAAAGAAATAGTAAATAGGATGATAAATTCAACATAGGAAAATTAGTAGGTTATAATCATGATAGCTATCGAGTGCTAATTGATAATAAAATAATTAATGCAAGACACATAGATATACTTGAAGAAGGTACAGAATTAATTTGTTTAGAGAAAGTTAATGATGATGAAATTATTGAATTAAATTTAGATTTAGACAGAAAAGAAGATCAAACAAATGAAATAATCGATAACGAAAGTAATGAAAATACAAATGAAACTACAAACGAAATTGAAAATATTGTAAACAACAATGATACAATTATTGAACATGAAATAAACAATGATTACGAAAATTTATCAGTAAAAAGGACGTCTAAAAGAAAGAAAAGTCCCGTTCAGAGGTACGGTGATCCGGTAACACATTTTATTTATGTAAATTATGTTAACGCAAATGTACCGAATACATTTGAGGAGGCGCTAGAGTCCAAAAATTATAAAAATTGGCAAAAAGCAATGAATTCTGGAATAGAAAGTTTAAATAAAAATAATACTTGGATCATTGTTGATAAACCCAAAGACAAGAAAATTATTGATGTTAAATGGGTCTATAAAAGAAAAAGTGATAACTCATATAAAGCGCGTTTAGTAGTAAGAGGCTTTCAACAAAGAGAGACTTTGGAAAATGTATACTCACCTGTAGGAAAAATGCAAACTTTAAAAATTCTATTAAGTTACTGTTGTGTAAATGATTCGTACATAGAACAAATGGATGTCGAGACAGCATTTTTAAACGGTCCAGTAAAGTCTGAGGTGTATATACATGAACCAAAAGGTTATGAAACTGGCGAAAATAAAGTATGTAAATTAATAAAAGCGTTGTATGGTCTTAAAGAAAGTCCTAGAGCCTGGTACGAGACATTACATGTGTATTTAGAAAAATTAAATTTTATACGAAGTAGATACGATTACTGTCTATATGTAAATAATTCAAGCAATGATACTACATATATTTTGGTATTTGTAGACGATATTCTAATTTTTTGCAAAAATTATGATAAAATTAAAAATATAAAAATAAAACTAATGGAAAAATTTACAACGAAAGATATGGGAAAGTTGAAATTATATATAGGAATAGAGATTGAACATGATAAAAAAGAAGGTATTATGACTTTATGTCAACAAAAATGTATAGAATCATTGGTTATAAAATATAATCTAGAAAACTTGAAAACATATAACACTCCAATGGAAACCAATTTGAAGCTTGATCAAGCAACAGAAATTGACGAAAACAAAAAATATCGAAATTTAATCGGAGAACTTTTATACATAAGCACAGGCACAAGACCTGATATAGCATTTAGTATAAACTACTTAAGTAGATATCAAAATTGTTATGATTCCACACATTTTAAATATGCATTAAGAGTACTAAAATACTTATATAAAACAAAAGATTTAAAATTAACTTTTACTAACAAAAATAAAATTGAACAGCTTGACTGCATGGTTGATTCAGATTTTGCAGGAGATCATGTCGATCGAAAATCCACAACAGGATTTATTATTAGAGTATATGGAAATGTAGTTTATTGGAAAGCACAAAAACAAAAAATAGTAACAAAAAATTCAACATTTGCGGAATATATTGCGTTATCCGACGCAGTAACTGAAGTTATATTTGTTAAAGATCTATTGAAAGATACATTTAATGTAAATCCGACAAGCAAATTAAAGTATACGAAGATAATTCAGGCGCAGTAGCTATAGGTAAATTTGGAAACTTTACAAAAAACTCTAAGCACATTGAAGTGCAACATCACTATGTAAATGAAAATTATGAGAAAGGCGTGATCGATATTATTAAAATTCAAACTGATAAAAATATTGCGGATATACTAACAAAAAGTTTATGTAAAGAAAAGTTTGTCAAAATAAGAAAATTATTAAATGTAAAACGAAAAAATAAATGCAATACAAATGTAAGGAGGCGTGTTGGAATAATGATACATTTGTATTACATAAAGTAAATATAGTATGTGGCACGCGAGCTCAAATATGCCGAGACGCGTGACACATACATATACGCACACATATATACCCCCTCCCTGGTTCGCCTCAAGAAGCGAGCGCGAGCGAACCTCACATAAAAGTACGTAGATTGAGTGTGACCGTCGTACGGGAAACACGTGCACACGATCCTTTTCGTTATTAAATACTCTTGTTAAGAAACATCTCTCTCTCATTTCTTCATACCTCTAAATTATTATTAGTTAACCAACAAATACCCAGGCGGATACTGAAACGACGGTGGCTGATTGTAATACGAGCGCACCGGCTCGACTCGTGCTCCAAATCCGCTCGCTTGTGAAGCTCCAGCTGAAACAAAATTTTGAGCGAGCGACGCTGAGGACATGAGAGGCGGCTCATGATAACCTGGTGTTACTCGCGGCATTGGACATTGTGAGTAGACAGCAGGCCCTGCTACGCCGTCGAAATTTCCTAGAGCAACATTAGCTGAAAGCTGAGGAATACTCGCCGAAGGTAGCGAACCAACTCCGGAAACACCGCTGCTGAATTCTCTCCCCGAGTACATCGTGGACGGAGCGGCCGGGTATCTCATCTGCTGCGACGGCAACGCTGGAAGCGACGAAAACGACGTACCGTCGAACAATCCGTTCGGCTGCCTCACCGCCCCCCTTCACTCACAGATAATGGAATCTCGTTCCGCGCACTCGCCACACTCGTTAAATCCATACTATTTTCCATGAACGTGCTATGCTCGTAAGCACGAAATGGACCGAGAGGATAACGTGGGGATTGTGCACGCGGATTAGGAGCTGACTCCCTCGTGTCATGAAACACTTCCGGCGCGGCGATGCTAACACGCCTCTGCGCGTCAGCACTCTGTATCGCTGGAGCAACATGGCTGCCAGCTGTAGGCTGCTCGGCCGTACGCCGCGGCTCACTCACTTCGATGTGCAGCCTCGACGTAAAAGTCTGCGACAGCTCTTCCATCGAGATCGGATCGCGAAATCTACCTGTCGATTGTCCTGTGGAGAGCGGCGCTGCTTCTGCATACCCTGAAGCTACCACCAGCTGCACTGGAACCCTAGATGGTGAAAAATGTGCCACAGAATGCCTACTCGACGACGAAGGACTATGCGCAGAAGTGGACTCGTCCGCCGGCTCGTCTCTGGCCGGGTCCCATGGCGCGGCGTCTGCCCCAAAATGGCGTCGCATCTCGTGCCTCTCCAACCTATTACGCAAAATGATCGCGTCCGAGCAAATATTCAGCCCGAACCGCTGAGCAGTCATCGCGACTTCCCCGTCGGTTAATTTATTAATCGATCGCTTCAGCGCTTCAGCTGCAGCTATCGGGTCGACGCACATTAGATCATTCTCGTCGACACCGAGCGAAGCCCAACTCCAGTCAGGATTCTCCATCTGCATTAGCTCCTCAGTTAGTCTCGGTCGAACAGCTCCGCTGATTTTCCTTCGCAATCTAATTTTATTCACGATTTTCTTTACTTTACTATTACAAATACTAACTTTAACAGAACCAAAGAAACTAAATCTAAACTGCAAGCACAGCAAAGCAAAAAAAAACCAAACGAAAGAAAATCAAACTAATCAACCGAGTTGAAGTGAGAAGGTGAAGTGCGACTCTTACGCACTTGCTCCTTGCAACGCGAACTGAATTCCCTCAAAAAAGTTCCCCTCCTCCCGTTTCTATTAAAAATCTTATAACGGAGGCGTGGTAAAGTTGATGGAAAGTTATGCGGAAAGGAGCGTAAGCGAGCAATCTCTCCAAGGGGGGGGGGGGGGGAATTACAGTATAAATAAAAATAAGCACCGAAATGGAAAAAGAAAAGTGTCAAGACCAAAAAAACGTAAAACAGTTCAGGAAGTTAAACGTGTTCAGGAAGTTACTCTTAATCTTCACACTCCCTGAGCACGTTGCAACAATTCTCTGGGCCGCGTGGCTAAAGCTGTAGCAAGATGTGATTTTGCGAGTATCTCATTAACTCTTAATCGCAAAATCACGCCCAAATCGCAATAAAATTTCTCAAGTAATTAAATGATTATTTGAAACAATATTATTCCAACAACTTAATCTGAAGCGTCTAGCCAAATTCAATTTGCTCACGGCGTCTATTAACACCTGCACGCGGTAGATACTTTGAGCGCAAAATGGCTGCCAGAACGCTTCTCCCGTGCGGTTTCCCGTTGTGTGTGCGCACGGCGATGGCGAAATTACGACGCAGATCCCTTAACTTTGCCACGGCCTTTACCGTGGCCCCACGTTGGCTGCGCCACTTGTAACGCTCTGCCGGAGATCAAGGCAGAGGTTCGCGGGTAATTACTAAGTTCACAGAACAACCGGGTAAAAAGTCTAAGTACTTTATTCTTACTAACTATGTTAATGAATACACTAATACGGGCGCCAGGTGCACGCGTCACTTGCACCGACCTAAGCCTTCGCCGGCTAGCTTCACCCGGGAGCATAAAAACCGTCCTCTAAGCTACAGCTATAGCACGTGCTGCAGCTGGCGCGAATTCGGAGTCTCGTTGCTCCCGCTTCGGACGCGCACACACACGCATTTGGAAACCGGGGACGGGAATATCAAAAGGACAAACCTTGGCCAGGACGCTGCTGCTGCGGCTTCCTCTCGCCCTCTCGTCCTCTCTCTCGCTCTCCCTAGGGCGCTGCCTCTCCAGTCGGTGGCGAGGGTCGGCAGGGCGCACTGGCACGCACATGGTTTCGGTAGCGACAACTCTCGCGAGCACGCGGCACGGCGGTAGGCGACAGAATGGGCAAAATGCCGGCCGGTGCGCTCACGCTGCTCTGCTCCGCTTTGCCCTCGTTCGTCCATCGGCCGCCTTCTTCACTGCGGCGCGCACGAGCAGTCCGTATACGGCCGATGCTCGCACGCGCCGTCCGGCGGATGGACGATACGGCGCTGAGCCACTGCGTCTCTCGTTCTCTTCTTCTCTCGGCTGTCGTCTGCTCCTGTCATCCGCCTGGGAGAGCGAGCTCACTCATGCTCCAGCTACAGCTTGTCCTCGCTGTAGCTGCTGCTAGTTCCTTCGACTCCTGGCCTGCTGGATACGGGAGGGGAGGGACTAGTGCGCGGAGAAGGCAGCGGGGAGGGACGGGCACGCGCATGTGTGTGCTCGTGTGTCGAGGCGTAGCTCGCCGCGGCCGCCGTACACTTCCTTCGATGTCTCCTGTAACGTGCGTTCTGCCGCGTTACAAGTTTCAGGATTTTGTTGCTCAATATTGCCATAAAATGAAAAATACATTAAATATCTATTTTCAACAATATTTTTGAAAGGCTTGTAAGTAATAAAATTTATATTTACTTTCCTACATTTTCAATGGAAGTATTAAATATAAGTGCTATTACTTACAAGTCTGTTGAAAATATTGTTGAAAATAGATATTTAATGTATTTTTCATGCTTTGAGAAAATTCAGCGACGAGATCCATAACATGAGATACATGAATAATATTATGATCTGAAATCCAGGGGGTTGACAAGAATACCAATTATTGGTTTCTATTGATATTTAAAAAATATAGAATTCTTTTCAAGAGGGTTTGCCAATATCGTTCCTGGGGACATTTTAAATAGTTTTTAATAAAGAATTTAATAAAATTTGATCTGCTGACCCCATGTGAAATATCTTCTCTGTTCTTTTAATAGCAATATCATCGCCAAGATATCGCCTCCTCGCACTGTGGCCGACGTCGTCGCAACTGTTCATGGTAGCTGCTAATATTGAGTACACTTGGGCCGCTCGGCTCCGGCCTTGTGTGAATTTGCTATCAGGGGTCGGTGTCGAGTAGCGCGAGCACGTGGCTCATTAAACATCATTTATCCTTTCTTCAAATTAAGAACAATACCATTTATGATAATCTTATTTCCTATATACCGGTATGCTATACATGTCTTTATAGTTTACTTACAGTTGTAGCCCTAATTTATAATAATATATTTTTATCAAAGTAGTTTAAGAAGTATTGATTTTTATTATATTGATTATTATTCGAGTAAAATGTATTCAATCCGAAAAAAAAATTTGGACTATTTTTATATCAGTCATATGGGACACGCAATAGGAAAACCCGTAGGGCCCATTTATCGTATATAAATGGCAATTTACCAAATATCCCATCGTTCCATTAGGGCAGAATGTGTTTAGAAGTTTTTGTCTTGTTCCATTCTTCATTTCTGTCGGAACATTGTAATTGTAATAACAATAATGTTGTCTATATATCTTCAATTAAATTAATTATCTATATAAATGTAACATAATTCAAAATAATTATATTATCATGCAAATATTTTATTAAACTATTGTTTGTAATTTATAAGCAGTGTTAAACTGCTAAATAATAAATAAATGAAGTTATAAATTCTATCTAATTTATCAGCTGATTTTTTTTTTGGTAGGGATGTACATGAATCAACAGAATCTACATGGATTTTAAACAATTTAAATGGATTTAAAGTAATCCGCATGGATTTTAAATAATCCACGAGGATTTTTTGGTATCCATGTAGATTGGTTGGAATCCATGTGGATTTATTAAAATCCATGTAGATTTCGTTGATTGTTATTTCGTCGATTCGTGTAGATTTTTTAAAATCGCTCGTTCCTTGGAATCCACATCGATTTTAAATAATCCACGTGGATTTTAAATTATCTACATGGATTTTACTCCATGTGGATTTTTAATAAACCACATCGAATTTTCATCACGGATATCCACGTGGATGATCCACGCAGATATCCATTCGAATCCACGTGGAATCCATGTCAATTCACGTGGATATCGACGTGGATCATTTACATGGAAATCCGCGTGGATATTTTCAACAGGGCATGCATATAAGAGACGAGCGAACTAGAATAATTATTGTGATAACCAAAGTTAATCACCGTACAAATGAAAGATAAAGTATTAAAAATGTGAAATATGATTAAGTTTATAAAATTAAAGTTTTCTGTTCTTTTATAAAAAATAAATATCAATAAGTAAAAAAATGTATTAAAATTTATTTTTAAATTGTTATTGCCATTATTAATATTACTAGTCCTCTAAGCTTAGCGAGCTACGCGCGCAGAGGGCGCGTGGACATTGCCATCTTGATTTTTCAGCCCATGAAAGTGCACTTTATCCACCTAACGCCTGAAGTTGCCCCTCTAAGCTTCAATTCGATACTATCGCATTGTCCCTTTTATAATAGGATTGTAAAATTTGTTTTTATAAAATTAATTTTCCAATTCATAAAATTATATTATGTAAAAAAACATACTTGTTTTGTTGTAGTTATAATTACAATTAAAGTGTTATATTTAATTTTAATTGAAAAAAGAAAAAAAATGTATTATTTCATGAATTCAAAACAAATGCTTAAAAAATAATTTTGAAATAAAAACGTTACATGAGACTCACATGAGAATCGCAAGAGACTCACCTGAGAATCACCTGAGAATCACATGAGAATTTGGCATGAGACTCACCTGAGAATCAGATGATTCCCAAGTGAGTCTCATATGAGTTTTTTCAGCCGGGTATGGCGTCCACGCATATTAGGTAATTACGTAGACATGCAACAATAAGCAAGACAATTATTTAAACAATTTTTAAACCCAAGTAGTCGGGGGATATGAGGTCCACGCATGTAATTTGCCCACCACTAAGCCTCCAAGCCGGAGATTGACTCAGATGGGGTGAGAGTTGTGTACCTTGGCGCAAGGTACACCCAACGGAAAAAATGGCTTTGAATATTGGAACTCCAGCTTTTAGAAGGTTGTAAAGGAAGGGTTAGATAAAGATCTGAGAGTAGGTTATACGCTCGTTTTATGGCTAACCTAACCTTTATAAAGTTCCAAAACTTGTGTTGAAATATTCGAAGTTATTTTTTCCGTTGGGTGTACATTATGTAGACACTCCTTCATGACAGAAATTT
Source organism: Torymus aiolomorphi (assembly GCA_036365515.1). Lineage (NCBI taxonomy): Eukaryota > Metazoa > Arthropoda > Insecta > Hymenoptera > Torymidae > Torymus > Torymus aiolomorphi. Next base: position 172,810,110 of record CM070873.1, read on the forward strand.
TAAAACGGCGATTTCTCGAAAACACGTAAAATGCAGTTTCGTCGTTATTCCTGAAAGCCACATATATGTATTTGCATAAATAAGACCATTTTGATAGCATTATTAACAAATTATTAGCAAAATAAAAAAAAATAAATTCAGCGCGCGAAGCGCGCGTGTCGAACTCTAGTCCCTAAATCCATAAACTTTAAACCAATAAACCGATAAACTTTACACCCTAACTTCATATACTCTAAACCTATAAACTTTAAACCCTAGACTCATAAACCCATATGCCCTAAACTCATATTTTCTAAACTCTACACCCATATACCCTAAACCCTTGAACACTAAGCCCATAAATCTTAAATCCATAAACCTAATACCCATAATCCCATTAACACTGAATCCATAAACCCTAGCCTATGAACCCTAAACCCTAAACTTTAACTCCGAATACCCTAAACCTATAAACTTTAAACCTAAACTCATAAACCCTTTATATTCAACTCTCTATGCAGGAAAAGGGCCTTTTTATATACGAATACAAAAAATTTTATTTTTTAATAATTATTAGGTAAAAAATACAGTATTAGGTATTTGCAGTAGTAAATATAAATCTAATAAAAATGCAATTATCTATTATTATTATAAATGTTACATATTATTTTCACTATGAAAGTATGACATATTAATATAACTACAAATCATTTTAATATTATTAACAATTTTTGCACATAGTATGAAAGCTTCCTGGAAGTTTTATGAAAGCTTCCAAGAAAGATTCGGAATCTTACAGGAAGCTTACATGGAAGATTCCTGAAAGCTCAAAATGTCCGCCCTTTTTTCTCACAAAAAGCTTTCGGGAAACATTCTATTAATCTTCCCAGAAAGCTTTCCGGGATCTTTCATCAAACTTTTAAAAGAGTAACTGGAAGCTTTGTGAAAGATTTGTCAATCTTTATGGAAGCTTTCTTGAAAGAATACGGTAAGTTTACAGAGAATCTTTCAGCAAGACTTTAGTAAGATAGCTGTAAAGATCCTTGTAAGGTTTTTGATAGATTTATTGAAATCTTTCAGAAAGCTTACATGAAAGATTCCTGTAAGCTTAAAATTCCGCCCAATTCTTTCTCGAAAGGATACGGTAAGTTTACAGGAAATCTTCCAATAAGACTTTAGTAAGGTAGCTGTAAAGATCCTTGTAAGGTTTTTGATAGATTTATTGAAATCTTTCAGAAAGCTTACATAAAAGATTCCTGTAAGCTTAAAATTCTGCCCAATTTACTGGCAAAAGCTTTAAAAAAATCTATTAATATTTCCGGAAAACTTTCCAGGACCTTTCATCAAGTTTTTAAAAGAATAACTGGAAGCTTTGTGAAAGATTTGTCAATCTTTCAGAAAGATTCTACGAAACATTCTAGTAATCTTTCAAGAAACCTTTCACGAACCTTTTTTCAAGTTCTTGAAAGATTACTTTGGAACTTAAAGCCATACATATTACATACAATACTCTAAAGTATAACTATTATTACAATTCTCGCATATTATTTAGAATTTATTACTATATTAATCGCAATTTTTTCATCGCAGAAAAAATTTTACATAAAATTTTTTGACCTAACCGGGAATCGAACCTACAACCCTTGGGTTACTACGCACGTATGCTATCCGTTACGCTATCGCTCGCTTGAAGGAGTTGGAAAATTTTCATCCAAACAAGGTGCACTATCTACGATTATTTAATTGTTATTAAATAATATCATACATACATACCTAACATACATGTTATTATTTCGATTATTCATCTAAAATATTAATGGCTTTAAAATGGCCATGTAAAATACCGAAACGATACCTACCTTACCGGCACCTAAGTTTTATTTTTTTTATCGTATTTAAACAAAAATTTCAGAGAAAAGCGTTCTTTTACGGAAATCCAACGCTTTTTCCTAAAGTTTGTGTTTAGATGTAATAAAAAAAATAAAATTTTGGTGCCGATAAGCTAGGGATCTACGTTTGAGTTGAACATGGCCTCAAAGTTAAAACGGTATTATAAAATCAAGTTTCAATTAAAACATTATAAAATCAATTATAAATGTATTAAAATATTATCAAATTTACTTTATTTATATTTGCTTATATTCTATATATGTTTAATATAAACGGATAAAGAAATTTTTCAATTCATTAAAAAAGCATAATTTTGTTCTAAGTTGATGAAATCTTCAAATCTATATTTTCAACTCAAAAATAACTTCAAAATAGTCTCAAAAGAGATGAAAAGAGAGGGGATTAAACATATTGCAAGAATATGTGTTTATATTAGATGCATCTTTAAGATGAAATGGCGAAAAAGTTATTTACAATTCATATAACTATTATATATTTAGAAAAAGTTGTTACTTTTTCAAATCACATTTTTAAGACCAAAATAACTCGTGAGTAGTTATAAATACATAATTTATAATGAAATTAACTGTACTTTAAGAATATCGGTATCCATTTTCTATACCTGAAAAACCAATTAAAAAGAAAATTATTTCTGAAACAAAAAATTTTGGCAAAATTGTTATTTTATCAAAATAAGACATTATTGTCATTCATTTGACTCCAAAATTTAATCAGTTCTGAGTTAAGACATACGTAAGATGCATACAAAAGTTCAGCTCATTACGTCTATCCGTTCAAGAGTTATGCCGGGGACAAAATTTCGTTTCATAAATTCATACATACATACATTTTTTTAAAACCTATTATTCTGACTCAGAAACCTCAAAAACATCGAAATTCATCAAAATCTCTGTTTTGAAAATTTTCACTATTACAACGCTTTCTCTTTGAGAAATAAATATAGTGTCAATAGGGAGAAATAAAATTCGTATACTGAATATATTTTAACACTCCGTGCGCAAAGCTCGACTTCGCACACACTCAAATAAAAAAGCATATGCTAAATCAAGCTTTGTACACGTCGTATACAAAAATACGGTTCGATACGCGAGCGAGAAGGTGATTTGAACCTTGTGTGACCTTTCCACCCTAGCTTCGCTCAGGTGCAAACGTCCACACTAGGATAAAATCACTTTGACGCACTAGCATCGAAATTTATCTGTATTATTTTGACTCTCCGTGCGCAAAGCGCGATTTCGCGCACGCTTGTTTTTTGAATGAAAAAGCATACGCTAAATCAAGCTTTGTACACATCGTGTCAAAAGATAGTGTTCGATACACAAGCGAAAAGGTACACGCGTTAGTATCAAACTGTACTATTTCTAAACAAAGAAAATATTAACTTTAATTATTAATTTTAAACATTCATTTGGAAAAACACGTCTTCCTTTTATGCAAATACAATACTCAGAATTCATTTGGCAATTCTTATGAGAGTACTATTATGAGAGATAATTGTTGAAAAATTGGATCAAAATAACAAAAATGCAGATTCCTACTTATCAACATTAAAATTATTTTTAATTAAAAAGTTTTTAAACAGTTTTTTGGAAAACCACAATTTTAACGCCCTCCTTATATTTAAATACTATACATAGAATTATTTTATAGCCATTCTATTATAATTTTGATAAAGTATACTCGTTGGAAGATGATGTCGGTATCCAACATCTCCTTAAAGCATTCATTTTTGGAATATTTTATTAAGGGTTCCCGAAATCTTTCTAAAGCTTTCATGAAATGTTGCTCAGTTGCATAGGTGGAATTTTTTGTTATTCCATTAAACTTACGGCAAGCTTTCGCGGAACCTTACCAGAATATGTTACGGTTCCAGTAATCTTTGCTTATTGTCACGGCAATCTTTTATGAAAGGTTCTATTTATGTTGAGTAGAATCTTCCCTGGGGTATTCATAAATCTTTTTTAAAATTTTTTCGGAAGATTTGCAATGAATGTTATAGTTCGATCTTTCACTAAGCTTACTGTAACCCTTCTGGTTACCTTTCATGATAGATTCCAGTATTCATGAATCTTTCTCAAAAATTTTTCAGAAGATTTGCAATTTATGTTCCAGTTTATCTTTCAGTAAGCTTACTGTTACCTTTCTAGTTATCTTCCATGAAAAATTCAATTATCTATTATTAGAATGTTTCATGGAAGATTCTGGAAACCTTTCAAAAGCTTTCATGGAATGTTACTGAATCGCACATTTGGAATTTTTTTATCTGGTTCCACAAAACTTACGGGAAGCTTTCATGAACATTGCAAGGGAACGCGACTGGGGAGTTTCGCCGGAACCTTCCATTAGGCTTTTCCATTATTTTTCGGTAATCATGCTAACTGCAATCTTTCATACAAGATTTTATTGATGTTTAGTAGAATTTTCCCTGAAAGTATTCAGTAATCTCTTTCAAAAAGCTTTTGGAAGATTTTCAATAAATTTTCCAGTTTAATCATTCAGTAAGCTTACTGTAACCTTTCTAGTTATCTTTCATGAAAGATTCCAGTATCAATTCTGAGAATGTTTCATGTAAGGTTCCGGAACCCTTTCAAAAGCTTTCATTGTATATGGTCGAGTCTTATAGTTCGAATCTTTTTTGTTGATTCCGTTAAACTTACGCGAAGCTTCCGTGTAACATTGCAAGTTAACGGTACTGGAAAGTTTCGCCGGAAACCTTCCATTAAGCATATCGCATTATTTTTCGCTAATCTTTTATCCATGCTTACTGCAATCTTTCATAAAAGTTTCCATTTATGATCAGTGCAATCTTCCCTGCAAGGATTTTGAAATCTGTTTTGCAATCTTACCGTAAGCTTTCAATAAAGATAAAAATGTAATCATCTCAAATGCTTACTGTAATATTGTTATTTTCTTTCGTAAAAAATTCCTGTAATCTTTTGTTCATGCTTCCTGTAATCTTTCATGAAAGGTTCTGTTTAGGTTTAGTGGAATCTTTCCTGCAAGGATTTTGTAATCTGTTTTGCAAGCTTAGCGTAAGCGTTCAACAAAGATAACAATGTAATCTTTCCAAAAGCTTACTGTAATATTGTTATTTCCTTTCGTGAAAGATTCGTATATTGATTCATGGAATATTTCATGTAAAATTCCCGTAAGCTTACCAGAAGCTTACATGTAATATTCGTCGATTGGTCATTTGCAATCTTGATTGGAATATTGCTTTAACCTTTCTGAAAGCATACAAGAAACCTTAAAATTTAATCTTTCTGAATGTTTCAGTTAACTTTTTAAAAGATTAAGGAACGCTTCAGCTGGAATATTTCTTGAACCTTTCTTTGGGAAGGTTTCATGCTATGTGGGTAGGAATGTTACGGATTCGCATAGTTGGAATTTTTTCGGTTGGTTCTCTAAAACTTACGGGAAGCTTTCGTGGAACATTGCAAGGTAACGCTACTGGAAAGTTCCGTGGGAACCTTCCATTAAGCTTTACGCATTATTTTTCGATAATCTTTTATTCATGCTCACTGCAATCTTTCATGGCAGATTTCATTTAGGTATAATGGAATCTTCCCTGAAAGTATTTATAAATCTTTTTCAAAAGGTTTTTGGAAAATTTGAAATCAATGTTCCAGTTTAATATTTCAGAAAGCTTACTGTAACCTTTATAGTTCTCTTTCATGAAAGATTCCAGTATTAATTATTAGAATGTTTCATGAAAGATTCTGTCAGCTTTTCAAAAGCTTTCGTGTAATGTTACTCTGGTGAATAGTTAGAATTATTTGGTTGTTTTTGTGAATCTTACGGGAAGCTTTTGTGGAACATTGCAACGTAATGCTACTGGCTTTACGCATTATTTTTCGGTAATATTTTGTTCATGCTTACTGTAATCTTCCATGAAAGGTTCCACTTATGTATAGTGGAATCTTCCCCGAAAGTATTAATGAATCTTTTTCAAAAGTTTTTCGGAAGATTTGCAAGAAATGTTCCATTCTAATCTTTCAGTAAGCTTACTGTAACCTTTCTCATTACTTTTCATGAAAGTGTCCGTATCGATTCTGAGAAGGTTACATGTAAGGATCCGGGAACCTTTCACAACCTTTCATGGAATGTTACGCGAGTCTTATAGTTGGAATCTTTTTTGTTGATTCCGTCAAACTTACGGAAAGCTTTCGTGAAACATTTCCAGGTATTGCTACTGAGAGCTTCAGCTGGAGCCTTCCATTAATCTTTTCGCATTATTTTTCGGTAATCTTTTGTTCATGCTTACTGCAATCTTTCATGAGAAGTTCCATTTTTGTTTAGTCGAATGTTCCCGGAACGCATTCATCAATCTTTCTCAAAAGTTTTTCGGAAGATTTGCAAGAAATGTTCCTGTTCAATCTTTCAGTAAGCTTACTGTAATCTTTCTAGTTATCTTTCATGGAAGACTCCAGTATCGATTCTTAGAATGTTTCATGGTGGATGTCGGTAACCTTTCAAAAACTTTCATGGAATGTTACGGAATCGCATAGCTGGAATTTTTTTGGTTGGTTTCCGAAAACTTACGGGAAGCTTTCGTGGAGCATTGCAAGGTAACGCTACCGGTAAGTTTTGCCGGAACCTTCCTTTAAGCTCTTTGCATTATTTTTCGGTAATCTTTCATTCATGCTTACTGACACCTTTCATGAAAGGTTCTATTTGTGTTCAGTGGAATCTTTACTGCAAGGATTTGGGAATCTCCTTTGCAATCTTAGCGTAAGCTTTCAACAAAGATAACGGTGTAATCTTCCCAAAAGCTTGCCGTAATATTTTTGTTTCCTTTCGTGAAGGATTCCTGGATTGATACCTGCAAGGTCTTGGGAATCTCTTTTGCAATCTTAGCATAAGCTTTCAACAAAGATAACAGTGTAATCTTTCTAAAAACTTACTGTAATATTGCTGTTTCCTTTCGTGAAAGATTCCTGAATTGATTCCTGAAATATTTCACGTAAGATTCCCGTAGGCTTTCCAGAAGCTTACGTGTAATATTCGTCGAAAGGACATTTGGCAATCTTGATTGTAATATTGCTTTAACCTTCCGGGAAGCTTACAAGAAAGCTTACAATGAAATCTATCTGAAAGTTTCAGTTATCTTTTAGAAAGGTTGAGGAAAGCTTCCATTGGAATATTTCTTGAATCTTTCACTGGGAAGATTTCATGCTATGTGCGGAAAGATTTCAGTATCGATTCTTAGAATTTTTCATGGTGGGTGTCAGAAAGCTTTCAAAAACATTAATGGAATATTACGGGATCTCATAGTTGGAATTTTTTGGTTGGTTTCCGAAGATGTACGAGAAGCTTTCGTGGAACATTGCAAGGTAATGCTACTGCAATGTTTCGCGGGAACCTTCCATTAAGTTTTTCGCATTATTTTTCGGTAATGTTGCATTCATGCTTATTGCAATCTTTCATGAAAGGTTCCATTTATGTTTAGTGCAATCTTTCCTGAAAGTATTCATCAATCTTTTTCAAAAGTTTTTCGGAAGATTTGCAAGAAATGTACCACTTCAATCTTTCAGTAAGCTTACTTTAACCTTTCTAGTTATCTTTCATGAAAAATTCCAGTATCGATTCTTAGAATGGTTCATGGTCGATGTTGGCAACCTTTCAAAAACGTTCATGGAATGTTACGGAATCGCATAGTTGGAATTTTTTCGGTTGGTTCGCTTAAACTTACGGGAAGCTTTTGTGGAACATTGGAAGTTAACGCTGCTAGAATGTTTCGCGGGAACCTTCCATTAAGTTTTTCGCATTATTTTTCGATAATATTGCATTCATGCTTATTGCAATCTTTCATGAAAGGTTCTATTTATCTTAGTGGAATTTTTCCTGCAAGTATGTCTTTGGTAATCTTAGCTTAATCTTTCAAGAAAGATGACAGTGTAATCTTCCCGAAAGCTTACCGTAATGTTGTTGTTTCCTTTTGTGAACGATTCTTGTATTGATACCTGCAAGGATTTGCGAATCTCTTTTGCAATCTTACAGAACGCTTTCAACAAAGGTAACAGTCTAATCTTCCCAAAAGCTTACTATAATATTGTAGTTTCATTTCGTGAAAGATTCCTGTATCAATCCTTGCAAGGATTTGGTAATCTTTTCTGCAATCTTAGCGTATGCTTTCAACAAAGATAACAGTGTAATCTTTCTAAAAGCTTACTGTAATATTGCTGTTTCCTTTCGTGAATGATTCCTGTATTGATTCTTGGAATATTTCACGTAAGATTCCCGTAAGCTTTCTAGAAGCTTTCATGTAATATTCGTCGAAAGGACATTTGGCAATCTTGATTGTAATATTGCTTCAACATTCCGGGAAGCTTACAAGAAACCTTACAATGGAATCTATCTGAAAGTTTCAGTTATCTTTTAAAAAGGTTGATGAAAGCTTCCATTGGAATATTTCTTGAATCTTTCACTGGGAAGCTTTCATGCTATGTGGCGCTTTTAGTAAGCTTACTGTAACCTTTCTAGTTATCTTTCATAAAAGATTCCAGTACCGATTCCGCGAATGTCTCGTGTAAGGTTCGGGAACCTTTCGAAAACTTCCGTTAACTTTACGGGAAGCTTTCGTCAAACATTCCTAGGTATTGCTACTGAGACATTTTGCCGGAACATTCTATTAAGCTTTTCGTATTATTTTTAGGTAATCTTTTGTTCATGCTTACAGTAATCTTTCATGAAAGGTTCTATTTAGGTTTAGTGGAATCTTTCCTGCAAGGATTTTGGAATCTCTTTTACCAATCTTAGCGTAAGCTTTCAACGAAGGTAACAATGTAATCTTCCCAAAAGCTTACTGTAATATTGTTGTTTTCTTTCGTAAATTATTCCTGTAATCTTTTGTTCGTGCTTACAGTAATCTTTCATGAAAGGTTCTATTTAGGTTTAGTGGAATCTTTCTTGCAAGGATTTTGGAATCTGTTTGACCAATCTTAGCGTAAGCTTTCAACGAAGATAACAATGTAATCTTCCCAAAAGCTTACTGTCTTATTGTTGTTTTCTTTCGTAAAAGATTCCTGTAATCTTTTGCTCATGCATACAGTAATCTTTCATGAAAGGTTCTATTTAGGTTTAGTGGAATCTTTCCTGCAAGAATTTTGGAATCTGTTTTGCAATCTTAGCGTAAGCTTTCAACAAAGGTTACATGTAATCTTCCCAAAAGCTTACTGTAATATTCTTGTTTCCTTTCGTGAAAGATTCCTGTAATCTTTTGTTCATGCTTACAGTAATCTTTCATGAAAGGTTCTATTTAGGTTTAGTGGAATCTTTCCTGCAAGGATTTTGGAATCTGTTTTACCAATCTTAGCGTAAGCTTTCAACGAAGATAACAATGTAATCTTCCCAAAAGCTTACAGTAATATTCTTGTTTCCTTTCGTGAAAGATTCCTGTAATCTTTTGTTCATGCTTACAGTAATCTTTCATGAAAGGTTCTATTTAGGTTTAGTGGAATCTTTCCTGCAAGGATTTCGGAATCTGTTTTACCAATCTTAGCGTAAGCTTTCAACGAAGATAACAATGTAATCTTCCGAAAAGCTTACTGTAATATTCTTGTTTCCTTTCGTGAAAGATTCCTGTAATCATTTGTTCATGCTTACAGTAATCTTTCATGAAAGGTTCTATTTAGATTTAGTGGAATCTTTCCTGCAAGAATTTTGGAATCTGTTTTGCAATCTTAGCGTAAGCTTTCAACAAAGGTTACAATGTAATCTTCCCAAAAGCTTACTGTAATATTCTTGTTTCCTTTCGTGAAAGATTCCTGTATTGATTCATGGAATATTTCACGCAAGGTTCCCGTAAGCTTTCCAGAAGCTTTCATGTAATATTCGTCGAATGGACATTTGGCAATCTTGATTGGAATATTGCTGTAATCTTCCTGGAAGCTTACAAGAGAGCTTACAATGGAATCTTTCTGAAAGTTTCAGGTACCTTTTGAAAAGATTAAGGAAAGCTTCCGCTGGAATATTCCTTGAATCTTTCTTTGGGAAGCTTTCATGCTATGTGGGTTTCTACATGCCCTAGCTACAAAATGTCAAATAATTCAAACAATATCCAATACTAATCTGTGTTCCGTTGATTTCTTCACAAGATGTAGACATAATAGCCTCATTATATATATTGTCTATTCTTATACTATTATCTTGGTATAACTCATCATATGCAACGTGGGCCTGATGAAATAAACAATTGGAAAAATCAATTACTAAAACACACATTATCCTATGAATATATTCAGAGGTAGAAAACCTATCTTCAAGAAGCCTTTCTGCTTGTTAGAAAACTCGCAGTAAAATATATTTGATCTATTTCCAAGTTCTGTCACATTATTACAAAAGCCAAAACAATATATCTGAAAAATCTCACGCGAGATGTCAGGTGAGAACTCACATGAGATCTCATGTGAGATCTCACGTTAAAATCTTATCTGAAATTCTAGTCCGCGAGCTGCTAAAATTCCTTCAATGATAAATAATCAGTTTCTGGAAATTGGGAGTCGCCTATTAGGTTACACTACCCCCCAGATAAGTTCAAAAATCTACGTTTTGAAGCTCACATGAGATCTCACGTGAGATTTTTGAGTAGGGATAATGATATAGTGCCAACTCGTTTTAATTAACCTACAGTTTTGTTTGAGAAAACTTGTTTTAAACAGTTCAGTTCTATGAGAATTTTATATTATAATTACTTAGGTCAACATTTGAACAATTATGTATCGATTAATTTGGAAGTTGTTTTGAAAGCCTATAAAACATTACTCAATTTTATAAGTATTAGTGTATTGTAACATATATAGACGATTCGAACTATCCCTGCACGTAATTGTTCGACAACTGCATGAATGACGAGTTTACTTATCAATCCGATCGATTTTCTATATCAGTAAGATTTTTTTTTCATCATTTCTCTGTGTATTAAGGTGATCTTATAGCTAAAAATTTTCAAAAGTTCAAAATTATTTTTATTCAATCGTTTAATTATATATGTTATTTTGAACCTAATAAAATAAATTAGATAAAAAAATTTATAAATTTCGGATGATATCCCTACTGAAAAAGCCGACATGGGACTCACATGGGACCCATGTCGGACTATGTGAGTCCCATGTTCATTCTACACGAATCTCAGAAGGTGCCACATGCATCCCACATGGGACGTTAGATGTGCACGGAACAGTAAGGGCATATGGACCCATAAACTTGTGGGGAACGTGACTTCGTGGTAGAAAAGGTAAATGGTACTATGAGGTAAACTTATATCTACTCATACTGACTGGGAGAGGGCGAGGGGTCCAGATCACCAATTCGTTTAAGATCTTGGGATTGTTTTTTGTATGTAGAAATATATAGAAAGCTGAAATATTATACTCTAACGCTCAGAAAAACTGAGATTCTGAATATTTTTAGCTTTATTTTGAAAATAAAAAGCCTATTCTTAAAACGGTAACCATTTAACTTTGAAGAGTTTTAAATATCATTAAAAAAAAAGAACATGAAAACATGAAAAAAGCCTATTCTTAAAACGGTAATCATTTAACTTTGAAGAGTTTTAAATATCATTAAAAAAAAAAGAAAATAAAACTAGACGAAATGAGCGAAGAAAATGATGAATTTGCTTTATTAAAAATTGAAAAATGATGATTCTCTCCAAAGTTATGAACGGTTTAAATTAAGCATTGAAAGTGCACCAAAATATGTAGGCAGTAAATCAGTGGATTTTAGGGATTTAACAGTATATTTTTTTACTCAATTTTAATCTTTCATAACTTTGTAAGGAATAACCATTTTTTCATTTTTATCAAAGCAATGGAAGTTGATTTTGTCTAGTTTTATTTTCTATAATTGAAATGACATTTAAGACTCTTTATAGAGTATCATCACCATTTTAAGAAGAGGTTCTTTTCAAGTCTATTGTTAAAGGTCTAATATTTCAGCTTTCTTCATATTTCTACATCCAAAAATTTATCACAATGTTTTAGACAAATCTATGATCCGGACCCCTTACCCTCTCCTAGTCAGTTCTTATCGAGACACAGATACTTCCAGAAGTACCTATATAGGTACCTATATATATAGGATAGGCAAAGTAAGCATGGCAGTCTGCAAGTACTGCATACACAAATGGTACGACGCGGAACACACTTTCTTTGAGTGCGAACGTTGGGCCGTTGAAAGACAACAGGTAGAGAATTCGATAGGCGAAATCGAAAAGGAGAACTAGAAATAATAAAAAAATAATAAGGTGTTTTATTAAAATCCTCTTTATTGTCAGTCCTATAGATCGACAGTCCTCTTGACTGACAGTCCGCCTGATTGACAGTCCTCTTGCTCAACAAATTTAAAATAATGTCTTGATAACTTTTCAAAATTAAATGGTTCTTCATCAAAAATCTCTGTTCATGCTTCATGGCTATAATCTATAAATATATTTCAAGTATTACTAAAAATTAAATGTAAAAATTATACATGAAAATGTAATGTTATGAAAAATAAAAAGTTAAAGTTAACAAAAAATAAAACATAAAAAATATTAGGTTTATTTTTACTAGGCACATTTTCAAAGCATTTCCATAAGCCATCTGTAATTAAAAGCTTATTAATTTGTTTAAATATTTTACTTGCTTTAACAAAATCATTATAGCAAAATCATTGCTTTCTAATTCTTGGCCATTTTTACAATGATATCAAACAAATGTTTATATTTGATAGTTGAACAACAATCCTTCACTTTATGTAGAAGACGAACTCGACAGAACCTATTTTGTGTAGTAAAGCCCAAAAATTATTTTTAATTTATTATCTTGAAGAAAAAATTTTGTTTATGATGGTTGAAGGTCCCAGAAAAAAGCTATGGACTATTATTTAAAAAGGGAAAAAGTCAAAAAGGTTTTTTATGCATTTATTTTATGTATATATATATATATATATATTTCAAATTTTATGTATATATATATATATATTTGTTAAAGCAAGTAAAATATTTAAACAAATTAATAAGCTTTTAATTACAGATGGCTTATGGAAATGCTTTGAAAATGTGCCTAGTAAAAATAAACCTAATATTTTTTATGTTTTATTTTTTGTTAACTTTAACTTTTTATTTTTCATAACATTACATTTTCATGTATAATTTTTACATTTAATTTTTAGTAACACTTGAAATATATTTATAGATTATAGCCATGAAGCATGAAAAGAGATTTTTGATGAAGAACCATTTAATTTTGAAAAGTTATCAAGCCATTATTTTAAATTTGTTGAGCAAGAGGACTGTCGATCAGGCGGACTGTCAGTCAAGAGGACTGTCGATCTATAGGACTGACAATAAAGAGGATTTTAATAAAACACCTTATTATTTTTTTATTATTTCTAGTTCTCCTTTTCGATTTCGCCTATCGAATTCTCTACCTGTTGTCTTTCAACGGCCCAACGTTCGCACTCAAAGAAAGTGTGTTCCGCGTCGTACCATTTGTGTATGCAGTACTTGCAGACTGCCATGCTTACTTTGCCTATCCTATATATAGGTACTTCTCGAAGTATCTGTGTCTTGATAAGAACTGACTAGGAGAGGGTGAGGGGTCCGGATCATATATATATATATTACCGAAATGTCGACCAAATTGGTAATGTGGCTACTCCAAAATGAAGGAGTGCAGCTATACGCTCCGCTGACCCAAAGGCTTTTCAGTGTTCATTTAAATGCAATAAATACTTTTTGGGATGGGATTCTATATTGCATAGTAGATACATTTTGTAGAAAAAGCAAAAGTCTAACCTATAAAATTTTGTGAAATAACATTAGCCGTAATATAACATATTAGACATACCAAAAAATGCATAAAAAACCTTTTTGACTTTTTCCATTTTTAAATAATAGTCCATAGCTTTTTTCTGGGACCTTCAACCATCATAAACAAAATTTTTTCTATATATATATATATATATATATATATATATATAAAGATAAATATAAAGATAAAATAAAGATAATGGATTAAAAATACTTTTTGCGCTTTACTATAAAAAATAGGTTCTGCTGAGTTCGTCTTCAAGATAAAGTGAGCCATTGTTATTCAACTATCAGACAAAAATTTTTTGATCATTTTGTAAAAATTCTACGTAATTCTACTCACAATTTACAAACTTTTTCCCATTTAAAGTCTGCTATTATCAGCATAAACATAACACTCAAATAACAGAAACCCACCCAACAGCTCAGGATACCCGTTACTGACTCAACGACAATTATAATCTATAGTAAGAAAATCAGGATATCCCAAGCACTAGCAGCAGCTGTAGCGACAGCTTGTGTCTTTTCTAGTAGAAGTACGGTAAGTAACTTGGACTTGACAACTGGTAGGACAGTCTGCACCGGGTTGTATCTGATAAGCCTAGTTTATTGGGAAGCCATTAACAACCATTGGTGCCGAGTAGTTATCGAATCTGAAAATAGAATTATCATTAGATATATTATATTATTCTTACAATTCTAGTATTTTAAAACTTAAATATACTTTTGTACTATAGTACATACAATAATAACAATTTCAATAATAGAAAACTAAATTTACAGCAGCAAAATCAAATGTAAAGTTTAAGGGGACGCCGGAGTCAATGTATTTTAAATGGAGGGTGGCGCTGTAATCAGTAAAACGCATTTTTATTATATAAATTAAAAAATTCTTATCTATTTGGATTTTGAAGATTTGAGCGCTCTTTGGATATTAATGTTTAGTTATTTCTCAAAATCGCAGCTCAAACAATCAATTAATTGCCGAGAAAACCTTGAAAAACTTGCGCGGGTAACATAACCTATAAATTACGAAATTGAAAGATAATAATTTGTTTTGAATTTCAAGACTTGAGCGCGCTTTGTATATAAATTTTAAGTATTCTCCCAAAATTTCAGTCCAATCGGTTAATTATTCGAAGAGAAAACTTTGAAAAACTAACTGACGGGACTTCGGCCTCCCCTTAAGTAGAACTTTTAAAACACTATTTTCACTATTTCACATCCAAGTGTATTTATAAAGCGAAGCAGGAAGATAGGCAAAAAGACAGTGAAAAATTAATTGCTTCCTGTAAGTATGTGGATGTGTTACTCTGATAAACTATTAAAATTAAAAATATTAATGAAAATTAAAAAATTAAATTAAATTAATAGTTTAATTAGCAAAGTAATTGAACTACAAATAGACATCGTACAATACTTATTGGGTTAAAAAAATGTGTTAACAATGAAGGTCCAACAGAGAGAAAGACGTGGACTAACTCTGGGCAAATATTCTCCAGAAAAGCTGTCCGTTGTGTACATCAGTAGGCAGGTCTTACCCACCGTGCCATCTCCAACATTGTGCCACTTCATTGGTTTACCTGAGCTCATGTTGCTGTTGATGTTGCTCCTGCTCCTGCTTCTCAAAGAAATCACAAGAGGTCAGCATTGCATTAATACAAAATTCATGTTGCTCCTAGAGTATAAAAGCCACCAGTCAGATTTAGCAGACGTATTCGCAATCCATTGTGGTTAATATTCACTTTGAGGTGATGTGGTTGAGTATTTAATCAAAAGGAGTATAAGGATTATGGAAAGCGACTCCTGTAACGCATCTATAGCATCTCATGTATCTTTAAGTTGTCTTTACCTTTTTGCAAATAGGTGGAATTTATAAAGAAATAAAATCACAGTACTAGAAAACAGACAAGCTATGTCTCTTATGCAAGAATCAGAATAAAAATTTCTTTCATACAAAGCCAACCAAATTACAAGAATGGAAGAACTAACATTAACTCACTGCGATAATTTTGTTATATATAATAAATATAATTTACTAAATTATACCTACTTTCAGAAAGATAAAGTCAACTTAAAAATATATGAGATGCCAGAGATGTATTATAGAAGCGAAGTTCCATCATTCTTATACACATTCTTTCGAATTTCAATACTAAAACACATCACCTCAAAGTAAATATTAACCATATTGAATGACGAATACAGCTGCTCAATCTGACAGGTGGCTTTTATATTGTTGGAGCAGGATGAATTTTCTTTTCAAGTTTTAAATTTTAGCTCATATAATTAAATAATTTTTCTCTCATAAAATCTGTGTTGTGTCTATGGATGTAGAGGCCTGCTATAGCAGGCATGCTTGTAATATGGTATTTAATATTTACTTAAAGCGAGCATTACTGAGTAATAAATCTAGAAATGTGTCAGAATTATGAAAAGTTGATTATAACCTCTAAAAGTCAATTAATGGTAGTAGTTAATGGATTAGCTACCTCACTATTCATTAACTACTACAATCAAACTAACTTTTACAGATTAAAATGAATTTTTCATAATTTTTACATGTTCTCAGATTTATTGCTCAACCATATATGCCCTCTTAAATTAAATATTCGATGCCTTGTATTTTGTGAACATAGCTGTTATAGCAGGTCTATAGATCTATAGATTTTACGGACACACTCACACTATACACAGGATTTCAGATTTCATGAGAAAAAATATTTAATTATATGGGCTAAAATTTAAACTTTTAAAGAAAATTCATCCTGCTTCTACAATATCACTTTCAGATTTAGCAGGTGTATTTGCCATTCAATGTTATTGATATTTATTTGAGGTGATGGGTTTTAGCACTTAATCCAAAAGAGTATAAGAATAATGGAATCGGCTCCAGTAATGCATCTCTGTCATCTCATATATCTTTCTGCATCTTGAAAGCTGTATTCACCTTTTTGCAAGTAGGTATAATTTAATAAAAAGAAAATGAAATTATGCAATTTTTTAGTTTTAGCTGAAACACCGCTTGTGTATTTTCTAGAACTGTGAAACTGAAAAATTTACATATTTTCATTTTTTTATTAAATTATACCTACTTTCAGAAAGATAGTCAGCTTAAAAATACATCAGGTACCAGAGATGCATTCTTCTATCATTCTTATACTTACTCTTTTGAATTAAATACTAATACACATTCCCTCAAAGTAAATATCAACCACATCAATGAATGATCAATCAATGAATGATGAATAAACCTGCCAAATCTGATAGGTGGCGTTTATACTGTTACTGCTTTCTCTGGAAACAAAAATTAAAACCCTGTAAGAAAAAAAAGAAGCTAGAGCAATCATCGAAAGCAGTAGATTATTGAAATAATACTTACTCAAGGAAGAGCACACAATTAGTTTATTAAAGGGCTTGACCAACATCAATAGCGGTGTAGTAGAGATCTAGAAGAAGTCACAGTGACTAGCAGAAAAGAGATATACAGTTTCCTCAATGCAGCTCCCTCGCTCGTAGCACTACTAGAAAGAAAGGAATATGATACAACAGCAGAGACATAAAGTGCGAATGCACTTTTCACCTCTTTTGCCTAATTTATTCCTTAGTAATGTATAAAAAATCTGCTGGCATTAATGTAAACCCACCAAACTATATCTCGACTATAATATAACAATAACATTTATATTATTGGAGTGGTTTACTTTAATTCGTATGCTATAATAGATTAAATACTAAACTATGTCACCTCCCAGTAATTATTAAAAGAAATGCATTAACTAAATATGTTTGCTAGATCTGACAGGTGGCTTGCATACTTTAGGAGCAACATGATCTTCTCATGTACACTGTACATGATCTTCTCCTGGAATCCAGTATAGTGTGTCTGTCAGATCTAGCAAGTATGTTATGAATATGCATTGCATATAATATTTATTTTAAGAGGGCATTGTTGAGTATTGAATCTGTGGGAGCGTGAAAAGATTATGGAAACTAACTACCATAACTGCCAAAAGTCAGTTTTATTGTATATAATAAGAAATAAAAAGGCAATATCATTGTATAAGAATGGCAACAAAAATTTCTTTGCTATAAATCCAATCACTTTACCGAAAAAAAAAACACTCAGAATTTCATGTTTTTATAGTATAGCACTAAGCTTTTTTATAGCGTTCAATTACAGCAAAAAATTAGATTTATTAATCTTAAAAATAATTAACAACAAAAGTAATCTATATTTATTGCTTTTTAATATTAATTATTTTTTAGTTTGATAAAATAAATTTTTTGCTGGAAGGTAACACCCTAAAAAATTTATTGTTCGATGATAAAAACTTGAAATTCTTAGTGTCAGTACTTTCATTTTAGTAAATTGATTGGATTTATAGGAATGAAATTTTTATTGTAGTTTTTGAACAATGATGTTGCTTTTTATTTCTTATTATACAGTAAATCTCACTTTTGACTTTACGTAACATTTTAGAAACAGATTATAACTCACCATGATAATTTAACGGTTAAGTACATCTAATGGCCTGCACAGCCTTGGTATGGGGTAAGATGCTTCTCTCTGCTTCTCTCTGCTTCTCTCGCTGCTTCTACTGCAGCTTCTGTATATGGGAGCATCCGCCAGAAACCAGCCAGCGGGCGCGCGGAACGCATTTTTCATGCAAAACACGCTCTGTTTAACTCGCTCGTAATCGTATTCTGAGTCTCTCAGAAAAAAACAAAAGATATATATCGATAGATTTTTTCCTGCTCTTTCCAATGGTGCTATTGTTTTTACTCTGAAACTTTTTCTTCTGGTCGAAAATTCAAGTTGAAAGTTCAGAGACATTTTTCTCAAAGTATATCATGTTTTTTTTCAAAATGCATATGACCATTCGAAAGTACAAGTTATAAGCTACAAAACCCTACATTTTCAAGTTGGAGAAACGTAGAGCTCAAAAGTAATAAGATTGAAAAGACAGCGGCGAGCGGCCGCGTGAAATCTGTTCCGCTCTTGGACGCGCCTCTGTATGCGTATATATCTATTATACTTTAATCGTTGCATCATTTTCACTTGTTATCATTTCTGCCACTAGAGGGACCACAGAGTCGTTCCCAATACTTAAAAAAGCTCCTTGGAAGTTATTTATCACCCACTGAAAATGTTTTCTTTCTCAATATTTATTATTTTCATAATAAAAAAAACTTTAAAATGTTAAAGATTTTCAATTGCTGCTGTAACCCTTTTGATGAAGCAAAGCATTCATCTAAACTGAGATTTGTTTCTGAAAAAATGAAAGCTCGTTTTCCGAACTTACAAGATAAAGATAAAATATGTGATTCTTGTCGATTAAAATTTGATGCGAAAATTGAGGAAGAAAATGTAGTGTCAATGGAAGAATCTAGAGAAATTATTTCTAATTTACAAAAATTGTTTAACGATGATAATTTGTCGAAAAATGAAAAAAATGTTGCTTTTAAAATTACTCCCAAAAAACTGGAGTTCTCGTAAAGTTGCTAATTTTTCTAATTCATCCCGTTGGCTTGTAACAAAATGTTTGTCAGATAGTCAATCCCTTTTAGTTGATAAAAGGGGAAACGGAAAAGTATCATGTGATACTGTAAACGAAGTAAAACTTTTCTATCAAAATGACAATAATAGTAGAATCATGCCAGGTTATAAAGATAATAAGTGTATACGAAATGATGATGGCACAAAGACCTATGTTCAGAAACGACTTGTTTTGTACAATCTTAGAGAGTTATATTTAAAGTATAAACATACTAAGGAATAGGCCGCTAACGGTTATAGTATAAACAACAGTATCCCGAATCAAAAATAGGATTCACTAAATTTGCCGAATGTCGCCCTAAATATTGCGTTTTAGCTGGTGCTAGTGGTACGCATTCAGTGTGTGTGTGCATTTATCATCAAAACGTCAAACTCCTCTTAGCTGGTTTAAGAAATTCAGGAGTTTCTTTTGATAAAATGGATACTTACAAAGATTGTATAGCTGAAATAGTTTGTAAAACACCAACAGCGAAATGTTACTTAAATATGTGTCAAAAGTGTCCTGGTATTGAACCTCTAAAAACGGAACTTGAACTATTTCTTGAAAGGTCTGGGGTTAATAAAATAAAATTTCAAATGTGGAAAACTACTGATAGATCAACATTGCAAACTGAAATTGTTTCTAGTTCTTTATTTACTGATATCTTTTTTCCTCTTTTACATAAACTCAAAACTCATTCTTTCATTTCCAAACAGCAGTCATCTTATTTTCAAATCTTACGAGAATCCTTAAGCAAAGGAGAATTTTTAATTTCCGTAGATTTTTCGGAAAAGTATGCGTTCATTGCACAAGATGCGGCACAATCATTCCACTATAATAATAATTAATGTAGTTTGGCAACAATTGTTATTTACTACAAAGGTTCAGATTCTAAAATTGAAAACAAAAGTATGGCGGTTTTTTCAGACAACTTAATTCATGATACTGTGGCAGTTTACCTAATTCAAGAAATTATAATAGATTACCTTAAAAAATCTTTTGATTTCGTTAAAAAAATCATTTACTTTACTGATGGAGCTGCACAACATTTTAAAAATAAACATAATTTTCAGAATCTTTTTCATCATTATGAAGATTTTTCCGTTGAAGCTGAATGGCACTTTCATGCGACTGCTCACGGAAAAAATGCATGCGATGGCATGGTGCTTCTATAAAAAGTAATGCTAGGCGAGCAAGTTTGCGGAAAGTATCCGATAATTATATATTAATGCCGCAAGATCTTTACCAGTGGGCGACTAAATACTTTGAAAATATTTTGTGCTTTTTTTCATCAAAAGATGAATATGCTAAGGCTACAAATAAATTAAGACAAAGGCTAGATTCAGCGAAAACAGTGCCTGGAACTCAATCGTTTCACTGTGTTAGATTATTAGCTAACACTAAAAAGTTAGAACTAAAACGATTTTCAACATCCAAAGATTCTCAATTATATCCACCAGTTAAAAAAGCCGAACCCTCTAAAACTCGAATTAAGAAAAACATGAGTATCGTGAAAAGACCAATAAAAATAATCGCAAATAAAAATAAAACAATTAAGGTTTAAATAAAAAATTAATATATTTAAAACGTAATATATGATGCACTGATAAAACATTGTGTAATGCTTTTAATAGGAAACAACGAAAATATGCATTACGTTTATAAAAGCACACTCGGGTCCAGCGCAAAAAGTTTGCGCAGTCGCTCGCCGCTGTCTTCTTAATCTTATTACTTTTGAGCCCTACGTTTCTCCAACTTTAAAATATAGGGGTTTGTGGCTTATAACTTGTACTTTCGAATGGTGCTATGCATTTTGAAGAACAACATGTTATACTTTAAGAAAAATGGTTCTGAACTTCCCACTCGAATTTCCGACCAGAAGAAAGTGTTTGGGAGTAAAAAGAATAGCGCCATTGGAAAGAGCAGGAAAAAATCTATCGATATATGTCTTTTGTTTTTTTCTGAGAGACTAAAAATACGATTACGAGCTCATTATACCAAGCCCGAGCGTGCGGCGCGTCCGGGCGCAGCGCGAAGAGCACGCGCGGCCACTCACCGCTGTCTTCTTAATCTTGTTACTTTTGAGCCCTTCATTTCTCCAATTTGAAAAGTTAGGGTTTTGTAGCTTAAGACTTGTACTTTCGAATGGTGATATGCATTTTGAAAAAAAAACATGATATACTTCGAGAAAAATGTCTCTGAACTTTCAACTTGAATTTTCGACCAGAAGAAAAAGTTTCGGAGTAAAAACTATAGCACCATTGGAAAGAGCAGGAAAAAATCTATCGATCTATATCTTTTGTTTTTTTCTGAGAGACTCAGAATACGATTACGAGCGAGTTGAACAGAGCGTGTTTTGCATGAAAAATGCGTCCCGCGCGCCCGCTGGCTGGTTTCTGGCGGACGCTCCCATATGTAAAGACTTCTTCATTTTAACTCGTGGTTGGTGAGTGACTAGTGCGTGACAACGATCAAGGCTGTTTATCACCATGTTGTCTTGTTACATGATTGAATGTACACCATCTGTGTTCAGAGAAGGCCTGGGTTGCATTCTTGTTTATAGCAGCTAGGCCCTTGAAGATCATCCTTCATAAACAGTCTTTACAAAGGAGTTGTTCATATTATTTATCTAGAATTGGGGCTTCATAGCACCCAGTTGTAGCCTTCTTTTCTGACGTCATCACGTCAGTTAGTTCGCTGGCATCATTTCACTATTATTGCTGCTGCTCTTGAAGGACCTAAATTTCTGCAGTATTTGCGATGCTCAGACTGAAGCATTTCACAGCTTACTGACAGTGAAGTAAAGTTGAGTTGTTTGGATTCAACCATTAACAGAGCTTAAGTGTGTCACATTCAAACTTGATCGTGCCAACTCTTTATACCCAGTAATGGCATAGCTAGATATTCTTGGATCAATGCAACTCTGAACATTGTGTACATAAAATTTGATATGTTTAAAAGTATCAAAATAGATGTACATTATAACTACTCTGATATGTGCACAAATGCATGACAATTAACTTCTTTGTGTTATTTACAAATCCTATTCTTCGTTTGTAACTGTCATGACACATTTGTAAACATTCACTTGAAATTGCAGGTATAACTACAACAAAACAAATATAGTTTGGTATATACTGGGGCCAAAGTCATCATGGTTGGCAGAGATGCATATAAATAGTGCACTGAATCAGCAGGCGAGTGAGCTTGCCACCATCCACTACTGTATGTAGAGAAGGCTCTGGTTGCATTTATTATATATGCAGCACTAATATCTTGTCTTACTATGTGTGCTGCTGTTCCTCTTATGCTCTGCGCTGCCTTTGTGCCCTGCACTGTAACGTCTTGCTTCACAGTGTTCATATCCAGTTTGCTCCTGAGTACAATAGATCATTCTTAAGTCACAAGTTATTCAGATTCACTATCAAGTATTATTGTTTCACAGCATAAGTACAGTCATGGTCTATTATTTATTGGCCTCATCACGTCACTGTTAGTTCATGACATCACCCCCGACTAATGCTGTTTTTGGAGCATATCAACTACTGAAACGTTCGATAACTTATCGATGGTGAAGGCCATATATCTGACTGGCGTTCAAATTTCGGAGTCAATTTTGTCTGTCAACTGCTTCACCTCCTCACTCTGCTACTTGAACATATCTCGCTTCCAGGATGTAAAGGACGACGACCTCTTGACGGCGTGTATCTTTTGAAGAACGCCTACCGCACGAACTTGCGCACTACCGGAGTCGTCGTCGCACCCTGTAATCTCTTACGTTACAAGCCACTGTTGAGACAGACTTCACTAAGACACCGAACCAACGGCCCAAGGCCAAGCTGGGACAGCAGACAGAATTCTTCACCAGTCGCGAAGTCGGCTCGCGGTTTCTCGCAGTAGTGACTAGGTGGCGCCGAGTCATTGCGTGCCCGTGTCGACGCCGCATGCGCATGAGATTTTTTTATCTTCTTTATAGGGACTGTCTCCATAAAGTGTGCCTGTGCCTAGGCACACGAACTCTGAGTGAAGGGACGTATCTTGCACGGCTTGCGGAGTCAAGATGATTTAAAATCGATTTAATAGATTTAACTCGTCAGAAATTGATTTTACATGGAAATGTTAAATAGGAAATGTTTTGTTTAAATATTATCTACAACGTTTGTATTTAACATTTTTTAG
Source organism: Torymus aiolomorphi (assembly GCA_036365515.1). Classification (NCBI taxonomy): domain Eukaryota; kingdom Metazoa; phylum Arthropoda; class Insecta; order Hymenoptera; family Torymidae; genus Torymus; species Torymus aiolomorphi. Next base: position 172,833,513 of record CM070873.1, read on the forward strand.
TAAAATCAAATCCGCCAAGTTATAGTCGAAAATCGTCCATTTTTTACCTTTTTTGCCGTTTTTTCGCAGTTGTGTTGGAAAATATTGCTCGTAGCAAAAAATACCCAAGAGAAAAATTGTGTATTTTAATTAGTTTTAGCAGATAGACCTGTAAACATTAACTTAAAATTAATTTTTCTGCAGACATATATTTTTCTATACGCTTAAAAATTGATTTTTTTAAAATGTTTTTTTGTGCTCGCATTTTTAAAGTTCCCCGTGGATCTTTCTCGTTATGGACCACCGGTTAAATGGAATTACATATACTATATCTATGTATTAAAAATGTTCATCTTTCTATACAAATTAAACACAAGAAAGTACTGAAATAATATAGAACTTTCTACGATAGTATAAAATAAGGCAAGTATAAACGCTTTTACTGTATAATCTATAAAATAATAATATTTATGATTTTTTTAAAGAAATCAAATCTCTTTCAAAATCCGTCAAACACGTTTTTAAAAAAAACTAATTTCTTAAGTACGTTCTAACAACACACTTTTTCCAGTCCTTTTATTTCTTCTAATCTCATCTATTCAATAAGCACTCTCTACAAATGGTAATAAGTTTTTTCATGACTGTACAAATAAATATAAAAATTTCTACGAAAGTATAAAATAAGGCAAGTATAGACATTTTTTTTTTTATAGTCGACTCTCCCTCCCTCTCTTCCCCCGCTCTCTCTCTCGCCCACTATCCCCCCCTCTCTCTCTCTCTCTCTTCCTCTCTCTCTTTCTCTCAATATCCGTCAAACTCTGTACCAAAAACTTTAATGAGAGCTTAAATATTTTTTTAATACAATCAACGCGTTTTTATACAATAATAAAATTTATGATTTTTTAAAAGAAATCAAATAAATACCAGTGACAAGTCTTTTACTTCCTTGAGTTATTGTATGCGGAACAAATTATATGTAAATAATTACATTCAAATTGTTCACTGCAAATCAAACAAATGAAAGTTGTGAAATCAATTATCGATAGCCAAGTAATGCAAACCACTCTCGGAATCAACTGTATATCAGAAATGTATTAAAATTGGTTCATCCTTCTATACAAATTAAACACAAGAAAGTAATGAAATCAATGTATTATAGTCAAGTACCCATAACTTAACTTAACTGAATAATACAACTTTTCGTACCTACTTAAAAATATTCAGTCAGCGGGCATAAAGTACTACAAAACTTTATGGATCTTACGCACGTTACGCCCGTGTGGGCAAAAATTATTTCAATTATATAATGCCTAAGTATATTCAAATTGTTCATTGTAAATCAAACAAACGAAAGTTGTGAAATCAATTACCGATAGTAAATAGTAATGCAAACAACTCTCCGAAACAACTCTATGACGGTTTTCAGAAATGTATTCAAATTTGTTCATTTTCTTCTATACAAATTAAACACAAGAAAGTACTGAAATCAATTTATTGTAGTCAAGTACCCATAAGTTAACTTGACTGACATAATAGAACTTTTAGTACCTTGCGTGTAAAATTACATTTTACGCCCACGTTGTAACTTCAACAATATTCAGCCAGCGTGCATAAAGTACTACTTAACGCCTAACAGGTGCAATATAGCTCACATACTCCTACAAAACTTTATAGAATCTACGCTCTTTACGCCCGTATGGGCAAAAATTATTTCAATTATATAACTATTATGCCTTCTTTTTATTTCTAAAATTCATAAGAATTTTATCAGATATTTACGAAAAGACAAAGCCTATAAAAAAATTACATATTTACTACCACATCCCCATTTTTCATTATTCTTTCCCAATTTTGAAATTTCTATAATATTACGCATCTTGGGAGGACAATAGAAGTCTATAGAGCTGCTCTAGCAGGGGTGGTCCTCCAATCTCCCATACATACTTGCCGGGCCCGACGGTTTGCAATTTACCGGTGGGATTTGTAAATGTAGAATACTAAATTTTTGCATAAATTCATTAACAATGTTTATATACCTGTAAGCCCACTATAAATAACTACATTGGCTCTAATTTGTAATTGATACCACTTAAATATATTATCTCCACATGTGCAGAATCTCATGATTTACTTTCATTACCAAAAATATTTTTCCTTGTGTCCGTCTTTTTTAAGCGGGAATGAGATAAAAATGCATAGAATAAATTTATAGTCTACTCAAAAGTGCTTTAGATTTTATTAACCATTTTGTAAACCACCTATTTTTTTACACTTTTCCCGCGTGTAAATATCATATGAGATCTTATATGAGTATTTCAGACATCAGATCTCATATGAGATGTCATATATGTGATGTCATCTGCAATTTTACATATTATGGGACCTCATATGAGATCTCATATGAGATTTCAAATGATATTTTCAGGCAGGCTTACACCTTCTATTTAATATGTACAAGCAACCGATTTATATATTTTATCTGATGTTTAAACATATGAATATTTATATGAAAATAACTATGTCTACACCTAGAACTGCAAACCGTCGGGCCCGGCAAGTATGTATGGAAGATTGGAGGACCATCCCTGCTAGAGCAGCTCTATAGACTTCTATTGTCCTCCCAAGATGCGTAATATTATAGAAATTTCAAAATTGAGAAAGAATAATGAAAAATGGGGATGTGGTAGTAACTATGTAATTTTTTTTATAGGCTTTGACTTTTCGTAAATATCTGATAAAATTCTTATGAATTTTAGAAATAAAAAGAAGGCATAATAGTTATATAATTAAAATAATTTTTGCCCATCCGGGCGTAAAGAGCGTAGGTTCTATAAAGTTTTGTAGGAGTATGTGAGCTATTGCGCCTGTTAGGCGTTAAGTAGTACTTTATGCCCGCTGGCTGAATATTGTTGAAGTTACAACGTGCACTGAGAGAAATATCTAGAGATTATCGCGTGGAGTTTTTTCACGCTAATATCGCAAGAATCACGCCTGCTTTATTCGCGTGGCTACTAGAAATATTCACATGCACTCGTTCCTAGCGAAAATCGCAAGAGCGCCACGGAATTATCCCGGGAGGTTCCTTGCAAATAAGCATGCGGCGCGGTGGGGAGAGCGTCATAGCAGACGGCTACACTGCGGGCGCGTGCTATTAGCTTTTCTCATTGGTCATCATAGGCGCGCGCGCTCGCTCCCAACCAATGAGAGAAGCGAGTACGTCTGGATGTAGACACAGCCAAGGCGTGAACGATTCCCCAACTTAATCGCAAGGAACCTCCCGGGATAATCCCGTGGCGCTCTTGCGATTTTCGCTAGGAACGAGTTCATGCGGATAACGCGGGGGGTCTTGCGAACATCGCTTGAGTTTCTCGTAAAAATCGCAGGTTAAAACGTCCTTGCGATATACCTAAGAGCGCTCTTCCTCCAATTCCTAGTTTTTTCTCTCAGTGTGGGCGTAAAATATAATTTTACACGCAAGGTACTAAAAGTTCTATTATGTCAGTCAAGTTAACTTATGGGTACTTGACTACAATGAATTGATTTCAGTACTTTCTTGTGTTTAATTTGTATCCCTACCCTGCTAAAAAACGTACATTGAAAAGAATTGAAATCGATTAAAATTCAATCGATTTTGAGACTAATTCTTGATACCAATTTTCAGAATTCAATTCGATTGCTTTCGATAAAAATTTACATAAATCGATTAAATACGATTCAAATTTAAATTTTAGTGATTTGGTTTGATCGTTTTGAATCGATTTCTATTAATTTTAATCGAAAACAATCGAATTGAATTCTGAAAACTTGTATCAAGAATTAGTCTTAGAATCGATTGAATTTTAATAGATTCCAATTCTTTTTAATCTACGTTTTTTAGCAGGGTAGTGGAAATTTAATTTGCTCAAAATAGTTTAAAACAATTCGTCACTGTTCAAATCTGTTTAAAATTGTTTAAAACTGTTCAAAACCGTTTAACACTGTTTATTAGTGTGAATTTTTGGACGTTTAAAACAGTTCTAAACAGTTATGAACAGTTTTAAACAGTTTTGAACACTTTTGAACTTTTTTAAACATTTACGAACAATTTAAAACTGTTTTGAACTTTTGTATTAAAATATTATTAATTAATAAGAATTTATTTAAAACAGTTTAAAATAATTTTGAACAGTTATGAACTGTTTTAAACAGTTTTTAAATGGTTTTGAACATTTATGAATGGTGTCAAACAATTTTGAACAGTTTTAATGCGTTCTGAACTTTCGTTTGAACAATATGAATTTGTTTAGAATAGTTTTAAACAGTTTTGAACAGTTATTAATGTCGCCGTCGTCGCAGATATGACGAAAAGTCGCTTCCTTACTGGAAATTTAATTTGCTCAAAACTGCTGTAAACTGTTCAAAACTGTTTTAAACTATTTCAAATAATTTCCTGATGATCAGTACATTTTCAATACGATAATTCTGAATTGTTTAAAACTGTTTAAAATTGTTCATAACTATTTAAGACTGTTTTAAACTGATCAAATAAATGTCTGATCAGTACATTTTCAATACAAAAATTCAAAATTGTTCAAAACTGTTCAAAATTGTTCATAACTGTTTAGAACTGTTTTAAACGTCCAAAAATTCACACTAATGAACAGTTTTAAACAGATTTGAACAGTTACGAATTGTTTTAAACCGTTTTGCCCAAATTAAATTTCCACTAGGGTAATAACTTTATTAATTATTCAGTTTAATTGTTTAATTAATCTTTATTAACCTCTCAAGTTAGATTTATATGTTATCATTATTAACTATACGTTGCATAACATTGCTGCATATTGTCTCAATTATCTATTAAATTGCAATTACTTTCAATATTATTTATCAATACCGTTAACATTATTAATCAATAAACCAATAGTTATGATATTATTAATTAATTGTATGTTCAAGTTACGTTTTATTACACAACTCCTAATTTTCTAGTAAATACCGTTGATAATTGTGTAACAATGGCTTTATTTATTTATTGCAATTGATATTAATTATTCTCGGATAGGTCGTAGTTCGTCAACTTTATAACGTTGCATGATATCATTAACCTTCAATTTACGTTGAGCAACGTTTGGTTACTATTGTCCTGGAAAACTACTTAATTATAAACAATTGTTGTTATTACGCGTCAGTACCTCCAAAAATAGCCAATTATCCGGATAATTCGAGATTGTTCTTAAATTTGTTGTTAATTATCTATAATTGCGTTTTATTGTTTATTTTTAGCCCCTGTAATAAATTATTGTTGTTAATATTATTAATATCCTTAGTTGGTTATGATGATTGTGGCTAATCAACTCCTTAACTATTTTTAGTTATTATATACATTTTATTTATTTATTTACACAACGTTGCACAACGTTATTATCCTCCGATTATACGCCGCGCAACGTTTGCTATACAATACCGCGCATTCTTAAATAATTATAAGCGTTATATTTTAACAGTTAATTATCAGCGACGGCGATGCTCATGATTTGTTAATTACTGTCATATTGTTGATTATTATGTTCTTTAACATCGCTGCATCTGTTATCCAAATGATTATCAGAACACCAATTATATCCAAGATTTTAATAGAGTTTGTAGTATTGTTAATAATAATCACAGTATTTGTTATTATTTTATCCTATTTATTATTTACTCTAATATTTCAGTTGGGCTCATTCTCATGTCAGCAATCCGCATGAATGAGTAGTGTAAAAGGGTTCGACCATTGCACTCATTGTAAAAGGGGCTCAAAGTCGGGTCTATGTCGGTTTCATACTCCAAGGAACGCCAGTTCCTTACACTTTAAGCTAATAATCGTTAAGAATACAAATACTTTAATGTTTTTTATTTTCTATTATGAAAAATTATTTTTATTAAGGTTGAAAAATATATTGTTTCTAAAAAGATTTTATGGAAATTGTTCAAACAGAACTTCAGAACAAGGAGCAATATAATGAATCAGATCTTTTTATATTTTTGTTTTAATATGTTTCTGTAAATATTGTTAATAATTCCTAAGCTATTTCTCAAGAATGAAAATGTTTTCAAAAGCTACTTGATACATCACCAATAGGGTTTCGCACCGCGGGAATAACCCTTCAAGGAAAAAAAAAGATACATAATATAGATATTTTATAATTACCATTGCTGTATAATAAAGATGTTTAAAACTGGAGAGTCATCTAAAGATTATTTTCTTCAACAAACAAAAGCTGCAAGAGTAGAACGTGCTAATGAAAAGGATAGAGAAATTGCAGCTCAACGTATTCAAAAATGTGTTCGCTTGTGGTTAAAACGTTCACATTTAATTACTAGAACTTTGTAAGTTTGTTTACAACGGTAAACATTTCTATTCAATTTTTTGAATATTCAATGAAAAACATTTAACTTTAAGAATAGTTTATACAATTTAATCAAGGTAAAGATTATATTTATTTATTTCTTTTGTGAACATGAAAATGTTTACAAACCATAAATAGTTTATATGAAAATTATAAAAATCAAGTTTATAGTCACAAAATTCTCTTACCAAAGGATACTTAGTTAACATATATTAATTGATAGAATTTATTGTTCGTTGAACATTTGCTTTCAGGTGTGGAATTCATTACTCTGGAAAGTGTCCTAGCGGAAATGAAAAATATTAATAACTTTAAAAAACTGTGAATAACTGTGAATAACTGAAAATAACCGTAAATAACTGAAAATAACTGAAAATAACCGTAAATAACAACGGCGTTACTATATGTACGACAGATTTGTCTACCACGACAAAAATACTCAACGTTTCAGTAACGAGAATTTTGATATAACAGGCAAAAAAATAGTTTCCACACAAGAAAGAATACTATTTCTTTAGTCAATTATCAAAAATTGTCAAAATTTCCAAGTGTCCTTTCATGTTTTAATATGTATATCATACATTTTGAGGTTTGGAAATCTGTCGTACAAATAATGTTTTTAACATATCTATCGTAAAGTTCGTACTTTACTATCATGTACTTTTCACAAGAAAATAGTTTCCACACAAGAAGGAATATTATTTCTTTAGTCAATTACCAATACCTAATTGTCAAAATTTATGTAATTTTAAAAATTTTCAAGTATCCTTTCATCTATTAATACATGTTGTACATTTTTTGAGGTTAGGAAATCTGGCGTACATATAACAATGGCCACATTATTTACAGCTATTTATAGTTTTCTACAGTTATCTTTAGTTTTGTAAAATAATAATTATAGAAATGAAGGTACTGATAAAAGTCATTAACAGTTATTAACAGTTTTTTAAAGTTATTTACAGATATTTAAAGTTGGCTGATACTATTTGTACGACAGATTTCCTAACCTCAAAATATATCAATAGACGAAAGGAATGGGTCTGAAGTTTGCAACGTTGTAGTGCAACGAAATAAAAAATCGCTGCCAATTCATTGGCACGTAGGTTCCTCAAACTTAATTTACTGATTCCTTTAATTAATTTTTAATTCCAATATTTAAAATTTAATACTTCAGAAAGACAGAAATAACAAAACTCCAACATAATTTATTCAAATTTTTATAGATTATACGTTTCCACAAAATTTCACATACATAAAATATATATCACAATTACCTATAAATTTGCAACTGATATTCAGAGCTCTATGTATTTGAATGTAATTTATAGCATTCGAAACATAATTAAATTACCTATATTTTCTAAAAAAAATTCATTTTCTAGCTATCACGGTTCTTTTGTTATTAACAGAAATGTAAAAATTTAAAAATTAAAAAAAAATCCTCAAGAAATAGATTTTAAAAATGTCTAGAAAAATTTTAACCTCAAATATCTCTGAAATTTATGAACCAATCACTTTGCCAAAAGAACTCGTCCGGGAACAATCAATAATATACCTCTACAATGAATTTTGAAGCGAATAAGATAATTTTACTCTTGTAATAGTTGAACATATAAAACTCATTTGTTTTCATTTTTCAATTTTTATACCACTCTAACCTCAAAATCACAACGTTGGTATGATTTTTCGGCTCTCGTGGTATAAAATACCGTTCGAAACGAGTGCGGAAGTAAATCTTCACCTTCCGCACCAGTGTCGAAATGTACTATTACGTTTTTGTTAATAACAAAAGAACCGATAGCTAGAGAATTAATTTTTTTTAGAAAATATAGGTAATTTAATTCTCTTTCGAATACCACCCACCCCATTTAGATACATAGAGCCGTTCTCGAGAAATTACGATTTAAAAAAAAAAATTGAAAAAAATTTTAACCTCAAATATCTTCGAAATTTATGGATCAATCCTTTTGCCCAAAGAACTCACTCGATTGGTATACAAAATCTATCCCTACAAAGAATTTCAAAGTGATTAAGCCAATTTTACTATAGTTAGAACGACAAAAAAAATTACTTTTTTTTATAAATTATTTTTTTTCTCAAAAAATAATGAATAAAAAAACCTAAAAATTTAGTAAGTTATAGTACTTAATATCCTTTATAACCAAAAAAATATTTATGTTAATATCTTTTTTTAATTTCGAAATATAACCTATTTTCAAAAAATTACGTTTTCATCAATAACTTATGACGAAATATAGCTACCGACTTTTTTTTTTTTTAAATTGTAGATAATTTTATCCTACATACAGAGAATTCATGATATATAAACAATATTTGTTCTAAATATTTAAAAAATCGAAAAAAAATTTTGAAAATTAAAAAATGGCTAAAAAAAAGAAAAAATTAAATTTTACAAAAATAGAATATTGACCCCAATTGTGGAAGCAAAATCTAAAAAAATGATCACTCTCCCGTTAAAATCGGTCGAGTAGGTCATGAGATATCAGCGTATACGGACACACACACACACACACACACACACACACACACACACACACACACACACACGCACACACACACACACACACACACACACACACACACACGCACGCACACACAGAAACACACACACACATATCCATACGGACATTTTCTAAAAATAGTGTATTTCGATTCCAAATTTGCTAAATAACATTTCTAACACATTATCTCATAAACTTTTTTTTTTTACTATCACAAAGCTTCCTCTATGAGGAAGCAAAAATATTTGATATTCCTTCAAGTTTATAATAACTAATATTAATTTTGCGTGTAGGTTTATGGTTTTGTAATATCAAATAACTTTAAAACAAAGATTTAGATGAAATTTCCATTGCTTAATAACATTAATTAATTGTAAAAGATTATTTCGTTGCACTCCAACGATGCAAACTTCAGACCCATCGAAAGGAGTACACTAGAAAATTTTGAAAATTAGACAAACTTTGATAGATGACTAAAGAAATAATATCCCTTATTGTGTTGTAACTATTTTCTTACCTGCTCTATCAAAATTTCCGCACTTAAACGATGCGCGTTTATGTCGTATCTGTATATATAGATATACCACAAATACAATCTGTCGTACAAATAGCCGCGCCATTTAAAGTTTCTTACAGTTATTTACTGTTATTTACAATTTTGTTGATGCGAAATAAAATTGTGATCATAGCCAAACAACTTAGATGTGTATAGCTGCAAATATCTGTAAATAACTGTAAATAACTGTAAAAAACTGTTAATAACTGTAACTAACTGTAAATAACTATAAATAATTGAAAATAACTGTAACTAACTGTAAATAACTGTAAATAACTGTATATAACAGCAAAGAACGGTAAATAATTGTTAATAACTGTTCTTAGTACTTTTTTTTTCTACAATTATTAATTTACAAAAGTGTAGATAACTGTAAGGAATCGTAAATATCTGTGAATAACTGTAACTGTAAATAACTGAAAATAACCATTATTTACATCTCAAACCAAACAATTATTTTCAGTTATTTTCAGTTATTTTCAGTTATTTGCATCAGTTATTCACAAAATCAATTTCCACTAGGGTAAGTTTTACCAGTTTATTCTCTTTTTAATTTCCTATCATTTTTTGAAAAATTTTTATCACCCTTTGATTATAAACATTCAACAGCATTTTGTTGTCTCTTCACAGTGATAATATTTCTCGCTAAAATCTGACTCTTAGGTCTTTTTGGAAAAATTTTATGGTATTATTTTCAAAGTTTGTTTATTTTATATAATAGTGTTAATTTTAGATTCTAAATTATATAGATTGTCTTTTGTATAATTTTGTTATTCTTTTTCAATTTCTGTGCTACCATAAAATCTTATAATAAATTATTTTTTTTTGTGTTTTTAAATTTTAGTCTTGAAGAGGGAGTTTATAATGCTCCAAAAGTCAACTGAGTAAATTTTTAAAGTAATGTTGAACATATTGGATTGTTTATTATCATTTAATATGATATAAGATAATATGAGATAAGGTGCAGTAAACATTTTTACATAGAAACCCTCCTTACTATCAGCCAAATACAGAGCGCTGCAGCCAGAAGTCGCTCCCGAGGCGGAATGCGTGGGCGGGCGGTCAAACACGTTGATTAATAATGAAAATAAAATGTTTGAGTGCAGCTCTGAAATTTGGTATAGTTATAGTGTTTAGCTATACAAATAGCATAAAATTATTCCCAGAAGTCTACCTCGAGGATTAAACACTGCCAGAAGTCAATATAATTGTAAAAAAATTATTTAAATTTTTATGATAAGATGCAGTTCTGGCAATAATATTTATATATTATTTATTATTTTAAAAAGCCAGATATCCATTGCCAGAAGGCTAAATGATGGCTAAGTATTATATGAAAAGTGAGAATATCGCCAAAAGTTTGTAAAACGAAAAGCATCTCTTTTTAATTGCAATATAATAAGGTGCAGTTCTGGCGATTGATTTTTTTGATTATTAATAATGCTGGTCAACTATATATGTAATAGCAGAAGGCTAACTGAGGGATATACATGAAAAAACCAAAAATAATTATGCCTAGTGAGCACTGAATGAGTTAAACAATACGAAAAAAATCCATTATATCCGACTTACAGAATATTGAAAAATAATCGTCACATCCTTTATTTTCATTTAAACTACATTTAAAGGACTACGCTACCTCTACTGTGAAGGACCCCTGTGTATACATTTGCAGTTATAGAAATTGACTATTAAATGCATTGACCTGAGTTGACAACAGAGAATCCGACGAGCTCGAATCTGAGCCTTTTTTTTCTACCTGCTTTCCGTATTTACTAATGACAGCTGTAATAGTTCAGAGAGTTTTAAAACGTTTCAATTTAACGTTTATTAATAAAATTACGTGTTTAAATTTATTTACATGATGTTACCACGGAGTAGTGTATCTATATCGTGTAAAATAATGATATACGCACTTTCTTAGCGCGATATCTTTGTTAATAATTATTTAATATGAAAAAATTGTGTATCGGTTATTTCATATTTTAGAAATTATTTTCGATTAATATTCTACAGCACGTAAACATGAAATCTAAAAAAAAAAATTGTTTATTGCTTTAAACATATTGTAAAAAATATTAAACAAAAAACTGTGTAAAAAATATTGCATGTACAAAATAGACTGCATTTGAAACTAAATAAATAATGTACAAAATTAAATTCAATATAAATGTTTTGAATATCTTGAAATAGGTGTCATTAGTAAATACGGAAAGCAGGTAGAAAAGAAGTCTTAGACTACGAGCTCGTCCGATCCTCTATTATAAACTCAGGTATACGAATTTAAGCGGCATATTTGTGTAAGTGCAAATACGTACACAAGGGTTCTCCACTGTAAAGGTAAAGGTAGCATTGTCCGTTACAGTTGAAATCGGAGGCAAGCGTCAGTTTCTCTGCAGATGTTACTTCGTACGCAGCGTTTGAAAATCTTTGATGGCGTCCTTTGCAGATGTTGTTTTAAAGGCAAAAAATGGCCGATGAACCATTTTGCGTGTTTAAGTGCAGCGACGTAAGTGATCGGATTATTTTGTTCACCGAGGACAAATTAAAAAAGTGTCGTGAAGTATTAAATATTCATCACGCTTTAAATTTAAAATATTCGGACGTTACTTTGCCAGTTAGTGCGACCGAAACGCATGGTTACCATTCGACATGCTCCAAAAATTTTTTAGCTATTCAAAAGAAAAATATAGTTAAATATGAGGCATTGACATCATCCCAAACTCTTCCCACTTCGAGTGATGCTTCAGGATCTTTGTTGAGAGATAAAGCAGGCAAATAAAGCCATGTTTATTTTCAAATGCGGCAGCGCTTTTTTTGCAAGTGGTTAATTTAAAAGAATTGCTTCCTCCTAGAGGAAGCTTTGTGATAGTAAATTTTTGAGTTGTTGTAAAAACATGTTATAATTGTGTTCGGAGGTGTCAGGAATCAAAATACATGGTTTTTGAAAAATGTCTGTATGGATGTATGTGTGTGTGTGTGCGTGTGTGTGTGCGTGTGTGTGTGTGCATGCGTGCGTGTGTGTGTGTGTGTGTGTGTGTGTGTGTGTGTGTGTGTGTGTGTGCGTGTGTGTGTGTGTGTGTGTGTGTGTGTGTGTGTGTGTGTGTGTGTGTGTGTACGCCTGGATCTCAGCTTCTACTCGGTCGATTTTGACCGGACAGGTCTCATTTTTTTGTTTCTTTTTTTTTGCGTGATGGCGGGTCAAAAATCCGTTTTTTTATTGGGGTGATGCGTTTTTGTTTTTTTTCAAATTTTCGATTTTCTCAAAACTGTTTTTTTATTTTTTTTAATGATAGGATCGAGTTATTCGAATCTGATGGGTAGCGTTCGAAAGAGAATTAAAATAACTATATTTTCTAAAAAAAAAAAGTTTCTAGTTATCACGGTTCTTTTGTTATTAACAAAAACGTGTTTTTTTTAGAAGCTTATAACTCCTAAACTTAACGGTCAACTTTTTTGAGAAAAATCATGATAATTCAGAATATAAATAGCTATAATCTGTTAAAATTTGAATACATTCTGTAGGCTAGATTTTGAGTAAAAAATTGAAAAATGAAAAAAATCAGCTTTCTATGTCCAACGATTACAAGAGTAAAATTGACTTAATGGCTTCAAAATTCCTTTTAGAGGTAGATTTTTTATTCTCGGTCGAGTTCTTTGGGCAAAATGATTGGTCCATAAATTTCAGAGATATTTGAGGTTAAATATTTTTTGACATTTTTTAAAAATTGTAATTTCTCGAGAACGGCTCTATGTATCTGAATGGAGTGGGTGGCATTCGAAAGAGAATTAAAATACCATATTTTCTAAAAAAAATTAATTTTCTATCTATCACGGTTCTTTAGTTATCATCAAAAACAAAAACGTGTTTTTTTTAAAAACTCATAACTCCAATGATGTTATCATCAGTATTTTTCTTTGTAATACTTACTGTTGAAAAAATATGTATACACTACCGGTCAAAAGTTTCGGTTCATTATGCAAAAAGAAAGAAAATATTAAAAGTTTAGTATCTCACAAACTGCATACTGTAAAATTTTTTTATAACACGTTTAATAACTCATTTTAAATCGTTTACGGAGGACTTAAGGTACCTTTTGCATTTTTTTGATTAATATATTTTTAATACAATTTAATATTCATCAGAAAATTGGTTTCCAACAATGACATTATAATTGAATTTTAAGAGTAATTTAAATTATTTCATTTTAAACTTTGTACACAAAATTTGACTGTGCAAGTGTAATGTAACGGGTATGAAATAAATATTAAATTATATTTTCTTAAACAGAGTCAACCGAAAAACATGTTCCGGAAGTAATGGAATTTTCACCGATTAATGAAGCAGAGGAAATAAATAACGCAGGTACAAAACTTGATACATAAAATTATACTGTACAAGTGTAACGTAGTATGACATCTATTTAATTGAAATATTTTTTTTTTAACAGAATCAATCGAAAAGAATGCCTTAGCACCGGTGGGAAGAGTTTGTTTTTTCTGCGATAAGACGCGAGTACGCAAAAATGCTCGTACATTACCAATTTATAGTTCAGGGGAAGAAAATTTTTTAGATAATATTATGCAGAATGTATGCGGTATCGCAGATGAAGAAATTTATTTATTATCATAATTCATGTAAAACTTTGTATTTTAAACAATACATTAATAAACTAACAGCGGTGGAAACTACTGATTGGCACACGACCAGAAATTTTCATGACCGGGCTTTCACAGAAGTAATCACTCTTATCGAAGAGGAAGTGATTAAAAATCTCAAGGTAATGTATTTAACTATTACATGATACATAATTATCGTTGTACAATTTATACAAAAATTTTAATTCATGTTTTAGATGATGCATCAGATAGTGATCTCAGCAGCGACGAAGATAGCAATGACTCAGACTGTTGTGATTAGCTATATATTTTTTTAATAAAAGTGAATTATTTTTTAATATATATATATAAAATGAATTAATAAGATTGTAATGATTCTAATTATTTTATAACTCTCTGTTACTTACACTTATCCTTTGCATTTGTTTGAAACTTGTAGCTATTTTGTGATTTTTTATAAACTTAGTCATCAGTTTATCTTCTGTCAATTTGTGTAGAGCTTCTTTAAACCATAAATAACGTAGAAACTAAATTGCCAGAACTGCACCTTATTATATTTAAATTAAAAATAGATTCTTTTCGTTTTGCAAATTTCTAGCGATATTCTCACTTTTCATATACTTAGCCATCATTTAGCCTTCTGGCAATGGATATCTGGCTTTTTAAAATAATAAATAATATATAAATATTATTGCCAGAACTGTACCTTATCATAAAAATTTAAATAATTTTTTTACAATTATATTGACTTCTGGCAGTGTTTAATCCCCGAGGTACACTTCTGGCAATAATTTTATGCAATTTGTATAGTTAAAAACTATAACTATACCAAATTTCAGAGCTGCACTCAAACATTTTATTTTCAGTATTAATCAACGTGTTTGACCGCCCGCCCACGCATTCCACCTCGGGAGCGACTTCTGGCTGAAGCGCTCTGTATTTGGCTAATAGTAAGGAGGGTTCCTATGTAAACATTTTTACTGCACCTTATCATTTTTTTTTTCGTAGCCAGCTCTCCGTCTATAACAATATTGCCATATCTGAAAACTTAACTATCAAAGTCCTTAGTGACAGTGTGATCAGATGGTACATTTATTTGCGTATTTTTGATTATTAACATTAGAAAATTTGTAAAAACCTAATCAAGTTTGTTACTTTATTAATAAATAGTATTTACAGAAATTTTGTTAGGATTCTATGACATTTGCATAAAAGGATATTTCTCTTAGAAAATTACTGCAGTTGAATTGGATGCTTGTATCACTAATTTTAAATAAAGGTTTTTTTAATAATACCCTGTCGCAAATTATGAATGTTAATTACAGTTAAAAACTGTTTAGAACTGTTTAAACTGCTTATAAATATTACAAAATGTATGATTTTGGACATATTTTTTGTAATTATAATACTTTGTAACAGTTTCAAACAGTTTCTAGTAGTTTTAAACAGTTTCAAATAGTTTCAAATAATTTCAAATTTGATATATTTCAGGAAAATAATAATTAATATATTATTATTAATAATAATTAATAATTATTTAATAGCTTCATTATTATAATCATAAGAATCAAGAAGCGCGGTAGCGCTCCGAAGGCAAGTAACAGTCAAACAATGTAGAAGAAGCCTAAGGAGTGATTAATTATACTAATAATTAATTATTATTATGTTAATAATAATAATTAATAAGTATTTAATAGTTATTAAATAATTTAATAACTCTTATAAACTGTTAAAATCTGTTGAAAAATGTTACAAACAGTTACAAACAATTGATAACGTCCAAAATCCTACATTTTATAACATTTTTGAACAGTTTATAACTCTTCCTAACAGTTTTTAACATTTTTGAAGAAAAATATTTCTGCTAGGGTAGTTGAGAAAATCTTTATACGTAATTTCCTGATCAAGGGAGCTTCATGGGCACTAAACATCTATGTTTTTCTTGTACTGTTCAATCACAAAAAATATGTGAAATAAGTTATTTAATCCCTGGTTAAAATGTTGTAATGGTTTGAAATCGTCCGGTACCAAAATCCGTGAAGGTTCAGATAAGAAAAGTAACTTAAGAACATTTTAATCAGGGATCCTACATAGGATGAAATATTTTTGAAAGGTTTCTGAAATGTTTCTGGAAAGGAAAAAAACATTCCAAAAATATTCCCAAAGAATTAAAATATATCGATGATACAAATCGTCAAAAAGGTTTTACAAAAGGTTTTCTATATGAATAATTTTAAGAAATGTTTCTTCAACTTATTTAATGTTGTTTTAACTATCTCTAAATGTTTCGAAAACATTTCATCAATTTTTCTTACAATATTTCGATTGATATTTCTGGCATGATTGTAATAAAAGTTTCTGTAATAATTTATGATCATCCTAGAAACCATGAAGAAGGTTTCAAGAAAGGTTCGTGAAAGGTTTTCACAAATAATTTCTGAAAATATTGCTGTAATATTGACAAAGATATGTGAATGGTGGATGCGAGGAGTCGAACTGATGCACAGTAACCACACACACGACACTTAATACAAAAGTATAAGAAAGTATTTGTTAATACTAGTACTACAGTTCTCGCTTTAACATAAATAACGATGCTGCTCGCTCTCGCTCTGATTGAGCACTGACTAATTAGCTGAGCGCTCGGAGCGGCGCTCGCTCAACATAAGACTGTCGAAGAGGGAAGAGTGGGGGTAGACGAGGAGACGAACGCAGCTTAGGAGGCCCGTAATCTTAACAAATATTTCTGCAACTTATTTAAAGTGATTCTCTTCATATTGCAAAAATTGAAAAAGCTTGTAAAAAAAATATATAAATATTCTTCAAAGTCATAGAAATGATACCATGTGTTTGTTTACATACATTGTGGAACAAATTTTTGAGAAAAAACTTATTGAGAATGGTTATTTTTACATGAGAGTAATTGAGCGCTATATCAACTGTGACAAAAGTAATACTATTACTCATAAAAAGTTTTAAGTTTATCAAATACTCGCCAAGCAGGGCACTGCCGCACCCTTTGATGTATTAAGGCAATCTTTTTAAAAAGATATTATTGATTATAAGCACAAATAGCAGACGAAATGCACGCGAGCGACAGAGATAGAACGATGCGCATGGTATAGTTTGTGCTCTCGCTGATAGCACAAACTGTAATGCCAAGGAGAACCACCGTAATATTGCTCAAAACTATCTCTTTAAATGTTTCGAAAACATTTCACAAACTTTATTACAAAATTTTGATAAATATTTCTGAAATGTATGAAATGTGCACCAAGGAATAATTTTGACTAATAGACATAATATTATGTATTACAGGAAATGGATCATGAGTAATGAGAATGCTAATTGTAGAATACATAATCTTATATAAGTATTAAGTTAAAATTAGTAAATGTGTTTCTAAAATGAACGGAATTATCGTGTTAGATTGTACGCTCAAATAAGATTTGTTCTATAAAGGTAATAACTTGGATGGTCGTGATTAATTTCTCTATCCTAAATAAAAAAAAAATCATCGTATACGTAGTAATACGTCAATTAGTTACGGAGATAAGACTAATTTTACCAGTTTCGCCGGAATGAACTCGCGAGATCAATTTGGAGCGCACCACCGCAGCACATAACGAGCACTACGTTCACGCATGCGAATATGCCTGGAGCTTATACCTCTATAAGGAAGAAAAAATAGTATATTACGCACCATGGGAGGAAAAAACTTGGACAGTCCACAGTTCGTGTAAATTGCCACCTGAGCCGAAGGCGAGGGGGGGCTGGTCAATTTTACTCCCGTGGTGCGTATACTATTTTTCCTCACATCGAGGCCGAGAATGCCATATTTCCGTTTCGGAGCCGGGCGGGAATGAGGCACTTTCGTCCCGGTGTAAGGAAAAAAATCAAACGCACTCCAACTGTTCTTATTTTAATAGTTAAATTTTAAGATGTGCTCTGTTATAGATTTGGAATATCAGTTTTACTCTTACAGCTGATAACGCATCTTGCGTTTGTGCTCTGCGCCGACAACGGATTTTTGGTACTTCAGTTCGTACAATGAAACATAGTAACAGCAAGCTCAGGCGCACTTTGCGTGGTCTTCCGGGTATGGTTCGATACGGATTTGCCAAGTTCGGCGGTGTACTTTCCAGCCGTTCGGTTGGCAGCTGTGACTGACCACCGCGGCTGGAGCGCGCTGGAATATCGTTCCGTTAACTGTCGCGACCAGGCGCGGATCCAGAGCTTTCCTTTGAGGGGGGGCGGGAGGGGGCAATTTTTATTTGGCGACTTTTTCAATAGGCACGGATCCAGTAGTCACCTTTGAGATGCAGGAAGCAAGGGTCGGCGTTACCAGTATTGGCAGTCTGATCCAGACTATACCCCTGTTTCGAGAGATTTTGATTTTTGCGTCGAGATGGCGCCCCTGCGAGCCCAGGCGGGCCGCGCGGCTGTCGGATGAGGTAGTCCATGTCCAGCATCGCGAGTGCCTACGCCATTCAAGGAGCTGGAATCTACTTTTCTTCTTTGGTTTCCCTTATCAAGTCTAGTTTTTGTTTTGAGGGTATATACCGGGTGTCCCATTTTAAAACCACCAGGCAAATATCTCGAAAACTAAGGGAGATGGAAAAAAACTTTTAATACAAAAGTTGTAGGGTTCAGAGGGGCCCAACTGATCGTGATCTTGGTTATGACCTTGAGGTCCATTATCAAGGTCATTTGAAGGTCAAATCGATTTCTTCAAATGGGAACCCCCACTTTTGACCTCGTAAATGGAAAGAGCGGAAAATTTTACGTTCAGATATGTCCTTGAGTCAAGGTCATGGTCATGGTCATGTTTAAAATCAAAATCAATCAACGCATCAAAACATTCCCATAATTAGGCATACGAGACAAATTGTTAAATACAAAAGTTGTAGGGTTCAGAGGGGCCCAACTGATCGTGACCTTGGTTATGACCTTGAGGTCAATGATCAAGGTCATTTGAAGGTCAAATCGATTTTTTCAAATGGGAACCCCTATTTTTGACCTCGTAAATGGAAAGAGCGGAAAATTTTACGTTCAGATATGTCCTTGAGTCAAGGCCATGGTCATGGTCATGGTCATGTTTAAAATCAAAATCAATCAACGCATCCAAACATTCCCATAATTACGCATACGAGTGTTAAATACAGAAGTTCTAGGGTTTCGAGCGGCCCAACTGATCGTGACCTTGGTTATGACCTTGAGGTCAATGATCAAGGTCATTTGAAGGTCAAATCGATTTTTTCAAATGGGAACCCCTATTTTTGACCTCGTAAATGGAAAGAGCGGAAAATTTTACTATTTTTACTATTATCAATATTTACCAGGGTTAAACACTTATATCAAATAATAACAAAAGTTAATAAGTGTTGACCACCTGTATCCAATAGTGACCGGTAGTATTCAGCATTGATCGGTAATAGTCAATAATTATTACTGTTTACATCAAATTGTTTTCAAATTGAGCACACTTATATTGGCACAGAAAATTAAACTTTTTCGTTATAAAATATTGTATAGTATAATAACATATTATTTCTTTTGTGGTGTGTTTTGATAAATAATTGCATTTACAACTAAAAAAGAATGCCTGACTATTCTGCTAATGAAATAGTTGACATTCTTCTTATTTTAGGAGAATGTCGACGAAACTATCGAGAGGCAAGCAGATTGTATCGTGCTCGGTTCCCTCAACGACAACATCCTGATCATACGGTAATACGTGACATTGAACTGCGCGGTCGACAAGGAAACTTCGTTCGAAGAGGGAGGACACTGAATGAACACGATTATGAAAATAATCCTCGCTTTCTTGCTGTTCTAGCCATAGTACATTTAAATGTTCATGTCAGTTTACGCGAAATCGAGTTAACAATGGGTATTCCAAGATCTACGGCCAGTAGATATTTACGATATGCGCGTTACCATCCTTACCACATTACTCTAAATCAAGCTTTAACTGTGGAAGATTATCGACGGAGAATAACATTTTGCCAATGGGCAACACAACAAATTACTGATGATGAAAATTTCTTTAACAATGTTCTTTTTATCGACGAGGCTACATTTCAGAGTACTGGTATGTTGAATCGCCATAATTGCCACTACTGGTCTCCTGTTAATCCTCATTGGATGCGAGAAGTTGATCATCAGCATCGCTGGAATGTAACGGTATGGTGTGGTATTATTAACGGATGTCTGATTGGACCTTATTTTTTTAAAGATCACGTAACTCAACATACTTATTTACAGTTGCTGAGAGACGAGCTGCCACTCTTTCTAGAAAACGTTGATCTCCATACAAGGGCCAGAATGTGGCTACAACAAGATGGTGCTCCTCCACATTATCCCAGAATTGTCAGAGATTTTCTTAATGAAAGGTTTAACGGTCGATGGATCTGACATCTCCAGATTTTTATTTATGGGGCTTCCTAAAAAATACAGTCTACCGCAACAGGTCAACTACAAGAGATGACATGATTCAAAGGATTACACAAATCTGCTTAAGTATTCCACGTCAAGTATTATTAAATACTGTTAGAAACTTTAAAAGGAGAATAGAATGTTGTCAACAAGTAAATGGTGCAACTTTTGAGCATCTTCTTCAGTAAATGGTGACCGAAACCTTTGGATCCTATGACTAAATACACATGAACGTGGAATTTTCCAATGAATTTTTAGCTGGTCTGATCATCCCCGACCTTGCCTTAACTGGCCGGGTCATCTCCGACCTTGCCTTAACTGACCGGGTCATCTCCGACCTTGCCTTAACTGGCTGGGTCATCTCCGACCTTGCCTTAACTGGCCGGGTCATCTCCGACCTTGCCTTAACTGGCCGGGTCATCTCCGACCTTGCCATAACTGGCCGGGTAATCTCCGACCTTGCCTTAGGTGACTGGATCATCTCCGACTTTGCTCTTAACTGCACAGAAACTGACCATAACTTTGACCATGACCTTGACCCAAGGTCATATCAGAATTTTTCGGTTTTTCTATTTACGAGATCAAAAGTGAGGGTTGCCGTTAAAAAAAATTGATTTAACCTTCAAACGACATCATCCTTGACCTCAAGTTCATGGTCAAGGTCACGATCAGTTGGGCCCCTCCAAACACTACAACTTCTGTATTTAACACTCGTATGCGTAATTATGGGAATGTTTGGATGCGTTGATTGATTTTGATTTTAAACATGATCACGACCATGACCATGGCCTTGACTCAAGGACATATCTAAACGTAAAATTTTCCGCTCTTTCCATTTACGAGGTCAAAAGTGGGGGTTCCCATTTGAAAAAATCGATTTAACCTTCAAATGACCTTGATCATTGACCTCAAGGTCATAACCAAGGTTACGATCAGTTGGGCCCCTCTGAACCCTACAACTTTTGTGTTTAACAATTTGTCTCGTATACCTAATTATGGGAATGTTTTGATGCGTTGATTGATTTTGATTTTAAACATGACCATGACCATGACCATGACCTTGACTCAAAGACATATCTGAACGTAAAATTTTCCGCTCTTTCCATTTACGAGGTCCAAAGTGGGGGTTCCCATTTGAAAAAATCGATTTGACCTTCAAATGAACTTGATCATTGGCCTCAAGGTCATATCCAAGGTCACGATCAGTTGGGCCCCTCCGAACCCTACAACTTTTGTATTAAAAGTTTTTTTCCATCTCCCTTAGTTTTCGAGATATTTGCCTGGTGGTTTTAAAATGGGACACCAGGTATATTTGAAGTGAATTCGAGTGCGTGTAACCCCGTCAATGTATAACAGTGAGTTTATTTCAATAAAGTCGGTTCCTAATACAAATGGATTCTTCTTGGCGTTCCTCTCTCTCCCCTTAGGCTAGATCATTCGCATGAACCTCTCTCCTTTATTTTTTTTTTTAATTAATATTGGTTCTTTGAGCCAGATCCTAGCCAGAGAGACGAGGTAAGAATGCCTCAGGAATCCATTTATAGGCGATCTTGACAAAGCGCCCGCCTCTTTTCAATGCGCGCACTCTCCTTCACGAAGCGACGTAGTCTACGTGAACGTAGCCGAGGCGAGAGTACCGCGCACGGTGGCCCGCTTCCCACCTTTTCTCAATTCGTGCACTCTCTTTCCTTCACACAGCGACGTAGTCCACGTGAACGGAACGGAGGCGAGGGTGCCGTGCACGGTAGCGCGCTTTCCGCCTTCTCTCAATTCTCTCTCTCTCTCTTTCTCTCTCACACACACGCAGCGAGGTAGTCCACGTGAACGGAACGGAGGCGAGAGTGCCGCGCATGGCTGCGCACTTTCGCCTTTTCTCAGTTCGCGTTCTCTCCCTCTTTCCGCAAAACGTACGGGGTTAGGTCTTTCAAAGTACAGGAAGCGCATTTATGGAACTCCCTACACTCTGAGATTCGGAATTTACCGTCTCTCAGTAGGTTCAAGACGGCAGTGAAGAGGCACCTATCTGACCTCGATTAAGCGTCTTTTATTTATATGTGTCCTGTTCAGTCCCATATACATGATTTTAAAGTATGAATGTATTTAAAGGATGAATGGTAGAGAGTGCCTGTGCGTTCAGAGAGTATGTATTACTGTGTCATTTTTTAATCGTTTATTGTATTATGTGCGTTTTCTTGTATTTTTGAACTGTATTTGATAGATGTTACAAGTATTTTATGTATGATATTATTCGTATTATTTTTCAGTATTCTCATCTGTGATATCACTCTGCGTGACTTGACTTACTGTGATATATAGTATTACCTAGTTTTTAAGTTTGACTGATATCACATGCAATATTTTTCCTTTTTATTTTAATTTCTTTTTAATGTTAATTCAAGCGCAATTTTGTGTTGTTTTTAAACATTATTTTGTATAATTTATACGAATAAATATCTATCTATCTATCTCTTCCCTTCATGCAGCGACGTAGTCCACGTGAACGGGGCCGAGGAGAGCTAACGATTAATTATTATCTTCCAAATACGACAAGCAAAGAAAATGTCTCGCCTCGAGAGGCAAGAGGTCGTGGCTACTCGTATAATTAATTATGAGGGAGATCACCTGTCCGCGTTAACGTAAATCAGTCTAGGCCATACTCGAGCTCTCATCGAAACGCTCCGTGGTTTGTGAAAGGATTTCAATCGAAACCATCAAAAACTGTCTAGGAAGCGTGATCTAACTGACGAACCATACTTCAGAAATGACGCATTTGGAATCACCCATAAAGGGTACAACGCTGCTCTGGGGCTTCTCCTGGATCGAAAGAACGGCCTCTCAGCGCAACCCCGCGCAGTGGAATCTTGGTAAGGATCGAAAGTTCATCTGCCAAAGATAACCTTGCCTTGATTTTCTGGCAACCAAGAGGATTGGGAACCTTTCCGAGATATGTTCCTGTCCCTTATTGACATGGGCGGATCGCTGAGCAAGTTTAAAAAACTGCACTTCCTGAAATCTGCTACTGATGGCGCAGCAAAAATCGCCATCGATCACTTGTCCATGATCGGCGCGAATTACACTGTCGCCTGGCAGATACTGTTGTAGCGCTACGACAACAAGCATCTTCTACTCATGCAGTATCTCTCAGCCCTTTCAGCTCTATCAACCTCACAAAGGGAAGATTCCAGTGGGCTTCAAACTGTGCTTGACATGATAGAATCAAAGAGAGAGGCCCTCCGCAACATAGGCCGCTCAATAGAACATTGGGACGATATATTTGTTTTTTTTCTTACAAAGGCTTTAGATCAAACTACCCGCAAGGATTGGGAAAATTCAATCCCGGATGCAACCTTGATCCCGTCATACGATCAATTATCTGAATTTATTCAAAGAGAATCAGAGCCCTCAAAGCACATGAGCTTTCCCGACCACTAGCCAGCAACTTAGCTCGGCCAAAATCAATTCCTTTATTGGCCGCGCCCCGGCCGATTCGAGAAGGATACTGCGGTTTTTGGTCACTCCAATTCTTCAAAAGGGTCAATCCCGCCCTTGCCCCTCTTGCAGTGGGGTTACACCACTTGGCACGCTGTCGCGGTTTCTTGGAAGCAAGCGTGGAACAGCGACGAGACATCGCCGCCCGAATCCAAGCCTGTTTTAATTGCCTTCGACCGGCCCACTTTGCAAATCACTGTCTCTCCACCTTCAGATGTCAAGAATGCCAGGAGTGCCATCACACTCTGTTACGCCGGTCTCGAAAAAGATCTTTATCACGATCCGGTGTACAAGCCACTTCAAACAAGCGTCTCAAGAAGGATGCTAATACACCTAAGGACCCAAACCTACCAATTTCGATCAATCAGGCTCCAAATGAATGACTAGCGCTCCTGGCCACCGCGTTGATCAGCATCTCGACACCAGGTGGCTGATCGATCCAGTCTCGTGCCATTATCGACCCCGGATCGGAGGCCAGTTTCGCGGAGGCCTCGCTAGTACAACGTCTCGGAGCCACTTGCCAGGAGACCGATATCTCTGTGCACGGAATAGGAGGACGACCATCCGAGATCTGCAAGCGTAAAGCTGTACTCGAGATCATCACTCACGAGGGGCCTCTGAATGTCACATTCTACATACTTCGATGTCTGGGCATAAGAACGACGGCAGCCGTTCTTTACCTCCGCATGAAAGATGGACAAAAATTCTCTCGACTACTGACCGCTAAAACCCGTATGGCGCCGGCCAAGACAATCACTATACCGCACTTAGAACTCTGTGCAGCAGTCCTCTTAGTCTGACTGATCCAGAGACTCTCGTAAACTCTCAACCACCGAGTCACCAAGTCCTACTCTTTGTCGGACTCTCGTAGGGTCCGAGCTTGTCTGACATCGGAACCAAGTCGATGGACCACATTTGTGGCTAATAGAGTATCCGAGATACAGACCAGTGGTCCTTCCCTCACATGGAATTACATGCCTTCCTGGGAGAACCCGGCTGACATTGCGTCTAGAGATATGAATCCCGATAATCTGACCAACGCGAGCCAATAGTGGTACGGCCCATCGTGGTTATCAAAACCATCATCAATGTCGCCCCTAGCAGCCAATGATTCATCTTCACGGTCTGAGACTCGCGCCTCTGAGTAGATTCGTATTCCCAAGGCACACTTTCGTCACCTGGTGTTTGCGATTCGACAATAGTTTTGAACCTGAAATCAGATTGAGCACGACTTAACCTCGCACGAACTAGAAGACGCGTTCATCCGCTGCGTCAGACTGGTTCAATCGGTTTCCTTTCGGGATGAAATTCAAAGGCTGCAACGTGGAAAGAGATCTTGAGGGTTAGAGGTAGACTGCAAGCCGCTGCTCTACTTCATGGAGAAAGACACCTATTCTTCCCGCTGATTGTCATCTCTCACAACTCATCATTGACTGGGCACACAAAACAGCCTTGCACGGTGGAATGGCGTTCACATTCTCACTCGTAGCACGCCGCGTCTGGATGCTAAATGTACGACGCAAGGTACGAGCATTCATTCGCCGGTGCCTTCCATGCCTACGAGCTATGGAGCAGACCTCCGTCCAATTGATGGGATTTCTACCCGACCCGCGCATTTCGGTAACCCATCCCTTCACCAAAGTTGGGATCGACAACGCAGGACCCCTTGAAGCCAAAATGACCCGTGGAAGAGGCATTCGTTGCACGAAAGGTTATCTCGCACTCTTTGGATGTCTAAGCTCGAATGCTGTCCACCTAGAGGTGGTGGGAGACTTTACAACCAGCAGTTTCATAGCAGCCCTTTATCGTTTTACCAGCCGAAGAGACATCCCTGCAGAGATATGGAGCGATGACGCCACCACGTTCCGCGGAGCAGATGCTGAGCTTCGCAACATGCTGCGCGAGGCTAAGATCCAATGGGACCTCGTTGCTAACACTACAGCCAACGAAGGAATTTCCTGGAAGTTTATTCTCCCCTCGGCACCTCACTTCGGTTGTCTATGGGAGGCGGCTGTGAAGTCTGCCAAGTCCCACCTTCAGAGAGTGCTCGGTCAGAGACATCTGACCTTCGAAGAATTAACCACTTTGTTTGCCCAAATCGAATTCTGCATGAATTCCCGCCCGTTGATTCCACTCTCAGGTCTCCCCGAGGATGTAGAGGTTCTCACACGGTGGCACCTAATAACTGGCTCGGCCCCTCGACAGATTCTCGAGCCGATTCAGCTCGACCCCGATATTAACCACATGTCTCATTGGCGCCTTATTCAAGCGATGCGAGACCATTTTTAGTGCAGATGGTCCCGAGAGTATCTACACACAATACAGCAGCGAAGCAAGTGGACCCAACCAACAGCGAACTATCAAGTCGGTGATGCAGTTCTGATCATCGACCCTTCTCTCCTACGACACCGAAGATGGCCAAATTCAAATGGGCTGAGTTCTTAACACACATATCGGTCGTAACGGTTTGGTCAGAGTCGTAACGGTCCGGACCTCAGACGGTACTTACGTACGTCCCATTTGGAAACTGCCGGATCCTTATCGGTTAAATGTGACTGAACTTTCGATCGTTCATCGTGAACGAAAATTCCAAAATCGCCATTTCAGCTCAAAACTGAATTAACTGTTAAATAATGTTATAAAAGTGATAAATATAACCTAAAAAGGTATCCCAAAGGTAACTACCCCCAAAACAACCCTTAAATCTACCCCTAACAGGCATATCACACATAAAAAAAATTATTTCTTAAATCATTATCAAATGAGGAAAAATTTTGCAGTAGAAAAAAGTTCCGGGGCACGTTGTGGGCCCACAAAAAAATTGGCGACGTCAAAACCCGTCCGGAACCTTCCCAAATAGGGGATGCGAGAACGAAAAAAAAATCTGACGATCGCGCGTAACAAGAGAGGAAAAATTTTGCAGTGGAAATAAGTTTGGGGGCGCGTTGTTGGACTACAAAAAAATTGGCAATGTCAAAACCCGTCCGGAACATTCCCAAATACGGGTTGAAGGGGGTGCGAGAACGAAAAAAAAAATCTGACAATCGCGCGTATCAAATGAGGAAAAATTTTGCAGTGGAAATAAGTTCGGGGGCACGTTGTGGGACTACAGAAAAATTGGCGATGTCAAAACCCGTCCGGAACATTCCCAAATAGGGGTTGAAGGGGGTGCGAGAACGAAAAAAAAAATCTCACAATCGCGCGTATCAAATGAGGAAAAATTTTGCAGTGGAAATAAGTTCGGGGACACGTTGTGGGACTACAAAAAAATTGGCGATGTCAAAACCCGTCCGGAACCTTCCCAAATAGGGGATGAAGGGGATGCGAGAACGAAAAAAAAAATCTGACGATCGCGCGTAACAAAAGAAGAAAAACTTTGCAGTGGAAATAAGTTCGGGGGTGCGTTGTGGGACCACAAAAAAATTGGCGCTGTCAACACCCGTCCGGAACATTCCCAAATAGGGGATGAAGGTAGTGCAAGCACGAAAAAAAAAATCTGACAATCGCGCGTATCAAATGAGGAAAAATTTTGCAGTGGAAATAAGTTTGGGGGCGCGTTGTGGGACTACAAAAAAATTGGCGATGTCAAAACCCGTCCGGAACATTCCCAAATAGGGGATGAGGGGGGTGCGAGAACGAAAAGAAAATTTGACGATGGCGCGTATCAAATGAGGAAAAATTTTGCAGTGGAAATAAGTTCGGGGGCACGTTGAGGGACTACAAGAAAATTGGCGATGTCAAAACCCGTCCGGAACCGTCCCAAATAGGGGATGAAGGGGGTGCGAGAACGAAAAAAAAAAATCTGACTATCGCGCGTAACAAGAGAGGAAAAATTTTGTAGTGGAAATAAGTTCGGAGGCGCGTTGTGGGACCACAAAAAAATTGGCTATGTCAAAACCCGTCCGGAACATTCCCAAATAGGGGATGAAGGGGGTGCTAGAACGAAAAAAAAATCTGACGATCGCGCGTATCAAATGAGGAAAAATTTTGCAGTGGAAGTAAGGTCGGGGGCACGTTGTGGGACTACAAAAAAATTGGCCATGTCAAAACCCGTCCGGAACATTCCCAAATAGGGGATGAGGTGGGTGCGAGAACGAAAAGAAAATCTGACGATGGCGCGTATCAAATGAGGAAAAATTTTGCAGTGGAAATAAGTTCGGGGGTACGTTGTGGGACTATAAAAATATTGGCAATGTCAAGACCCGTCCGGAACCTTCCCAAATAGGGGATGAAGGGAGTGCGAGAACGAAAAAAAAAATCTGACTATCGCGCGTAACAAGACAGGAAAAATTTTGCAGTGGAAATAAGTTCGGGGGTGCGTCGTGGGACTACATAAAAATTGGCAATGTCAAAACCCGTCCGGAACATTCCCAAATAGGTGATGAAGGGCGTGCGAGAACGAAAAAAGAAATCTGACGATTGCGCGTATCAAATGAGGAAAAATTTTGCAGTGGAAATAAGTTCGGGGGTACGTTGTGGGACTACAAAAAAATTGGCGATGTCAAAACCCGTCCGGAACATTCCCAAATAGGGGATGAAGGGGGTGCGAGAACGAAAAAAGAATTCTGACTATCGCGCGTAACAATTGAGGAAAAATTTTGCAGTGGAAATAAGTTCGTGGGCGCGTTGTAGGACTACAAAAAAATTGGCGATGTCAAAACCCATCCGGAACATTCCCAAATAGGGGATAAAGTGTGTGCGAGAATGAAAAAAAATCTGATTATCGCTGATATGAAATGAGGAAAAATTTTGCAGTGAAAATAAGTTCAGGGACACGGTGTGGACCGACAAAAAAATTGCCGATGTGAAAACCCGTCCGGAACCTTGCCAAATAGCGGATGAAGTGGGTGTGAGAACGAAAAAAAAATCTGACGATTGTGCATATCAAATGCGGATTCTACAATCCTGCTTCTATTCCTAATTTTCAAAGATTATTCTTATTGTATTTATACACAGATCGCTAAAACTCCAAATTGATTAATTGCTTTACAGAATTATTTATCGCAGTTTTCACGTCAAAAACTAACTTTTAATGGGATGTGACGGGTCATACAACCTTAACTTTAGTATACAAAACGATGACAAAACAAAATTCGAAAAATTGCTCTTAAATAGACGACAGTTAATGTTAATAAAAAAGAAATAATTTCTCGAAGTGTTCAAGCAAAAACTAATAGAATAGGTTCCGTACCATTAAAGACTGAAAATTTAGTTCGGAGATTCACACTCGCACAAATCCTTATTGAAATTTTTTAACATAGTGAAATTCAATTGCAAAAATCCTCTGAAATGTTTCTAAGACCCTTACTATTATTAAAGTTCCCCTATAAACAATCAAGTTAGAAATATTTTCATATATTTTTAAAATTTATGACAAATTTAAATAAATCTCTAATTATTATTTTAGTTTATTTTTTATTACTAAGTCATTTGGTAAAACAATTAAACCTGTTGTTAAAAACACTTGTGTTCAATATATTTTTACTTTAGGTATTCAAAATATTTCTGAATTCATGTAATTTACTTGTTATTTATGGAGATATTGTATATTTTACATGAAGTTCCAGAAATGGTGTTTCCGTTTACTGGAATCGCCTGCACGAGTTCTCAATCAATTTTTTTCACACTCCTTGCGCAAAGTGTCCACTTCGCGCACGCTGGAGTAAAAGAGCATGCGCTAAATCGAGCTTTGCACACGTCGTATAAAAGAATTGTGTTCGATACGCGAGTGAAAAAGTGCTTTATCCTCGCGTGGCCTTTTCAACCTCGCTTCGCTCGAGCGCAAACGTCCACACGAGGATAAAATCACTTTTTCGCACTTGTATCGAAAATAACTATTTCGGCAGTGTATGAGAGAAAATTGTAGAGATGGGAAGTAAAAACTTGTTTCTGGTGCCGCTTATACATGTATGTATCATATATGACTGCAAATATCTCCAGAGAAAATATACATCAATTATGCGTTTAGATATATTGTCCCACCAAGAAAATAAAATGAAATATGTAGATTTTCAAGCTTTGAATTCTAATAACTTAAAAACGTATCGTCAAAACGTTGTCAAATGTTTTTCAATAATGTCAAGTATTTCTGTTTTATCAATATTGCAAGATCCGATGTTTTCTTATTAATTCAAATGTATACATTCACCAAGTTGAGAACCGGCATTGCATGTTAAAGCAATCAATGAATGAATTGAAATTTGGAACACTTATATCTATACTATTATAATGAATAGATATATTAATTTTCGTAATTATTGCAAGAAGACGCATTTTAGGATGAAGAGCCTTAAAAAAATTTTTCTACTTAACAATTCGAGAAATCACATTTTTTGGCTCTCTGGCTGAAAGTACCGATATTGCTCCCGGCGCCCGCGCCCGATCGCAAAGGTTGTATTTTTAGCCTCGCCAAGCAAACAAAGAAAAATATTATACGGGCCACGGAAGAAAATAAAGAATACCTTAGACCGCATTTTTGTCACCCTGGCCTTCGGATCATGTGACAATTTACATGCGATCTAGGACATTCTTTACTTTTACTCCCTACATGCGTAATATACTATTTCTACACTACAATCAGTGTGGGAAATACGAATTTCCCGCATACTTTTACAAAGTAAGTATTATTATTTCGTTATGAAATATTCATTCTCTATTATTCTATTCCATATTGTACCTCATTGGAAAAAAAATCTTTATAAAAAAGATCGGGAGATTAAACGTTATAAAAATGTATTAAAATATTAAAAACATTTTAGTTTTTAAGATTAGAAACAAGGTTGAGAAAAATGCTTAAAAATGAGATTTGTAGGATATTTTTAATATTTACTATAAAAAAAAAAAATTATTAAAATAAAGTCTGCATTATTTTTATCGTGCCAAGACAAACTTCAAAATTAGATTCTGTATGTTATGAAAATAAAAAAATAGTTATGGCTATTATTTATTTTTTCATCTATATTTAGTAACGCAAACTATTTTAATACTGTTGAGATACTCGGATGGGACACAGGGCTTCTTCAAATAAGCCACTCAAATAGAACAGTAACAACGTTTATTAACACTCAGTAACTTCAGTACAGCTCTCTCTCTCTCTCTCTCTCTCTCTCTCTCTCTCTCTCTCTCTCTCTCTCTCTCTCTCTCTCTCTCTCTCTCTCTCTCTCTCTCTCTCTCTCTCTCTCTCTCTCTCTCTCTCTCTCTCTCTCTCTCTCTCTCTCTCTCTCTCTCTCTCTCTCTCTCTCTCTCTCTCTCTCTCTCTCTCTCTCTCTCTCTCTCTCTCTCTCTCTTCTCTCTCTCTCTCTCAATACAACCCTTCACGACGGAGGACGACAGCCGAGTGCTGCTCCTGCTCGCTCTCGCTATACGCTTGCCTATACTTGTGTAAGGTGGCGCTACGCACGTACCTTCTGTCTCTCTGATGTAAATGTACCTTATATTCTAACAAATACATTACTTGATAAATCTAGCATTATAATGGGCTTGAAGTTTGCAGCGCTCGACTCAAGCACTTTCATAAATTTTTTTTTTTTTTATTTCAGTGTTCTATTCGGTAAAAAACCGCAGAATAACACAAAAAATGTTGAAAATAACAATTCCCGAACATACCCATACACAAAGAAAAAACCTTAAATAAGAGATTGAGGCGAACTTGAGCATACAGCGTATACGTGAACCTACATGATGATCTATCGAAAATTCTATCTCCAAAACGAAGTCTTATACCACACAAAATTTTTAATATGTTTTTTAGTGTAACAATACAAGCTTAAAAAAAATTAACACGTAAATCGTATGTCCGGAAAACCCTGCTTTGAATGGGAGATTGGGGCTATATGAGCCCACACAGCGTACACATTAACAGATACACCATGACATATCGAAAATTCAATCTCGCAAACGAAGTCTTATACCCCGCCAAGTTTTTAATATGTTTTTTAGTATAACAATACAAGCTTAAAAAAAATTAACAAGAAAATCGTATGTCCGGAAAACCCTGCTTGGAAGAGGAGATTGGTGCGATACGAGCAGATAGCGAGTATACGTGAAAAGGATGATCTATCGAAAATTCTATCTCGAAAACAAGATCTTATACCTCGCCAAATTTTTCATATGTTTTTTAGCATAATAATACAAGTTTAAAAAAAAAATTGGCAGCAAAATTGTATGTCCTGAAAACCCTGCTTTGAAGGAGAGATTTGGGTGATACGAGCGCATACCGAGTATACGTGAACACATACACCAGGACATCAAAAATTCTATCTCGAAAACGAAGTCTTATACCCCGCCAAATTTTTAATATGTTTTTTAGTATAACAATAAAAGCTTTAAAAAATTTACAAGAAAATCGTATGTCTGGAAAACCCTGCTTTGAATGGGAAATTGGGGCGATACGAGCGGATAGCGAGTATACGTGAAAAGGATGATCTATCGAAAATTCTATCTCGAAAACGAGATCTTATACCCCGCCAAATTTTTAATATGTTTTTTAGTATAACAATAAAAGCTTAAAAAAAATTAACAAGAAAATCGTATGTCCGGATAACCCTGGTTGGAAGGGGAGATTTGGGCGATACGAGCGGATAGCGAGTATACGTGAACACCTAAAGGATGATCTATCGAAAATTCTATCTCGAAAACGAGATCTTATACCCCGCCAAATTTTTAATATCTTTTTTAGTATAATAATACAAGTTTAAAACATTTAAAAGAAAATCGTATGTCCGGAAAGCTCTGCTTTGAATGGGAGATTGGGGCGATATGAGCGCATACAGCGTACACATGAACACATACACCATGACATATCGAAAATTCTATCTCGAAAACGAAGTCTTATACCCCGCCAAATTTTTAATATGTTTACCATAATAACACAAGATTAAAAAAAATTAACAACAAAATCGTATGTCCGGATAACCCTGGTTGGAAGGGGAGATTTGGGCGATACGAGCGGATAGCGAGTATACGTGAACACCTAAAGGATGATCTATCGAAAATTCTATCTCGAAAACGAGATCTTATACCCAGCCAAATTTTTAATATCTTTTTTAGTATAATAATACAAGCTTAAAAGAAATTAACAAGAAAATCGTATGTCCGGAAAATCCTGCTTGGAAGGGGAGATTGGGGCGATACGAGTGCATACCGAGTACACGTGAACACCTAAAGGATGGTCTATCGAAAATTCTATCTCGAAAACGAGATCTTATTCCCAGCCAAATTTTTAATATGTTTTTTAGCATAATAATACAAGTTTAAAAAGAAATTGGCAGCAAAATTGTAGGTCCGGAAAACCCGCCTTTGGAGGAGAGATTGGGGTGATACGAGCGCATACCGAGTACACGTGAACAACTAAAGGATGATCTATCGAAACTTCTATCTCGAAAACGAGATCTTATACCCCGCCAAATTTTTAATATGTTTTTTAGAATAATAATACAAGCTTTAAAAAAAATGAACGAGAAAATCGAATGTCCGAAAAATCCTGCTTGGAAGGGGAGATTGGGGTGATACGAGCGCATACCGAGTATACGTGAACACCTAAAGAATGATCAATCGAAAATTCTATCTCGAAAACGAGATCTTATACCACGCCTAATTTTTAATATCATTTTTAGTATTATACGTAATATAAGCTTAAAAAAAATTGAGTGTATAATTTCATGTCCGGAAAACACTGCTGTGGAGGGAAGATTGAGGCGATATGAATGTGTTTGATGTTCTGAACGTTCATCGTGAACGAAATATCCAGAAATTCTAAATTCGGTTTTTTTTTATGTTATTTGTTAGATATGCATAAAACATGGACAAACTGCAAAATAAGTTATTTCCAAAGTGATTATCCCCCTAAATCATCCCTAAAATGAACCCTACTAGACAATAAATGATAAAAAAAAATTATGCCAGCACTATTTCG
This sequence comes from Torymus aiolomorphi, assembly GCA_036365515.1. Classification (NCBI taxonomy): domain Eukaryota; kingdom Metazoa; phylum Arthropoda; class Insecta; order Hymenoptera; family Torymidae; genus Torymus; species Torymus aiolomorphi. The sequence continues at coordinate 172,867,401 of CM070873.1, forward strand.
CCGGTACGATGAAAAGCCAACTTGGAAGTTACAGGCGAAGAAAAGCCAAAAACAAGTCTAAGGAGAAGAAAATTCAGTTTGGGTTCTCGCAGACGAAGAAAATCCAGTTTGACTTGTCTCAGACGAAAAAAATAGCCAGTTTTGACAAAAAATCCCAACTGCCGACATTTCGCGCGAGAAAAAAAGTTTAATTCTGTTAGCGAAAATACTTTTACGTACGCGTATTGATAAATAATGTTGTATTATGCTTGTAAATTTTAATTATCATAATAAAATTATGCGTCTGATGTTTGCAACGTTGTAGCGCAACGAAATAAAAAATATTTGACTTTACTTCAAGTTTGTAATAATTAATATTAATTTTGCGTGTAGATTTATTATTTTATAGTATCAAATAAGTTTATAACAAAGATTTTGATAAAATTTCCGTTGTTTAATAACTTTAATTAATTGTAAAAAATTATTTCGTTGCACTCCACCGATGCAAACTTCAGACCCATATAAAATTACTCTTAATACTATTAATAAGTGGTACTAGGAATCGTGAATCAATGTACTGACAATCAGTACATTGATTCAAGATTCAGTCTGTTCCTGATTTGCCATTGGCTTTGAACATATGTTCAAAGCAGTGCAACGCCGTTCATGAATTATAGTGTACTCGCAATCGCACGTTTACTGCGCTGTCAGATATATCCGAAAAAAAACCACGGTTCCGAGCTGCAGACGCGCATGAGCGCAGCCTTCCAAGCGTTTCACGCAGTAGTGCCGCCGGCTGGGGCTAATGCGTTCGGCGTTCCTAAGAGTTTTTCTGTGTAAGTATAATATAATAAATGTACAACTACGCATTTACAATCATTTTTTAACGACTTATTGCCATGCTTTTGACAAATGTTCTGAGACAATGATAACAAAAAGTGGAATTATCAGTACACTGATTCGGGATTCCTAGAACCGCTTATTAATAGTATTAATAGTAATTGTATTGTAATAATTAAGATTTGCAAGTAAAATTTACGACATTATTTATCAATACGCGTACGTAAAAGTATTTTTGCTAACAGAATTGTATTTTTTTTTCTCCCGCGAAATGTCGTTAGTTGCGATTTTTCGTCCAGGGACGGCGAAAACTGGCTTTATTTCGTCTGAGATGAATCAAACTGGCTTTTCTTTGTCTGGGAAGTCCCAAACTGGCTTTTCTTCGCCTTAGACGCTCTTTTGGCTTTTCTTCGCCTGTAACTTCCAAGTTGGCTTTTCTTCGTACCGCGCGACGTTGTATACTGTTAAAATTCACCATTTTTTAAAAATTCCTTCCAAATGGTGGATTCTAAATCAAATTTTTTACTTTAAAAATAATAATTGGAAAAATTAAGAGATGCGAATAGCTTCAGTCAAAGGAGATATAAAAATCAAAGATTATGGCCCGTATCCAGTTAAAAAATATCAAATGGTTCAGTCTGTAGGTTACGGCAGGATACAAATTTTAAAATCTCAAGATCTTTGGATCAAATGGGTTTACAGACCTCTGGTACGGTCTACTTCCTAAAAAATAAACTATATTTGTATTATATATATATATATATATATTTATATATTTATATATATATATATATATATATATATATATATATATATATATATATATATATATATATATATATTTATATATATATAAAATATCATTACTGATCAAAACTTTTATTTTTTAGGTGAATCAAAAAAAAAATGTTAACTGTAGTTCCTCCTTAATATAATTAAATTAAATTTAAACATTAAAACACATTCAGTAAATTGATTTTATATACAGAAAGAGATGTTTAAGGTATAGCAAAAAGATTTTTTGGTCGAAACATGGTTTAAGGCGATGATTATGAAAAAACTGAAAACCCCTCCAAATTCTTTCCACAACTGGTACTTTTACCTTATACGAGCTATGAAAGCGTCCATAGTTGGAGCAAGTTTGAGAATCGGCAAAAGAGGGCCTGCACCGCTCGCGCGACTGCTACGCTCGAAGAAATATATATTTAGATATACCGCGCGATCAGTGCGTTGCATCGAGGCGGAGTGGGGGAATCGGTAGAAGATGGTTCGGCCGGCGCAACTCACTAAAGTCGGCGGTGCTCGCTCCAAACTGTGTACAACGCGCGATCAGTTCCACGAATCGTTGCGGAGCGGGGGAAATCGAAGGTGTGGCTTGGCCGCCGCTGGCTCGCGTAAATCGACGATGTGCTCGAACTATTAGACGTTTGACATTACCTCTGTGGACATCGAAGAGTGGGGGGGGGGGGGCCAACAGCTTGGTTTGGTCGAATCCTCAAGCGCTTGAACATAATGCGGCCGCACGAATGCTGCATCGGCGACGCCGACGCGCCTCGGCAATGCTCGAAGGAGCTCGGAAGGATTCGCCGAATTGCCGCTGGCTGCAATGTTATAATATGAGCGCGCGGGGACTGATTGTCTGCGCCGTTCACGAGCCGTTTTTCAGTTTCTATAGCGATTCTCTGTGTCCCAGGCGCCGGAAAATTTGTCGCTTCTGTCTCCCCATGTAGCAACCTGCTGATGAAAAACTAATCATCGCTTTTTATAGTTTTTGATACGTAGAATCTAAATTTAGATGTTACAATTTAACAAAATTGCAAGAACCTTCATTTAAATGCATTTGTTTATACAAATAAAAACAGTCTTTTGCGAACAGAATAATTCTTTCTTGGAAATTAAGGCAACTTTAAGATTAAAATGATCCTTTCATCATCTACAAAAGCCGAAGAGTTATAAAGAGTTATAAATTTTTAAAATATTAATCCACAAAATTAAGCCACAAAATTAAACATCAAGTAAAAATTATTACCGTTAGTTATTGTTTTCCATCAAAAAGGGATGTGCATAGTTAAATATACTCAATATTATAAATAATTTACATTAATATACGAGTAAATCTCAGCAACTCTTAACTTTTTGGGAACTCAAAAATAGCAGGCAAATGAACAAAAGCTCGAAATGATTGCCATTCAATAAAAAAAAAATAAAAGTAACAATAATAAATAATGACAAATCAGTCCCAAACTGACGAGGGAAGTTTCACACTTCTGGATCACAGATCTGGATAAAACTTCAGGTTGTAATTTTGTGGCTTAAGAATTCACGGAAATTTCACCTTTTTTTAAACGCAAAACATAAAAAAGGAATTTAGCCATCCTGAATATGAAAAAAATTATTTACAAGCTCTATTGAATACTATTCTTTTTGGCGCTACTTACTAATCTAAAAATTAAGACAAATTTTGTCTTTTTTCTAAACGACGACACTTATAAATATTGCCGTCTTCCTATTTGATCTTTGCATGCATAATTATCTAAACTGAAATTATATTACTTTAAAACTTATGGTTTTCAGTGTAGATAATTATTTACGCAAAGATCAAAAATAGACAGTTGTCAATATTTATAAGTCTTGTAGTTTAAATACAAGACAATATTTCCTTAATTTTTAGATTTAAAAGTAGCGCCAAAAAAGTATACCATTCAAAAATGGTTGTAAATAATTTTTTTCACATTCATAAAAAGGAATATTTTATTTCACATTCACAAAACATGAAAGAACAAGAAAAATTTATGAGTATGACTTCAAAACAATTATATAAGTAAAATTTATAAGTATTTGGTATACTCGGGAAGAAATTTACGCCATAAAATTGTTAGTAAACTCATAAACGCTGGAGACCGAATTTTCGAAAGGTATTTCTCATTTTGCTCACAATTTTTTTTAAGCTTGTATTATTATACTAAAAATTATATTAAAAATTTGGCGGGGTATAAGACTTCATTTTCGAGATAGAATTTTCGATAGATCATCCTTTTCACGTATACTCGCTATCCGCTCGCATCGTCCCAATTTCCCATTCAAAGCAGGGTTTTCTGGACATACGATTTTCTTGTAAATTTTTTTTAAGCTTTTATTGTTATACTAAAAAACATATTAAAAATTTGGCGGGGTATAAGACTTCGTTTTCGAGATAGAATTTTCTATATGTCATGGTGTATGTGTTCATGTGTACGCTGTATGCGCTCATATCGCCCCAATCTCCCTTTCAAAGCAGAGTTTTCCGGACATATGATTTTCTTGTTAATTTTTTTTAAGCTTGTATTGTTATACTAAAAAACATATTAAAAATTTGGCGGGGTATAAGATCTCGTTTTCGAGATAGAATTTTCGATAGATCATCCTTTAGGTGTTCACGTATACTCGGTATGCTCACGTTCGCCTCAATCTCTTATTTAAGGATTGTTTTGTGTAGGGGTATGTTCGGGAATTGTTATTTTCAACATTTCTTGTGTTATTCTGCGGTTTTTTACCGAATAGAACACTGAAATCAAAAATAAAAAAAAATTTATGAAAGTGCTCGAGTGGAGCGCTGCAAACTTCAAGCCCATGCATTATACACGGTGACCCATTTTAATCGCTACACCCGGATTTTTCGGATCCTAAGACAGATAGGAAAAAATGATTCAGACAAAAGTTGTAGGGGACGAAGGGGGCCAAACGATGGTCCTAACAGCTTTGACCTTGAACTTGACCTTCAAGGTTATTTCAAGGTCAAGTGGATTTTTTTAATAGGAACACCTATTTTTGACCCCGGATTCGGAAAGAGCGGGAAACTTTACGTTCAAAATCATATTGAAACATTTTTTTCAAGGTCATTTCAAGGTCATTTCAAGGCCAAATGAAGGTCGAACTCCGAAAAATCCATTTTAAGTCGTTTTTTCCATGAGTCACAGGCTTAAGTGGTTCAAACTGATCGTAGGTTTAATAGGGAAACCCACACACCCAAAACTTTCACATCCTAGTAAACAAATATCAAACTTGCACATCCGAACCCCATGCTCTTCATAGCCTCACATGCTAAACTGTTACACCAGACATCCCCCAGTCCCACACATCTCTACCCCATGTCTGATGTTTGTTTAACGGAAACTTCAAGATCATTAAAGCTTCTGTTGTAAATGTGTCAACCTTACGTTTAGCGCTACCCAGAAACAACGACGTGGACGTAGTAAGGATTGTTTCCTTTGGGGTGCTTGATTAAAGTGAGTCCCCTTGCCTCTCACTGTTCAGGGTGCTTGATTTAAGTGAGTCCCTTCGCCTCTCACTGATCGGGGTGCTTGATTAAAGTGAGTCCCCTTGCCTCTCACTGTTCAGGGTGCTTGATTTAAGTGAGTCCCTTCGCCTCTCACTTATGTGTTTATCTAACCTCGAAGAAAATGTTCGAAATTACGACCATTTGCTTCCAGGCACATAGTCAAACGCCTTTGGAAGTGGCGAACGGTGTTTAGCAAAGTTTGCCTTGGAATGGCAGCGCATGCTCGACGAATTCTGTTCATCATGTCTACTCTTGTGTGGGTGGGCCTTTCCTCAAAAACGGCATTTTTAAATACCCCCATAAGTAAAAATCTGGTGATGTAAGATCTGGTGAGCAAGCAGGCCATTCAACCGGACCACCTCGACCAATCCATCTGTTACCATACTGCTCATTCAAAAAGTCCTGACAATTCGAGCGAAATGTGGTGTTGCGCCGTCCTGCTGGAGCCACATTCTTCGTCGCGTTTCTAAGTCAACATCTTCCATCAATACAGGTAGTTCATCTCTTATTAGCGTTAAGTACGTGTGTTGATTAACATTTTCTTCGAAAAAATAAGGGCCAATCACACATCCATTAATAATCCCACACCATACCATAATACTCCATCGTCTTTGATGGTTTACAGTTCTGACCCAATGAGGATTAACATCACACCAGTAATGACAATTATGTCTATTCAATTCCCCATCACTTCGAAATTTCCAAGGTCCAAGAGCTACGGTTTGCTCATTTTCAACAGCGTATTGTGTTTTGCCAATGGACTTTACAAATGATAGAAAATGATCCAGACTTTTTTAATTTTGTTCTTCTTTCTGATGAGGCAAAATTTCGAAGTGATGGGGAATTGAATAGATGTTGACTTAGAAACGCGACGAAGAATGTGGCTCCAGCAGGACGGCGCAACACCACATTTCGCTCGAATTGTCAGGACTTTTTTGAATGAGCAGTATGGTAACAGATGGATTGGTCGAGGTGGTCCGGTTGAATGGCCTGCTTGCTCACCAGATCTTACATCACCAGATTTTTACTTATGGGGGTATTTAAAAAATGCCGTTTTTGAGGAAAGGCCCACCACAAGAGTAGACATGATGGACAGAATTCGTCGAGCATGCGCTGCCATTCCAAGGCAAACTTTGCTAAACACCGTTCGCCACTTCCAAAGGCGTTTGACTATGTGCCTGGAAGCAAATGGTCGTAATTTCGAACATTTTCTTCGAGGTTAGATAAACACATAAGTGAGAGGCCAAGGGACTCACTTAAATCAAGTACCCTGAACAGTGAGAGGCAAGGGGACTTACTTTAATCAAGCACCCCGATCAGTGAGAGGCGAAGGGACTCACTTAAATCAAGCACCCTGAACAGTGAGAGGCAAGGGGACTCACTTTAATCAAGCACCCCGATCAGTGAGAGGCGAAGGGACTCACTTAAATCAAGCACCCTGAACAGTGAGAGGCAAGGGGACTCACTTTAATCAAGCACCCCGATCAGTGAGAGGCGAAGGGACTCACTTAAATCAAGCACCCTGAACAGTGAGAGGCAAGGGGACTCACTTTAATCAAGCACCCCAAAGGAAACAATCCTTACTACGTCCACGTCGTTGTTTCTGGGTAGCGCTAAACGTAAGGTTGACACATTTACAACAGAAGCTTTAATGATCTTGAAGTTTCCGTTAAACAAACATCAGACATGGGGTAGAGATGTGTGGGACTGGGGGATGTCTGGTGTAACAGTTTAGCATGTGAGGCTATGTAGAGCATGGGGTTCGGATGTGCAAGTTTGATATTTGTTTACTAGGATGTGAAAGTTTTGGGTGTGTGGGTTTCGCTATTAAACCTACGATCAGTTTGAACCACTTAAGCCTGTGACTCATGGAAAAAACGACTTAAAATGGATTTTTCGGAGTTCGACCTTCATTTGGCCTTGAAATGACCTTGAAATGACCTTGAAAAAAAATGTCTCAATATGGTTTTGAACGTAAAATTTCCGGCTCTTTCCGAATCCGGGGTCAAAAATAGGTGTTCCTATTAAAAAAATCCACTTGACCTTGAAATAACCTTGAAGGTCAAGTTCAAGGTCAAAGCTGTTAGGACCATCGTTTGGCCCCCTTCGTCCCCTACAACTTTTGTCTGAATCATTTTTTCCTATCTGTCTTAGGATCCGAAAAATCTGGGTGTAGCGATTAAAATGGGTCACCGTGTATATGTGTAATAACTAATATTCAGAGAATATTTCTGCAAATGCAATAAATAATAGTATAAAAAAGCAATTAAGGGGATGTGGAATACCGACCTCTATTATGCGACCTACCGTACCGACCGGACAGCAGTAATTCGTTGTAACTCGATTGTTACTACGATTAACGACTTATCCAAATTCGTTTGCCCTCCGTAATGTAATTATCTATCATCGCGTATATCAAATGAGGAAATATTCTATTGTTGATATTGGTGGAAAAAATTGCCGATGTCGAGTCTAGATCCTTTTCATGTACAAGGAGTGTTCAAAAAGTAAGTTTCCCTGCTCCGGGAAAAAAGCAAAACACAATTTTTAGGTTAAAGTAACATATGTATTTATTTTTTGACTTATAAACTATTTTTCTACATAGTCCCCTTGGACTTGAATACATTTTTTATATCTGTTCTCAAGCTTTGACAAACCTTGTTTATAAAAATCCGTGCCCTGTTTTTTAAAGAATAATTTAACGATGTCTTTCACTTCATCCTTTGAATTGAAGTGATGGCCACCCAAACTTTCCTTTAATTTAGGAAAAAGAAAAAAGTCACTTGGTGCGAGATCTGGAGAGTAGGGTGGGTGATTAAAAATTTCCCATTTGAATTTTTCCAGTAAGGTTTGTGTTTTTTCTTGCTGAATGAGGCCGTGCATTGTCGTGAAAAAGCAACACTTTTCTCGATAATTTTCCAGGACGCTTTCGTTTAACGGTACTTCTAAGTTTATTTAGCACTTCACAGTAACGATCTGCATTTATCGTGGTACCGGATTCAAGAAAATCAATCAACAGAACACCTTCGTTGTCCCAAAAAACTGTTTGCAGTTAAAAAGCGAATAACTGCACGCAATTCACAGGTGGACACGTTTTTCACAGGTAGCTCCATGGTTTCCGAGCCGGTACTGATGAAAAAAAAATTTTTCGGCAGCTAAGACCGGTTCCGCTCTTATCGGTATATCCTAAACTAAAACTATGTTCGGTCCCAGCTCGCTAGATGGCGCTCGGGCAAAACGGCAGACTAGGGAAACTTACTTTTTGAACACCCCTCGTAATTGCGATGAGGAGCATTCACAACATCGTCTGGCGAGTCGGAACTATGTTTTATCTTCGATTTGGTAAGTATTACTATGATATTGTATTGTGTGTAATTGATTTTTTTTCCAAATAGGGAGAACTGGGGACAGTGACAAATATTTTTGTTATAATGTTGAAATAGTACATTTCAATACTAGTGCGTGAAAGTGATTTTATCCTCGTTTGGACGTTTGCGCCCGAGCGAAGCGGGGGTGATAAGGTCGCACGAGGATAAAATCACTTTCTCACTCGCATATCGAACACTATTTTTTTACACGACGTGTGAGAAGCTCAATTTGGCGCATGCTATTCTATTCGATCGTGCGTGAAAGCGAACTTCGCGCACGGAGTGTGAAAATTTAGTTATTTTCGATACAAGTGCGAAAATAGTACATTTCGAGACTAGTGCGAGGATTTGATTTTCCCCTCGTGTGACTGTTTACACCCGAGCGAAGCGAGGGTGAAAAGGTCACACGAGGAGAAAATCAACTTCTCACACAAGTGTCGAACCGTATTTTTTGACACGACGTGTGAGAAGTGAGATTTTTGCACGCATCGTTTAACGCAGCGTGCGAGAAATCGAACTTCTCGCACGGAGTTTCAAAAAGTGATTTTATCCTCGTGTGGACGTTTGCGCCCGAGCGAATCGATGGTGAAAAGGCCACGCGAGGATAAAATGACTTTCTCACTCGCGTATCGAACACAATTTTTTTATACGACGTGTGCAAAGCTCGATTTAGCGTATGCTTTTTTATTCGAGCGTGCGCAAAGCGGACACTTTGCGCACGGCGTGTGAAAAAATATGTTTTAAGTTGGCTCTTCCGCGACTTTCTAGTCAAAACAGTACTAAATGAATAGGTTACCTAAAATTCAATTTTTGAATTGTGATTTCTTTGTATGATAGAGGTAGTCAACATATTATAAATAAAGTGTATTTAAATCGACTAAGATATCCTTATTCATAAAATACAAATATTCTAGAAACTATATATTGTAAGTACAATTATTTCTTGATAAATTCACTGGAATTTTTTTTGTTTCTCAACTGATTTTTGTTTGAAGGTCTTATTTTATTTTTTAATTAATCGCATGGGTTTTTCATTCAAAATTATTCAAAACCCAGAAAGTTATAGCCAATTTAAAAAATAAATTTTTTTAACCACTTGCATGAATTTACGAACAACTAGCTGTACCTTTCTGAGATTTGAATAATTTTGAATTATTTCTTCCGGCAAGTTTAGCATGTAGCACAGTCGCCACCTGGGTAGATCACTGCGAGGTTAAGCAGAAATAGGCGCGGCCAGTGCTTAGATTGCTGATGGCGTTTTTTTCTTTCCGAATAACCTGTGCGACCTGCTATATGTTGAATGGTCTTTTGGCAATTAAGCCGGAGGTGCGGATAAATATAGTTTTGGTGCCTAAGCCTACGGAATGTGTCCTAGAAGTCCAAACTACATTATTTCAATATATCATTATATCATCTATTCACAGCGGGTTTTTTTTCCTAAGTAGGATTCATCCTACGAGGTTTTCCGATAGATTTTACCCACTCTACAGGCATAACCCTTGACGAATGCGGGATGGACGAGGCAAGAAAAAAAATACGACACTGAAATTAGCAGGTAAGACTTGGCAGCTGCCAGGGACAAATATGGCATAGGTGGGCGCCCCGAATCAAATTTTTTCAATTATTGTAATGGTTGACATATTAATAAACAAAATTAATCTAGAAAGTAACAACAAATTGGTTTCGCGAGCCCCTAAAGCATGTTTATTACTAGTGACTGCCAAGTCTGAGCGGCAAACTTCAGCGTCGTGAAAAAAGTTTATAAGAGATTTACAGGAATAATGCATAGGTTATGTGTAATAGTAGGAAAAGGATCAATAGAAGTATGGAAGGATACACATTATAAGACTAATTATTAGGCTGCGTGGAAACCACAATTTCGTTTTTTTTTTTTCATTATTATTTATTTAACTTATTACAATCTACATTGTGTCTACATTTCAAGAGATTACCGTTTCTTCGTCAGAAAGATTATTTTATAAAAAATGAGCTTTTGTTGTCAATAAAATTGTAACAAAAATTTCAAAAATGACTATAGAGTTCATAGTGAAAATTAATACAATCTAAATATGGCATTTTTTCTCAGTGTACTACAAAGTTTTGAATTATGACATATTCTAACTAAAAATATAAGTAGTACTAACGACTTGTTTTGATTACAGCTAAATGGGTAACGTCCAAATTTGTGTACTGTACGATTTTTCAATAAACTGGAGAAGCCTGGAGATGCTCACACGAACTATTCTTATGAGGACATAAGAATAGTCTTATGTCCTCATAAGACGACTGTCGTTTTCGGGGAATTGCCGGAGGGATGCTTTTTTGGAAATTGGAGTAACGGAGTAAATGTGGTTTTGGCTGTTAATTCGGATGCACGCGTGAATGGAGGGGTTGTTTTTGAGGGAAATGGACATTTTGAAATCATGACCTTTTTTTCCCCTTCAATAAAAAACATTTGATACTTATGGAAAGTTTATCAGCAAAAACTAGGTATAAGAAAAGTGAAAATTTTTGAGATTTTCAACAAATACTGTTTGTGATTTTTGTATTGATAGTTAAATAATTACGCGATAAAGCTAAATTTTTCGAAAGAAACTTGTGCTTTGAGAAACCCAATATTAATGGTTGATTTTTCACGGCGATAACAATAAATTAAAGTAATCTATATTATCGGAACAGCAAAAGCTTAGTTTTTAAAATACTCTAATATGTATTTTAATTTTGGAAAATAATTTCCATAGGATACATTTACGTAAATTCTATCTACACACACACACACACACACAGACACACACACACACACACACACACACACACACACGCATGCACGCACGCGCATTAGAAATCATCAGCTGAAAATACCTATAAAGGACATGATTTGCTCCATAGACGTAGTAAGTGTAGACCGCGGCTTACAATGTACGATCGAGGCTCCTGTTAAAGAGTGAGCGCGAGAGTTATAGTGAGCTTCACTCACATTTATTTGAGAGTACTATTTCCTTACAATACTTTGTAAAGCCTGAGTTCCATGTGTAAAGCATTACTCTTTTCACACTAAAGCAAAAAGGAGTTTATTACATGAGAAAAATATATGTGAATGGCCGACGTTCTTGTAAGCATTTGAAAGAATAGTATAGAAAACTTAGTGGGTCTGAATTTTGCATCGTTGGAATGCAACAAAATAATTTTTTACAATTAATTAAAGATACTAGACAGTAACATTTTTAACTAAACGTTTTTCATTAAGTTATTTTATACTATAAAATACTAAATTTTCAGGCAAAACCAAAATTAATCAATATAACTTTGAAGTAAACTCAATTTTTTTTTATTTCGTTGCACTCCAATGTTGTAAACATTAGACCCATAAAACTTATCTCTAAAGCATTTTTTTAACAAATAAAATTGTCAAACTCGTATTTTTTCAGTGAGAAATCTCACAAGGCTGTTTGTTTAATTGCATTTTTTGTTTAAGGTGGTTCTATTGGTTTCAAAGTTTTCTAAAGGGCTACTGAAACTTTCCATAAATACCAATTAATACTTCAAGAAGATGTATCCAAAAGTTCGGGTGACCTTGCCAAGGAAAAATTGGATGTTGAAGTGTGCATTAATTTAAAAGAATTTTTTTCCTCAGTGGGGGTTTCTAAACAGACCAAAAGTCCATCTGGAATATGAACGTTTTTTTATGGATGCAATATCTTTGTCAAACATACCCGTTTAGCTACGTACATTTTTTTGCGAGTGTACGTTTATAAGCCGTCTATTTTTAAAATCGCATTAGTCTTGGTAAAAGAACTTTTATCGGCTACTTTAATAACACGATCATCGTCATGATTTTTTTCTCAATGAAAATTGAGTGTGCAGTATCGAAGTCACGGGTTGCGTTACAAGAGTAATTTGCACCAATGCATGAGTTTGTAAAAATAAATATTTTTATAACAAAATTTTTTTAAGTTAAAAACACATTTGCTGTCCATCTTAACATTGTTTTTGTACATATATATATATATACTTTTTTACTTTAGTGCATCGGCTGTAATTTTCTATAAAATTCGTATAAAAACTCATTGAAAAACTGAAACTGTGTATTTTCTCTTTGCGTACAAATCCTTTCCTTATATTGAATTTCACAATACCAGCCCGAAGCTAGTACATTTAATTATTTCATTCGTAAGTTCGACATATATGCCGAGTGAACACCAAAAAGATTATTAAGACATAATCAAGCGGGATCAATGATATTTAGCAAATACGTTCCACCTATAAAGTACAGATACCTATACCTACAGATGACATAATATAAGTACGTCTCATTGATCGTGTATATGCTCATTACACTCTTTAAGTGAACTTGAAAACACGCGTTTAAAGCATAAATATGCATTTATGTCACGCCTATTCGTTCCATTAGCAGTCAATTTTTGCACAGAGCAGTATCGCCCGAGAGATAGCGATAGCATTACGATACTAGTGGCATAAGTTGCACTTTACGGCACGCCGTGTATAAGCGCCCGAGCATAGTGAGTGTCTGATAAACTCTTCGTAAGTATCGAAACTTTTTTATTAAATAAAAAAAAAAAAAGACAGGGATTTCAAAATGTCCATTTCCCTCAAAAACTACACCTCCATTCACATTTTTTAAATTTTTGTTACAATTTTGTTGACAACAAAATCTCATTTTTTATAAAATAATCTTTCTGACGAAGAAATGGTAATCTCTTGAAATGAAGACACAATGTAGATTGCAATAAGTTAAATAAATAATACACATAACCTATGTATTATTCCTGTAAATCTCTTATAAACTTTTTTCACGACGCTGAAGTTAGACACTCAGACTTGGCAGTCACTAGTAATAAACATGCTATAGGGGCTTCCGAAACAAATTTTTTGTTACTTTCTAGATTAATTTTGTTTATTAATATGTCAACCATTACAATAATTGAAAAATTTTGATTCGGGGCGCCCACATATGCCATATTTGTCCCTGGCAGCTGCCAAGTCTTAGCTGCTAATTTCAGTGTCGTACTTTTTTCTTGCCTCGTCCATCCCGCATTCGTCAAGGGTTATGCCTTTAGAGTGGGTAAAATCTATTGGAAAACCTCGTAGGATGAATCCTACTTAGGAAAAAAAACCCGCTGTGAATAGATGATATAATGATATATTGGAATAATGTAGTTTGGACTTCCAGGACACATTCCGTAGGCTTAGACACCGAAACTATATTTATCCGCACCTCCGGCTTAATTGCCAAAAGACCATTCAACATATAGCAGGTCACACAGGTTATTCGGAGAGAAAAAAAAGCCATCAGCAATCTAAGCACTGACCGCCCCTATTTCTGCTTAACCTCGCAGTGATCTACCCAGGTGGCGACTGTGCTACATGCTAAGCTTGCCGGAAGAAAAAATTCAAAATTATTCAAATCTCAGTAAGGTACAGCTAATTGTTCGTAAATTCATGCAAGTGGTTAAAAAAATTTATTTTTTAAATTGGCTATAACTTTTTGGGTTTCGAATAATTTTGAATGAAAAACCCATGCGATTAAATAAAAAATAAAATAAGACCTTCAAAACAAAAATCAGCTGAGGAACAAAAAAAATTCCAGTGAATTTATCAAGAAATAATTGTAATTACAATATATAGTTTCTAGAATATTTGTATTTTATGAATAAGGATATCTTAGTCGTGTTAAATACACTTTATTTATAATATATTGACTGCCTCTATCATACAAAGAAATCACAATTCAAAAATTGAATTTTAGGTAACCTATTCATTTAGTACTGTTTTGACTAGAAAGTCGCGGAAGAGCCAACTTAAAACATATTTTTTCACACGCCGTGCGCAAAGTGTCCGCTTTGCGCACGCTCGAATAAAAAAGCATGCGCTAAATCGAGCTTCGCACACGCGGTATAAAAAAATTGTGTTCGATATGCGAGTGAGAAAGTGATGTTATCTTCGTGTGGCGTTTTTTCACCCTCGCTTCGATCGGGCGCAAACGTCCACAGGAGGATAAAATCACTTTTTCGCACTTGCATCGAAAATAACTATTTGAATGTTCGAACAAAAATATTTGTCAGTGTCTCCAGTTTTCACTATTTGGAAAAAAAAAATCAATTACACATAATACAATATCATAGTAATATTTAACAAATCGAAGATAAAACATAGATTAGATCTGACTCGCCAGACGATGTTGTGAATGTTCCTCATCGCAATTACATGACAACGATCTGGACATCGGCAATTTTTTCCACCAATATCATCAATAAAATTTTTCCTCGGTTGATATGAGCGATCGTCAGATTTATTTTTTCGTTCTCGCACTCTCCTCATCCCCTATTTGGCAAGGTTCCGGATGGGTTTTCACATCGGCAATTTTTTTGTAGGTCCACATTGTGCCATTGAACTTATTTCCACTGCACAATTTTTCCTCATATCATATGCGCGATCGTCAGATTTTTTTTTCGTTCCCGCACCCCCTTCATCCCCTATTTGGGAATGTCCCGGACGGGTTTTGACATCGCCAATTTTTTTGTAGTCCCACAACGCGCTCCCGAACTTATTTCCACTGCACAATTTTTCCTGTCCTGTTACGCGCGATCGTCAGATTTTTTTTTTCGTTCTCGCACCCCCTTCATATCCTATTTGTGAATGTTCCGGACAGGTTTTGACACCGCCAATTTTTTTGTAGTCCCACAACGCGACCCGAACTTCTTTCCACTGCAAAATTTTTCCTCTTTTGTTCCGCGGGATCGTCAGATTTTTGTTTTCGTTCTCGCACCCGCTTCATCCCCTATTTGGGAATGTTCCGGACGGGTTGTGACATCGCCAATTTTATCGTAGTCCCACAACGCGCTCCCGAACTTATTTCCACTGCATAATTTTTTCTCTCTTGTTACGCGTGATCGTCAGATTTTTTTTTCGTTCCCGCACCCACTTCATCTCCTATTTGGGAATGTTCCGGACGGGTTTTGACACCGCCAATTTTTCTGTAGTCCCACAACGCGCCGCCGAACTTATTTCCACTTCAAAATTTTTCCTCTTTTGTTACGCACGATCGTCAGATTTTTTTTTTCTTTCTCGCACAACCTTCATCCCCTATTTGGGAATGTTCCGGACGGGTTTTGACAGCGCCAATTTTTTTGTAGTCCCACAACGTGCCCCCGAACTTATTTCCACTGCAAAAATTTTTCTCATTTGATACGCGCGATCGTTAGATTTTTTTGTCTTTCTCCCACCCGCTTCAACCCCTATTTGGGAATGTTCCGGACGGGTTTTGACATCGCCAATTTTTCTGTCGTCCCACAACGTGCCCCCGAACTTATTTCCACTGCACAATTTTTCCTGTCCTGTTACGCGCGATCGTCAGATTTTTTTTTTCGTTCTCGCACCCCCTTCATATCCTATTTGTGAATGTTCCGGACAGGTTTTGACACCGCCAATTTTTTTGTAGTCCCACAACGCGACCCGAACTTCTTTCCACTGCAAAATTTTTCCTCTTTTGTTCCGCGGGATCGTCAGATTTTTGTTTTCGTTCTCGCACCCGCTTCATCCCCTATTTGGGAATGTCCCGGACGGGTTTTGACATCGCCAATTTTTTTGTAGTCCCACAACGCGCTCCCGAACTTATTTCCACTGCACAATTTTTCCTGTCCTGTTACGCGCGATCGTCAGATTTTTTTTTTCGTTCTCGCACCCCCTTCATATCCTATTTGTGAATGTTCCGGACAGGTTTTGACACCGCCAATTTTTTTGTAGTCCCACAACGCGACCCGAACTTCTTTCCACTGCAAAATTTTTCCTCTTTTGTTCCGCGGGATCGTCAGATTTTTGTTTTCGTTCTCGCACCCGCTTCATCCCCTATTTGGGAATGTTCCGGACGGGTTGTGACATCGCCAATTTTATCGTAGTCCCACAACGCGCTCCCGAACTTATTTCCACTGCATAATTTTTCCTCTCTTGGTACGCGTGATCGTCAGATTTTTTTTTCGTTCCCGCACCCACTTCATCTCCTATTTGGGAATGTTCCGGACGGGTTTTGACACCGCCAATTTTTCTGTAGTCCCACAACGCGCCGCGGAACTTATTTCCACTTCAAAATTTTTCCTCTTTTGTTACGCACGATCGTCAGATTTTTTTTTTCTTTCTCGCACAACCTTCATCCCCTATTTGGGAATGTTCCGGACGGGTTTTGACAGCGCCAATTTTGTTGTTGTCCCACAACGTGCCCCCCAACTTATTTACACTGAAAAATTTTTCCTCTTTTGTTACGCGCAACCGTCAGATTTTTTTTTTGTTCTCGCATCCCCTTCATCCCCTATTTGGGAATGTTCCGGACGGGTTTTGACATCGCCAATTTTTCTGTAGTCCCACGACGCGTCCCCGAACTTATTTCCACGGCATAATTTTTCCTCTCTTGTTACCCGCGATCGTCAGATTTTTTTTTTCGTTCTCGCACCCACTTCATCCCCTATTTGGGAATGTTCCGGGCGGGTTTTGACATCGCCAATTTTTTTATAGTCCCACAACGTGCCCCCGAACTTATTTCCACTGCAAAAATTTTTCTCATTTGATACGCGCGATCGTCAGATTTTTTTGTCTTTCTCCCACCCGCTTCAACCCCTATTTGGGAATGTTCCGGACGGGTTTTGACATCGCCAATTTTTCTGTCGTCCCACAACGTGCCCCCGAACTTATTTCCACTGCACAATTTTTCCTGTCCTGTTACGCGCGATCGTCAGATTTTTTTTTTCGTTCTCGCACCCCCTTCATATCCTATTTGTGAATGTTCCGGACAGGTTTTGACACCGCCAATTTTTTTGTAGTCCCACAACGTGACCCGAACTTCTTTCCACTGCAAAATTTTTCATCTTTTGTTCCGCGGGATCGTCAGATTTTTGTTTTCGTTCTCGCACCCGCTTCATCCCCTATTTGGGAATGTCCCGGACGGGTTTTGACATCGCCAATTTTTTTGTAGTCCCACAACGCGCTCCCGAACTTATTTCCACTGCACAATTTTTCCTGTCCTGTTACGCGCGATCGTCAGATTTTTTTTTTCGTTCTCGCACCCCCTTCATATCCTATTTGTGAATGTTCCGGACAGGTTTTGACACCGCCAATTTTTTTGTAGTCCCACAACGCGACCCGAACTTCTTTCCACTGCAAAATTTTTCCTCTTTTGTTCCGCGGGATCGTCAGATTTTGGTTTTCGTTCTCGCACCCGCTTCATCCCCTATTTGGGAATGTTCCGGACGGGTTTTGACATCGCCAATTTTTCTGTAGTCCCACGACGCGTCCCCGAACTTATTTCCACGGCATAATTTTTCCTCTCTTGTTACCCGCGATCGTCAGATTTTTTTTTTCGTTCTCGCACCCACTTCATCCCCTATTTGGGAATGTTCCGGGCGGGTTTTGACATCGCCAATTTTTTTGTAGTCCCACAACGTGCCCCGAACTTATTTCCACTGCAAAAATTTTTCTCATTTGATACGCGCGATCGTCAGATTTTTTTGTCTTTCTCCCACCCGCTTCAACCCCTATTTGGGAATGTTCCTGACGGGTTTTGACATCGCCAATTTTTCTGTCGTCCCACAACGTGCCCCCGAACTTATTTCCTCTGATAAATTTTTCCTCTCCTGTTACGCGCGATCGTCAGATTTTTCTTTTCGTTCTCGCACCCCATTCATCCCTTATTTGGGAAGGTTGCGGAGGGGTTTTCACATCGCCAATTTTTTTGTAGTCCCACAATGTGCCCCCTAACTTATTTCCACTCCAAAATTTTTCCTCATTTGATACGCGCGATTGTCACATTTTTTTTTCTTTCTCGCACCCGCTTCATCCCCTATTTGGGAATGTTCCGGACAGGTTTTGACATCGCCAATTTTTTTGTAGTCCCACAACGTGCCCCCGAACTTATTTCCACTGCAAAAATTTTCCTCTCTTTGTTACGCGCGATCGTCAGATTTTTCTTTTCGTTCTCGCACCCGCTTCATCCCCTATTTGGGAATGTCCCGGACGGGTTTTGACATCGCCAATTATTTTGTAGTCCCACAACGCGCTCCCGAACTTATTTCCACTGCACAATTTTTCCTGTCCTGTTACGCGCGATCGTCAGATTTTTTTTTTCATTCTAGGAAACCATTCTTCCCCTATTTGGGAATGTTCCGGACGGGTTTTGACACCGCCAATTTTTTTGTAGTCCCACAACGCGACCCGAACTTCTTTCCACTGCACAATTTTTCCTGTCCTGTTACGCGCGATCGTCAGATTTTTTTTTTCGTTCTCGCACCCCCTTCATATCCTATTTGTGAATGTTCCGGACAGGTTTTGACACCGCCAATTTTTTTGTAGTCCCACAACGCGACCCGAACTTCTTTCCACTGCAAAATTTTTCCTCTTTTGTTCCGCGGGATCGTCAGATTTTTGTTTTCGTTCTCGCACCCGCTTCATCCCCTATTTGGGAATGTCCCGGACGGGTTTTGACATCGCCAATTTTTTTGTAGTCCCACAACGCGCTCCCGAACTTATTTCCACTGCACAATTTTTCCTGTCCTGTTACGCGCGATCGTCAGATTTTTTTTTTCGTTCTCGCACCCCCTTCATATCCTATTTGTGAATGTTCCGGACAGGTTTTGACACCGCCAATTTTTTTGTAGTCCCACAACGCGACCCGAACTTCTTTCCACTGCAAAATTTTTCCTCTTTTGTTCCGCGGGATCGTCAGATTTTTGTTTTCGTTCTCGCACCCGCTTCATCCCCTATTTGGGAATGTTCCGGACGGATTGTGACATCGCCAATTTTATCGTAGTCCCACAACGCGCTCCCGAACTTATTTCCACTGCATAATTTTTCCTCTCTTGGTACGCGTGATCGTCAGATTTTTTTTTCGTTCCCGCACCCACTTCATCTCCTATTTGGGAATGTTCCGGACGGGTTTTGACACCGCCAATTTTTCTGTAGTCCCACAACGCGCCGCGGAACTTATTTCCACTTCAAAATTTTTCCTCTTTTGTTACGCACGATCGTCAGATTTTTTTTTTCTTTCTCGCACAACCTTCATCCCCTATTTGGGAATGTTCCGGACGGGTTTTGACAGCGCCAATTTTGTTGTTGTCCCACAACGTGCCCCCCAACTTATTTACACTGAAAAATTTTTTTCTTTTGTTACGCGCAACCGTCAGATTTTTTTTTTGTTCTCGCATCCCCTTCATCCCCTATTTGGGAATGTTCCGGACGGGTTTTGACATCGCCAATTTTTCTGTAGTCCCACGACGCGTCCCCGAACTTATTTCCACGGCATAATTTTTCCTCTCTTGTTACCCGCGATCGTCAGATTTTTTTTTTCGTTCTCGCACCCACTTCATCCCCTATTTGGGAATGTTCCGGGCGGGTTTTGACATCGCCAATTTTTTTATAGTCCCACAACGTGCCCCCGAACTTATTTCCACTGCAAAAATTTTTCTCATTTGATACGCGCGATCGTCAGATTTTTTTGTCTTTCTCCCACCCGCTTCAACCCCTATTTGGGAATGTTCCGGACGGGTTTTGACATCGCCAATTTTTCTGTCGTCCCACAACGTGCCCCCGAACTTATTTCCACTGCACAATTTTTCCTGTCCTGTTACGCGCGATCGTCAGATTTTTTTTTTCGTTCTCGCACCCCCTTCATATCCTATTTGTGAATGTTCCGGACAGGTTTTGACACCGCCAATTTTTTTGTAGTCCCACAACGTGACCCGAACTTCTTTCCACTGCAAAATTTTTCATCTTTTGTTCCGCGGGATCGTCAGATTTTTGTTTTCGTTCTCGCACCAGCTTCATCCCCTATTTGGGAATGTCCCGGACGGGTTTTGACATCGCCAATTTTTTTGTAGTCCCACAACGCGCTCCCGAATTTATTTCCACTGCACAATTTTTCCTGTCCTGTTACGCGCGATCGTCAGATTTTTTTTTTCGTTCTCGCACCCCCTTCATATCCTATTTGTGAATGTTCCGGACAGGTTTTGACACCGCCAATTTTTTTGTAGTCCCACAACGCGACCCGAACTTCTTTCCACTGCAAAATTTTTCCTCTTTTGTTCCGCGGGATCGTCAGATTTTGGTTTTCGTTCTCGCACCCGCTTCATCCCCTATTTGGGAATGTTCCGGACGGGTTTTGACATCGCCAATTTTTCTGTAGTCCCACGACGCGTCCCCGAACTTATTTCCACGGCATAATTTTTCCTCTCTTGTTACCCGCGATCGTCAGATTTTTTTTTTCGTTCTCGCACCCACTTCATCCCCTATTTGGGAATGTTCCGGGCGGGTTTTGACATCGCCAATTTTTTTGTAGTCCCACAACGTGCCCCCGAACTTATTTCCACTGCAAAAATTTTTCTCATTTGATACGCGCGATCGTCAGATTTTTTTGTCTTTCTCCCACCCGCTTCAACCCCTATTTGGGAATGTTCCGGACGGGTTTTGACATCGCCAATTTTTCTGTCGTCCCACAACGTGCCCCCGAACTTATTTCCTCTGATAAATTTTTCCTCTCCTGTTACGCGCGATCGTCAGATTTTTCTTTTCGTTCTCGCACCCCATTCATCCCTTATTTGGGAAGGTTGCGGAGGGGTTTTCACATCGCCAATTTTTTTGTAGTCCCACAATGTGCCCCCTAACTTATTTCCACTCCAAAATTTTTCCTCATTTCATACGCGCGATTGTCACATTTTTTTTTCTTTCTCGCACCCGCTTCATCCCCTATTTGGGAATGTTCCGGACGGGTTTTGACATCGCCAATTTTTCTGTCGTCCCACAACGTGCCCCCGAACTTATTTCCTCTGATAAATTTTTCCTCTTGTTACGCGCGAACGTCAGGTTTTTTTTTTTCGTTTTCGCACCCACATCATCCCTTATTTGGTTAGGTTCCGGACGTGTTTTGCCATTGCCAATTATTTTGTAGTCCCACAATGCGCCCCCGAACTTATTTCCACTGCAAAATTTTTCCTCTTTTGTTGTTATTTCCGCAGCAAAATTTTTCCTGATTTGATACGCGCGATTGTCAGATTTTTTGTTTCGTTCTCGCACCCCCTTCATCCCCTATTTGGGAATGTTCCGGACGGGTTTTGACATCGCCAATTTTTTTCTAGTCCCACAACGCGCCCGCGAACTTATTTCCACTAGAAAATTTTTCCTCTTTTGTTACGCGCGATCGTTAGATTTTTTTTTTTTCGTTCTCGCACCCCTTTCATCCCCTATTTGGGAAGGTTCCATACGTGTTTGACATCGCCAATTTTTTTGTAGTCCCACAACGTTCCCCGGAACTTTTTTCCACTGCAAAATTTCTCCTCATTTGATAATGATTTAGGAAATAATTTTTTTTCTGTGTGATATGCCTGTTAGGGGTAGATTTAAGGGTTGTTTTGGGTGTAGTTACCTTTGGGATGCCTTTCTAGGTTATATTTATCACTTTTACAACATTATTTAACAGTTATTTCAATTTTGAGCTGAAATGGCGATTTTGGGATTTTCGTTCACGATGAACGATCGAAAGTTCAGTCACATTCGGTTAAGAATCAATCATCAATTTTTCGCTCTAACATTTTCGCTTGAGAAGCGAAGGCGGGCGGAATTTTTCGAGCGATTTTGAGTTTTGCACTGAGATGGCGCCCCTGCGAGCGCAAGCGGGCCGCGTGGCGGCTGGACGAGTCATTCCGTATCCAGCATCGCGAGTGTCTATACCATTCACGGAGCTGGAATCTACTTTTCTTCTTTGGTTTCCCTTATCGAGTCTAGTTTTTGTTTTGAGTGTGTATATTTGAAGTGAATTCGAGTGCGTGTAACCCCGTCAGTGTATAACAACGAGTTTATTTCAATAATGTCGGTTCCTAATACAAATGGATTCTTCTTGGCGTTCCTCTCCCTCCCCTTAGGCTAGATCATTCGCATGAACCTCTTTCCTTTATTTTTTTTTAATGAACACCCCGATTATTCCATCTGGAATTGCAGACCCATAAACCGAAAATTCACAAAACATAAAATTTTAATTAAAAACCAAAAAATGAATATAATAATTGATAGCAATTTTTAATTGTAAATCATTGTTGAAAAAAAATATTATCAAACAGAAAGGATAGTGTTAAAACAGGCTGAAACGGCATATACTATGTATTTTCTTCACAGTATTAGCAATTGCAGATAATGTCAATGAATAGTAGCCAAAGTGTGTACCCTATAGTTTTTGAGTATTCTCTCTTCAAATCCGTTGTCTATTTATACCTATCTCAACTTAGTTTTCAGATGTGCGACAGTAAGCGAGTGGATCGATTCAAAAAGTATTAAGCCGAAAAAGCCGGGGGAGGAGAGGTCTATGTAGAAGAGGAGGGTACACAGACGTGCGACAATAAGCCAGTC
The DNA here is from genome assembly GCA_036365515.1 of Torymus aiolomorphi. Taxonomy (NCBI): domain Eukaryota; kingdom Metazoa; phylum Arthropoda; class Insecta; order Hymenoptera; family Torymidae; genus Torymus; species Torymus aiolomorphi. The sequence continues at coordinate 172,890,303 of CM070873.1, forward strand.
GATTCTTTAAAAATGACTTAAACCAAAATAGCTAAGGAAGGTGAGGTCTACGCAAAAAAGGAGTTTCGCAGACGTGTGCCAGTAAACAAGTGGAAATAAAATAAGTCTTGTAACCAAATAGCCAGGGGACGCGAGGTCCTCGTAAAAAAGAGAGTTCGGTGACGTGCGACAGTAAGCAAGTAGATTATTTCAAATATTCTTAAAGTCAAATCGCTGGATCACGCGATTGTTACGCAAAAAGGAAGTTCGGCAGACGTGCGGCAGTGAGCGAGTGAATTAATGAAATAAGCCTTAAACTCAATAGCCAGAGGATGCTAGGTCTATGCAAAAAACGAAGTTACGTAGACGTGCGGCAGTGGGTAAGTAGATTAATAAAAAAAAGCCTTAAACTCAAATAGTCGGAGGATGCGTGTTGCATGTAGAAGAGGATAACACGCAGAAATGCGGCAGTAAGCGAGTGGATTAATACAAAAAGTCTTAAACCCAAATTGCTGAGGGACGCAAGGTCTACGGAAAAAAGGAGTTTTACAGACGTGTGAAAGTAAGCAAATGGATTAACTCAAAAGTCCTAAACCCGCATAGCTCGGGGACGCTGGGTCTACGCAAAAAAGGAGTTATGCAGATGTGCCACTATGAGCGAGTTGATTTTTAAAAACGTCTCGAACCCAAATAGCCTGGGAATGCGAGGTCCGCGCGAAAAATGGTAGTTGCAGAGACGCCCGTCAGTTAGCAAATTGATTATTTAAAAAAGTCTGCGTAACTGCGTAACCTCAGTAACTGCATCCTTTTTGTCGTAGATCTCAAACATCTTGGATATTTGGGTTGAAGACTTTTTGAAATAATTCACTCTCTTACTGTCGTACATCTGTGTGGTATCCTCTTCTTTGTAGATCTCGCGTCTCCCGGCTATTTGGGTTTAATACTTTTCAGATAACCGATTCGCTTACTGTCGCATGTCTGCCTAACTTCCTTTTTTGCGTGGACCTCGCGTCCCCCCGCTATTTTATGTTTGAGACTTTCTAAATAATCGACTGGATTACTGTCGCATGTCTGCGTGCCATCCTCTTCTACGTGGACCTTTCGTCCGCTGGCTATTTGTGTTTAAGACTTTTTGTATTAATCCACTCGCTTACTGTCGCATTTCTACGTGCCATTGTCTTCTACGTGGACTACTAGCCCCCGGCTTTTGAGTAGAATGCTTTTATCATTTGCTTACTGCCGCACGTCTGCATAACTCCCTTTTTTGGGTGCACCTCGCGTCCCGCGGCTATTTGGGTTTAAGGGTTTTTTTTATTAATTGTAACGCGGTGGATTTTTACCGCGTTACTATCGCGTATACGAAAGTAAATTTATGCTATTAAATCCTCTCAATTAGCAGCCAGGAGGGGAGTCCTTTACCTCAGCGTCCCGGGTCACTTGTATTTTTGTATTTGTGCTTATTATTTTGTTATTTTTCATGCGTTTTATTGTATCGGGCGAGCACACTTCGATTTCCAGTGAACGACAAAGAAGAAGAAGCTGTGGCGGGGAAGGAGCTCTGGGCGGATCGCACTCCGCTCCTCAGCTCTCCTTCGCTCGTCTCTCTCTCTCTCTCTCTCTCTCTCTCTCTCTCTCTCTCTCTCTCTCTCTCTCTCTCTCTCTCTCTCTCTCTCTCTCTCTCTCTCTCTCTCTCTCTCTCTCTCTCTCTCTCTCTCTCTCTCTCTCTCTCTCTCTCTCTCTTTCTCTCTCTCTCTCTCTCTCTCTCTCTCTCTCTCTCTCCTCACTGGTGGCGGTGCAGCGGCTTCGGCGGTTATAGTGGTGGAGGGGTGACATACACACACAGACAAACTTCGGTTTCGACGTGATACTCGAGATATGTCTCTCTAGGAACGCGCCGGGAACAACAATGGCCGCGGCGTCGCTTTTCGTCGAGTGGCGCGGCGGCTTCCTCTTTTTCCTCGTCGGCCTCATTCGCGCGCGGCGTGGCGTGCTGTGAATCACGATACGTGTAAGCGCGCGAGATTCAATTCTCGCGGCGTTCTATGCGTGATTAGTCGTGTCTTATATCGGCGCCCGTTACAAAATATATTTTGTAATTCTATATTTCCTTTTGTGAAATCATTTCTGATAATTTGGTAGAATTCATTATTGAAGTCAGTGAGTGCATCAAAAATCTACATTCAACTTGTTTCACGAAATTGAAGAAAAAACCATGTGCGTCTCGCGACGTCTGGTAGTACATAGATATTTCTTCTGAAGTAAGGAACTGTTTGAATACTTATATTTTTAGACCCTGTTAAAAATATATAGATAAATTATTTACATAAATAATTTGTGTAAATAATTTATATAGATGTTGACGTGACAAATTTGGACTTTTATTTAGATAAAGTATTTGCGTACATCTTTTACGTAAATAATGAGCGTATACTATTTATCTAAATCATTTACATAAACCCATTTACGTAAATTATATAAATGGTTTTTTGGTTATATTACATTTAATAAAATAAAATACACTTACTCTTTTAATTACGTTACTTCTTATTCACATTTTTGTTTATAGTAAATAGTAAAAAGTAATATCTATTTTAACTTTTATAAATAATATAGAATAATGTTTATTATAACTTTGTAATACTATATAATGTTACTATATATTTATTTTAAACTATTTTAATAATAATATTTATTTTAAACATTGTAATACTATAGTAATACTATAGTATTACATAATGTAAAATTAGAGAAAGTGACGACGTCGTCGTGGTTCCTCTCTCGCTTTCTCTCGTGCGCGTTTTTTTCCGTGCCTGAGGACAGCGAAAATCGATGAGCACGCGAAATCTATCGTTTTGCACGTACACGCATTTACGGCAGGGGGTCGCGGAGGGTTCTTGTACCCGCTTTTTTGCACTGGCTGTCGGAAAAGTAGCTTCTTTGGCTCTCAAGCTCTTTGCCTAAGTCCCCATGAAATACTATGGGATACTATGAGCCAGGAGCCACTTTTCCTTTGAAGACGGTCTACATAACCTCTACATAACCTCCTAAGCCAACGGATTGGGCTGCTATATGGCGGGCGAACAACAACAGCCAACCCATAAGAGATCAGCACTCTTACTCATTCCACGCACCAAACAACAACATCAACAACAAGCACTGTTTCTAACAACCGGCGCGGCATAAGCCAGAGCATACCATCCAGCAACGAAACTACAATGTAAGTGTGATCGGCCAGCCAGCGCTCTCTTTGTTTTGTTTGGCGTCGTTCGTGTTTGGCTGTGAAAACATGGAGAATAGGTGTGTGGTGTGCAAGGAAGTCGGAAAACATCAAAAGTAGCAAGCAGACCAGCGCACAGGTGAGAAAGTACGCTACTAATACTGACATACGGCAAGCGACAGGCGCTACGCGGACCCCCCCCCCTACCGCGGATCGCTAGGCTCATCTACGCCTGCTAGTTTGCGCTCGCGTGATAGCAACACCAGCGCGTTGTCGGTCTCGCTGCCTGGCTCTCTTATCAAGCGAACGCGGCCGTCAGCTGGGGCGCCATCTGATGATGTAGTGGGGGCAAACTGCCCGCAGGCGCAAGAGCTCGCGGCAGCTGGTGACAGGAGAGTCACCGTGCTTCAGGCGCCGTCTCTCCCATTAGAGTCGAATACCAGCATAAGACCAAGCATGAATATCTCTGAACCTCTCCTCTATGCAATGTTCTAATGCGATAGAACGTCGCTCTCAATCACTCGCTGCACAGATACCACCTGAAGACGATACGGGATTTGTAGAAGAACTTGCGAAGCTCACTGGCGTGACCAATGTTCTGATCCCAATCAGTACATTGGATCTTGTGTTCAGGCGCTTAGACATGCTCCAGAAGCAGCTCGACGATCTTAAGTCTCTCGAGACCAGCAGCCTCGTGTCGCCGTTCCTCTCTGCCGCACCTACGGTTATTGAACCTAACGACGGCAGAGGGGTCCGCGCGTGTGTCTGAACTCGAAAAGATTGTAGAAAATAAAACGACGGTATTAAATGACATTAAAAGTAAATGTCAACTGCTTCTCGAACAAAATTCTAAAAGTAATAATGAGCTTAATTGTGATGCTGTACAGAAATTAGACGCCCTTGAAACTTTATGCTCCTCTATAGCACAGACCATTTGCGATCATGACATGGGTCTGCGTTCTCAAGGTTGCAAAGAATGTAATGACAAGGCTCAGATAATAATGGAATTGCGTATTATAATGTCTCTGAAGACTATTTGTAATGTAGATTCTAGTGCAGTTCAGCCTCATCCCCTTACAAATATACGCGTGTCCGAAACACGGTCCAAGCTGGTTTCAGATGGCGACTACGAGATCGTTTTAACAAATATTATTAAAGATCCTGAATTTAATCATAAAACGACTGCTTTCGCTATTCTGAAGCCGGTTTTGCCGTCTATAAATGCCGGCGACATTTTCTCAAGCTGCTTCGTAGTGAGAAAAGTTAGGGGTAGCTCTGATAACACGAACTCCCTCCCGCCTCCGCTTTTCCGTTCGTATCAGCTCTAGAAAAGTAGTTAGGGAAATAATAGCGACGAAAAAACAGATCAATTTACTCAACACATGCGACCTTGATGTATCGCTTCTTGGTCAGATTGACCCTTTAATTATTATTAGTTCAAACATCTACATCAGTGAAGCACCAGTGAAATATCAATGTTTTCAACGCCTTTCAAAATTTGAAAAAGGTCGCTAAAGGCTTAGGCTTCAAATACACGTAGCATCGTAAGGGTACCTTCTTGACCTAGTGGAATGATGGTGAAAGGGCGCATGTGTTTGAAACAGCAGCTTATCTTGGTGCCATTGCACACTCCTACAAACCTGGTAATTCAGCACCGCTCTCTGTTCCTAGGGGCGATTGACTAGGCAGGTATGAGGTTGCTTCTACAGTAATAGCTACGAAGGGCCTAAGGGCTGGCTTTCTCAATGCAGGCTTTCTAAAAAAGCACTTTGAGGAGGTCAAGCAGTATCTCCTGAGCAATCCATCTCTTGACATTTTTGGTCTAGCTGAGACGCGTTTCGGCCCACTTGTAGACGACAGATATGTTAATATTGATGGCTATTCACTGGTAAGGCAGGATAGGAATTCACAAGGTGGGGGAGTAGCTCTCTACATTAAAAATGTTTATCAATTAACTCTGTTGGCATATTCTGATACAACAACTGTTGGTAATCCTGCAGTGCCAGAATATTTTATGGGCACCATCCAGAGTAATGAACTTGATTCTGTGTTTGTATTGTTTACAGCCCTCCCGACGTGTCATTTAAAAAAACATCGGCTCCTCTCATTGCACATTTAAAATTACATAGTGATAATTACAATAGTATCATTCTTGGTGATTTCAATTCAAATCTGCTCTTCACCTCGAGCGATGCTAGATTCATCTTTAGCGTTGCCAGTGAATTAGGCCTTAAAGTAGTTGAACATGGCCCAATGCACTTTGCTGCAGATCCTGGTAATATCAATAATAGTATACTTTCCTTCACTAATGAGCCGGGACCCTATCATAATAAGCACAACATTATTGACGTTGTTTTGGATTTGAGTACTCCTAGCCTTCCTAGTGAATCATTCACCTTTAGGCTATTTAATAAAATCACTCCAGAGGAATTGAATTCCTTGTTGTCTGATTGTGACTGGGCACCGTTTGACTCAACCTCACCAGATCTAGTGGCTTTACTACACTGTCCAACTGAAAATATATCTGAAGTAACTAACATACTGGCACCTACGAAAACTGTTACCCCCAAGAAGTGTCAGCCCCCCTGGGATGGCGCGAGTAGCATACTTTTACGTAAAAAATGTGATGCTCCTTTAAGACGCCTGAAGAGGACTTGTGATCCTAGACTTCGGAATGAATTTCTCTGGTTCCATAAGGAAGTCTCTGAAGCCACTGGACGCGAGCACTTCAGCTATATTAGTAATAAGCTAGCTGCGACTCTTGATCGCAATGGTAACTTCTGGACTGAAATGCGTAACTTGCGACTTCTTCTGAAGGCGAGTGATGGCCTCCATGGATTTTCTCCCGATCAATTAAATAAGCACTTTGCAAAGCTGGCATGCCCCTCCTCTGAGAATTTACAAGATGCTCTAACATTGCTGAAAGACTCATCACCTGATGGATTTTCTTTTACGCCTATTTCTTTTAATGACGTTGTTCTGGCGGTGGCTCACTTTTCTACGTAGGCTCAAGGGGAGGATGATATCCTGCAAGGTGTCATAGCGAAAGCTCTTCCATCGATCGGTCCATTGCTAGTGAAAATCAACTCTTCGCTTCGCACTCTACTCTTCCTGAGGCTTGGAAGAAAGCTCAGTTTATACCGTTAAAAAAGAAATCGGCGCTATCGTCGCCTAACCATTTTCGCTCTATCGCTCTGTTGACGTTTCTCTCCAAGTTTCTGGAAAAGCTCGTGCATGATCAGCTCCTGGAGTTCATTACTCGCAAAAGCATTCTTGATCCACTTGAGACCGGCTTTCGTAAGTATCATTCCACCTCTACCTCACTACTTAAGTTGACAGAGGCCATTAGATCTGGTTTTGACAAACGGCTAACCACAATTGCTTTGCTGTTCGATTTTAACAAGGCATTTGTTACTATTTCGCATACGACGCTACTGAGAAGGCTGGTCTGTATGGGTTTCTCTTTCTCGGTGCTCTGATGGATCCACTGTTACATCTGGGATAGAAAACGACAAGTAGTGACAAAGACGGAAACCTCGAAGTGAGTTACGACGAACTTGGGCAATCCACAGGGTTCTGTGCTGGGCCCATTACTGTTTTGCTTATACATTAACGACGTACACAAACTCTTTGATGCTAACGATGTCAGTCACATTCTCTATGCCAATGACCTTCAAGTTTATGTTCAAGTACCGCCAAATCAAATTCGTGAGGGAATTTCTAAGCTTTCTTCTGGATGATGAAGTCTAGCCTTTGCCTCAATCCCAGCAAGACGCAGACAATCCTCTTTGCATCTGCACAGTTAATAGGTAAAATCGATAAGATGGGATTCTCTGGGACTGACCTTGAATCAGGCACGACTATACTCTTTTCTAACAAGAAAAGGTTTCCAACCCGAACTCACCGATTTTGATGATTTTAATATATGTTGTAGAACATAAAAAAAAATAACAGAAATGTATTGTTTTTATCAACTAATATTCACTTTTAAAGGGTGAAATTGACCCCTAAAGTTCACCTCCAAAAAGCGTTTTTTTTTTAATATCTCGGCTTAAAATAAATATTTTTCAACGAAACAAAATGGAGGTTATTTCTGATAAAAAAAGCAAGTATTTCATAGTGATTCGTAGCGTAAGGATGACATCCCCCACGTTCTAAGTGTTGAAAACTGATATTTTTCGTCATGATTTGTTAATAAAATATAAAAATTAAGTTGATGCGCTTCGGTATTTTCATAAGTACTACCCCTAATGGGGGTAAACCACCCCAACCCAAAATAAGTATAAGTATGTAGTTCAATCCATAAAATTTCGTAGAAAGTTTGCATATACCGGTTTTCGAGGTCGCTCGTTATAAATCTGCTATCAAATTTTGAAAATTCAAAATGGCGGCTCCAATATGGCGGATGAAAATGTCAAAAAATTATAATTTTCATAAAAGCTTATTTACAGAAGTATGTAACCCGCGATACACCTCTTTATATACCCATACCCACTTATTTCCTCTTACCTCCACCACCATCCACCTTCCCCTCTCCAACTTTCCATTCTCACTTAAATTAATAAAGAATAATAAATGTTATCTAATTTACTTGACTCTACCATTAAATTTACATTATTTCGATTCCTTAGAATGTGAATACTTTCAAGGCTTTCCCTCTTATATTTATTCTTAATCCCTTGTTCCAAAATATCCACACTCCCAAACCGAAAGAATGCAAACTATTTAAACAATATTCTTTCAAACCCGATGTAAAATTTGTACTACGTAAACTATATTGATGTTTATATATTCTCTTCTTCAAATATCTACCTGTTTGGCCAATATAACATCCATTACAATCCCTACAATTAATTTTATAAACTACTCCCGATTTTAAACCTTTATCATCCTTGTCTTTACAATTACTAAATAACCTTTCTAAATTACACAGCCACACAAAAAAAAAAGTCAAAACCCACGGACTAGACCATGTACACCTTATGTTTTTGAGGTCGCTGAATCCGAATCCGGGGTCGATCTGGTACCATCACCTCAGGGTCAAGGTCATTTCAAGGTCAAATCTACGAAATTAAGGGCAACCATGTTTTAACAGTACATACATCTGTTTTTGGGGTCGCTGAATCCGAATCCGTAGTCCGTTTGACCCCATCACCTCAGGGTGAAGGTCATGTCAAGGTTAAATTTACAAAATTAACGGCAACCAAGTTTTAACAGTACATACATATGTTTTTGGGGTCGCTGAATCCGAATCCGGGGACCATTTGGCCCCATCACGTCAGGGTCAAGGTCATTTCAAGGTCAAATGTACAAAATTCATGCAAAATAAACCGAATTTCATGCCATTTACTTTTTCTTACTATACCTTAAACGTTTCTCATCAAATGATCGGTGCAAAGGTTTCCTTTTACGTTTTTTCCCAATAGTTTTACAATCTCTTTTCAACATCCAGCAGTAGTCGGCCAGCATACTAGTATCCCATCTACCTTGATAACGCTTCTCCATTACTTTAACATCTTGATGAAAACGCTCTCCCTGTTCTTCACTATAATCTCCACAGTTTTCAGGAAAACTATCCAAGTGATTGTGTAGAAAATGTAATTTGTAATTCATTAGGCAGCCCATTTTCCCAAAGTTCTGAACCATTTTAGATACAATTACTTTGTAATTTGGGCTTCTGCGATTACCCAAAAAGTTTTCAATAACTTCCTTAAAGGTAAGCCATGCAGTTTTTTCAATTTTGTTCATGGAACTAATAAACTGATCATCAACCATCATTTTTCTAATTTCTGGACCATCAAAAATACCTTCCTTCAATTTCGCATCTGATTTACGTGGAAATTTGCTTTCCAAGTAATTGAAGCACTGGCCATCTTTATCTAAAGCCTTAACGAATTGTTTCATCACACCAAGTTTTATGTGTAATGGTGGAATGAGAACTTTTTTCGGGTAAACCAATGGAGTGGCTATAACGTTGTTCTTTCCGACTTTGAGAGATTTTCTTTCAGGCCATTTATGATTTATATAGTGCTTTGCACGGTCTCTACTATCCCATAAGCACAAGAAACACGGCGTCTTTGTAAATCCAGACTGCTGTCCTAACAATATTCCAGAAACTTTCAAATCACCACATATACGCCATTTATGCTTGTCATACTGAATTTTTTGTAGTATAATTTTGAGATTATCGTATTTTTCCTTCATTGTAGTGGAGTGCGCTATAGGAACTGAGGCATAGTGGTTGCTATTGTGTAGTAATACAGCTTTTAAACTTCTGTTTGATGAATCTATGAACAATCCCCATTCTTCGTCTTTATATACATTAGGTTTAATTTCATTCATTAAACCTTTTACATCTTTACAATACACTATTTTATCACCATCATGGTTGATTTCTTCAAAATATGGTTCGAAACTTTTGCTTCTTCTTTTGTAAGAAGATACTTTAGTTCCCCATCACCTCAGGTTCAAGGTAATTTCAACGTTAAATGTACAAAATTCATGCAAAACAAATCTAAACCACGGTATCTTGGGGTTTTTGTACAATATTGATTAATTTCAATTTAATACAAGGTTACTTTGAAGAATAAAAGATCATATTTAATTTTCTCTTATTTGTGAGATCGTACGTTATACAATTTCAAAATGCATTAGAGTTTTCTATGATATACGTGAATAATTTTGTATAAAGTTAGCATGCGTTTTCTAATTGTATAAATGTACGGTTAAATGAATAAGAAAAAATTAAACATGAATTTTTTTCGTTAAAGTAGCCTTCACCTGCTTCCTTGACGAAAACTGTGACGGTGACACTGCCCCAAATGGGGATGTGTGAAATGATCCGCTCATAAGTTTGTCGAGGTAACGATGCCAGTAGAAGCGCACTGCCTTGCAGGGGGACGTTAGGGTATGAGGATGAAGCTGTAGTGTGTCCGACGATGAGTTGACACTGTCCTCGTCAAAGTCGAGAAGCTCTTATACTTAGCTCCGGAGAGGTATAAGAGTTACCACCTCCGGGACAGTGGACTCACCTGCGATCGGACCAGGAACCCTAACGTGCGGGGTTATACTGAAAATCATGGATCATTTACCTTCTACATCTCGAGGGCATTTTTGCCCAAAAAATTGTAATCTTTGTTGTTTTGTCTGTGGAGTATTCACTCCGCAAAAATTTCGAAGACATTTCAATGAGAATCACAGAAACATTTACAAAACTTGCTTCAAATTAGAGACAGATGTAGCTATAGAAAAGTGGACTCCACGTAGTATCTGCGAACAATGTCGTCAAATGCTTTGTAAGTGGAATAAAACAAAAGAGGATGACAAAGTTAAATTTAATAGCCCAATTGAATGGTATCAACCAGATAAGAGGATTGTTACTTCTGTCATACCGAAATTGTTGGAATTAATAGTAAAATTAAAACAACAGTGAGTTACGCTGATGTTATTTCTGTAAAAAGACCTATCGAAAAATCGACAAGCGATGAAGAGCTCGATCTTCTTGAGAGGTTATCAATTGAATCAGATAGCAACGATGAAAATCATGATGACGAAGATAACGACGAAGTCAGTGACGGCAATGATGGGGATGCAATTGATAAAAATGATGATTTAAATGATGATTTAAAAGATGAATCCTATGAAAGTGATAGTGATGAAGAAACTGAAGAAAATGATGATGATATTTTCCTTCCAGCGGGCCAAAAAAACAAAAGTGTAAAGTTATGGACTCAAGATAAACTAAACGACCTAGTTAGAGAGCTTAAGGTGGCTCATGCGATTTCTTATAAAAAAGCAGATACATATTAAACTTAACAAATATGTTCTTTAGACATTAAACTTTCGATCTGTACTAAGAAAATTGTAGGTCAACGAGCAAATTATCGAAAAAACTGAGTTTATAAATAGGTACGTTTAACACATAACCTTATGGGAATGAACAGTTTGTGAAGAATCTAATGATATCATCAGAATTATAGGTTAACGACCAAACAAAAAAGATATTAACAATAAACGTTACTAATGTGCATGCGCATGCGCACTGCGACCAGTCATATAAATGTAGCGACAAATTAGCAAAGTTTTTATTTATTTATAAAATCTTTTTTTTGTGTGAACATTTAGAAGTTATTTACAATAAATTTACGTAAAATACGTTAACTTAATTTGGCAATAGTAAAGAAGCCCCTTGCCGGGCCCCGACTTGATACGGCACCAAATGCATGAGCCACCTTAACTTACCTAAAGATGGAGCAGAACATTTAGCTTCAGCTTTAAAGGCATGAATCAGCTGGCAAATTCTACTAATGTATCTTTTTACAGAACAAGAAGCAAAAGTTTCGAACCATATTTTGAAGAAATCAATCATGATGGTGATAAAATAGTGTATTGTAAAGATGTAAAAGGTTTAATGAATGAAATTAAGTAATGTATATAAAGACGAGGAATGGAGATTGTTCATAGATTCATCAAACAGAAGTTTAAAAGCGTTTAATGGCATATATTACTAATAATAAAAAAGTTTAATGGCGTACATTACTACATAATAGCAACCACTATGCCTCAGTTCCTATAGCGCACTCCACTACAATGAAGGAAACATACGATAATCTCAAAATTATACTACAAAAATTCAGTATGACATCCATAAATGGCGTATATGTAGCGATTTGAAAGTTTCTGGATTATTGTTAGGACAGCAGTCTGAATTTACAAAGACGCCATGTTTCTTGTGCTTATGGGATAGTAGATACCGTGCAAAGCACTATACAAATGATAAATGGCCTGAAAGGAAATCTCTCAAAGTCGGAAAGAATAACGTTATAGCTACTCCGTTGGTTGACCCGCAAAAAGTTATCATTCTGCCATTACACATAAAACTTGGTGTGATGAAACAATTCGTTAAGGCTTTAGATAAAGGTGGCCAGTGCTTCAAATACTTGGAAAGCAAATTTCCACGTAAATCAGATGCGAAATTGAAGGAAGGTATTTTTGATGGTCCAGAAATTAGAAAAATGATGCCTGATGATCAGTTTATTAGTTCCATGACCAAAATTGAAAAAGCTGCATGGCTTAGCTTTAAGGAAGTTATTGAAAACTTATTGTGTAATCGCAGAAGCTCAAATTACAAAGTAATTGTATCTAAAATGGAGAACTTTGGAAAAATGGGTTGCCGAATGAATTACAAATTACATTTTCTACACAATCACTTGGATAGTTTTCCTGAAAACTGTGGAGATTATAGTGAAGAACAGGGAGAGCGTTTTCACCAAGATGTTAAAGTAATGGAGAAGCATTATCAATTTAGATGGGATACTACTATGCTGGTCGACTACTGCTGGATGTTGAAAAGAGATTGTAAAACTACTTGGAAAAAACGTAAAAGGAAACCTTTGCATCGATCATTTGATGAGAAACATGTAAGGTATAGTAAGAAAAAATAAATGGCATAAAGTTCGGTTTGTTTTGCATGAATTTTGTACATTTGACCTTGAAATGACCTATTGACCCTGAGGCGATGGGGCCAAATGGTCCCCGGATTCGGATTCAGCAAACCCAAAAACGTATGTATGTACTGTTAAAACTTGGTTATCGTTAATTTTATAAAGTTGACCTTGACATGACCTTCACCCTGAGGTGATGGGATCAAACGGACTACCTATTCGGATTGAGCGACCCCAAAAACGTATGTATGTACTGTTAAAACTTGGTTGCCGTTAATTTTGTAAATTTAACCTTGACATACCCTTCACCCTGAGGTGATGGGGTCAAACGGACTACGGATTCGGATTCAGCGACCCCTAAAACAGATGTATGTAATGTTATAACATGGTTGCCCTTAATTTTGCAGATTTGACCTTGAAATGACCTTGACCCTGAGGTGATGGGACCAGATCGACCCCGGATTCGTATTTAGCGACCTCAAAAACATAAGGTGTACATGGTCTGGTCCGTGGGTTTTGACATTTTTTTTTCTGTGTAGCTGTGTTATTATCGTTTCTAAAGAAGACTTGAATATTATGTTTACTAAAAACCCTTCTAATACTTTCCAACTAACCTCTAACATATGGTGAACTAAAATATGCGTTTTTTCCATTTCTATTCCTTGTTTGATTATCTGCCCGCTTCTTCAATCCATCATTATAAATTTCCCACACTCTCTCATCAATCATTTATCATTAAATTTTACCGAATAACTATTCTTAATAAATGTTTTTCCAACTAAATTTAAATTCTTTTTCCTAAAATCTTTATGTTACAATTTAATCGCTCTGTCAATGAAACCTTTGCTCGCACCCGTCTTGTTTCCGAATTGATGTATGAAATTCCATACACGTTAAGTGGTTGAAGTTTTCCCGTGGTTCCAGTTGGAATTTTTTTTACGTTAATAATTTTATTTTCTGACATTGTTTCCTCTACAACTTTGTCACAATGACCACTCCAAGAATCCAATAATAGTATGGAGTGATGACCTACATGTGGATAAAACATTTTTTGCAACCAAATTTTGAAGTGATCTGAAATTATATGATTTATTTATCATCTTAATTGCGATATTGCAACTAAAAAATTCTCATAAATGTGCTTACTTGTTGTTAATTTTCCAGATTTCGATGCTCCCACGTACACGTTCTCGGGTTTAAATAAGTTTTGTTCTACAACAGAGCCAAACTTACTACTTGGTTCCTTTAAAACAAGAAATAGCGGTGACAATAGTTGTCCAGTAGCTGATATTCGTGGCTGTATTGAGTAACTGGGGGTTGTAGCTGGTACAGATTGAACCAAATATTGCACTTACTTTTCTCCTTCATCTGCTAACCTTCTTCCAGAACGCATTTCTAGCTGGAATTCGCTCTGATCGGAATTATATAAATTTTGTAGTCCAATTCTTGGTATGCATGCGCTGATTGAATATCAGCGACAAATGCATCTGTTTTAGTTTTAAGTTCTGTACTACTTTCTAGTGTTTTTCTTGTTGTGAATTTATTTGTTTTTCTAGACACCATTTTCTGTGTGCTTGCTTCAATTTTAATAACCAACTTCTAGAAGCTTTGAATCTAACATCATCAAAACCAATTTCTTTTTTAGCTTGTAAGGTCCATCAAATTATATCTTGATCATGAATAATTGAACCACTGCTGACAGCCACTTTAAAATTATCCAGGGTGTATACGTGCTATATTATAAGTGCTACCTTTATTAATTGTGTGAGTCCAACGATGTAGCTGACTAATAGATGATACTTTTTTTAATCTGTTTTGCACTGTTTTGAGACTTAAATTTTCTTTCCTTTTGCCACTTCTCGAAAATTCTACGGCTCTTACTTTGTAATCAAAATCTATTTCTTCTGTATCTTCTGTACACTGATTTGTTGGTGCTTCGTCCGGATCAGGAAAATGATGTTGCACTTCATCTTCAATTATTCTTTCATTATGATCTTTGTACTCTTCTTGAAAATCTAAAGAGCTTTCAGTAATCATGTCTACATCATTAAAATCATTTTTTGCATAGTATGTGTAAAGTACGTCGATTCGCATCGTTTTCTGTGCGTAAAGTTGAATTTCAGACATAGTGTGCGTAAAGCGAAGCTTTACGCATACTATGCGCAAAATTCAACTTTACACACTCAAACCATGCGACGACATGCTTTACTCATACTATAAAAAAAAATATTGTTCGCCACGCGGGCGAAATCTTTTACGACCTTGTGATCGCCCAACACTCGGGCCGGCTCACTATAGGTCAAATTCCATTTTTCTGATTTAAAATCTAATTTAACAAGAAAGAATAGAGATAAGCCAACAATTTTTTTTTTTAAAATAAAGTTCAAGTTATGCGGATTAAAGGAAAACATGTAAGAATACCAACATTCCTTATTATAGGGGTTGAAATAAGCGGTGAAGTTGAGCATGTTTAAAAAATCGATGACTTTTTGCTGTTCCTTTTGCTGAATCTCAAAGGGAAATCATGATAACGATACAATTTTTTTGTTAAATTGTAGTAAATGGAATATAGATTAAGGAAAAATTTATTAGGATACCGTCAACCCCTAAATTAGAGGTTAAAATAAGGGGTGAGTGGCTAAAACCCTGAAAATTCGCTGAAAAACATTGTAAAGGGTTTTCGTGGGTGGTGAAAACGATTCCAATAATCATTTCTTCATAATCCTCAACTGTATAGATGGTTTCTCGCTACTATTCCCCTTTCTAGGGGTGGGAATGGACAGTGAGAATCTGAAAACGTGAAAAATCGCCGAATAGAATTAATTGTAAATGGTTTTCGTGGGGGCTGAATATCATTTGGACAACCATTTCTGAATTATTCTCCACTGTGTGGATGGTTCCTCGTTCGTATAACCTAGGGAATATTCGAAGAAGGCGTCTGAAGACATTATTATAAAAATGTCATATAAAAAATGATTGTTTATAACTAGTAATTGTATATCTATTCTTAATCTAGTAATCTTTATTCAACTTTTAGAATGCTAATTTTGTTTTGACATAATACTCTTTCTTATTTTAACAATGATTCTTCCATCAATCTTCATTACTGCTGTCTTCAGGTTCCGTTCACTGTCTGAAAATGTGATTTTATTAGTTAAATAATTATATTTATTCTTCCAGTTATTATTAAATGTTTTTATCTTACCCCAGCTTCAAAAAGAGTTTAATCCCCTTAGGGATTGGTCTATTCTTATGCATTTCTAGCCTTCTATTTTTCACGTTTTCAGATTCTCACTATCCATTCCCACCCCCAGAAAGGGGAATAGTAGCGAGAAACTATCCATACAGTTGAGGATTATGAAGAAATGGTTATTGGAATCGTTTTCACCACCCACGAAAACACTTTACAATGTTCTTCAGCGAATTCTCAGGGTTTTAGCCACTCACCACTTATTTTAACCCCTTATTTAGGGGTTGACGGTATCCTAATAAATTTTTCCTTAATCTATACTCTATTTACTACAATTTAACAAAAAAATTGTATCGATATCATGATTTCCCTTTGAGATTCAGCGAAAAGAAAAGCAAAAAGTCATCGATTTTTTAAACATGCTCAACTTCACCCCTTATTTCAACTCCTATAATAAGGAATGTTGGTATTCTTACATGTTTTCCTTTAATCCCATAACTCGAACTTTATTTAAAAAAAAATTTGTTGGCTTATCTCTATTCTTTCTTGTTATATTAGTTTTTAAATCAGAAAAATGCAATTTGACCTATAGTGCGGCTGCGCCGACCCTCGTGCATGTCGATCACTCGGTGCGTAAAGTTCAACTTCACGCCCTAGTGACGAAAACTACTATTGTGTATCCATTAAAGCATCTTTTATTTTTTCCGCCAATTGTGTTTCATGATAGTTTATCACGGTAACTGGTATGTTTAACGCTTGAAAATATACTAATATTATCATTTATCGGATTAATTTTCATTTTTCAATCTGAAATCAAAACAGTAGTGCTGCATTTCGACTAGAATAAAAGCGTGTGAGTGAAAAATTTAATGAAATTATTAATTCATGCATGGAATCAAATTCCTTCATTTTACTATTTTAAAATATTTTATATCAGTTATACTGTTTTCTTAATATTTTAGAGAGAATTTTTAAAACAAACAATTTCTATCTTTTTGAGATCTACAACTTTTGTATTTAACATTTTATTCTAAAATTTATAGTAAAAAAAATGTTATACTTTCAAACCATAATGATACAATAATCTAATAAAAATTAATTAATTTTAGGGCTACTTTTAATAAAGGCGTAAAATTAAGCTGTAAAACACGCATTTTACACCCAATGTGCTATAAATTTTCAAAAACGTTATCACTTGATATTCAATCATTGCATTGAATTCCAAACATTTGAATTGAATTATTTTTGTACAAAATCTTAAAATAAAAAAATATTGATTTTACAGTCGAAACCGCTAAAGAAGAGACTGTAAATGGCCGAATCCATCTCAAATCAGGTGGTCCGCGTATGCCTATGTCACCAATCATTTTGGAATGAAACTATTCATGTTCTTCTCCAAAAATTATTTGACACGTATTTTTTAATTTTTTTGTTTTATCAAAATTTCATGCGTTCATGAAATTTCGATACCGAAAAATGCCGAGAAAATTCTTACTTAGAAAAAAAATTTTTGAATGTAATTTTCAAACGGCTACTGTTTCACCAGTTTTCTATGCTTTTAAGCGTGTAACAGATAATTTTATTCAGTTTTGAGCCCTCTTTCACGTTCTCTATGTTATTAAAAAAAAAAAAATAAAAAAATCACGAATTATGCACTTTTTACTGAAAAATGCACTTTTTAGAAAAATGCATTTTTCTTGAAAACCCCATTTTTTTTTGCACAATTTTCGTATGTCCTGATAGAGGACCTAAATACTTATCTAGATGTATTTGTGAGATTCAGAACATTTGCACTGGGATAGCGATCACTAATGAAATAACACAGAAACAAATTTTTCACGCTTAACGCTTATACATATATAGTCAATGATATTAGAGTCAATATAAAGGTATTTATTTATCTTTGTGTGTATGTAATATACAGGTACACAAAAGTATGTATTTATTTTTTATTTGCGTCTTTTAGATTTTTTATTTTTATACCTATTTTACTACCTTTGTTTTTCTGCTTCATTGTTTTTAATTCAGTAAGCGGACGATCAGCGGTCTTTGCTGTTAAAAAATGTACTTTATCATTACATGCTTTTTAACCCATATATGAGTTTTTTTAATTCCTGGATACTTTGGAGTTGAAAGCCAATCAATATTTTTTTTTTTTTCTGAATTGTTCTATTTCAACATCTCGTAAATGTATTATTTTAATAGCATCAGTATATTTTTGAACATGTATTGCAAAATCATTTGCGTTTTGAACAGCTTCTTCAAGGGGCTCTCGAAGATTATGCGAAGTAGCATAATGCTTTATAAGTCCACCCACACCATCTACAGCTCCTTTGCTGTGCCCAGTAGCAGAGAACAACCATTTTATATCAGACGGTGCTCGTTTTAATTCATCTAATTGAAAGCGATATTTAAAGTGACTAGCGGCGCCGTCGGATATGATGGTAATTTTTTTAATTGAATCACAATAATTTTGATACAAGAATTTTATAATTTTTTGTACTGCTAGCAAAGTATACGCTGAATCATGTTTTCGGTCATCACTTATGACTGCGAAACTTTGTGTGGAATCCCCTTGATAAGACACTACTGTGAAAATAGAAATTTGTTCATTAACCCAATGATTTCCTTGAACAGCTTTATTATGAATCACAGCCCAGTTTTCAGCGAAGTCTATTTGAAGAACTAAATGATGTGGGTCTTCTTTAGCATTTTCTCTTTCTGCTTTTATAGCTTTGCGTTATATATTTTTTACATACATGTGAATACTAACCTTCATGGTCCAAACCGAAAGTTCATCTTTAAAAGTAGAAATTGACAGTGTTTTTTTAATCAACTTTCCATTATCCCACAAAGCATATGTAATTTTTTCTGTGCCTTCTATATCTTGGAGTTTTAAAACATGAATAGTAATTCCGTTACTGCCTGGACACGTTTTACATTCTTGTAAATAGCATAAATCAGATGGCTCAGAATATATTGTTGCGTTTATTATTTGTGACCGAATTTCATCCAACTCGGTAACGTTACTCCCTCTGAAATTAATTAAGCTCGTAAAAAATAAATGATAATTTGCGCAATAGATGCAGAGACAAACTTCTTTGATGTGGGAAAGTAAAAAATATTTTGGTCGCAAACTATAAAACTTCGATTTACCAATTCTCAATTCAGGATAATCATTTTTAAATGTTTTATACGTTGCTTTCAGACTTCTAAGTCTGTTTCTAAGCCTATCCAAGATTATATAATAAGTATCGTGAATTTTGTCTTAAAAATACTGGAGCTAAGAATATCATTATAAAAATCATATTATGTTTATGAGTGAACGTCAAAAAATGATGAAGGGAAGTCGAGCAGGTGAAACTGAAAAGTACAAAAACATATGCTGTTGATCATATTCGATGCGGATATTAATTTTTTTCAGATAAGTCAAAATTATATGATTTTTGACAATGAGTATGGGTTTTTTTGCTGATTTCAAATATAAATTGAAATTTTGTTTTGACCGCTATGATTTGATTCCTAATTGTAAGTGGAATGGATGCACAGAGTTCTGAGTAGGAATGATGTGGTTAAAGAGAGGAAGTTATTGTGCGTTTCCGTGACGCGGCCATTATGCCGTGCTCCTACGGTAAGTGAGCTTTTAACATTTATGATTTAACGTGTGCGTTGCGCACGGCACCAGGCGACCTCGAGAAAGCGACACGTCGTCTATGCTCTGGGGCAATCTTGTATATCGTGTCTGTTCTATCTAGTCTTCGTCTTCTGTATCAATTTTCAAGGCAACCGTCAGTCTTTTTGTAGGTCGTGAGTCACGTAGCGTGCTATGTCGACCCAGTTTCACCTATTACATGCGAAAAAGGTGTGTTTCGTATCATCCCTCTCACGCCCGCAGTATTTACTTTTCGGCGTATTTATTTTACCTAATTTATATAGGTAATACCGAAAGTATCCGTGTCCTGTCAGAAACTGTGTAAGGTAGAAGTTAACCTCTCCGTACTTCCGTCCCAGCTACCTCGGTATGTCTTGAATCAATAGGTAGGTCCATCTACCCTTCGCCCCGCCCTCCACCTCTCATGCCAAGTTTGTAGCGTCTGGCGATGGGCTTCGCCCTCCGCGTCTGCCCGTCCTACTTCACCGCTCTTATCGTAGATCTGCTTCCGTTTCCGTGTGAGGAGGTCGTTCGGAATCATACCAGCTATCACCGTTACCGCCTCTTCCGACACCATCCGATACGCTCATGCAACTCTCAGTGCACCTCGCCGCGGTGCCGCCACCATTCTCTTCCTGTACTCGATAACTTCCATGGCGTCAGCCCAAATCTCCGCTCCGTAGAGGAGTATACAGTTGGTCGTCGCCATGAGGAGTCTTCTCTTGGATGTCCTCGGGCCTCCAACGTTGCGCATTAACCTACTTAGCGCTGCTATACGTGCTTCTGCCTTTGCTGTTACTTCCCTGATGTGGGATCAAAAGTAAAGCTTGGAGTTCAGGGTGATCCCTAGATACTTCGCAGTCGGCCTCATAGTTACCTCGTAGTTCTGCTCCTTAGTGATCGTGTCTAATAGGCTGAGCGGCCGATACGCGGACGGGTATGTCATGTCTCCCTTCCCCTTGCTGATAAGGACAAGTTTCGCCCTTTTCCAACGACTCCTGAAAACAACTTCTCTGAGGCATACGTTGTAGGTATCCGGTATGGTTTCCGGACATCGTGAGGCGATGGCCTCTAAAACCTCTACTGGAATTCCATCGGGGCCTGGTGCCTTGCCGCTTTTAAGAGATCTAATCGCTATCCGTATCTCAGCCTTAGTAAACGAGTGTATATCCTCATATCGCACGCCCTCATGCAGAGTCTCTTCCCTCGACGGATGCTCAGGGAAAAGCCCGTCAACTATCTTACTTATCAACCGCGCTTCCTTTATCTCTGGTGGCTTCATTGTCCCTATTCTACGAGTTACGATTTTGTAGCCTAGTTCCCACGGGTCGGAGTTAAGTTCGTCGCACACTTCTTTCCAGCATCGTCGCTTACTGGATTTAATCGCGAGCCTTAGCCTTTTCTGTGCCTGTTTAAATTTAGTGTTAAAAACGGTGGCCTCACGTCGTTCCCGCGCGCGCTGTTCCCGTCTGCGAAGCCTCAAGCATACCCTACGTAACTCTGCGATCTCCTCGATCGAAGGGTTGAACCAGGTCAGTCGGGCGCAAGTATGAAGAATTACATGGTTAGTATTTCGTTATACCCGAAGCTGCGTAGGGGAAATCGCACACCGTCTAGCCTAAGGTTTGGGCCAGGTGTTGGGACGGACCCGACATCGCCCACTCGATAGGGGTGACGTCAAACCTTTAACTTCATTATGGCGCGGGCCTATCCTGTAACCTTTTTCTGTAGAGTCACTAGCTGTCGATAGAAGTGACCGTCCGACAAATCGCCTCTTGGTTTCGGTACCCATAAGTAGAATTTCTTATAGGCGGGGATAGTGGCCACACCGAGCTGTGGCTCCCATAATGGGCTAACCGTCTTAATTAAAAACTATATATTGTAACGCTCACTTTTTGTGCATTACAATTAGTAATGAAAAGATAAGAAAAACCCCAACTGTGGTTGTAGGGGCTCCTTTCTGGCTAAGCATCCAGAACAGAAAATCCTAACTCAAAGGAAAGCATGCTTGGCAGAAGAGGGCCCAAGCAACCCATGCGACACCCTAACTACCACTGTTACCTGTCAGATCACTAGAAAAGCGAAGACAGCACTCTTGCGGAGGAGCACTGCGAGCTCCTCGTGCTGCAACCATGTCCTGTTCCTGTGGAAGATGACGTTGCTCCTGCCCTCCCCCATTGTAGTGATAGTGCTGCGATGCGAGGGAGCTGAGCTCACTCTCCTCTTGATCTCTCCCTGACATCGGGAGGCGGCAGCTTAGGTGAACCTATAAGAAGGAGAATAGAACTAGTGGTATAAAGAAATGGACACTTTCGAAACAATACATGCAGTAGAAGAAAGAATCAAGATACAAAACACATTAGATGCCAAGGGTATGTGGCGCAGGAGCGCCACTGCCCCCGTTCTCGACTATGTTTATGCGTTCTCACTGCTCACACCTGTAAATAGGTAAAGATGAGGAAGTAGGTGCATAAGAAACAATAAGGAGGAACAGTATTTACCTTGTTTTCCATTAAGAAATGTCTCTGGATGTTGACACACTAGAAAAAGGCGGAACTGCATGGAAGCAACGGACTCCTCTGGGTGAACAGCTGCACCTGGAGAGAAAGTGCTTCACATCAGTCCTGCTGCTCGTCTACTTGAGACCTGCAACACAAGGCTGAAAATTAATATAGGAATAACATGGAATATGGGTAAATCACTGATCCTACCTATATGCACTGGTAGCCTTGATCTGGTGGAGTAGCAGAACCTAACCTCCTCCGGCGTTGTGTTGTGTAGCTTCTGCCATGGAGAGTACAGCCGCTGGAGGCTTCGCACACCTTGTGAGGGCTTCATACGTCTCGCCATCCTTGACGCACGTTCCTGCAACACCAAGTCATCGTCGTCGTCGTCATGCAGAACACCGGGGCAGGCGCGCACGTAAACACTAGGCCACGCGCTGCCGTCACATGCGTCATGGGTGAGCGAGAGAGAAAGAGAGAGCCTAGTACCCAAACAAGAACGAGTGGGGGCGCTCGCTCGCGGGGACTTGAGGGCTCGTTCGTCCGTCGGGTTGCGTTGCTCGGCCACTCCGTGTTGGACAGTAGCACGCGCGCAACTTGCTCCGTTCTCGAGCCAACCTGCATTGCTCCGAAAGCCATAAGTTTGTCATACCGTGTAAGTGACAGAGTGCACTCGCTGGCTGCACACGCGAAGTGAGGCCCGACACCGACTCCAACTCAATCGTCAGGACGCAGAGCTGGTGCCAAGCTGTACCGAGTCGACTAGCTGCGCACACCATCGTCGTCGAGGCGGCCGTCAGAGGACACCGGCGCCGTAGCTCCAGCTCCGAGCTGGTGAGTTTCGTAGACCACGTTATATCGCGTCTCTCTCTCGCGCCGTGCACTCAGACTCTAGCCGTCGTCTAGAGCCAGCTGAAGATTTACGTTGTGAATTGTATCGCTCCGTGTCCGTCTCGTATCGAAACCGCGTATAAGTATTAAGTTAGTTGAAACGTTCGCTCGCGAGTCGCGCTTGATCTCGCACCCGTCTCTACCGAAAGTTCAGTTCGTTATTCGCGTTGTTAATTTGTTAAATGATAGGAACGTAGTTAGGTTGCTGGTACCGAAACTAGCTGGCGCTCAACATAACCATTGTAGTTACTGATTCCATATATGGCCGAATCCATTTCAAATCAGGTGGACCGCGTATGCCTATGTCACCGATCATTTTGGAATTAAAGTATTCATCTTCTTCTCCAAAAATTATTTGACCCGTATATTTTTATTTTTTTGTTGCATCAAAATTTCATGCGTTCAGCAATAGCAAAAAATTCCGAGAAAAACCTTACTTAGAAAAAAATTTTTTCAATGTAATTTTCAAACCGCTACTGCTTCACCAGTTTTTTAAGCTTTTTAGCGTGTAACACATAATTTCACTAAGGTTTGAGCCCTCTTTCACGTTCTTTATGTTATTTTAAAAAAAAATAAAAAATGCACGAGTTATGTACTTTTTACTGAAAAATGCACTTTTTAGAGAAGTGCATTTTTCTCAAAAATGCCATTTTTTTTGCTCAATTTTTTTTTGTCCTGATAGAGGACCTAAATACCTATCTAGACGTATTTGTAAAATTCCTGACCCGTCCCCAGGAATAGCGATCATTAATGAGATAATATAGAAACAAATTTTTCACGCTTAACCCTTACATATATTCAATGGTATAACAGTCAATATAAAGGTTTTTATCTTTGTGCGTAACCAATATACAAGTACACATAGTATCTGTTGTATTTTTTATTTTTGTCTTTTAGATTTTTTATTTTTATATCTACCTTTCTTTTTCTGCTTCATTGTTCTTACTTCAGTAAGGGGACAATCAGCGGTCTTTGCTGTTAAACAATGTACTTTATCATTGCACGTTTCTTTAATCCATAAATGAATTTTTTGAATTCCAGGATACTTAGGAGTAGCAAGCCAATCACCATTTTTTACTTTTCTAAACTCTTCTACGTCAACGTCTTGTAAATGTATTATTTTAATTGCTTCTGTATATTTTTGAACGTGCTCTACAAAATCATTAGCATTTTGAATGGATTTTTCATGGGGACCTCGAAGATAATGCGAAGTAGCATAAGCTTTATAAGTCCACCCACACCATCTACAGCTCCTTTGCCGTGCCCAGTAGCAGAGAACAACCATTTTATATCAAATGGTGCTCGTTTTAATTCATATAATTGAAAGCGATTTTTAAAGTGGCTAGCGGCGCCATCTGATACAATGTAATTTTTTTTATTGAATAACGACAATTGTTGTTCAAGTAGATTATAATGTTTTCTATTGCTAGCAAAGCATACGCTGAATCATGTTTTCGGTCATCACTTATGAGTGCGAAACTTTGTGTCGAATCCCCTTGATATGATACTGCTGTGAAAATAGAAATTTGATCATTAACCCAATGATTTCCGTGAACAGCTTTATTATGAATTACAGCCCAGTTTTCAGCGAAGTCTATTTGAAGAACTAAATGATGTGGGTCTTTTTTAGCATTTTCTCTTTCTGCTTTTATAGCTTTGCGTTGTATATTTTTTACATACATGTGAGTACTAATCTTCATGGTCCAAACCGAAAGTTCCTCTTTAAAAGCAGAAATTGGCACTGTTTTCTTAATCAAGTTACCATTTTCCCACAAAGCATACGTAATTTCTTCTGTGTATTCTACATCTTGCAGTTTTAGAACATGAAACGTAATTCCGTTACTGCCTGGGCAAATTTTACATTCCTGCAAATAACATAAATCAGATGGCTCAGAACACTTTGTTGCGTTTATTATTTCTGACCGAAGTTCATCCAACTCTGTAACGTTACTCCCTCTGAAATTAATCAAGCTCGTAAGAAATAAATCATAATTTGCGCAATAGATACAGAGACAAACTTCTTTGATGGGGCTAAGTAAAACATATTTTGGTCGCAAACTATAAAACTTCGATTTACCAATTTTTAATTCCGGATA
This sequence comes from Torymus aiolomorphi, assembly GCA_036365515.1. NCBI lineage: Eukaryota > Metazoa > Arthropoda > Insecta > Hymenoptera > Torymidae > Torymus > Torymus aiolomorphi. Next base: position 172,915,275 of record CM070873.1, read on the forward strand.
ATCATTTTTGAATGCTTTATACGTTGCTTTCAGACTTTGAGTAAGAAAACGTTTAACTTTCTTCTCTTTTTTATTATTTATTTTAACGGTAATAACGTCACTCTTATTAAGACTCTGTCTTGAACAATTAAAATCGTCATTTATATAATATTCCATAACAATTTGTTCGGTCCTTTCGGCAATTGGATGGCCTGTGTACGCTTCTGGTTCTGAATAATCTCCCTTCTCTTGTACAAGACTTTTCGCTCTTTCTATCATGTACAATGTTATGTCTGGAAATAAAGATAAAATTTCATTTTTCGTTAAGGATGAGGGTAGCAAAGTCAGAATTTTTACTTTTTCTGATACCGTAGAACACTTCTGCAAGGCTAAACCAACATTTTGTACCCATTCTGAACAACGGCATGCAGTTGATTCGTTTGCTTTTATAGAAACATCATAAACATTATTCAACTTCACATCGAGGGCATTAGACAATGTTGAAAGTATATTTTTCGTTTTCTTTTTTACGTAATTTTCAATATGATTTTTCACGTATAAGATTTTTCCTCTTAAGTGGCGATACACATCCTGAGAAAAATGTACTTATTTTATTATTAAATTCTTCGACGCGTTCTGGAGTACTTGGCAAAAAATCTTCATCTCTATCGATTCCGTTGTCGATAAAATTATCATCCGTTGAAAATTCATTTTCAGTGCTAGTCACCAATTCTAAAGCATGCTCGTAACAACGTCTACACAGATATGTAGAGGGGGTCAAAGGTAAATCAGGATAGAGAAGCTTCAATGGATGAGCAAGATTCTCAAGTTGTTTAAAACGCACGGAATTAGGTTCGTAAAAAATTTTTTGTGCTTATTTAAAAAATCTGCACATTTGATTCTCTTCGTTGAATAATTTTGAGACATCGTAGTTAAGTTAATCAGGTGAAATATAGAATAATTTTCAAAAATATGATAGTTTTAAAAAATACTGGAGGTGTACTTACAGCAGAAACCGAACTTTTCTTGATACATAAAAGATCTAACGATAGCCATCTAGCGGACCAATGTATAAGTACATAAACTCATACGTGTACATATGGGAGCGTCCAGCAAAAACGGGCCACCGAGCGCGCGCGGTGCCTTTTTTCGCGTAAAAAGCACTCTGTTTAACTCGTTCATAATCGTATGCTGCGTCTTTGAAAAAAAAACCAAGGACCTATATCGATAGATTTTTTCCTGCTATTTCCAATGGTGCCATTGTTTTTATTGCGAAACGCTTTCTTCCGGACGAAAACTCGAGTTGAATATTGAAAGCCATTTTTCTCAAAGTATATCATGTTTTTTTTTTAAAATAAACTACACCATTGGAAAGTACAACTCTTAAGCTTCAAAACCCTATCTTGCAGAAGTTGGAGAAATAAAGGGTTTAAAAGTAACAACATGAAAAAGACAGCGCCGATGGTCCGCGCGAGCCCCTCGCGCCCGTGCGTACGGCACGTTTAAGTGCACGCTCTATTCAATTCGCTAATAATCGTGTACCAAGTCTCCGAAAAAGGAACTGAGGACATATATCGATAGAGTTTTTCCTGCTCTTTCCAATGGTGCTATTATTTTTATTCCGAAATGCTTCCTTCTAGTTGAAAATTCCATTTGAATGTTTAAACTCTATTTTTTCAATAAAATATCAGTCTTTCCTTCAAAATGAATTATATTCTTCAAAAGTACAAGTCCTCAACTATAAAATATTATATTTTTAAGTTGAAACATGAACAGTTCAAAAAACCATCTGGATCGCGAATCTTGGGAAGGTGCCGGTTGAGAAAAAAGGACGAGGAGTAGGGTACGCCTGGATTAAAAGCAGAGGTGTAACATACTTTAGCTGCTACTTAACCCCAAGCAAAAACCGCGAGGCGTTTAGCGCGAAAGTATGGGCGTTTGGGGATGACATTCGGGAATTCTCGAGGCACGTAGTCGTGGGAGGAGACCTAAACGCGAAAGCCGCTGAATGGCGGCAAGCGGTGGAAAGCACAGAGGTTGGTTCTCATTGGCAAGGGAAAAGGCGACCTGAACACTGCCGGTGCGAATAGGCCGCTATGCATGCTGGACACCGCGGGCAAGGTTCTTGAGGAGCTCATAAGACCGCGACTGCAGGCGGCGGTTCAGACCGCCGGAAGCCTCTCTGATAGGCAGTTCGGCTTTAGATCACGGTGCTCGACAATAGACGCGGTTAAAATGATAGTTAACGCAGCAGAAAAGGCACATCAGGTCAACCACTACTCCTGGGAGAGCTGCATATATATATATATATATATATATATATATATATATATATATATATATGTATATATATATGCAGCTCTCCCAGGAGTAGTGGTTGACCTGATGTGCCTTTTCTGCTGCGTTAACTATCATTTTAACCGCGTCTATTGTCGAGCACCGTGATCTAAAGCCGAACTTATATATATATATATATATATATATATATACACACACACACACACACACACACACACACACACACACACACACACACACACACACACACACACACACACACACACACACACACACACACACACACACACACACACACACACACACACACACACACACACACACATTTGTTTTACCAGATTTATGGAGCCCTTTTATACACATGAGCATATTTATGGAGCCCGTTTTCTTTTATGGAGCCCGGGTCCCATAAAATATTCTTATACGGCGTTTATGGAGCCCGATCTAGAGTTTCTATACCCAGAGAGGATTATTTCTTTAGTCACTTGTATACGGGAACTCTGGGCGTAGGTACTAATATACAGGGATGGGCTCCATAAAGGGGTTAAGTGATAATTATATATATATATATATATATATATATACTATATGTTTCACCTAACCCCTTTACGGAGCCCATCCCTGATATTAGTACCTACGCCCAGAGTTCCCGTATACAAGTGACTAAAGAAATAATCCTTCTCTGGGTATAGAAACTCTAGGTCGGGCTCCATAAACCGGGATGTATTGAATGTTTATGGAGCCCAGGCTCCAGAAAAGGATTCGGGCTCCATAAACATAGTTAACGAGATGTATTATATATAGACACTATTATCGGGGTTTATGGAGCCCAACCCTGTATATTAGTACCTACAGCCGAGAGTTCCCTATGGCAAGTGACTAAAGAAATAATGGACCCTGGGGTCGGGCCGCATAAACCCCTATATTTAGAAATATTATGAAGCCCGGGCTGCATAATAAAAATCGGGCTCGATAAACCCCTATATATAAAAAACGGGCTTTATAAACCCCTTTCGAGAAATGTATATATATATATATATATATATTTATATATATTTATATATATATATATATGGGTCAAAAAAATACTTTTTTAAAAATCCGTGCGCACGGGGGTCCCTGATTTTTCTGGTTTTGAGATATTTTATAGAACTTATCAAAAAAATGATCTCTGCCAATTTTTAGGGTCCAATATTCAAAATTGACGTCAGGAGCTCGTCATAAAGGTGCAAAAAAGGCCATTTTTTATGCGTTTTTTGATGTTTTTCAAACTTCTTTTAAATAAGTTCATTCATATCAATTTGCAATTTATCAGTGGGTTTGTGGCGACCCCTGCGGGGCCCACAGCGCATGCTCCGCGGCAACGGAAGCGGGTTCTGGAACAGTGCCTCTGCGCGTCAATTCGGAGAAGACATCCGCCCGGCTCAGTCTAGTCTGGCCGCACACACCTCTCGGAGTGCACGCTTATACGCTCACTGCCGCATTCATAGTTCCTAACTACCTTTATACATTTGTGTTAATAAAGTCTAAGTCTCGTGTACACGCCTCGCCTTCTTCTTCGTCCACTCTCTCATACTAAAACTCCAAAGGTTTTTTCTTCGCCTTGGCTTGAACTTTACAGATATTTTTTTTTCGAAAACCAAAATTTACGTATACATGTCCATATTACCACATTGCTAAAGTCACCTTTTTGACATTTTAACGATACTTTAAAGCGATTTTTCGTGCATTAGTTATAATCGCACCCCAATCTACCCAAGAGCGTTCGAAAGAGGATGAAAAAAACTTTCTATCTCACTGGGATATCATAAAAAAAAGTTTAAAAATACAGTGCGTGTGTTAGTTTGAATTTCGCAGATTTTGAAAAAATAGCCATTTTTACGAAATTCAAACCAGTGCGAAATTTTTGTAGCAACTTTTATTTGGCTGAAAACTATTGGAAAGTGTTCACAAAACATACCTGAAAGAAGTCCAATTGGACCGAGCATGGATATCAAACGATTTCCTATTGATTCGAGCTGATGAATTATGATATTTTTTCAATTTCGGTGTCTAAATTACTAAGCACTTTCTGCATTTCTAGACCATTTCCTTAAACTTTTAGGATAATTAGAGGAATTTTTTGCATTATTGATTAAAAGATACTTCTGAAGTCTTTAATAAAGCTTTGTGAGATAGATATATGTGGTCTTAAAGCAGATATAGCGGTTTGAAGTTTAGGAAAAGAAATGGTACCAAAAGATAAAATGCCTATTCTTTTACTCGCCGCAGCGCCCAGGTCTGTATAATAAATAATACTTTTAGTTACTTAAATAATACTTTTAATTACTCTTTTTATTCTAATTTGATTTAATAACTTAGTTTTGAATAGTCAAGAATAAAAATTTAATTTCAAAAATTCAAATTTATCGGAAGTAGTGAAGTTTCAAGCAAATCATAATTTAGTATATTTAGTATATTTGTTTCCAGGGTAACGTATATACATAATGTTTTTACAATATGATATAAGTTACATTCCATATTGTAACCTGAAAGGAAAATGCATTTCCTATAGAATAATCCTATAGAATAATTTATAATTTAACATTTTTAGACACAACATTTATTAATTGAAGACAATATTTATCAATTTACGAATATATTTGAGAATATCATTTATGGCCACTTCATAAATTTATAATATCTGATTTTGTATCATCTGAGTATAGTTTGGCGCGTATTTTGCGTTCATCAATAATTTCAAAATAATGATACTGTCGAGTGTTTTTCACAGTCTTTGCAGATGCAAATCTTTTTTGAAGTTTTTAAAGTTAAAGAAATCTGTAACATTATTTGAAAAGTTATTTATAAATATTTTATTTTTAATTAATTGAACTATAGAATCAGTAAATGTATACACCTTATTCCGGTTACGTTGTCATTTAAATAATTGTACATTTGTTCGGGAGTCAAAATTGTGACACCTCGCAGTGAAGCTTTTTTTGCTGTGAGTTTTGCTACCGCCCCAATGCCATCACAGGCACTCTTACCAGGTGATGTAGCAAAAAAATTGTAAGACATTATTTTTATGCCGAAATCTTCTTGATGGTGACATAGATTAATAAAGTGGTTCCTAAAATAAGTTATAAAATGATAATTATTTGTATGGATATTAAAATATCCAGAAAAATAGACATCCAAAAAGATAATATTTTCTACAATAGATGGATTTTTGTGCTAATAGTCTTAATATTTTTTTAAACATATTTTATCTCCAAAATTTTTTCTTTTTTGGTTCAGTTTTTTTGTAAAAGCAAAAAGCTAATAAAAAAAGTGGAAAGTAAAGGAATTAAATAAGATATGATTGTTTAATATGCTCTTACTTGTTTTTGAATTGTGTTGGTGCTCCATCAGAGAAATAAATCAGACTTATTATCCAGGGATACTTGCTTTTAATTTCATTGAGTACTACTTCTTGAAATATATGTACAGAATATGCTTGGTGTTTCGTACTGTCTGAAATAACACAGAAACTTGCAACTGTCACCTCATTATTTATTTGATCTGCGTAGTACAAGCATACGATAAATAATGAAGCATGAATATTATTAAAGTAAAATCCTTGGGTAGAGTTTTGACAGATAAATACATAATTTTCTGCGAAATCCGTGACTAATAGTCCAGTATCATTGTCCAAATGTTGCCTGAAGTGAGCATAACTATCTTTCTGTTTGCATGAAATAAAATGATGCTTAGTTATAGCCCATATGTCATTACATATGTCATCAAGAAACTCTTCGAAAGGCTTTTCAAAATCTTGTAAAATCACTGGGCTACTTGATGATCCCTGCGAGTTTTTACTAGATATAGGTGTAGATATCCAGTTGCTGTATTTTATACACCTATTGCTGTCAGTTTCAGTACTAAATAATAATTTACGTATCCCATCCTTATTTGGACATTGAATACATTTGTGAAACATGTAATCAGGGTTTTCCATGGAGCATACTCCAACTTCAATTACTTTTTTGTAACTTTTTTTCACATTCATAGATGCAAGTTTTAATTTCACATTTTGATGTACGAAACATACGCATGTATTGTGCGTTCCTGGATCTCCAACAAAAACACATTCCTTAGGTCTCAGCTGAGAGAAAAAAGATAAGCAGGGAATTATATCGCATCTGATGTCCTTTATCCAATTTTGATATAAATCTTTCAGATCATAGATCAATATTCTTTTCTGCTCTGATGTTGAAGGTTGGCCAGGAACTTTTGCTGTTACACATTCCTTTATTCCGCTACAATTTATGCTATTAGAATCATCCAAATAATATTTAACAATATCTTCCTTAACATTAGGTGAAATACGAAAATAAGTTTTTCTTAAACGTTGTCCTAAAATATCTGAAAAATGTTCAAATATTGAAAAAATTTGTTTTAAGCTTATATGTTGGTAACTAATTAAATGTAAATGATAATTTTGCAATGACTATAACTTAAGGTGGTCAGACATGTTTAAAATGACGAAAAATTGATTTTTTGTTTTTCATTTTTCACTAAAAAGCACTTGAAGAATATGAAAAAATTTTCTGGAAAAAACTTTTATAGTATAGTACGATACGTGTGACCTAAGTAGCACTTTTTAGCACGGCGTGGGATTAGGACCCTCGCTGTGCTCGGCCCCTAATTCCAGGCCGTGCAGAGTCCTCTTCGATCACAAGTATCGTATAGCATTTTATATCACTGCCTGCCCTAAGCCAACTGTCATGCCTATCCGTGTCCTAAGTAGTCGTTTTTTGCACTGTGAGGTTAGCGATAAACACAGTGCAAAAAGTACTACTTAGATCACAGATAGACGTGACCTAAGCGCGGGCTTAGGCCATGCAGTGCTATCAATTTTTTAAATGTATAAAAACGTGTAAAAATGTATAAAAGTCGTTTCGCATAAAATGTCGAAAAACCAATGGTTTTATTTGGTTTTATACAGTTTCTTACAGTTTTGTACACTTTCTTACGGTTTTCTACATTTTCGTACATTTTTTTTTTCATTTGTGTATATACATATTTATATAATCGTATATTATTGATTTCTACTAATTCTTTTTCTTTATGTTTAATATATTTAAAATTCTCACATATATTTTGAGAAATCCAAAAATTATATTTTAAACATTCATATTAAGATAAAAAATAAATACCTATAATATAATTTATGGACGGGATTTTTGACAAAAAAAAATTTGACTCTGAAACTAAATCTGACTTATCGACAGCCACAATCCTTTATTGTAGCAGATATGATTGTAACCTACATACCTAAACGTCTGCTAGCATCAGTGTAAATATGTACAGCTGTCATTTCATATAAACACTGTGAATCAGCACCTTCTTTACACAAAGTGTGACTTGATAACATGCATTTAGATTTTTGGATTTTTCAACATATTCTACATTAACCTCAGTATATTATAATCTAATATATGTAATAAAGATTATTAAAAAAATTCGGATTCAAAGGCACCAAAGGATCTTTATGTTAAACCACTTAACAAACTTGACTGACTCATGTGGATATTGTTACTACTACGTGTGCTCATAGCTTACAAGTTTTATAGAGTGTATACTGAGGTACCAGAATATTGGTCCCGAATAAAAAATATTTTAAGATCAAAACAATACTTTTTTATATTTCAGGGTCGAGACAAAGTTAAGAAATAAAGAAGAAGAAATAAAGAAGTATTTTAGTAATTGTATCTTTAAAGATGTTTTCTACACGACGTAAAATTTTGACTCTGCTATAACCTGCAAGTCCAGGATCTTTAAGGATTTTGATGATCAGCATCTCAAAATGTTGGTATTTTATCTATCCATTCACTGAAGAGCTGCATGAATTAATTTGAATAAATAATTTTTTACGGCCAAAAACAGCTCTAATTTAAGCTTTATTAAGTTTTTTAAGCAGTTCTTGGTCGTCAAAAATTATTTACTCATATAAATTTAAATTCACACAACTTTTCAGTTAATGAAGAGATAAAATACGAACATTTGGAGACTCTGATTATCAAAATCCCTTAAAATCCTGGACCTGTAAGTAACGCCAGAGCCAGAATATAGATTTAGAATATTACTTTTACATATTTGTAATTATCAAAATTTATTGTTTTCAGGTCATTTCATGGAGAAAAATCTAAAGGTGTCTGACACCCTTAATTGCTTGTATTGCTATATATAAATGTTGATGAAATAAGTTATAAGTAGAAAAATCTATAAAATTGATGAATATATATCTACCTTTTAGTTTTAATCGTCTGGCTTCAGTGAACATATAATATGTACATTTAATATACATATTGACCTTGAGAAAATTCCACTCACTAGGCAACAAAGTCAGTAAGCTAATTTTTTCATTAAAAGTAGAAGTAGCAAATTTTGTTTGAATATCTGAAATCATATTTCTAAACCACAAACTTTCATCACTCATTTCTTTTATATTTTTAAATTCTGACAAATTTATATTGTAAACTTTCTCAGACGCTTCTGAGGTCTGTTACGTGACATTCTGTATAATACTAATACTTTCCTTTACAAGTACATTATCATTCATCTTTTGTCGTTTAAAAGGAGCAATGTTAAAAGTATCAAGAATTGTATCAAGGTTTTTTTTGTTCTGACTATTTGTACAAAATTCTGATATTAGCGTACTTTCATTTGTTGATTTAATGCTATTCTGACTAGAATTTTCTTTACTCTCATCTGATAAAGTTGTAACTGTCCTGACTTGGTTTCTGTACTCTAAAATATCTGCCTTTATTCGAATACCACAAGTCCTACATAGTTTATGTTGAGAAGTGAAATTCTTATCATAAACTGTTTTTAAGTGTTCTATATCCTCATGATCTAAATAATTTAAGTCATTAACAATCTTTACCCTGTGTTTTTCAAATGGATCACTGCAATAAATGGATTGGTTTTGATAAGATTTAACTTCATCGTTTAGTTTGCTATAACAGTTTTTACAAACTTTTTGTCCTGGTATAATATTTATATTACAATCATATCCACCATTTTCTAAAAAATTTAAACTCACTTCTTTTAAATTAACTGTAACATTTTTTGAGTGTTGATTCCATGGATCAATACATTTTTTTTGGAATGAGGAATAGAAAAGTAAAAATCTTCTGTAATGATCATCACAAATGGATCCATCATCAATGTTTTGTAACCCAGGTACTCTTAAATACAGAAGTTTTTTATCATCTCCTGTAAGATCTCTAATTTTATGAAGAACTTTCTTTAGAGAGGAACATTCCGAGTCACTCTTTAAAAATTGACAAATGCTACAATTGTTTATCCATCCATCCTGTCGAAATCAATTAGTATTATAAATACCCTCAAGTAAAAATGTATTAAGTAAATAATTGTAATTGAAGACTTCTATGGAAAAAGGGCGTATCTCGAGATGCGAAATACAAGGTCAAAACAAAAATTCTACTGTGACAAATTTTTGTTCTTGGTTATCGATGAGTTCAATTAAATACATTTTTCATATTTTCCCTGTGCGCGGACACTCTTACAATCAGTACCGAAATTTGATGTTTATTCAAACAAGTTGAAGAAAATCGAAACTGTGGAAAGTGTTAAGGAATAGGGTAGATGTACCAGTTCTGGCCACCATAAGGATTCTTTTTTCACCGGTTGGCCACCTAAAAATCCATTTAAGAACATGGATTCGTGGCCAAAAACGGAGCAGTGACCGAAACCGGTACGTCAACCCTACGTATCACTGTTGAAAAATTGTCGAAATAATCGAGAACATTTCAAAGTTATATGTGGCACACCTTTCATTCGTGATTGGAAAAGTGCATTCGTAAGATTAGGATTATCTAAACCAAAATCAATGACAAAAAATGTTCAATTTAAAATTCAATCTTACAAGACATTTTTATACAAGCCGAACGGATCGATGGATATCTCAAGAAACTACACTTCAACTCATCTGTTACATTTTTCGAGTAATCCAGAAAACATCTTGTCAATAGGTTTTTTGTTGAAACGAGTTTCAAAAGCTCTTCTAAAAAGTGCTAAAATCAATAATTTGAAATGTCTGTTGAAATATTTAAAGAAAAACAATGTAGAAAAACTTCGTCAGATTATTGAAACATAAGTAGTAAGAAAATTTATTTATGTAATGCCTTTGAAATATATTACAATATTGTTTGAATATCATTTCAGTATCATTTCAATATCATTTCAATATCGTTTCAAATAATTTATTGTATCAAAATCTTATATTATATTAAAGTGACATCACTTTTTTCTCCGGTTCTCCGGTTCTCCGGTTCTCCGGATCTCCGGACTGGAAGTACATAATTTCTTTGATAAGATTGACGCATTTTTATGGAACAATTTTGGGACAATTTTCGGACAATTTTCGGACAATTTTCAGACAATTTTTTACAATTTTTGGACAATTTTTGGACAATTTTTGGACAATTTTTGGACAATTTTTGGACAATTTTTTTTTTTCCATTTATGATTGATGTAAACATTAAAATGTTAACATCATGTCTATATATGTATAGAAGGTCTCTGACAGTGTGTATGCAATAAGAACATAATTGATTCTCAAAGTTATAAATATATTGTTCAATATATTGATATTTAGCTGAAATGGTTAAGTAAAGGTTAAGTAAAGATTTTGAAAAATAACATTTACACGTTTTAAATATTTATTTTAAATATTTTAAAGCCCTGCTATTTAAAAATAACATTTACACATTTTAAATATTTATTTTAAATATTTTAAAGCCCTGCTATTTAAAAATAACATTTACACATTTTAAATATTTATTTTAAATATTTTAAAGCATGAAAAGTCTAGCTTTACATTTAATTTAAACTTACATGCTAATTTTACACTGATGCTGCATTACTTTTGCTTCTTTTGCGTTTGTCACCTCGAGCTCACGTCGTATCGATTACGTATTTTTATCGTGTTATGTTCCAACTATAATGGCTCATGTAATACTCGCAGGAACTCATCTTCTTTATTTTTATTAGCAATCTTTTGTATTAGCTGTAAAAGAAAAAATTGATCAAAAATTATTTTGCTTACATCTCAGTAAAAAGTATAAATCAAAGATATCGATAAATACCTTCCTAACTATAGCATCAAATCCACAGGTTAGTAATGTGTCTGTATTCGGTACATCCAGCGTGATGGCGTGACTTCCTTGGCTGGCAGTCAAAAATATATTTCCAAAAATACTGTAACTCATTGTTTTTTATATTAATAATACTATTCAGCGCTGCATTTGTAAAAATGCTGCAGTCATTCGACTTCTGTTTAGCCTATAAGATATAATCCATAAAATAATATAATTTTTTTTTCATCAAACTTTCCAGCGCTACATTCAAAATGATGCTGCCGTTCATAATAATTATTTTCAGCGCATGCAATTATTGAAATATTCATACTATTTGTTTATTTTCTTTTACAAATCGCTGTATTCATTCAAATGCTGCAGCCGAATTTTCAATTTTTTTTTTCGGTTTCCAGCGCAGCATTTACCACAATGATGTTGGTGGTCTACAATTTTTTTTTTAATTATGACTTTATCAACATGTTGCTATTTATTTTTTAATAATTTTTTTTTTATTCAGCGTTTTTGAATGCTGCAGCCGAGTTGTCAAATATTCTTTTTAAATTTCAATCATATTTATCAAAATGTTATAATTAATTTTGTAATTTTTTAAATTTAGAATTCAAATTTTTTAATTATAAAATTTCTTTGTACACAATATTTTTAGTGTAAATTTTCTTGTTATGCTTTATATTATCACATTCTATTTTTGCATTGTTTAGTAAAAGCACTTTCAATTTTTTTCTACTTTTAACTCTTGACAGAGCCACGTATAATTGACCATGACTAAAGACTGGAGTTGGAAGGTAGACACCGACTTCATTGTATGATTGTCCTTGTGATTTATTAATTGTCATTGCGAAACCTAATCGTATTGGAAATTGTTTGCGACGCATATTAAATAGAATTTCTTCTTTGGATGGTGATAAACATATTCTTGGAATTAACACTAATTTTCCTATGTTTTTGCCGCTTAAAATTTGTACTTCAATTGAATACTTTAATAATTTCTTCACTGATAACCTTGTCCCATTACAAAGACCTTCATTTAAATTTAAATTTCTTAAAAGGATCACTATAGCATTGACTTTTAATTTCAGCTTATGTGGTGGAAGTCCATTGGGAGTTACTGAATTAAGAAATTCAGTTGGTAAAATAACATCGAGGTTTTGTTCATTATCATCCTCTGCCGTATCTATACTTAAATATTCAATAGTATCCCCTTCCATTCTGTTTAAAATTTCATTATTAATGTTAATAACATCATTATTCTTAGGTGCCAGAATAATTTTATCGTTTAAATTTTTATCATTAATTTTTATTTCATTTCCATAAATTTCTGTAATAATATCTTCTTCTTTGGTCATTATTTCATCAGGGATGTGAATTAACTCATTTTCTTCTTCATACGAATTCGAACGTTTTTCTTCGCCTATATTTAATAGCCATTCTTTAAAATTATTATCATCATCAGATACTCGTCGATTTTCATTTAGTGTCATTCGTATAAAATTTGACCATAAATAACTGGACTTGACTGAATTCTCAATAACTTCAATGCGACTACCATGCCGAATAACTGGTAATATTTGCCTAAAATATTCATGCCGTCCCGGTTAACCAAAAACCCCAGGTATGCTACCTCTGGCTTGCAGAAAACGCACTTATCTGCATTAATATATTAAGTAAATAACTTTTTCCACTGCCTCCTGGTCCGTCAATAAAAATACAATTTTTCTGTTTTTGTTTCAAACTTTCTAAAACAGCATTGAAGATATTTTTTTGATTGGTTTTGAGTGTATTTATTTTAAGATGTACTTCATTCAGTGTATTGCATTTTTCATAAAATGTCTCATCATTATATTCTTCTATATACGTAAAAATATCTGGTAATTTAAAATCAGTTAAAGAATATCCATTTATTTGTAAATTTTTATGAATTATATTCAATGCAATATTTTCACCAATACTTTTTTCATATTTGAGATTATAGAAGAAAACTTTGTATTTTTCATATAATTCTCTTGCATTAATAGGATTATGATAAATACAAATAAATGAAAATAATTCACAGAGTGCCGTAGGAAACTGTACTTCTGTCGCTTCTTTTAAACATCTATCCCATTCTTCATCCTCATTCACTAAATGTTTTGCAACAGCAGCTTCATAAAATGTGGAATGAATTACACAATTAACGGTACGTAAATTTTCGAATGAAGTAGCTCCTTTAACGTGTAAAAGCAATAATCTAATGAAATACCTTTGTCGATCTTTTGGATTAACTAAATACATTCTACTTAATATAGGTTTTTTAGTTTTTTTCCTTCTATTCCATTTCTTAATTTTTTCATCAAATGTATAGTGTATTGGAATTTCGGAATATAAATAATTACGTGCTTCTGAATCAATTTGATTTAATGTAAAATATGCCGTTAAAGTAGTTTCAACATTTTTATTTAATATTTCGTTTTCTTGACCTTCTTTAAAATATACTTCTTGTGCATTTTCATCGTGTACAGCTAAACGTTTTATAGTATGTGATGTTTCATGTAATACATATTCCAACAGTCTATGCATAGCTTCTGGTGGACATAAATATCTTGTATTAATATATTGTTTAATCTCATCATAATTATATTCGTCATTTTCATTATTATCTTTTCCATTACTACCGTTATTATCATCTTTTAAATTTAAATCAATACTGCTTATTTCAATAAATGCACAATCGTGACCTTTATAACAATATTTAAACAAATATTTAATACATTGTACAGTTGAACATACTTCTACATTAATGCGAGAGTTGAATTTTAACAACAAATACGGGTTGTACGGAACTACAAATCCATTATCAGCAACTTTATTAGAATGTTTACTCTTATAATTTATTTTTTTTCCATCATTTCTTCGCATATATAATGGATATCCTTATGAATTAAGAGATGTTTTGTTATTAAATTTTTTTGGAAAATTTTTAGAACATTTTTGTGTATTTTTATTCATACAAGGAGAACCCATGGTTTGTTCTCCACAAGGTCCATGAATCATAGATTGTTTCACAACGTTATATAAATGTGGATAAATGTCTTCTTTGGAATTTCCGCACTTATTAATTCATCAACTTTTTCTGAAGTATTAATTTTATCATTTTCATCTAAAAATAATAACAAATGCATGTGAGGTAATCCTCGCTTTTGAAATTCAATTACGTAAGTATAAGCAATACATTTTTCTAAAACACCTCGTTTAATTACTAATTTTTTTAATTCTTGTACTTTTTGATGAAATACTTTGACAACAATATCAGGTCGATCGATTGCTGTTTCATAATGCTCTAAATTTTCTGATATTTCTTTCCAATTTGGATTACAAGTCATTGTTATAAATAAATCAGGCTTTCCATAACGATTTACAATGGACATTGAGTCCATATAATTTTGTTTTAAAAATCTTTGACTACCTGTAAAATTTGATGGTAAAATTAACATTTTTCCAATTTTCATATTTTCAGAATCTTTTTTTTATGTAAATAATCCATTACCCCTTTGTAACAATCACTTCTTAAAATAGTTTGATTTTTTCTTATAAAATGTAATCTTGAGCTTTCAACTTTAACAAATGCATCAATTATTGCCTGCTGAGATATTTTTCCTAAATTAAGGTAGGGATTACATCCATTCCTTACAGACAATCTATAATTATAAAATTGTAAATTTGATATATTACTACTACCATTTTTACATTTCATATTAGGCATCCATCTGTAACCTCCATTTGGATAAATGAGTGGATATGTCATGGGATCTGTGTGTTTACTTATTTGAGGAATACTCATTGGTTTTTCATGTTTTGAATATACAACAATATCTCTTTCTATAGGAGGTTGACCATCTTTTCCAACAAATATCATAGCAACTTCATTACAAGAAGCTTCATTATATCAATTTTTATCTAATTTATCATTTCGTTTTATTATCATAGTAACTTCTCTTGGCATGCTGCCAATTCTTACACACCGTTCTAATTCTGTTCTTTCTACTTCATACATCATTTTGTAGGCTTTAGCATATGGATTAATATTTCTTAATAAGCTATCTAATTCACTAAGCAATTCTGCTTTTATATCAGAATTACTTTTATAGTTTTTTCGTTGAACTGTGGCTTTTTCATTATCAAGAACGTACAATTGTCCATATTTTCGAGCTTCATTTATATTTGGATGCAAAGCATAAACATTATGATATATTTGCCCACAAATTCTAATTACTTGCGGTCCACTACTAGACAAACTTACAAAATTAGCTCCAAAACTTGCAAAAGCAAGAGCGTTGTTATATGACCGAATATTTTTTCGGAAGTTAATACTATCCATTGATAAACCTGTAGACAAGTTCTCTAACTTATATGAATAAGGTGGATTTTCTGGTAAAGAAACTTTTCCTTTATGACAACAATTACTAAATTGTTTATCTTGAGTATATTCAAAACTAAAATGCTTAGCATTACAATGTTTACAGATCTCAAACATAGTACCCAAATAACTTTCGTTAATTAGGTTCTCGTCAAATTCTACATTTGCTATTCGACCAATTATTTTTGATTTGGTAATTAATATTAAGCTATTTTCTTTTTTATTTTGAATTCGTTTTTTCATGATTTCTAATTTCTTATCCATTATTATTACATTTGAATCATCATATCCGTTGGAATATCTTTCTTTATTATCAATTTTTAATTTTTTAGTTGATGTTATTATTTCTTTTTTTATTGCACTTTCAGAATACTTTCTTTTTTTAAATTGTCTTCTGATCGAATTTCAACTAATTCATTCATATTACGTATGTTTTCATCATTTATCGTTTTCTTTTTGAATTCATTTATTTTTGTTTCACATTCGTTACTTTTTGCTTTCCAATAAATCTCTTTTTTACGTAATGCCTCTTTTTCGCGTTCATTTTTTAATTCATCAGTATTCATTTTTTGCCTTTTTTGCAAATTCTGCACTTTTCGTTTTAGTTTCTTTTCGACTATTTTACTATCATCGCTATTTTTTTTGTTGATATATGCTTCTCTTTTACGTATCGCTTCTTTTTCGCGTTCTTTTTTTAATTCATCGCAATTTATTTTTTGAGTTTTTTCCAATTTCTGCATTTTTCTCTTTAGTTTTTTTTCAACTATTTGACTACTGTCACTATTTTTATTTTTGATATATGCTTCTTTTTTGCGTAATGCTTCTTTTTCGCGTTCCTTTCTTAATTCATCGTTGTTCATATTTTTAATTTGTTCTGTTTTTCGTGTTTTTCTTTTTATTTTTATTGCTTCCAATTTATTAGAATGTTCCTTTTTATTTTTCCAGTAAGTTTCTTTTTTCCGTAATGCTTCTTTTTCATGTAATTTTTTAAATTCATTACTCCCCATGTTTTGCATTTCTGCTGATGCCCGTTTTCTTGTTTTTAAATTATTATCATCTTCTGTTTGTTCATTTATATTTTCACAATTGAATTTTTTTTTGTGCAATAAAATCTTTTCAGATTCATCTTCGTATACGTAGTCGCTATTACTTATTACTCTATTCCTATCCTTATTTTTACAAATTTCATTTTTACTTGGCAACGACACTTTTTCTAAAGCAGTATTTTCCAAACTTATAATTATATCATTGTAATGCAATGAATTGAAAGATGCATTTCCGTCATCTATTTCCATTGAAATACTGGACTCTGTACAAGATTTATTATGTCTACTATACAAGTTCATAATTTTATTTTGTTCAACAATTAATCGTGCTTGAATATTTCTTTCTATCATATTAATTTCTTCAGCATTAAAATGTAATTTTTGTTCGACAAAAACATATTTATGAATGATAGATCTTTGTATCGGTATCAATAAAAAATCATAATTTATATATTCATAGGCAGAATTTTGAGAAAGTGGAAACATTCTTATGGTACGTGTTTCAAATATTTTTAACAAATGTAATCGCATTTGAGAAATATCAAAAGATAAGCTACATGGACATATATTAAAGAGAATAGAAATCGCAAAAGCTATCACGAAAATTCCGCAATCATAAGAATTAGTTTGTGACTGTACTGTTTCGAAAGTAATTTTTAATTCAGAATTTTTTGGAAATAATCTACTGATGAAAACTTTATCTTCTTCTTTTAAGCATTTAGCATTAAGACTATCATAAATATGTATAATGTTATTGTTATAATACATACAAATCCAATGACCTTTTTCAGAATTACCTGAGAATAGTAATTGTAAGTAGTAGGGGCAGCGCGGCTACCGCGCCAGAGCGGCTCCCGCGCCACTTACCCACCGAGCACTACTTACCGTCCGTCGGTAAGGTAGGGTGCAAAGTCACCATGCGAGAGGCCCGGTTGTAGAGGGCGCATTGAACATTTACTCCATCCATAAAATGCGTACGTATGTCATGTTGCAGGGGGCATGGGGCCCTCATGTGATGTTATGTTGTAAGTGAATATAGAATGTTTTTATAATATTCATATAGTGTTTAAATTTGTTAATTATAAGTAGTCTTATATTTTATAAGTATATTTTATCTTAGTATATTCAATCAGTATATTTTATATTGTATAAGATTCTACAAAGATATTTTATAACTTCATAGAAATTTTAAAAAGTTAATGATGAGCAATTCAATGAAATTTATATTAACAATATCAAATGACTATTTTTAAATTCAAAAGAAACTTTAAAATATTTAAACAAGTTAGTTTTTAAGGAAAAATTTCTATTATAAGAATAAATATTTCATAGAGGACATTGGGATTAAAACGTTAAGGGAAAATAAAAAAGATATGTAAGATTATTTCATATTTATTTAAAAAAGCTTTTTCATATTTATTTAAAAAAGCTTAAAAGTAATACATAGTAGAATACATCTTAATCTACGAGTATAAAAAGTTTCAAATTAATCTTTCAATTTTACTATAAAAATATATTTAGAAACTAGTGAACATCTTAATTAAAAAGTATTACAATTTAGCAAATAACTTTGAAAATTTAAAATTAAAGTTAAAGAGAAAATTATCTAAAAACTTATAATTATATAAATTCTAGAAGGCATCCACCTAAAGATTTGACGAAGACTTCTCTATTAACTAATTCTAACTTTAAGTTGAGAAGCGCCTCTGGCTTCTCCAGTAATAAAGAATTAACTTTACTTGGAAGGAAAATGTCAAAACTGCTGTCTAATTCAAGAACAATTTTTAAGCCGTATTTAGTGGATACCTTTTTTAATGAGGTTATCTTATACTGTTTATTTAGCTCCAAGTCCCGTAGTCGTTTTGTATAGGCAGGTATGATGGACTTTTCGCTGCTTCATTTATGAGGTCCATGACTGAAAAAAGAAATGATAAATTATTATTTATATATTTCTTTTTTATAGAATTACTTATTTATTCTGACGTATCAGAACTTTCAGTGGTTGAATATTGCTCTCTCAAGTCTTCCACCCAGCGGTATAAAGTGCAAACTATTTCAACTGAACAATTCTGTTTCCACCCGGGACGATGATTAATGCAGCCTAGCGGTCATATAAATCCAGGAGTTCTTATAGATGGACAACCCAAATCCTCCAAGTTCCTTATATTATCGAAATAGGGTTGCAGCCAGTGTTTTTTGTGTTCACCTTTGACCCAAATTGTTAATGACGACCCCTGCGCTTTTTCTTTCAATTTGTCGAAAGCCGTTGACAGGTATGAATACGGCACCTCTCCGTGTTCCCAATGAATTTCGTGCAGATTGGATTGTAAATATCTATTTAAAATTTTTACATTCTGGTCCAAATCACTCCAATCACAGGGTGGTTGAAATGTCGCAACGTACGGCACCGGATTTAACGCATTAGGATCTATATAAGCAATTTCTTTAAATATAAAATTGCCGTCGTTACCTTTAAAACCTTGTGTATCTACAATTAGTTCCATGATAAGTTATATACTGGAAATGTAGATAACATTATTTGAATATTATTCAAGAAAAAAAGTAGAGTTAATATAATAGTGTTAAAAGTTAGAGTGAAAGATGTGATAATAACTTATTAATTCATAATACATGCAATGTAAAAAATTCAAGTCCCTATGGAGAGATTGAAAAGTTAAAGTACAATAGCTGAGAAAATCTTAGAAAAAAAAAATATGAACTCATTATATGTGAAAAAGTTAAAGTAAGAGATGTGAAAATAACTTATAAATTCATGATACGTGCTGTGAAAAAATTAAAGTCCCTACAAAGAGACTGAAAAGTTAAAGTTTAATAGCTGAGAATGTCTTAGAAAAAATTAATAATTTATAAATTCACGATACGTGCTATGTAAAAAATTAAAGTCCCTAAGAAGAGACTGAAAAGTTAAAGTTCAACAGCTGAGAATATCTTAGAAAAAAATATGAATTCATTAAAGTAAGAAATTTTAAAGTAACTTATAAATTCATGATACGTGTTGTGAAAAAAATTAAAGTCCCTACAGAGAGACTGAAAAGTTAAAGTTCAATAGCTGAGAATGTCTTAGAAAAAGGAATAACTTATAAATTCGTGATACGTGCTATGTAAAAAATTAAAGTCCCTACGAAGAGACTGAAAAGTTAAAGTTCAACAGCTGAGAATATCTTAGAAAAAATATGAATTCATTATACGTAAAAAGTTAAAGTATCTGAAAGTTTAAAATAGTAAGTATAAGATGCCTAAGGGACTTATAATATGAATAGTGTGAAAAAGTTTAAGTATGAGACGTGAAAATAACTTAGAATTAATTCGACAAATGAATTTACCTTTTATAACTGTAAGAAAAGTGTTGTATTAAGATTCAAGACTTTAAAACTTTTAAATTATAAGTTCTGAAAGAAGAAATTATTAAAGACCTGTAAGAATGCTATATTAAAAGTATTAGAGCTGAAATAAGAAAAAGAAATGAGTTGCTAGGACCCAGCTCGCCTGACCTTTATAGTAAGGAAATGTTTGTAAATACTTTTTATCAGCCCAAACTTATAAGTTTCCCGTTCATGCGCAGTTCGTCACCTACCAATCTTTCCTCACTCATCTATGAATCTTTTACGTTACCACGCATGTGCATACGATCATCTATAGATCTTTCTTCTTTAATCTAAAATGAATAACTATACCGTGCAGGTGCACTGCCATTTATCAATCTTTAAACTGTCGCGCATGCGCACCTATATACCGACAGTGGATAAAAGGCTGTGCGTCAGTCCCATGAGGCTTAGTCTTCTTACCAAACGTAAGTATTTCATATAATTACTTTTGATTTTCAGCTTATTAATATACAATCCTTACAGCTTATTGATCTATAGTTTAACTTATAATGATTCAGTTTTTCTCTTCATTATATTAATGTAACTTAAAGTTTCCGATTATAATAACTTAGTCTTTTCAACGTATTAACATATATAATTTTCAATTCTCTAATACTTTATCATTTATAGTTCTATAAAATTAATTTTTTTTTTTTTTAATGCTTTACTATTAGTTTATAATACTTGAACATTTTTTAGATACATCTCATTATTTCAAGTTGACAAGTGCTACTGAGTTTTGAGAGTATTTTTTCGTTACCGTCTGAAAATAGCTTGAAAGATTTTCATCTAATATACCGATAGTTGCTGCAGAAGTCTATCTTTTCACGAGTTAAGTTCAAAACGAATTGGTAAGTTAATATAAATTAATTTAAACCCTTTTTTCTCAAGTTCATTATTCTTTTTCCACTTAAATTTTTTCAATATTTCACAAATATTCCTTTTGAATTAAGTGTTTATTTTATTTAAAATTTTTTATTCAAATGTATAATACTAGAACTTAGCGAACTATAATTAACTTTGATAATTATAAATGAAACAGTACATTCTATTATGTATTATTATATATTTCTACATAAAAATAAAGTAAAACTATTCTGTAAAATAAAAATGAGCCAAAAATATGTAATACTTTTCGACTAAATGAAAGGGCTTCATTCAAATAACAATTGATTAAATAAAATATCATTAATATTGTTAGTTCTCGAAGCAACCGATAAAGAATTAGTTTAGAAGTAAAATTCAAGAAAATTTCGGAAAGGCAGTTTAGCGAGCCAGCACATGTGTGAACGGTATCGTACACCCGCGCGTCACTCTCGAAGCGTTCATAAAACAAAGGACCCTCAATGCTCCATTGAAAATCTTTCCAAAATCCAAATTTTTTCTATAAAGGGCATTATATATTGAAAGCGTTGCTTTTCTCGCTACGTATAATATACAAGATTCAGTCTTTAGGAAGTGTTCACGCAAGCAACTTCGTCCGATTTGGAAAATTTTAAAAGTTAAAAATGTATAAAAAAACAGAGATCTGTGTGACGGGAATCAGAAGAATCATTGTAAATAGTGTACAACATAAATGTGAGTGGGAAAAGTTAAAGGAAAAAACTATAGATCTTCCTGAAATATGTCCATTTGCAGAAGATCATAGAAAGGACCCGAGAATTGTAAGAAATCTACCAACGCTATCTTATGAAGTTTTGAATGAGTGTGAGGACTATCAGGTAAGTTTAAAAACTATTATTAGTTTCAAAATAAATTATTATTTTTAGATGTATCCAGCGAATTGCGAAATTGTAGCTTTTATGAAAATATTGCAATTTTCTCTATCATTTTAACGTAAATTTATAATTTTTTTATTTATTTTTTCAAAACTACCTAAAAATTATAGTCATAGATTTTATTGTATTTGAAAAAATTTTATGATTTGATAGATACCATAACAGTGTTTTATTATAATGTAATCTTTTATCTTTTTATAAAGTAATGCATAATTTTTCTAATTAAATTATATTAAAAAAGTATGCTTATTTGTAGGAAGAATCACCGCAATCACCTGTAGTGTATAGTATACGCAGAAATGAAGTGGTAAGCAATATAGTATTTTTTTATGATACATATGCTATATATTTTATTATAAATATATATTTTTTTATTTTCAGCTCAATTCATCACAAAACCATGAGGAAAGTAGTGAAAATGTTTTTCTAGTCCAAAACCAGGAGCAAGAAAAAACATCCAATATATTTAAAAAACTTCTTCCAATAGTTAGACCTCTACCCGAAGTAATTTCACCAATAGATCAACCCTCGGAGTCATTCAATATCATAGAAGAAATACCTTTACCACCTTATCCGCTAAGGGAGAGCTATACGCCAGAATCGTTTACGTTTGAATTTGGTAGCTGGTCAACGCCACCGTTAGAGCCATACAGCCCACAACCATTCGATTTAAATTTATTGAATTTTCCACCGCCCGCGAAGCTAATAACAATTCCGAATCCTGCGCATAATCCTACCATAGACTATCAAGTTCGTGCAGAAATGAAAAAAATATTAAATATAGAAGAATTTAAAACGGATAGGCAAACATTAAAAAATGAAATTCTCCCTAAAAAAAAAAGAGAAAAACGGATAAGTGAACATTAAAAAATGAAATTCGCGAGTTAGTAAAGTTTAATTAAGTTTATATAGTATTTTATTTATAATTTTTTTATAGTATTTCACTATTTATAGTATATAAATAATTTTTATAATATTTACACTATATTTGGCATAATCATTATTGTATTAAAACTATTAATTAATTTTGTATGATTTCAATGATCTACCTTGTCAACGTTTCAGGCATTCAATTACGCCTCTTCTCAATATATTTAATAAAATAATTACCACGCATCATTTTTTATATCTCACTATGTCTCTCTCACTCACGCGTCCCGCACTTGTGGCCCACTGCCGCGTCGTCTGCTAAGATTTTAAAAGTATTGCATAAGGCTTTATACCAATCATTTAATCTTTAATTTTATTATAATGTAAGTTAAATCTTATAAAATATCTATCTAATTATAACTGCCTAATACAACTAAACTGTTTCTATATTATCAAATGCTGATCTAATATTATACAAAATCATTGATTATTTTAATTTCTCTTCACCTTTATTTTTATCAATAATTATTTAAAATGATAACATAATTTTTTAATTTTCAGAATACACTTACGAAAAAGAAGTCTTTTTTTAATTTGAAAAAATGGATGAAGTTAAAGATCTTTGTCAGGAACATGTGAAAATTTTTGAAGAGGTGGAAAATATTTTAATATATAAATCTATGGATTCCGAAGTTATTGAACAATGGGTAGAACAATGTGTTTTATCATTAGATAGTCTTTGGGAATTATTGAGAAAAAGAACGCTGACAACAGCTCAAAAACAATCTATTTTATACGCCATAGCAAGGATTGAGAGTATCAAGCAAAGCTTGATGCTATAGGAAAAACTGGTTATGGAATAGTACCAGATTTAAAAACGGATGAAATCGAGCATCGAGTTCGTTGGATTGATATTGAAAGTGCTTTTAATAAAAGGGTGAGAACTAGTATAATTGCAAATCTTGTACATATAGATATATCAACCTTTTTAAAGGA
The DNA here is from genome assembly GCA_036365515.1 of Torymus aiolomorphi. NCBI lineage: Eukaryota > Metazoa > Arthropoda > Insecta > Hymenoptera > Torymidae > Torymus > Torymus aiolomorphi. The sequence goes on from CM070873.1 coordinate 172,939,167, forward strand.
CGCCTCAGTATTGTTCTGCCAACAAGTGAAGAAAATTTTGAAAGATATTCGATGTGCCATGAAAATTAACACTGTACTATCTTGTTCATTCAAGAAACTTTCTTCTTATGTAAATGAAGATTCACAGGAAAGTATTGAAACGAAACATTTCAATACGCCAAACGCTGAAGTGGTTTTAGGTACATCTTTAAGTGAATGGTTAATTAATCATGTTTTAAATAAACTTTTGGCTGAGGTAGAAGAATTTCAAGAAAAAGATTCTGGATGGACTTTAAATCCTATTATTAATATTCAAATTAATATGAATAAGTTCAATCCATTGCGCAGTGGTAATTCATATTTACCTTTACCACCATTTTTAGATAAAAAAAATGCCTGCATTAATATTCAAAACAAAGATAATCAATGCTTTAAATGGGCAATATTATCTGCTTTGTATCCAGTAAACCGTAAAAATCATCCTAACAGGGTTAGCAATTATCTTCAGTATGAAAATAATTTAAATATGACAGGTATAGAATTCCCTGTTACGATAAAAAAAATTTTCAAGTTTGAAAAACAAAACCCTTTAATATCGGTTAATGTCTTCGGATTGCATGAGAAAAATGTGATTCCCTTTTATTTGACACATGAAAAAAAAGAAAATCATGTAAATCTTCTTTTATTAGAAAAAACAATTAAGGGACAGCTGAAATCACATTACATATATATAAAAAATTTATCACGTCTAGTAGGAGGAAGTTTATCACATAGAAAAAAGAAGCGATATATATGTGATAGATGTTTAAATTTTTTCTTTAATGAAAATAATTTAAAAGAGCATGATAGAATATGTAAGAATATTAATGATTGCAAGGTGAAACTTCCTATAAAAGGTAAAGATATCATCTATTTTAAAAATTTTAATTATAAAGAAAGATTACCATTCACAATATATGCAGATTGTGAATGTCTGTTAAAGCCTGTACTAGAAAACCAGGAAGATGAAGGTTTGGCTAATACTTTATCGTTTCAAAAACATGAAATGTTTAGTATAGGATATTATTTGAAGTGCAGTTTTGATGACTCTTTATCTGAATATAGATTTTATCGTGGGGTTAAACCAGCTATGTGGTTTGCTAGTGAATTGAAGGTAATACATGACCGTATTACTAATTTATATACAAACCCACGATCTATGCCAATATTAACACCAATAGAAATGATTAATTATTTCAATTAAAAAATTTGTCACATTTGTAACAAATTATTAGAAAACAGTGATAAGGTAAGAGATCATTGTCATCTCTCAGGAAAATATCGCGGTCCTGCTCATGCTAACTGTAATTTGAATTATCAAGATTCAAGAACGATTCCTGTGATATTTCATAACTTAAGTGGTTATGATGCTCACTTTATAATTAATGATATATCGAATTATATGAAAGGTGATGTTGATTTACTTCCATTGACTAAGGAGAAGTATATTTCTTTTACAAAACATGTTGAGAAAAGTGATATTAAATTTCGCTTTGTAGATTCATTTAGATTTATGCCATCTTCTTTAGAAAAATTAGCTTCATATTTAAGTGAATATAAAATTATTTCAAAGGAGTTTTCATCTTTAGAAAAAGAAAAAATCAGTCTTTTAACGAAGAAAGGCGTTCTGCCTTACGAGTACCTGGATTCGTGGGAAAAGTTGGATGAAACTGAGTTACCTGAAAAACAAAATTTTTCAGTGTGCTAAATGGTTCAACCATATCTGATGATGATTATGAACATGCACAAAAAGTATGGAATACCTTTAGTATTCATACCCTTGGAGAATATTCAGATCTTTATATGAAGACAGATGTTTTATTATTAGCTGATGTTTTTGAAATTTTCGTGATCAAAGTATAAACGTATATGGTTTAGATCCAGCTCATTATTATACTACTCCAGGATTTGCATGGGATGCAATGCTAAAGTATACTGGCATACAATTAAAATTATTAACTGATATAGATATGATTTTATTCATAGAAAGAGGTATAAGAGGTGGATTAAGTCAGTGCTCTCATCGCTACGCAGCTGCAAATCTTAAATATATGACTGAAAATTATGATAAAAATAAAGAAAATATATATCTAATATATTTAGATGCTAATAATTTATATGGTTGGGCAATGACTCAATGTCTCCCTTATGATTCCTTTGAGTGGATAGACGGCTGTGAAAATTTAGATTTTTTCATAGATGATGATGCACCTTACGGGTACATTTTAGAAGTAGATTTAGAATATTCTTCAGAAATACATGACATTCATAACGACTTACCTTTTTGTCCTGAGCAAGCAAAACCACCGGGATCAAAATAGGAAAAACTTTTGGCTACACTTTCGTATAAAAAAAATTATGTTATACACTATCGATCACTTAAACAAGCTGTCAAAAATGGACTTCTGCTTGTTAAAATTCATAAAGTATTGAAATTTAAACAATCTCCATGGCTTAAGTCTTACATCAATTTAAATAGTAATATGAGGGCGTTAGCAAGAACTGATTTTGAAAAAAACTTTTTCAAATTGATGAATAATGTTGTATATGGTAAAACTATGGAGAATGTAAGAAAACGTGTTGATGTCAAGCTATCAACTAAATGGGCTGGAAGGTATGGCGTAGAAGCACAAATATCAAGTCCCCTTTTTCATAGTATTAGTATTTTTGATGAAAATTTAGTAGCTATCCAGCTTAAAAAAGTTGAAGTTTTGTTAGATAAACCAATTTACGTTGGACTTTCAGTTTTAGACATTTCTAAAACTCTGATTTATGATTTTCATTATAGTTATATGAAAAAAATGTATAAAGAAAATTGTAAGCTTCTTTATACAGGCACAGACAGCTTGATTTATGCTGTTGAATGTGATGATTTTTATGCTGATATGAAAAAAAATTTCTCAAAGTTTGATACTTCAGACTATCCCAGTGAAAACATCTTTAATATGGCTCATGCAAATAAAAAAATTGTTGGTCTTATGAAAGACGAGTGTAATGGTCAGATTCTTACAGAATTCGTTGGCTTAAGAAGTAAAATGTACAGTACTCGCGTTGATGGTCAAGATCATATGAAAAAAATAAAAGGTATTAAGGTTTCAGTTGTTAAAAAAACTATAAAGTTTGATGATTTTGTAGATTGTTTGCAAAATTTATCTATTAAAAAACGACAACAGTATTCCATAAGATCCCGACTCCATAATGTAGAAACTATAAAGCAGTTGAAGATTGCCTTAAGTCCATATGATGATAAAAGATGTGTTCAAGACAATAATATAGATACTTTAGCATGGGGTCATTATAAAATAAATAATAAGTGAGTATATTTTTTTGTATAATAGTAATTTATATATTAATTTATAGTAAATATTCTACATATGTAATATAGAAATTTATTATTTTAGGTGTCCAATGCGTTTTAAAAAGAATGTACATTTTGATGAAAAGCTAACTGTTCATGTAATGAATGCGTGGAGGTTTGCATATCATAAGGCTCGGTGTGGAGAATGGGAACAGATTGCTCGTGACCGAGAACGTTTTAAGAGAAGAATTGATAAAGTTAATGAAATTTTGCATCCAATTCTTGTAAAAAAATGTATGGAAATAGGTATTAAATAAAAACAATTAGTTCATCTTATTTACAATTTTATTTATTCATAAACCACTTTTTTTTTTTTATCCAACTATTATGAGACTTATCAAAACCTAACCATTTTACATAAATTTTATCGCCATGCTTTTTTATAATTTTTTCTACTAAGTAAATATCAGGATATTTAGTCTTCATAAGTTCTTCTTCATAGAATCCGCCAGCGATTGGTTTATCTTGATAATCTTTCAAATGATATGTAAATGGTGATGTAGGTAATACTTTATTTATTGTAAAAATTTCTGTAGACCAGTTTGGTGTATATCCTTTCTCGAAAACAGTTTTATTTTTACTTATTCGAACTTTATCACCAAGTTTAAATTTTGCACGCCTACAAGGACGTTTAGAGGTTTTCTGATGAATGAATAAACGATTATAAACTTTATTAACTGTTGTAGAATTAACATCTGCGGGCTTCATACCAATCGTTCGGTGCTTAGTATTATTATACTGTAAAGTTAGGTCTTGCAAAATATCTATCCATTTATAACTGCCTTGTAAACTAAAGTTTTTCCACATTTTGTTTTTTAAAGTACGGTTAAAACGTTCACAAATTGAGGCTTTGAGTTTGCTATAGGATGGATATAGATTTATATTATATTTTAGCATTAAACTTTCAAATTCTTTATTATAAAATTCTTTTCCTCGATCAGTTTGTAAATTTTTAGGTATTCGTCCTTTTTTTAATATAAATTTCATAGCTTCAGGTACATTTTTTCCAGTTTTACTTTTCACTGGTACCGTCCAAGCAAACTTAGAAAACATATCAATGACAGTAAGAAGATACTTGTAACCTTTGTTTTTATGTGCATATGGTATCATTTCCACAAGATCAGCTTGCCGTGTTTCATCTAGATCTCGTATATCATATTTTCGACGTGTGTAATTACGACGAGCAGGTTTGTGTAATTCTTCTACTATATCTTTTTTATTTTCCATCATAAAAGGTTATGAGTTACTTTTATGTATGGTTGCTATTTCAAATTCCAATTTTCTCAATTTATCATCTATTTCATCTCTATGGATGTCAACAATATCATCTAAATTTTTAAGCTCAGTTCTTAAGTGTGCTGTTGACTGATACACTTTTTGTACTTCAGCTTGTACAATACGTTCGAGAGTAATCAAATTTACAGCATCATTCTTATCGTTAAGAGCTGTGACATTACATAATCTTTTATTTTCTATATCATACTGTCCATCAACAGTAAATTTGTATCCAATTCCTTGAGGTCCGCGACTAGCTTCTATTCGTCCTAAATGACATCCGAACAGATCCACACTCATATTTACACTGAAATAAAATTTTGTGCGACACTGTTTTAATATATAATTTTTGCTTCCCGAAGTTCTTCAATAATAGATTGAATTTCATTTACGTGATTTTCATTACCAGCTGAAACTTCAGCCATCAGAAGTCTAAGACGTTCTACAAGTTCATTTGGATCATCCCGGTATATATAATCAATATTTAAGTTAGGGTTTAATATGAGTTTTGAAATATAGTTATTATATTTTTTAGACGACTGTTGACGAAAAGATTCATTTGATTTATAATATTTTTTACATGCATTAGTGTTATTTAAAATCTCTTCATAGTTTTTTAGGTCTTTAACAGTAATAACTTTATCATTGGGTTGTTTCATAAACAATAATTCAATGAGTCCTGGATTTTGTTCATATTTTTTATCGCCTATAGTAATATTATTATCTTCAAAGTATATACGTGTGTCACCAATTTTGTAGGTATCGTCATGCATTTTACGTACACCATAAACTGTATCTAATCAACTCATTTTTCCTTTATTTAATAAATCAATATATTCTGTTACTTCATCTTTCTTTTTAATTGTTACATCATTCTGATCTTCTTCACTATCTAAATCAGCTGTCTCAAAAGAAATTGCAGTATTTTCATCGTTTTGATCGTGATTTTCATAGAATCTTTGTTCTTCCTTTTCTTCTTTCTTAATTCTATCAACTTTATCTTTTTTCTTCACCTTATTTTTCACCTTATTTTTCACGTTTTCATTCTCAACTAATTTACTTAAAGGTTCTATAATTGGCTTGTATGATTTATTAAAAGCTTTTTCACTGTCTATTTTATATGATTTTATTGAATCATATTTACGTTTTATTGCGTTCCGAGCTTTCTCCACTTCACGTAGAATGGATATTTGATGATTAAAGTCAGACATGTTAAAGATTCAACACTTCGTAAATAAATGATCTATTTTTAGCTTGATTGTATATTTATGACAAATTGATCAAATCCTTTTCGGTATCGACCATTATTTACATCATTATCTTTATTGATAACAAGAAAACTATGATTAGTCTCCCAACAAGATGAGCAAATATCTTTAAATCTTTTGTACGTCATATCTGTATTTACGTGATCGTTGTAAATATGTTTTAAATTCATATCATCTTGTCGAAATATAACTAATAGATTAACATTATCACGTACTAAATGTTTAGGAACTTGTGCATACGATTGACATAAATAAAAGCAATCAACATTTTTATGTCTACCCATACAATAGAATGATTTAACATTATTTTGTTTTTCACATGCTATATCATCAAATATGAAAATAGAATTATTTTGAGCTTCGTCAGGTGAAGCAACTAGATCATGTTCGCTGAAAGATAAATATTTGATTCCTTCAATAGGTTCAATAAGCTTTTCAAGGAACCGGTATTTTGATTGATTTAAAGACTTTGAATAGATATAGATATTTTCAAACTTTAGACCATTTGGGTGTATAAGTAAAGAAAGTAGAGCATTTGTTTTACCACAATTTGATGGTCCACAAAATACAGCACGAATACTGTTTGGAAATAAATTACCGTGACGTTTATAAGATATTTTATTTGGTTGAGTTAAACTATCAAAATTGATAACTGGTAATTTAATTTGGTTTTCTTTAACATCCATCTTGTTTTAAAACTTGATTACGACTGATGAAAACTTCTATAAAAGCATATACTTATAGTTTTCTCCTCATTCATAAAAAGACTATCATCGAGTAATGATTATTCATAAAGGCTCAGGACTAGTTAATAATTTGATAAATAAACTACCACTTGAACTTCATTTTCCTGGTTATCAATACTGTGGACCAGGTACAAAGTTATCTAAAAGATTAGCTCGCGGTGATCCAGGCAATAATCCACTTGATACTGCATGCAAGGAACACGATATAGCTTATTCAAAAAATCGCGAAAACATTAAGGCAAGAAACTCAGCAGATCAAGTTTGAGCAGAAAAGGCGTGGGAAAGAGTGAAGTCTAAAGACGCTAGTTTTGGAGAAAAGGCTGCGGCTTACGCTGTTACTAACATCATGAAAGTAAAAAATAAGTTGGGTATGGGACAAAGAAAGAGTAAAACAAAAAGATTAAGAAAAAAAATGGTTGGGCTTAAACGTTTAATTAAGTCTACTGCTAAATCTCTCAGTCCTAGTACAGATTCACAATCTGTAATCAAATCAGCCCTTATGACCGCACGCACACATGTAAAAAGAGCAGGAGGAAAAAATATGTTAAAGTTCCCCGTACATTACCTGTATCGAAACATGGTGGCTTTCTCCCTGCTCTGGTTCCATTGTTTGCAGGTCTTAGTGCTTTAGGATCACTAGCAGGGGGAGCTGCTGGCATTGCTCAAGCTATCAATCGAGCGAATGCTGCTAAAAGACAGATGGAAGAACAGCAAAGACATAATAAGAAAGTTGAAGAATTAGCCCTTGGAAAAGGATTATATTTAAAACCCTATGCAAAGGGTTATGATATCTGTTTCAAGCAATTAAAAAAAAGTGAAAAAGTCAAAAAAGTGATTAAAAAAAAAAGCTTGTTGAAACAGTAAGATTACCAAAACGGCCCTTAACTGACAACGATTTATTAAAATATGTAAAAATTATGCAAATAAAAAATTTTAGAGGTGTATTTATGAGAAATGCATTACCATTAAATGGCTGCCTTTATAAAGAAAGTGCTATTGTCAATCTTGATGATAAGGATGGACCTGGAACACATTGGGTAGCTTATCGAAAAAATGGAAATAATGTTTTTTATTTTGATAGTTTTGGTGATTTGCGTCCGCCTCAAGATCTCATAAATTACTTAAAAGTGAAAGAAATAAAATACAATTATGAAAGGTATCAACAATTCAATACTTATATTTGTGGACATCTTTGTTTGAAATTTTTATGTAGTCAATTGAATTCAACTGAAAATTTCTATCTATATAAGAAGAAATAATATTGAATGAAGTTAGTTCCACGTAAAGTATCAAGATGTTTGAATCGTTTACTCTTAGTTTGTCAGGGACTTCGTCAGTTCTAGCAGCTGATTATTTCCCTCCGATTGAACTTGATCCCAAAAGAAAATATGTATTGGGATTAGTTGAACTGCTAACTTTTAATTCTATACCAAATATTGATATGAACTTCAATAAATTTTATGCTGGTAAAGAGATAGTGGAGTTACCTACTGGTAGTTATGAAATAGATGATATTGAAAAAACGTTACAAAAAACTCTCGAACGCAAAGGAATAATAATTAGTATTAAGCCTAATAATAATACATTACGGAGTATTATTACTTGTAATCGTAAAATTGATTTTCAAGAGAATGATTCTATTGGTCAATTATTAGGATTTACAAAACGCCTTCTTGAACCTAATATAAGTTATGTGTCCGACATGCCAGTTACCATTCTTAAAGTGAACGCAGTACGTGTCGAATGCAATATAACAACTGGTGCATATATTAATCAAAATAAGGTTCATACTATTCACGAGTTTTTTCCGGCAGTACCACCAGGATTTAAGATTATTGAAGTTCCAAAGCAAATAATATATTTACCGATCACTGTAAAAATTATCGACCATTTACAATTACGCATTGTTGATCAAAACGGTGACTTAGTAAATCTTCGAGGTGAAGTTATTACAATTCGCTTACATATTAAAACAGTTTGATAATGGGAATAGTTTACAACTCTAAGATTGGAAAAGGTTATATTAATACTCCAGTATGTCAGCAAGCGATCAGTCGACAACAAGTAACGAAACAGTTAACACGTCAAAACATTCAGTTTCTAAAAAGTCTAGGCTTAAAAATTATAAATCAAAAGAACAATGGAAACGTAAAAAAAAATACAGTCAAAAAAATTAAAAAAGTAACTTATATATTTATCTGCTGCTGTCATTTGAAACCAGAAGAAAATGGAGGAAGTCCTTAGTGTACAGTCACCAGTAATTTTTGATGAGGCAATTTCACACTATGAGCTTCATGCTCATCAACCATATACCTCATCATCTTTCAATAATAGTGATGAAATTCGTATATCTATTCAGCATCAAGATTTATGCTTATTACCATCAAAAAGTACCTTACATATATGTGGTAAATTAACAAAAAATGATGGTACTCCGCTGACAAATACTACATTTGTAAATAATGCTATATGTCACTTATTTGAAGAAATGCGTTATGATATCAATGGAGTAGAAATTGATAGATGTAAAAATGTTGGATTGACTTCTACGTTAAAAGGTTATGTTTCTCTTTCACCAAACCAAAGCAAATATCTTGAGAACGCAGGATGGATAGGTGTAACAGAAATAGGAAAAATTACTGATAATAGTGGAAATTTTGATGTCTCTATACCTTTGTCCATGATTTTTGGATTTGCTGAAGATTATCGTAAAATAATTGTAAATGTTAAACATGAACTTATACTGACAAGATCAAGAAATGATTATAATGCTGTTATACAAAGTTCTACTCAAGCTGATGCTGTGAATTATGAAAATTTTTAAATTCAACTTACTCGAGTAGAATGGCTTATGCCTTACGTTATGTTATCAGAAAAACGTAAAATACAGCTTTTTAATTTTATAGAAAAAGATATACCTATTGCTATGAGTTATCGTTCATGGGAATTATACGAATATCCTGTTCTTCCAACAACTGTAAAACAAATATGGACTGTTAAAACCTCTAACCAATTAGAAAAGCCATTTGTAATTTTAGCTTTCCAAACAAAACGAAGAGGTGAGAAAAATGTATACAATAGTCATTTTGATCACTGTAATATCAGTAATGTCAAACTTTTTTTGAATTCTCAGTACTATCCTTATGGTAATCTCAATTTAGATGTTACACATAATCAATATGCGCTTTTATATGATATGTATGCACATTTTCAAAGCGAATATTATAACAACAATGAAATAGATCCTTTGCTGAGTAAATCAGAATTTATAAATTATACACCATTTATTGTCATCGATTGTTCTAAACAGAATGAATCTCTAAAACAAGCTCTGTGGATGTCTGTCTTGAATTTGAAACCAAAGAAAATATTCCTGCAGAAACCACTGCTTATTGTTTAATTTTACATGATCGTATTATAAAATATAATCCTGTTAGTTGTGATGTTAAAAAACTTGTATAAAAATTTATATGTATCATTTGTTTGTAAATTATGAAAAATAAATAAATTATAAAAAAAAATGAATTATCTTTTTATTACCTATCTTTTTATCCCCTCTTTTTTCTCATAAGTTTTAAGAAATAAGTTGTGTTTATATATCACATAAATTCTAAAATTACCTCAGTCTAATTGAAACAATTAACAAAATGGGTCAGTCAAATGGTACTAGTACTAGCAACATTCCATACAGCAAACTTTCTGAGAATAGTCAGAAAGAAAAACAAAAGCCTGAGTCCCAATGGAAAAATTGTACTGGTTCAAACAAGATTTCATACACCAGACTATCTGACGATAGTAAAAAAAATGAATCAGCGTGGAAAAATAATACTAGTAAATATTCTACTAACACTAAATCCTTTCCCCAACAACAAGATTATAAAAGATTTAAGTAGTAAGTGAATGGGATAAAAATATGTTGATATCATCATAAATATTCACAATGGATATAGCATACCCTCAGAAAATCGCATGAGAGCCCCATGCCCCCTGCAACATGACATACGTATGCATTTTATCGATGGAGTAAATGTTCAATGCGCCCTCTACAACCGGGCCTCTCGCATGGTGACTTTGCACCCTACCTTACCGACGGACGGTAAGTAGTGCTTGGTGGGTAAGTGGCGCGGGAGCCGCTCTGGCGCGGTAGCCGCGCTGCCCCTACTACTATTGTATTTTTTTTTATTATATTGAAGTATATTGACGTAAATATTGAATTAGAAAAATTGAAAATAAACGTTTACATTAAAATGTAAGAATATATGTATATATTTACTTATACGAAAGTGTTTTTATATTGACATTAATAAAGTAATATACAAATAATTTATTGAAAATTAATTTACCTTCAATACTCTCATATGAAATTGACAATTCTGTATTAATAATGTTGCTAATTTTGAGTAGAAATTCTATTTATGACAGGATGTTATCACAGAATAATGTAAGTTATTCCTCGTACATATATATATATATATATATATATATATATATATATATATATATATATATATATATATATATATATATATATATATATATATATATATATATATATATATATATATATATATATACTCTATAATACGTATGTATATATACATATATATACTCTATAATACGTATCACTATGAGCGCCCTTACATATAATAAAATTGTAAATATTACATACAGCACGTTTAATTAAACATGAAGAATTGTTTACATGAAAAGGTATCCTTAAGGCGCCATCAATCAAAACTGTAGAATAGCAAAGTTTGCCTGTAATGGCTCCATTGTGATTATCCAATTTACATACGTCAGTACACATACATTTTGATGTGTTTCATTTAATCTAAATATTTACAGTAAATTAGGTGAATAAGATGTCTAAGTTTGTATCCAAAAGTAAGTCTATTATAAAATTTTAATTCATAAATATATATGACCATGATACTAAAAATAAACTATTAAAAAATTTTTTAGTGATATGCATATTGAGAGGAGTGAAGACAGGAAAAATCTTCAAAAAAAAAAATTTCAATAAAAATAAAACATTTTTAAAAGGTAACAATATTGAAATTTTAATTTTCATTTCTAAATAATAAAATGGTTCCTGTAAATCTAATTTGTTATTATGTTACAGATATTGCCAATATTATTATACAAATGAATGAAAACATTCATATAGGATTTAAATCAACGACATGGCACTTCATGCATGGTAAAATTAATTTGATCATTTTTAAGCATTATTACTTTAATTATTACAATTTTGTTTTATTTCCCTTTCAGTGCAGAATGATCTGGATGAATATTTATTAAAAACATGATTATTTATTATAAATAAATAAATAAATAAAAGGTTATGTGCTTATAAATTATGACATTGGTTGTTTGTTTATTGGTATAGTTCGAATAGCTTTATTATCGTCCTCTCTCTCTCTCTCTCTCTCTCTCTCTCTCTCTCTCTCTCTCTCTCTCTCTCTCTCTCTCTCTCTCTCTCTCTCTCTCTCTCTCTCTCTCTCTCTCTCTCTCTCTCTCTCTCTCTCTCTCTCTCTCTCTCTCTCTCTCTCTCTCTCTCTCTCTCTCTCTCTCTCTCTCTCTCTCTCTCTCTCTCTCTCTCTCTCTCTCTCTCTCTCTCTCTCTCTCTCTCTCTCTCTCTCTCTCTCTCTCTCTCTCTCTCTCTCTCTCTCTCTCTCTCTCTCTCTCTCTCTCTCTCTTTCTATCGTTTTTGTCGTTTTCTTTGTTCTATCTCTCTCTCTTTCTCTCCCTCCCTCCTCCCTCCACCTTTTCTTACCTTTATTATCGTCCCCTCTCTTTCGCACTCTTTCTCTTTCGCTCTCTCTTTCGCTCGCTCTCTTTCTCTGGCTCTCTCTTTCGCACTCTTTCTCTTTCGCTCTCGCTCGCTCTCTTTCTCGCGCTCTCTCTTTCTCTCCCTTCCTCCCCCCTCCCCCCTATTCATAACATGTTAATTAATTTAAAAATACATATTTTTATTGTGAATCTTTATTTAAAAAAAAAACAATTATAATATAATGTACATATAATGTGCAATATACCACGCAGTGCGTATATATATATGTGTGTGTGTGTGCATGTGCGTGTGTGCGTCTGTGTACGTGTGTCTGCGTGCGTGTGTGTGTGTGTGTGTGTGTGTGTGTGTGTGTGTGTGTGTGTGTGTGTGTGTGTGTGTGTGTGTGTGTGTGTGTGTGTGTGTGTGTGTGTGTGTGTGTGTGTGTGTGTGTGTGTGTGTGTGTGTGTGTGTGTGTGTGTGTGTGTGTGTGTGTGTGTGTGTGTGTGTGTGTGTGTGTGTGTGTGTGTGTGTGTGTGTGTGTGTGTGTGTGTCATTGTTCCTTTGAATTAATTTATAAATCTTCATCTTGAAACCTATAAAAAAAGACAAAGTTCTTTATAAATTACAACAATTTAAAAATATGACTAAAAAATATTTTCATTGCAATTTATTTTTATAATTGTATTGTTTGTGATGGAAATATATTTGCTATTATTAAATTCATAAACTTTTCCATATTTATTACAATAATATCGTTTTCTTTATAGTTTAGAATTTTTGCCTTTTCATTCCAGAACATCAAAGTAAGCTAATTAATAATATTGCAATGCTTCAATCTTAAGTGTAAAATATGAAGAAATTTTTAAAATTTTACTTACAGAATTATTGGAACGATCGGAAATCGTTATTTCTCGTTTAAATAAATTAATTTTTGTTTTGACAGCTTCTAAGTCACTAATTTGACGTGTTCTTGTTTATGCACATACTGATTGTGCACATATTAATTGTGCACACTTTAACATTGGTATATATCTATATATATAGATCTGTACCAATGCTATCTGTGCACAATAAATATGTGCACAATCCTTATGTGCACAAACAAGAACATGCCACTAATTTTAATAATTTTTCCTATTACATCTGTAATTAAATTAAAACCAATAATTAATGAAAAGTTAAAAATTTTTATAATATAGGAAACAATTTTATTTATTACCATACCAACAATAGTATCTTTGGCTGAGTATGCTAATGTATCGCTATCCACAAAATTATAATTTAAGCATGGTACGTTCTTATTATCATTGCATTGTGTCACAATAGATTTAGTAGTTAGAATTATTTCAAAATTATTATTAGTTTTATTATATTTTTTATTTGACAAAGAAAAACTAACTTTGGTAAATTGGTACACCTTATCAATCTGTAACAATGAATTGATTTTATATATTAATAATTAATAAAATTCATACACACTTTTATTAAACAATCAACGTCAATTTAAAAATAAAAATTACTATGTTAAACAAATGAAATACTAACCAAAATTTTATTATAAAATAAATCAACGACTTCATCAAACGCAGTGCACCTGATTTCTCCAGTTTTATCTAACAATGTTAGAGAAAAACATTTCCCAGAACCGTACACTCTCAGCGGTTCGATGTTTATGACTCGAGCTTTCAGACTTAATCTGTAAACATAGAAATAAAATTTCATATAATAGTCATTATTTAGAATATATATATATATATATATATATATATATATATATATATATATATATATAAATATATGAAACGCTAGTTATGCAGACACTTTCCGAAATTGAAATAGACTTATGCAGACAGAGACCGACTTATGCAGACGTCAGCATAAGTAGAGGGATTATTTCTTTAGTCACGCAAGACTTGTGCAGACACTCGTATAAACGGTATTACACTTATGCAGACAGGTCACGTGGTCTTATACATTGGTGTCAGCATAAGTCCATGTTTATATGATTATATATATATATATATATATATATATATATATATATATATATATATATAGTGTTATTTGTTTCATTTGTAAAAATCACAAATGTATTGTGCATAAATTTTGCTTTCTCAAAGAGAAAGCTTTGTAACGGTGAAAATTTTCAAATCACAGATTTTGATTGATTTCGATGTTTCTGAGGTTGCTGAGTTAGAATAATAGGTTTTTAAAATATACATACTGTTATGAATTATAAATTACTTTTTTAGCATTACATTTTAAATGAAGACCAATATTCTTAAGTTATATTCGATTTCCTTTTAAATTACGTGTTTTAACATTAGTCACGTGTTATTTTTGACTTAAAAATGCGGATTTAAAAAGTACCAAATTTTTACAAAAATTAAATAATTTTATGGATTATAAATAATTTTTAATTATTACATAAATATTTTAAATATAATTTTCTAAATTATTTCGAATAATGTATTTATGGAAAATAAGATATGCAGAAACAATGATATTTTATATTAAAATATTCATTTAAAAAAATTATTTGAGATAATTTATTAATGCTCTTTGAGAAAGCATTCTGCTAAAGCAGTTAGCAGCGGTTTTTATAATATAAACGAAATACGAACATACATAAACTTTTATGCAAAAACATGTATACAGATAAGTGCAAATATTTTAGCGTCCGTAACTATGCATAAATGCAAGGATGTATATGAACATATAAAACAACATATTTAACCTAATAAAACTTAAACTTCATTAACTCAGCAATCATTTTACAAAAATAAAGACATAAAAACAAACACATTTGCGTGTATGCATTTATGTATATGGAATGTGTATTTCTGTGAAATGACTGTGTTAAATCGTGACAAAAATTGGTATTATTTCGAATTTATTACTAAGGCCCGTACATATACATAAATTTATATATACATAAGTACGTGGATATAATGTACGCGTTTATGCATATGTAATAGGTTGTGGAACTTCTAACTTTGCTTACATAGTTGGAATTATTTGTTTCTGATACATTTCTTGAAAATAATTTTTTTACATTTATATACATTTATATATTTCTTTTTAAAATTTTCGCTTTATAAGACTTTTTTTTAAGTTTTATATAAATGTATACATCTATAAATTAACGTAAATAAATGTATTTACAAAAATAAAAATTTTCAATACAACTATTTAAAATGTAAGAAAAGATATACAATTAATGTAAATAAGTGTACATTTTTATAAATAAACGTATATAAATTTATACAAAACGTATATAAATGTAAAAAATGTTCCAATTACAACTTTTATATACATTGATTTACATTTATATAGATTTTCCATTTCCATCGGGGTACGTAATTAGATATTAAAATTCTGTAGACTGTTTCTATGAAATATACATATTTAGAAATTACATATGTATAATATGTCCATCATCAAAATACAACCATGCGAGCGTTAGCAAGCCAGTATCTACTTCATACATTATTTTGTACGCTTTAGGATATGGATTAACATTTCTTAATAAGATATCTAATTCACTAAGTAATTCTGCTTTTATATCAGAATTACTTTTATGGTTTTTTCGTTGAGCTGTAGCTTTTTCATTATCAAAAACGTATAATTGTACATATTTCCGAGCTTTATTTTTATTTGGATGCAAAGCATAAACATTATGATATATTTGCCCACAAATTCTAATTACTTGCGGTCCATTTCTAGACGAATTTTCGAAATTAGCTCCAAAACTTGCAATAGCAAGAATATTGTTACTTGACCGAATATTTTTTTGGAAGTTAATACTATTGATAATCCTGTAGACAAGTTCTCTACTTATATGGATAAGGTTCTCATCAGAGTATACCAAGAAATAAAATATAAAAATAAAGATAAATATAGATTGTTAGTTTAATGCTTTTCGAAAATGTATTTACTCCTTAATGAATTTTATAATATAAATTTTACATACTATAAAAATGTCAAATTATATCTAATTGAAAATTCAAATCCTATAATTTGTATCTGTAAAATATACTTATTTAATATTCACATATAAGCAATATGATCACCATCAAAATACAGCCGAGAGAGCGTTAGCGGGCGAGATATCTGCTGCTAGTTATATATTATTATAATTTGTTATTATACTTATTGCAGCGACGAATTTTTTGTATTAAAACCTTTTTCTTATACGTTTGTATTTATTAAAAAAAATTTTGAAATATATATAAGTTCAAGAAGAAACTTTAAATTCCCTTCCTTTTTAAAAAAAACCTGTTGAACAGAAAAAGGGCGTATCTTTAACATTTTGCTTTTTTGTAGAGTTATTTATAGCAGCTTCTTTTAAAAAACTCATAAATATGCTTTATAATTTTTCAGATAACGTAGATTATATCTGCAAGGGTTAAGCATTTTATTTATTTATATTAATACTACAGAAATATATAAAACTTTAAATATGATTTTCCCGAAATGTGATTTTTTGAGATACACCTTTTTTCCATAGAAGTCTTCAATTACTGTTATTTTAAATAACAGTTTCAACAACAAAAATTTAATATTAACCTTAAATTTGGCCTTCAGTGTAAATCTTGCAAATTTTTCTATCTAAATAGTCGAAATAATAACAGTTTAACAGTTATAAATGAGTTTCCGTATACCTCATGAACACAGTCGGTTAGCACCATAGACTTGAAAGATAGACTGTGCATCCAATGAGAGGGATAGACATTAGAAAAAGAGAGGGGTAGCCGATAGCGACAGGATTTCTTTCTCTCTCGCGCAGTTGGAACCTGAAAGGAGTGTCCATGTTATATGCCGTATGCCGTTTACCGGACACAATGTATCAATGTTCCAAGTAAAAAAAAAATGTCGAACGTCTAATAATCTAATGCAACCACAGGTCGACAATCCAGCGTCAGAACACGGTTCTATTTAATCTGTGGTTACATCGATTAATAGATGTTCGACAAACATTTTTTACTCGTAACACTGTAGACAGTACATGGCACACGGCACTTGATGTAGACACTCCTTTACACATGTGAACTGCACTAATTCGAAAGGGGAAGAGATACTGCCACTGCCACTATCCCTTTCACGAAGGAAGATACCGCGAAAATGAGGGTTTCCATACGTAATAGAAACTGGTTACAGTGAATAATAAAATACATTGTTTCTATACCTACATATGCAGGGAAAATTAACATAGTTCCTGGTATACCTTATATAGCTATTATAAACTATAGCACAAAATTTATGTGCCTCTCTCAATTTCAAATCTGGCAAAATTGTAACACTGAACTATAAATAGCAGAAAATAACCAATTTTACAATTTTTTAAGGCTGTACTCAAGCTACTGTGGACCAATTAAGCTACAGTTTTGACTTACATATTACATTAATCAAAATATTATATTAAGTAATTAAGAGTATTATTTTAGTAATTTAAACTATTATTTATTATGCAGACCTGGGCGCTGCGGCGAGTAAAAGAATAGGCATTTTATCTTATCGTACCATTTCTTTTTCTAAACTTCAAACCGCTATATCTGCTTTAAGACCAGATAGATGTATCTCACAAAGCTTTATTAAAGACTTCAGAAGTATATTTTAATCAATAATGCAAAAATTTCTTTAATTATCCTAAAGGCTTAAGGAATGCAGAAAGTGCTTAGTAATTTAGACACCGAAATTGAAAAAATATCATAATTCATCAGCTCGAATCAATAGGAAATCGTTTGATATCTATACTCGGTCCAATTGGACTTCTTTCAGGTATGTTTTAAGAACACTTTCCAATAGTTTTCAGCCAAATAAAAGTTGCTACAAAAATTTCGCACTGGTTTGAATTTCGTAAAAATAGCTATTTTTTCAAAATCTGCGAAATTCAAACTAAGACACGCACTGTATTTTTAAACTTTTTTTTTATGATATCCCAGTGAACTAGAAAGGTTTTTTCACCCTCTTTCGAACGCCCTTGGGTAGATTGGGGTGCGATTATAACTAATGCACGAAAAATCGCTTTAAAGTATCGTTAAAATGTCAAAAAGGTGACTTTAGCAATGTGGTAATTTGGACATGTATACGTAAATTTTGGTTCTCGAAAAAAATATATCTGTAAAGTTCAAGTCAAGACGAAGAAAAAACCCACTGATAAATTGCAAATTGATATGAATGAACTTATTTAAAAAAAGTTTGACGAACACCAAAAAACGCATAAAAAATTACCTTTTTTGCACCTTTATGGCGAGCTCCTGACGTCAATTTTGAATATTGGACCCTAAAAATTGTCAGAGATCATTTTTTTTGATAAGTTATATAAAATATCTCAAAATCTTGATCAACGTCCTTCGCAGCAACCGGTCGTGCCAGCTAAGAAGTGATCCGTAATCGACCGTGTCTAAGTTAGGAAAGTAGTCGCGTATGTCAGCCGGTTGAGAGTATGTAGCATAAGTAAGTCTATCTCAGAAGAGGAGCATCGGAGTTCGTGGTATTACTGGTGAATATCGAAGAATTGTACCACTGAGCATGCAGTGATTTGTTCGAGTCAATTCTTGATATTTTTAAAATTCATCAAAAAGTTTTCTTTTGTTTTAGCAAGATGAAAAAAATCTTTTTTTTGAATGTTAAAAAATATTGAAATTGAAAATGCTACTTAGCTTTGAAAATGACCAAAAATTAGAATTTAAATGCTATCCAGTTAGAGGTTATGTATCAGCTCAATAATTGCGTAATTAACTTTTCCTTCCAGTGAATCAAAAGCTAATTCAAACACGAAGAAAAACATTTTTTGATCGGATGAAAATGTTAAAAACTTGAGATTTGGCTCGACTTGAAAATTGACATAAAATAGCTAAAAAATAGCCCATTTTTCAACATTCAAATGGCTAAGTCTGGACTTCTAGGACATTTAGAAAGCTAAAATCATACAGAGCTTTCTTTTTTTAGGTGTAATTTAACATATTTAAAAAGCAGCAAAATCGAAAGACTCCCCGCGTGCTCTTTTTTTAAAAACGTCCCGTGTGTGTGTGTGTGTGTGTGTGTGTGTGTGTGTGTGTGTATGTGTGTGTTGATGGCTTGTTGATTTTTAGTTAAAGGAAAAAGAAAATTCAGAGTATAAAAAGTATTTTTTTTCAACTCAGATATGAAATAGGGCCTTTTTCACACGTGAAAGTGGGAGAGAAAATTTCACATTTCGAGCATATTTTATGAAACTGGATTTAGGAAATAGCTGTTTTTACCCTAAAAACTGGTGAGAAATACATAACTGATGAGAAATGGACATTTCTTCCTTCATAACAGGTGAGAAATGAATAACAGATGAGAAATGGCCCCATTTCTCACCTTTAAACAAGTGACAAATGGAGCCATTTCTCACCTGTTAGTCATTTTTCCTCTTTTTTGGTAGAAGTGCGTTTTTACGACTCGAAATACCCCACTCACACACGCGAAAAAGGCCCTGTCATGCCTTCGTTGAAAAAAAGATACGTGTCTGTCTCGGGTACCCAAGACGCCCTGGAGTCCGACTCGTACACAACACCTCACCCTCGCTAGAAATACCTTATTTTCTCCCCTTGTTGCATAATGTACTATTATTAGAAAACTTTAAAATGAATGATTTAGAAAAAGTTAAAGAGTATCTTGGTATTAATGTAGAGTATGATTATCGAAATTGTGATATGAAATTTAAGCCAAACTAAGTATGTAGTCATTAGTTAATAAATATCAATTACGGAATAGTAAATTATATATTACTCCTATGGAAACGAATCAAAAAATTAAGGAGGATGAAATTAATATGCGAGTCAGATATTAAATATAGAAATTTGATAGGTGATTTACTATATATAAGTTCAAATACAAGGCCTAATGTAAGTCATACTGTAAATGATTTGAGTAGATATCAGAATAGTTATAATGAGATACATTGGAAACATGCTTTGCGAATATTGAAATATTTGTTCTTAACAATAGATTTAAAGTTGCATTATAAAAAAATGAAAATTGCGGAACTATTCACTATGGTAAGTGACATGCGCTCTCTCAGCAGGCAATAGCGGGCAAAGTTTAGAATCTCTGAGAGCCCCTTTCACTACGCATACGCGTATATCTATATATGTGGAGGTACTCGAAGTTTCTAGCTTTGCCCGCTATTGCAGATTGAGAGGGCGCCTGAGTCGCTTACCATAGCGATTATTATGTAGATTATTATGTAGACGCAGATTGGGCTGGTGATAATGCAGACAGAAAATCCACTTCTGGATATGTAATTAAAGTATTTGGGATGTAATTGATTGAAAATAGGGAAAACAAAAAACTGTAACAAAGGTTGCGACCTATGCAGAATATGTAGCTTTATCTGAAGCAGTTAGTGAAGTGGAATTTGTACGAGAGTTAATGAAAAATTTTAATGTAAAATGTGTGATCCTTTAAAGATATTTGAAGATAACACAGAAGCGATAAATATAGCGAATTATGGAAACTTTACTAAGAACTCGAAGCATATAGAGATATATTATCATTATGTTCAGGAAAGCGTGAAGGAAAACGAAATTGGAATATTTAAAGTTGACTCAAATGAAAATATTGCATATATATTTACAAAAGCATTGTGTAAAGAAACGTTTGAGATGTTCAGAAAATTATTGAATGTAATGTGGTAGAGAATATGTAATAAATCGAAACGTACAATATAAATATAAGGAGGCTTGTTGAAAATGTGATACATATATATTGTGCATATGCCATGTTATGAGCAGGGTTGCCAGATGGCGATTTTTGCTCACTTACTCTCAAAGAATGTGACGTCAGTGGCAGGTGACTAAGAAGGATAGGAGATCGCCATCTGGTAACCCTGGGTATGAGAGTGTGAGAGTAAATGCACACGTGTACGCCTCCCCTCCTCAGCGTGTGCGAGAGTATCATGTGAGATGCGAGAGATGGGAGAGTGAGAGGCTGATGTGCGCTTTCGCCATAGTACTATGTAGAGCTGCGCTGAGCATAGAGCTCACTTTGTTTTGTCGCCGCATCTGCCAGCGGAACGTAATGTATCACTATAAGATTTAATAAATCTTATTCTTTCTTCTTTAATTACTCCAAGTATTAAGATGACTTTCCACATCCTTTCAATCTGGTTAATAATCTTTCTAATTAGATTAAAAAAGCATAAATAAAAAAATTGAAGAAATCATAGCTGTATGCATCGAATCTAATATTAAGTGTAGAATGATGTGAAAGTTCTATTTCTTGATCCCTGAAAACATATTCCGTTGATTATATGAACGTATATAAATCTAATTATTAAATATGCTTATGGTCACCTTAATCAACGATCATAATATTTTTCAGGAAAGAGTTCGATACAGATTTTTCAATAGACAATGAACTTGAAATGAAAAAAATTTCCGCATTCAAAATGTATGAAATAATTTCTCAGTTTTTAAGTATTTATAACAAAAAAAGGGATCGAGAACGCATGGAAAAGTTATGCAAGTAAGTGAAAAAATATTTGGATGCATATTATAATATTTTTTTACTGCATTATTTTCTCTATTTTTAGGTATCTTGTTGGTTCACTTTACTATGATTCTCCAAAATATTCATATGTAGGTGTAAGTCTAATGAAAGATCACTACATCGCTTGGCTTTTGCAAATAAAAAAAATTTTGTTACATTGTTTAATCGAATTACAAGATTTTTATCCTGAAAAATCTGTGGATTACAAATCCATTTTATTGAGATTACATACATTAGTAAGTTTTACATCAACAGGGACATGGACTATTACGAAAACACCTGAAATGGAGAAACTTAAAACGGGCATGAAACAACTTTGTGCAAATATAATTGGATATCTTGTCAGCAATGATTTCTATCCTATAATGCAGGTGAATAATTTTTTATTTCATGTCCATTTTATACTACCAACCTTTCCCCAAGTCTTTGAACTATTAACAGGTAAATGAATGAAATTGAAAATCATCTAAAAGTTTTATTATTTTCAACTAATTGAAAAAATATAACGTTTTAGAGTACATTCGGTAAATGTCAGAATTATTGTATTCTCACCAATTAATATGTACTATCTTTTTATGCAGGACATGGTAACTACGACATAGTAATAATTATGCGCAAATTATCAAAAATTAATATCTATTGCCCAATATTTATATTGACATTAAAAGTTTCATCCATATTCGCAGTAAAATTGTTTTCTTTAAATCGATAAAAAAAATTACAGAGAAATTTCAACTAGTATCGTGACTTCATAGTAACCTTCACGTTTACACTATCCTACTACTATTTTTAACATGTCTTTTCTGAATTTTCTAGATTCAAATATCTGCATATCAATTTTTAAATTAGATTTTATGAAAATATGATAATAGCCGTCCTCACAGTTCAGGCACCTGCACGCAGCACAAGAATGGAACCAGCGTAGTGCAGGCTGCGTCAAGTGGGATTTCCTGCACACACACAGAGACCTGCACACTCCGCCAAAGTTTCGCCAACTGCTCATTCCTCCTTAAGGGACGCCACACAATAGATTGGTAGGGGAAGCCTGGGAGCGGTGTCTCCCGAATAAGTACACAGATTCAAGAGATATGCACAACGTCCCAAGCGCGCTTAACGCCAGAACTCCGCAACCTATTCGGCCAAATACGAATAATCAAAGAGATGTTGGCAACATAGCGCGCAAATGAGGTTGAAATTCACGGGCGGAAAAGGACAAATTATCGACGATTTTTAACTTCTGTTGATGAATGCTAAATCCTGATGATGACGGACGAGGAGACGCTAAGTTCTCTCTCCGAGCTGTTCGCTGGAGTCGCCACAATGTGGTACCAGAACAATAAGGCAGATTGGACCATCTGGAGTGAATTCTGCGCATCGGTACGAAAATGGTACGTACCGGCCGCAGGTTTCCACAGAGAAAGCATCAATTTTCACAAAAAAAAAACAACGAGAACTTATTCAAGGTCCCAATACTTGAGGGAACATAAAACAATTTTTTCAGGCAAATTCAGGCAGTCGTCACTATGATATTGTTTCAATTAAACACAAAACCTTCAATAAGATCAACTACCTTAAAGATGACCTTTCAGAGTCTTAGACTGTGTGGAGTCGTCTCGTATTTCGCTGACAAATATTTCCACCACCGTCACTAACGTTGCGTCAGTGCAGGAACATACATATGCTAGTATCACGAAATCATCACCTCCGCGGAGCGTCGCTAATCGGCGCAACAGAATGGTCCTGAACAATGGCAAGACGCTGTCTATACGCTCCGACTCTCAGATTGTCATAAGACCTTCGGACACTTCATATCAAAATGAAGACCCTTCAGTTGCCACCAAATCCAAGTTTCGTACACTGAAAAAAATTTGGCACTTGTGCACTCCCTCAGCCACTCTCACAACCAGTGCAAGACATAGGTCGCACCGGCTGCGTACGTCTGTTGTCCAAGTAAGGGAGCTCTCCAGTCCCTTTTCGGGATAGGAGACGTGCCGAGACGAGTGCGCCGTGCGGGGGTATAGCAGACGCCCCGAAAAGGAACGGGTGAGCTCCCTCACTGGCACAACAGACGCACAGAGCGGGACAACATACGTATATAACCTAAAGACGACCTCCGTCCTATCACAGGACAGCTCACTTGCCAAATTTTTGTCAGTGTATAAATAATAAAACCTACAGAAATCGGTCTTTGTATTAACCGCATTCTTGTTTTGACTCATAAATCAATTGTAATCGTAGAAGACTCGCGTAACTCTGACATTTTAAGTAAATCTTTGTCGTTGCAAGTTGCAAGCCTTGAAATTAAGGAGAGGGCTAAACTAAACCTACGTCTTGTAGTCAATGACATTCCAAGGAGAGTGCGTAACATTTGGGTCACGGATTTATACCAAATTGAAAGATCATGTTTTAGAGTAAAAAATATTGAACCCCTGTTCCAGGATTTATTCTCATAGGCCGTTTTACTCGAGATATGTGCCAAGTTATCTTAATGCGTTATTTTATTAAAATATTATGTCTCTTCTATTACATGCAACTCTACAAGTATTCCTGTTACGAAAATGGGCAAAAAAAATTGTAATAGTAGGTAGAACAAGCTTTATTTTGAACACTGCTTTGTCTAAAAATGTCGATTTTTTAGAGAGTTATGAGAAATCAAAGATAGTCTAAACAAAAAGATTGAAAATTTCCTCTTTTTTAAAGGGTTGTAAAGGTGCTATTTTCAATGATTTTTTTACACTATCTTTAATTTTTCATAACTCTGAAAAATCGATATTTTTAGACAAAACAGTACTCAAAATAAAGCTTGTTCCACTTTTACAATTTTTTTTGCTTATTTTAGTAACCGGATTACTTTCAGAGTTACATGCAATAGAAGAGACATCAGTTTTCAACAAAATAACGCATTTTTAAGTTAATATGGCACATATCTCGAGTGAAAGTAAATATTTTTTACTATAAAGCACGATCTTTCAATTTGGTACGAATCCGTGACCCAAAGGTTACGCACTCTTCTTGTTAGTAGTGATGATATATGTTCTGCTTTGCACATACAAAACTTTCCTGACAAGCTCGTGAATGACTTTGAAGTTGTGTATCTTTTCCTGGTCCTCGAAGGCAAATTGTTGCGCTCCTGCATTATCAAGATACCCCCGATTGTGGGAATTTAGTAAGTAATACACTAAGCAAAGTGAAAAGAATAGTATATATTGGTATGCACTCGTGCCGATGTGCGGACCATATCACAATCGCCCACTTCTATAAGTGCTTCAAGTTCGGTCACATTGTGAAAGACTGCCAGAGCGAAGCTCCGGTATGTAGCTTCTGCGTAGGGGGTCATCTCTCCAAGGACTGCACTACGAATACTACTCTTTGCTACAGTAACTGTAAGCGCAATAATCTGAGTGACAGCAACCAGGCCGCCTTCGACACAATTAAATGCTCACTGTTTCGTGCCAAAATTCTGCAGAAATCCGCGTCTATCAACTATGGTGAACAACTTCAGAATAGGTCATGTATACGCTCATTCGCTGGATGGAAATTTTTTTGATGCCAAAGCGATTGTCACTGGTGTAATGGACGAGTTTTTCGTCCATTTACTTAAAATAATTATAAAAAGACTTGTAAAATAAAATCAATCCAAGCGGTGATGTTTGTAAACCTTTGGGCACGCGCGCGAACTGGAAAAACGCCGATACCGAACGCCAAGTGCAAAAGCCAGAAAACTAGAAGAGTACGAGGGATGAAAATTATATCAATGGATTCGTCTTTTTATGAAGAATAAGATTATAGTATTCACAACAGTAAATATGACAATGAACACCCACGCCGAGGCAGTTTATAAAAATTAAACGCACACTGAGAACGCCGAATTCAAGAGCACAGCGAAGAGGAGACCGGAGGAAGGGAGGAGCGAGTAAAACGCCATACCCAATCTGTTTGCTAGAGCCGAGAGAGAAAGAGAGAGAGACAGCGAGAGGGAAGGCACAACATGAGAGCAAGAAAAGAGAGAGATAGAGAACGAGAAAACGCGGCGCATGCGTGAGAGAGGTCTGGCGTTTGTCAAGACCAACGCGGCTCCGATTTTCCCGTACGGAGGCGAAAAAGCTGACAGATCGTAAAGAGCCAAAATTATGAGTCCAGCTAAGGGAAAGGTGACAGCCGCACTTTTCGGCTGGTGGGAGCGATCGGATATCTACCAAATGTGTGTGTAAATAGATACATTGGAAGAGGCTCGATCTAGGCCATTTGACCTTTGCGGGAAGCTTTTCTCGGGGACGGCGCGGGGTCTCCAAAGAAATTCAAGAGACATCTTTATGGCTTTGTTTTTAACCCTATAGACCAACCACGACTATGCTGTATATGGATCTATGCATAGCACAGGAGCTTTTTATAGATAATAGTCGAGAAGCTTCTGTGTACGTGAAAATTCGGGTATAAAAAGGCCGAATAATGAGAGCACGGCGCGCAGTCCACCACAGCAATTTGAAGAGGGCGAATCTCTGCTCGAGACCTCCGACGGAACGTAGAAGGAGTTCAGCCACATAGACATAGAAAAAGAAGCTCTCTCGCTGCGCCCACCAACTGAGCCTTCACCACATTCATCGTCGCCGGTCTACGAGGCAACAATCATCGCACCTGCTGCAAGAGTAGAGAACTGAAGAGGGTCGATCATCACGCACTGGAAGAGGAGCTGAACCACCGATCTCAACCAGCAAAGCGGGGTGCGAAGCCCAAGGTATTATTAATTAAAATTGTACGCAAAATGTATTTCGTCGCGGATTGAATAAAATCATTGTTCTATACATTTTTATAAAATTTCTGTTTATTCCGGGATTCCGCATCCTGGTTACGCATAGCGCTTTCGGGCGTTGGCGAAAAGACAGGAATCCGAATACGCATGGGCTTGCTCAGTGCCTATTCAAATAATTTAATTATAAGGTGTGTAATCTCGACATAACACTGGCAAGAAGCTACATGGTTTGCGATTAGTAAATCGTGGGTGGTACCGGAAGTTCACTCGAACTCTGTTCGGATTCCAGGCTACAACCTCGCAGGAGATGACCACGCTGGCATGGCTCTCTATATGCACAAGTCAATTAATTATAAGGTAGTCGCCACTTCGTTTCACACCGGACCATATCGTAAGTCGTCCGAGTTTCTCTTCATTTTATTGCACCTAGACTAGTACAAGCTACTGGTAGATGTCATCTACAGCACAGATAAGTCGTACTCGTAGAGCGACGTTGAGGAAGCTCTTCTCTACTGCAATCAGGCCTATGGTTTTTTAATCTTATTCAGAGACTTTAACATCAACTGGCTGATCCCGTTCACTCCAAGGAAGATGCTCCGCAACATCTTGGACACAATCAACGTCGAGGCACTAGCCTTCCAACCAACGCATCATGTCGGCGCTGAAGACTCGATAATCGATTATATCTGTGTGAGCGACACAACTCGAGTTCCACCTTTCGGACAGGATCTTTCAAGCATCTCCAAGCATGATGTCATCCTTGCCACGTTGTCACTCACTGCTCCAACCCATACACCTGTAACCATTCTACGACGGTCGTTTCACAACCTCAACGCAACTGATGATCATAATGAACTCAGCAGTATAGACTGGTCTCGTATATATGACTTCAACGACGTCGATGATAAATTGGTTTCTCCACGTCAAACATTCTAGATTTATTCAACAAACATGCGCTACTACAACCATTTACCATCAAAAGAAAGACTGCTCCTTGATTCACAGCTAACCTTAAGACCTCGATTAAAAAACGAAACAGGGCCTGGCTCCACTATCGCCGCACTAAGAACTCTGAAGACCTGGCTAGCTACAAACACCTGCGCAACCACAATAAAATACTATGAACAGCTCTGATATGTGGAAAATCGTCGACACAATGGGTCTAGGCAATAACAGGAAGATACAGGCTCCTCTCCCAGCTAGTGTGGACAGCATAAATAATCATTTTGCTTGGCTGAGCTACCCACGCACAGTGGGGCCGCGAGCAAAAAAAAGCGCCGAAATTCGCGCTTGCCTTGAAAAATGCATATAAAAAAAAGTTTGACGCACGAAAGTATTCGTTGTAACCTATATTTTAATAAACCGTTTCCCCCGGTATGATCGTAATCGATATATATATATATATATATATATATATTTATGTTTTATGTTAGTTTCCAGGACATTCCAGATGTTTAACGTTGGTTTCGGGGCCATTTGTTAGTTTTGGGGACAGTCCCTGAATCTACATATGTTTAACGTCAGTTTTCAGGACATCGGCCCCCATAAGAGACATTATTTCTTTAGTCACGTATAGGTATACAGTAACATGGGGTCCTGGGAACTAACGTTATACAAGTTTATATATATATATATATATATATATATATATATATATATATATATATATATATATATATATATATATATATATATATATATATATATATATATATATATATATATATATATATATATATATATATATATATATATATATATATATATATATATATATATATATATATATATGTTTCCCCTCACCCGTTTATGGAGCCCGTCCCTGTATATTAGTACCTAGAGCTCAGAGTTGTCGTATACACGTTACTAAAGAAATAATCCCCCTCTGGGTATAGAAACTCTAGGTCGGGCTCCATAAACGGGTTGTACGAACATTTTATGGGACCCGGGCTCCATAAAAGAATTCGGGCTCCATAAACGTAGTTAACGAAATGTATTATATATATATATATATATATATATATATCAGGCGTATATTGAGCATACATACAGTAACCGCATTAAAATGACATTTTCGTGCACAGCTTTTCATTACTCGATGTATCTACCGTAATAAAAATATATTTAACACACACACACACACATATATATATATATATATATATATATAACTTAGTACACCGCTACCTTCCAGGACACCTACAGGTTTTCTGCAATAGAAGTAGGTATAAAACGTTAAATAGTATATAAGTGACTAAAGAAATAATATCCCTCAGGGTGTTGATTAACACCACGACGCCTGCGGCGCCCCCTTTCAGTTCCGCAGCATTTTACGTTGATTTTGGAAAAATTTTACGGAAAAAAACGTTGTGGAAGAAACCCTAAATGTCCTGAATAATACAAAAATGTCCTGAAAGGTAGCGGTAAATATATTCCTAATTCAGTACAGTCCTGAAAACATGCGAATGTCCTGAAACATAGCGGTAAACCAATGAAAAGTCCTGAAACATAGCGGTGAACAGAAATATATTATTAGATTATTATTAGACATACATGTGAGTTATATCGGTTGGTGTATGTGTGTATATAATCATATATATAAATATTATCTTATATCTTAAAAATGAACAAAATTTAAAAAATGGATTTTGTGGTATGCGACACATACACGTATACACACACACCGACAAACACGCGCGTGCACACACACACGGACAAACACGCGCGTGCACACACACACACGCGCGCGCGTACACACACACACACACAAATTTATCTGTGGTGCTAAGGAAGAAGGGAACAAATCACTTCGAAAAGTTTTAGAGGTATGGCGATTTAAATGATAAAGCTTAAATGCAACTGCTATATTTGTCCTTTTTCAATTACGTTGTAACTACAGAATAATGAATTTTTTACCAAATAAAAACTTCAAAAAATGGTGTATTAAACCTCAAAAAAGAGAAAAATGGCTTTAACTCGATTTTCATAAAGAGTGGATTAATTCCCATTTTCCTTGGCACCACAGATATATTACGGGATTCCCAAACGAAAACATACACGACATTTTCTCTCAGCCACATTGATAAATTCGTCAAAGTCTGGGGTGTTCAAATCGAAGGAATCGAATGGCGCGGTCAAAATTTTCAGAAGATGCCAAACACAAAAAGTCAAAAAATTATTTTTTCTAAAAATATATCTGCTACAGCTTTTATGTTAGTATGTTGTAGTTTATTCAATTTGGAAACTATACCACCTTTATCCGATAGCATTTTATGCAATAATACATACTTATTTAATGCAGTTTTAGAAATTGAATATTCCACTTGGACGGCAAACTCGCGTTCGAGAAACCGGAACTCGGAAAACACCAGATTTTCCAAAATGAGACTCTAGCAAATAAGCGGCAACTTCATCACGCTGAGCACAACTAAATCAAGCATAGAAACTATCTATTCATTAAGATAACATACTAGCATGAGATTAGTGATGTTTTCATCGATAGCTATTTATTTCCAGTACATATAACTACTGTAGTGTGCAACGTAATACGTAATTTGCAGACTAGCAATGTTTACAAATTATGGCAATTTGCGAAGGTTACTAGAGATGGCGCCAGTGCGACTCGCGCCGCATTGTATTAGCCGTCGCTCGCGAAATTACGGCCGTACATAAACTTGTATGTTTTCAAAGAAACTAAACTAATGAAACGTAGTTTCGTTACTGAAAAGTAATAATACCCAAATCATCTTACGCTTCCTTACTTTATTTTATTAATATTCCCATTGAAGTAAACGAGGCAATCATTTCCGCATGTTGACAGGCATAGTGAAATATGTTCTAAACATTTTTGACAAACCAGATATAATATTATCCTTACTTTTAAAGAAAATTAATACAAGCATTGTTGTACAGAATCGCTATTGTTTTCTGCCATTTTGTCAGTCTTGAAAAAGACTGACTCAATAGGTAAATACTTCGGTCTGTCGAGTATCTTGTCTGTGGTAATCACATTGGTCGCACTTTTGCTTGGAGAAATTTCTTTTGTTTTCTTTTTCCTCAGGGTTACATAAGGTACCAATAACGTCAATAGATTCTATTTTATTTCTGTTGGTAGCAGATTTTAGAAGCCATATATTCTTTGTTCTTTTAATGATGGTGTCGTCTATATCATGAGTTAATTTTTTCATTTTATTTCAGTTATAGTTCGATATTCGTCGATATGAATGATTATCATGTAATTTGCACAACCCATTTGCACATATGTAGATGCGAATGTCAAGTGATATTTTATCAAGTCATGCTGTCTCCCCATGGACTTTCAATGCAGGAAATGCATACTTCATATTCGCTTGTCTTCTGTGCAGTTTTAGTTGACTGGATTTTACTGACGCAAACGCCAGAGCTGATACTTGTCCTTGACAATATAATCCATAAAACAACATTTTTACTTGGTGAAAATCTATTTCATCAATATTAGTAGCCTTTATAATTTAATTTACTGAGAATAATTAGTTTTCTAATCAAAATTATTAATTTATTTTTATTGTTACAGGTGCTTTCTCTTACTCATTGTTTTAGTTTTAGTTTTCTGCTGTGCTTGTTTCTAATTGTTTTTAATTCATTTGGTAGGTTATTGAATTGTGTTATTGCTCTAATATAGCTCTGTATTCTTGGAATCTGTATACTTTTTTCCTAGAGATGCTATTGGAGTTTATATATGCTGCTTGTAAGTCTTCGTAATGATACGACAGTGATTCATAAGTAAAGGTTTGATTTATGCTCATAGGATTTTTATCGACTGTAAATTTGTTTTTATTGATTATTTTAAGTAATCTGCTGTGTAGTCTAATGAGCAAGTTTTTACTGTTAGAATACGCTCCTCCCCAGGCTATTATTTCATACGAAATAATGCTGTGAAAGAGGGCGTAATATATCATCCTTAGGGTGTCAGTAGTCATGAGTTTAGATAGCTTATAGAATACGAAAATGAGATATTTAGTTTTGTTGTATATATGTATTCGATTTGCTCGTTCCATCTCATATCACTATCGAAAATTATGTCTAAATATTTTGTACTTTCAACTCTTTTGATTTTTGTGCCTTGTATGTTTATGTCTAAATTTTTAGGTGTGCTATCTACTTGATTCCTAATTCAATGTATACTGTTTGTCGGTGTTTAAAGAAAGCTTGTTAAGAGCTAGCCATGTTGGTATTTTGTGCAGTGTTTCGTTCATTTTGGTTTTGACTTCTTTCCAAGTTTTGGCTGACGTTACTACTGCGGTATCATCTGCGTATGAGACTATAGTATCTTCAGGGCTTTCTAGTAATAGATCGTTGATATATAGTAAGAAGAGTAGAGGTCCCAGAATTGTTCCTTATAGAACACGTTGACGGATTCGAGATGACTGGTTGTGTTATTTAATTTTACTTCTTGAAGTCTATTTCCTAGATAACTTTTTATTAGATTAATGGCACTTCCTATAATACCACAATTGTATAGTTTATTTAGTAACATTTGGTGGTTTACAGTATCAAAAACTTTTGCGAGGTCCAACAAAATTATGGCGATTGGTGTACTCTTATCCAACTTCCCATACAATACGCTTAATATTAGGGTTAGCGCATCTTTTGTACTTTTATTTTTTCTGAAACCACATTGATTTTTCGCAAGTATGTCGCATTTGTTGATAAATGTAATTATTCTTTGGTGTATTATTTTTTCTAGTACTTTTGCTAGATTTGAAATAAGAAATATAAGTCTGTAATTAGTGGCAGTGTGTTTTTCTTTTGATTTATGTATAGGTATAACTTCTGCTAATCTCAAGGCATCCGGTCAGATGACTTATCTGTGTAGAAGTTGAAGATGTGGATTAGGGGGTCTAATAAATGTTCGACCAGGGTTTTTAATGTTTTGGCGTTGATATTATGAATTCCCCTATTTTTGTTTTCCATGTTGTTGATGATATTTTCGATTTCATAATGGTTTGTTGGCTCAAAGAAAATACTTTTGCTGTTCATTGTAGGGAGTTTACTTTCCTCATTTATCGGTGGTCTTATTCTGTCACTTAGCTTTTTGACAATGTTACAAAAAAATTTGTTCAAGTGCTCAGCAATTTTTTTAGGATCTGATATTTTCTTAGTGTTATCTATTATATAGTTAATGTTATTTTTCTTTTTACAATTTTTTCCAATTTTTTGATTTATCACATTCTACATACTCTCAATATTATCCATGCTGGATTCTATTAGTTTTTTATCATACGACTCCTTTGCCTTATTTATAATATTCTTCAGGATATTTGTAAATTTCTTATATTCTTCTCTTTTTCTAGTATTATTAGGATCTTTTTTCCATAATATATATAGTTTTTCTTTGGTATTACATGATATCATAATTGCCTTTGTTATCCAATCTTTCCTTGGTTTCATGCTGTTAGTTTTGTTAGTTTTTTTGGTATTTTCATCTTTGCTTAGACATATTTTTATTTTATTAATAAGGTTATTTAAAGCAATATTCGGATCATTTATTTGTGTCAATATACTCCAATTTATTGTTGAAGCATCTGTCCTGAGTTTATTGTAATTTATGCTATTTATAGTATGTATATTTTCAGTTGTTCTTATCTTATTTAATGACATAAAAAGTTGGAAATGGTTTGTTAGTGGTATACGGAGTGTAAATGTTTTATAGGCTATTTTATCTAGTTTAATAAAAATATTGTCTCTGCAAGTTCCTGAGTTACCTGTTTTATCAGATGGTAATATTACGAAAGCCTGGACAATAACAGTGCTCTAACAAGAGTATATGTAATATACTCTTGTAAGAGTATATGTAAAAATTCTTGATTGAGTGTATCTTGATTTGAAATGTCTAAGTTACAATCTCTCATTATCAGATTGTTTTTATCTTTTTTGTTATGCTCTATTAGTTTTTAGAGATTTAAAATAAATTCAGTCTTTTTTATATCATGGGATCTATATTGGGCAGATAATATTATTTCTCTATTGTTTTCTATTGCAATTTTAGTATTAATTATTTTGAGGTTGTTTATATCTATAATTTCCATCATTTCAGTAATTTAGTCACTTATGTAAACTACCAGACCATCATTTTGATTGATATTACCGATATTATAGTACATTTTGTACTCTGTTATGTTAAAGAATTCAGAGTGTACAAGTTTTCGGGTTTCACTGCAAGCAATTATGCATGGCTTTATAACAAGGCTTTTTATGAAAACAAGTAATTTATTAAAATGAGCATTTAGGTCTCTTATTACATTCAAAATTACTTCCTTTTCTAAAGCCATACATTTGTTTAGTTCAGCAATATTATCGCAATTACAGTCTCTATTAATTATATTATTGTGTAAATCATCAATCTTATTAATACTGCTATTCATTTTGTTTTGTTGTTGTTGTCTCCGCGTTTCGTACTGGTGTTGGTGTCTCCGTGTTACGGGAAATTTGCGAAGCTGTCGAGTTAGTACTTGCAAATCTCGCTCTCCTTATCGGTGCCTTCCGCTGGAAATGTAGACTTTCTACCTTACCAAAGAATCTTGGGTAGGTAGGATTCGACGGGTAATCAGTCATTTCAATGTATTTTTGATTTTTGATTTTAAGATTTCACAAAGTTCACTATCAATTGCACTGTGGTTAATATTATATTTGGTATTGAACTTTGTATTACTGTAGACACAGTTTGCATATTTATTTTTTGTACTTATGCACTTTGAGGTTAAATGGGCTGCACACTTATTACATGTAGCACTATTTACACACTTTTTGCTGCTATGCCCAAATCTCGAACATTTATTGCACGGAGTTGTGTTTATTATGTCGAAGACTCTACAACTTTGGTGCCAGACAAATAATCTGCCCTTGTTATCTTTGATATGTTTATAGATGTAGATGTTACATCAATAATTGCACATTTTCTATTTGTTCTTTCGTTCTTGTATATGTGTAGTAACTTGCATTTGTCTTCAATGTTACTGAAGTTTCTTTGATTAATGTCTAGTTCAATCTCGTTGTCATCACCATTGCCCATATCAATATCTATTACTTTTAGTTTAGATTTGTTTATTTGCTCTTTTTCTATTTTAAATTTGTTTGATAGTTTTTCTCCTACTGTATACACAAGTGAACTACTATCTGTCAAAAAACTACCCGGAATTTTTAAATAAAACACACAATATTCAATTATTTATCAATATTTAGTTTGTTGCCTTCAAAGTAGGCCCCATTTGATGCAACATACATATGCCAACGATTTTTTAAATCATCAAAACATTTTTTATAAGCGTTTTCTGGGATGGCCTTCAGTTGCCCCAACGAATTTTGTTTTATGGCTTCGATCGCTTCAAAACGTTTTCCATGGAGAGGTAATTTTAGTTTCGGGAACACAAAAAAGTCACATGGTGCCAAATCTGGTGAATACGGTTGTTGCTCGATTGTATTTATTGAGTTTTTGGCCTTAAATTCGGTTACAACTGCGGTTCTATGCGGTGGTGCATTATCGCCGTGCAAAATCCACGAATTGTTCTTTCACAATTCTGGCCGTTTTTGACGGATTTTTTCACGCAAACGCTTCAAAACGCTCAAATAATATTGTTTATTGACCGTCTGTCCGTCTGGTAGGAATTTATGATGCACCAAACCATGAATATCAAAGAAAATAGTCAGCATGACTTTCACTTTTGATCGACTTTGACGTGGTTTTTTCAGTTTTGGCTCGTCTTTTGTTTGCCATTGAGATGCCTGTTAACTTGTTTGCATGTCAAACTCGTAGACCCATGTCTCATCTTCATTTATAATGCGTTCCATGAATGTAGGATTGGAATTAGCACGATCCAGCATGTCCAAAGAGATCTGTCTGCGGTACTCTTTTTGAAGAAAATTCAGCTCTTTTGGAACAAATCGAGCGGCGACGCGTTTCATGCCCAAAATATCCACGAAAATCGTACGAACTGACTCGTGGGAGATGTTTAGCTCTTGTGCTATCTCTCTTAAGCCTGAATGGCGATTTTCCAATACGATTTGTTTCACTTTTTTAATGTTCTCCTCGGTGGATGCTATCGATGGCCGTCCGGACCGAGGCAAATCTTCACACACTTCTCGACCTTCCTTGAATGCTTTGTACCAATCGTAAATTTGTGTTTTTGATAAAACTGATTCCCCATAAGTCTTTTCCATCATTTTCAAAGATTCCGCGCACGAAATTTCGTTGGTAACACAAAATTTGAGGCAAACTCTTTGTTCAATATTTGTATTCATTGTGAAAATCGTGACGCACTACTGAGCTTAACTGACTATAACAGCTGGCGTAAACAAACTGCTTGATGGAACGCGCTCAAACTTGGCACCATAATTTGGTACAGTGATGCCAACATACAACAAAAAATTTTCAAATATCTATAACGCGGGAGATTTAAAAAAATTTTTCCGGGTACTTTTTTGACAGAAGGTAATATTTTCCTCGTTCATGAAATTTATTATCACTGTGTCTTTGTTCTTGCATACTACACTTTTTATTTGAATAGTTTTATCTTGAGTTAAATGTTGTAAAACTGTCTTTTCTAAGTATGTGTTGTCTTTGTTGTCTTTTTTTAATTATTAATTTTGGCACTCTTTTGCTTTTTGGTTTTGGGTTAGGCGTTATTTCTGCGAAAGTCTTGATATTATTGTTTTTGCCCTGTTTTTCTTTAGTAAGAAATTGATTTAGAATTTTGTTCTTGTCTCGTCGTTCGTTGTTTAGTTGTTTTAGAAGTTAGTTTTCGATTTTGAGAGTTTCGATTTCACCATAATCTTCGTATACTGTGTCGTTGAGACCCTTTTCTTTGTTGTGTTTTCTAGATTTATTTCGTTGATAATTTCTTGTTTGAATTGCTCCTTTGTTGTTAGTTTAATTTGAGCTATTAATTGCTTGGCTTCGCTGCTCATATGGTAAGTTAGTGGTTAAGGTCACGTTGGGATGGTCCTGGCATATCTTTAGTGAGTTACTAAAGAGTTTCACTGGACATCCTTAGTTATATTTGCTCACTATTTCGTTAGTGTGAAAAAAATTCTCTCACAATAAACACAATACCGCTCCTACTTTGGCTGTGGGGTGGCACTTGTAGAATTTAGTGAGAATGGTATCGGGCTGCTCCGTGCCTCCCGTCGCCACGTTGGCGACTCTAATATGGCTAAAATGAAAAATGTTTAGATTAGTCTTGTATTTTTGCCGTTTCGAAGATGGGAAAAAATGCTGCTATATCTCAAGACACGAAGACCTTTTTGGTTTTTCATTGTAACGGATTTCTTAGTCACTATGAAAAACAAATCATGTGCAAATATGCTTTGCGACCATCGAGTTCAATTAAAAAAATAGGCATGATCAAATTAGCTATGGAAATGTCGCCGATATTGTGGTCCAAAGCCTGGAGTTGAGGTCTTTTTCTGCTTTTCATTAGTTTAGGCTGCTTGAACTTTTAGGAAAGTTATCATACTCAAATGTGCGTCGCAGCCATTGGCTTATATTCAAAAAGCAGGCATGACTTTATACACTCGCCGTTAGATTATACAATCTTGATGCCCCAAAACCAGGATTTCTGTTCAGAAAAAACAGGCCTCAGCTTTTACTATCTGGTATATTCGCCTATATTCTATCCCAAAGCCAGGATGCGAGATCTGTTTTTGCTTTTTATTACAGAGTTGGACACCCTAAACATTTTGAGAAATTATCATACATTTCTGTTTAAAAATGGACCTCACAAGGAAGGTATCCCAAGTGTAAATCGCCGATTTGGATGATATTGCAATATGTTGTTGTACATTAAAAAATAAGACACGTATTTTTTTTACGTACTGATAGACACTTTAAGGGGGTGAAATCTACCCCTAAAGTTCACCCTCAAAAACAGTTTTTTTCTAATATTTCAAAAACAAATAAAGCTAGCTTAATGAAACCGACGCCAAAAATTGAAGAATAAAAAAGGCTTCAAAATAGCATCACTTTCAATTTTAAGGGTAGCAACCCCTATTTTTTTTTCAAGAAAACTAAGCTTTTTTCATCATTTTTCGGCTATAAAAATTATAATAAATTATAGATCACCTTAAAACTGATTCCATTTAAAAGCAAATTAAAAAATAAAGTTGACGTGTTTCGTGGTTTTGGTCAAAATTATTTTTTAGAGGGTAACTAGCACTTATTTATATTTTTTTTATTATTTCAGAAACAAATAAAGATACCTTAATAAAACCAACGCTAAAAATTTTAAAATAAAAAAGGCCACAAATCTACATCACTTTCAATTTTAAGGGTAGCAATCCCTATATTTTCAAGAAAACTAAGCTTTTTTCATCAATTGTCGGCTATAAAAATTACAATAAATTATATATCTCCTTAAAAATCATTCCACTTAAAAGAATATTAAAATACAAAGTTGATCTGTCTCGTGGTTTTGGCCAAAATATATCTTTTTGGGAGGTACTACTCCCTTTTGTTCTTAACTAAGAAATGGAAGATTAAATATAATTTTTTTTAGAAAGTTTTTTCTCTAAATGTTTTTTTACGATCACATGCATTTTTCAAAAAGTAAAATAGACATTCTTAATTGGTAAGAACCACCCCTACATAACTTAACATTCTCGCCGTTAATGATCATAAAATTTTGACCAATAGCACAGACAAATGGTATGTAATTTTAGTGCTTTTGGGCAATACGAAATACTAATTTATCATTAATTTTGCAAAAATATTTTGATTAAACTATTTGTTTAAACGAATTATTGTAAAGTTTTTTTCGAAAAACTAATTTTTAGTCAAATCCCACAAGAACAATAACATGTTTATTTAAACTTTATGTTGTAGTGAACCAAAAAGCGAAAAATATTTATATTTTTTATCTGTGAATAATACATTTTGAAGGGATAAAAATAATCCCCGGAAGTTCATCCCTCCCCCAAAACAGTGTATTATATATTATGTAGAATAGCTCGAGGCATTATGGATTGTAAGTTGTACAATAATGATATTCTTCAAAAAAGTGTTTTAAACATAAAGATTTTTTACACCACAAACATCTAACAATTGCAACATTATTACAACCATTGATCTCACAATGTGTTGCACAGGAATCTCCGAAACTGAAACTTACAGGGTCATCGAAATCTCCTGGTCGATTCACAAGATACCCACTTTTATACCACGAATATTTAAATAGATTTTCATATCGTGGAGATGAAAATTGGTTATGAATCAAAGACTAATTTAATTATATTATTTCTCAAATGTAAATTTAAGTCTTCGTCTATGAACATAACATGGTCTGAAAAATGTTTAACATAGTTCTTCCATATGCGGAATCCATATACATCTAACGGCTGGATGTTTCCAGTCGGTCCCGTAGGTATCATCTTGAGATGTAGTGTTTTATAGTGTGTCGTAACTTTCTGTACAACCGTTGGACAATGACCACTCCACGAATCAATTAGCAGCATGCTTGTAGGTCCAACTTGAGGAAAATATACTTCTTTCAACCACACCTTAAAGAGTTCTACAAATTTTGATTTTATTTAAATGTGTCTTGCGAAATAATTAACGTTTTATCTTTAGAAATTAATAAAACATGATTTTACCTGAATTAAGTTTTCCAGATGTCGAGGATGTAATATATACGTTTGTAGGCACAAACAAATTTTGTGAGACAATTGATCCGAATTCTTCCCTTCGTTCCTTTAATACTCAAAATAATGGCGATAGTAACTTTCCTTTGGCTAAAACCGTCGGCTGTAGAGTATTGCTATCAGTTGTTGATGTGGCCGACTGTACAAGGCACTGTACTTTCTTTCCTCCTTCAAAAGCAAGAGATCAACCAGAATGCATTTCCAACTGAAAACCACTCTGGTCTGAATTATATGTATTGTCAGCGCCTATTTCATTAATCAATTGTTTGACTTTTGTTGCGAATTCTACTTCTTTTTTATGCAAATCATTTCTATTTTCTATACTTTTTTGTGTGATAAATTTATTAATTTTTCGAGAAACAATTCTATAGGAGTTTTTAAATTTTGAAATTCAACGTTTTGAAGCTGTAGATCTTAAGTCCTCATTTCCGATTAATTTTTGTGCTTGTAGAGCCCATTTTCTTAAATCGTTATCATGAATTATTAATCCAGCTTCAGTAACAGCTTTAAAATTTTCTAGTGTGAAATCGCAAATTTTAACAATTTTTTCTTGGTAAGTTCCACCTTGATTGATTTGGTGAGCCCAGCGATGTAACTGTGTTTCAGAACTAACTTTTCTGAATCTATTTTGAACTGTTTTAAGCGATAAATTCTTTTTTGTTTTTCCACTTCTCCAATATTCTACAGCCCTTTTTTTGTATTCAAAACCCAATGGTCCTTCATCTCTTGTACATCGATCCGTAGGTAATTCAGGACCGTAAGGAAATGTATGTAAATCAACATCTTTCACAATACGTGCATCTGATTCTATATATTCTTCGCGAAAATCCAACGATTTTTCCATTATAACATCTACGGTATTAGACGATTCCATTAAATCTAACAGTATCATTTGGAAATGGTCTTTTATTTCTATTTCTTTAATACTATAAGGGCTTTCTTCAATATCAAGTGTTTGGAAATAGGCAAGCAGCAAATTAATAACATTCAGAGGATTCATTTTCATTTAGCTTTCTAAAATAACAACAATTATAAGAATAATCGCATGCAGAAATAGTATCTTTATAACACACATATGTAGAATGCTCAAAATAAAAATATTTTTTTAATTTGTATGCGTCACCCCTGTAAAAGTTACATTATGTAGTGAGAACATAGATATTGCTCAATGAGAAAGCTTTGTACGTGTTGTACGCCATCATACGACCTATGTCCTTTTACCGGGAAATGTTTGTTTAAATATTAGAAAAATACCATGTTTTCACAATATAATAATGTTGCATTTAAAGAGGCGACAAATACAAATAAAACAAATATTTATACTTTGGGCCATCCTGTTAAAAATCTATCATGAATATCGTATCTGTATATTTCTTTACTAAAGTACTTGATTAAAATGAAACAAAAAGGTAATCTCGAGTTTTTTTAAATTTGTAAACAGTAATCGATAAGATGTATTGCACAAATCATATATGTCTGTTAATTTAGATTTATTAAAATTAAGATTTAGTTATTTAAAATTATTATTTGTATGTAAAATTTATGTATAATTTCTGAAAAATGTATTATTTGTAAAATATCTAATAGTAAAGGAACCGTATACAATTTTGGCTAAAAATTGAATCAGGAGTCTATAATTTTGTTAATAACATGAAGTAAACAATACAGTATACACAATAAAGTATATTCTGATACATTTTTTATTTTCGTGAAAATATTAAAAATACTTTATGCACTTATAAATCAGGATTTTTTAAATCTTAAAAATTAAAGAAAAATCGGTTTAAACTATTTGTACTCTATAACGTCAAATATATCTCCAAAAAATGTAACAATGTATAAAATTGCATACTTTCTAATATGTTTATTAAAAATAAAGTAAAATATAATTTAAAAAGCTGTTACAATTTTATTAAAGCCTATAGACAGATACGAAATTCTTAATGCATTATATCTGATATATAAATAGACATTTACCTGCAGTTTTGTAGCGCTGCTGAAATTTTTAAAAAAATGGATTGATTGAATATTACAGCCACAATATTTTAGAAATAACAACTTTTACAAAAGGACACTGCTAAATAATAGTAAACGGTTTAGAAAGGATACTAAATTTATTTTATTTTTATTTATTAAACCAGAACAAAATTACATAGAGTAAGTCCTCAAAGGTAGATATAAACTACCTGTGCAAGGGCTAGTACATTGTTACTTAAAACTACTTATATACTACTGCTTATATACTAGGTATTAAATATTTAAATTGCATAACATTTAAATATTTAATATATGTTAATAAACTTTTAAGGCTTAACTCAACAAACAATATTTATACTGTTAATAAACTTGTAAGGCTTAACTCAACATACAAAATTTATACATTTAAGTTTATTACATATATTTTTTTAATTTATTCTTGAGTATATGTTTCCTATTAACTTCTTTGCTATAGAGTTTTTTTAGTTCATTGGGTAATCAATTAAAAGTTTTAATTGATACCCTAAAACTGTTTTTATCACTAACAGCCTTTTGTATTTTTGGCAATTGGATACTTTTGGCTCGCTTATAGATGTGCTTTTTTCATAAATTTCTTTCAAATCTGGATAGTGATAAACTAAAGTGAAAACTTGTCTTATATTTAACGGCATATCACTCACGAAGGAATTTTTCTGTATAATTTTTAGTATTCTTGATTCTATATTCTGCAATAGTTTCATGTTGTCTTTGTAGACCCTTCCTCATGCAATAATACCATAGTTTATATGACTATGAAAAAAGGCATAATACATGATCATTAGTGATTTTATGTCCATATAATTTTTTACTCGGGCAAAGATAAAAATTAGGTATTTAGTTTTGTTTATGATATATTGAATATGTTGATCCCATTTCATATTGTAATAAAAAATTATTCCGAGATACTTGTAATTTGAAACTCTTTTAATTTCCTGCTAAAGTATTTCAATTTTAATTCTTTTTGGTACACTGTCACAATAATTTCCAAAGGTCATAAAAACAGTTTTACTCGTATTGAATGATAGTATGTTCACTGCTAGCTAATTTGCTATTTTGTCTAAGAAATTGTTCATTTTATCCTGTGCTAATGACCACGTATCGTCACCCGAAATGACAGCAGTGTCATCCGCATATGAGAGGATTGTATTACTCGGCATATCTAACAATAGATCATTAATGTATAGTATAAATAACAGTGGTCCAAGTATTGTTCCTTGTGGAACTCCCGTTTCTATTACTTTTTTGTACTGCTTTTATTGTCTAATCTTACTATTTGATTTCTATTTGAAAGATAACTTTTCATTAAGTCTAGTGTTTTAGCCCTTATTCCATGACAATCAAGTTTTTCTAGTAGGATTTTATGGTTGACAGTGTCAAAAATCTTTGCAAGATCCAAGAAGGTGATTATTAACGGTTTACTCTTATCTAAGTGTTTATATATTATATATGTAATTATATTTAGTGCATCAGCCATACCTTTGCCCTTAACAAAACCATATTGTGATTCTGATAAAATGTTACAGTCTTTGAGGAAACTATATAATCTATTGTAAATTATCTTTTCAAAAATTTTTGCTATGTTTGATATTAGTGAGATAATCCTATAATTGGATATATTTGATTTATCACCCACTTTGTGTATAGGTACAACTTCAGCACTTTTTAGGGCATCTGGCCATATCGCATGTTCAATCGATGTATTAAATATATGCTGTAATAATTCTAAGACATATGGAGCAATTATTTTTAGAGTTTCGGCACTGATACCATCAATACCTCCTGCTTTTTCTTTAAGGTTTTGTATTATTTTACCTATTTCAACAGTATTGATAGGACAAATGAAAATTGTTTTTTGATTTCTTGCAATTGCTTTTGTGCCACCATTTACAGGTTGTTTGATATTTTTACTTAAGTTTGCACTGACTTCGCAGAAATATGAATTCATGTCGTTTGCAATGTTTTCTTTGTTCGAGATTTTTTGTTTATTTATACAAATGTGCTGAATTGTCTTATTGACTTTCTTTGATTTTCCTAAGTTGTTATTAGTTATTTCCCACAATTTTTTTGGGTTATTTTTACTTTTTTCTATCTTATCGCTTTCGTAGTTAAATCTAGCATCTTTTATCACTTTATCCAACATTTTTGCATAGTTGTTGTAGTCCTATTTTAGGACTGCACAATTTGGATCCATTTTATGTAACTTATAAAGCATTTCTTTTTTTTACATGATGTAATTATTGCTGGAGAAATTCAATTTTTTCTTGGGGCCATTTCCCTGTCTCTCTTTTTTGTTGTTTTACTGGAAGAGGCAAAGTTTAAACAATTTTGAATCTTACTTATTAGTGCATTAACTGCTTCGTTTGGTTCATGTATTGACAATATAGAATTCCAGTCAGTCAAATTAGCTTTATTTTTTAATTTAATAGTTAACAATCCTAGTTTGATTTTTACTCTCTTGCTTCAGTATAATGTTTAAGGCAACAATTAAAGAATAGTGGTCACTAATTTCATTTGTGTAAAGTTTATATCCTTTTGGAGCAATAGAAATTGATTTGAAAAAAATATTATCAATACACGTACCACCGGAGCCGTCTTTTGCCGGTCTGGTTATACCTAAAAAACATTG
The DNA here is from genome assembly GCA_036365515.1 of Torymus aiolomorphi. Classification (NCBI taxonomy): domain Eukaryota; kingdom Metazoa; phylum Arthropoda; class Insecta; order Hymenoptera; family Torymidae; genus Torymus; species Torymus aiolomorphi. Next base: position 172,983,188 of record CM070873.1, read on the forward strand.
AATATATTCTTTTTCAATAAAATTATTTAAAAATTCCGAGCTAGCGTTATTGTCGTGCATAATGTCTATGTTAAAATCGCCAATGATCATATGATTTTTAGTATTTTTGTTGCTATCAATATATTTTTTAATTGATTGAATATATTCTGGTTTGTTAATGCTATGTGATCTATACGATGCAGAAATTCGAAGAGTTTCATTATTGTTTATAAGAATATCTGTACAAATAATATTTAGTCTATCGATAACTATAGTTTCAGTATTTTCTATGATATCTTCTTTAATATACAACAGGAAACGCCATCCATTTTATTTACGTTACCTTCGTTGTATCGCAATTTGTATCCAGGAAGATTGAAAAGGCCAGTATGCTCAAGCATCCACGTTTCCGTGCATATTATTATATTCGGTTTAGTAATACTTCTTTTTATTAGTAATTCGAGTTTCTCAATTTTTACTTAAACTTCTTATATTCACATATAAGGTATAAAAGTTATATTTTTTTAGGAAAAAATTCAAACTTCTTACGTCACTACAGTCCTTTTCTTTTTGTACAACATTTCCAATTTCCTTATCGAAATTTGTATCCATGCACTTCGATACGCTACTGTTCTTTTGGGCTTGTTGTAAGGCTGTTGATTCTTGCTCTCAGTAGCGAACTGATGCTCCCAATTAGGCTTGAACAGGTTTCTTTGGTTAGCGTTTCCGTTTCTTGAAGGTTCTTATTACTCCCGCTGCATTCGCTTTCTGGTTTATCTATTGTGCTTGCTCTATTTATCCTATGTTGGTACCTGTTAAACTTTTCTACTTTACCGATGTGCTTTGGTATATCAGGTCGAACTAAATATTCAGTTGAGTTTAACAAATTTTTAATCTTATTTTTTAATATTTCACATGCTTCGGTGTCTGTTGCCATGTGATTTGTATTGTAATTGTTCCTGAATCTTCTGTTGCTGTAGTTACAGTTCACACATTTCATATTTACTTCTGTGCAGTTTTTTTGTTAAGTGCATTCCAGCACAAATCAAGCAGGCTGATTCATTTTTGCATTTGGCGGCATTATGGCTGAAACCTCCACATTTCTGGCATGGTTTAACGTTTATAACATCATAAATTCTACAGCTTTGGTACCCAAAAAAGAGTTTATTTTTATTTATTTTAATATGGTTGTGTCATTCAGGAGTTACCTCCATGACTGCTGTTTGTTTTCCACTTTTGTTGAGGTCGGATAAGAGTAGGATTTTACCTTTGGTATCAAATTTCACAAAATTCCTAGTATTTATATCACTTTCGAGATCTTTTTGGTTTTTTGGTTCAGTTCAGAAAAGTTATCTATTCCAATTATTTTAACGATTGGCTTATTTAGTTGTTCTTTCATAACTTTAATCATATTCAGCTTTCCGACTAAGTACTTTTCTGCTGTCGCTGCACTCTCTAAGCTCGAGCAGTAGATAGTTATTTCATCCATTACTTTTTTCACCTGTATTGTTTTTTCTTTTGTTAAGTAATAAAGGACTTTTTCTTTTATATTTGTTTTATCTTCTATATTTTTTCGTTTAATAACTATTTTTGGTATCTTCTTGAGTTGCGGTGTTATTTGTTTTGCAGTTACAGCCTGAGCATACGATTTATTGTTTAAATTTGACGTCTCCTTTTCTTTTTTTAATAATTCTCTCAGTAAAGAATTTTTACTTTTTAATTCATTATTTAGGTCCCTTAGTAGTAAGTTTTCAGTTTTTGTTGCTGCATGTTTTTCATTCACGGTGATATCCATCTCCATTTGCTCGTCTTGCTTTTCTTTGAGTAGTTCATTATATTTACGTGTCAGTTCACCATATGTTTCTATAAGCTTTTTGTATTTTTTGATTATTTCTTCATTTTCTTGCTCTTTTTTCATTAGAGCATTGCCCAAGGTGATGTGTAGTACACGTGGATCGTCACTTATTGAGGTTATGTCGATTATGTCAGTATGCTCGTCACATATAACTTGAACACTAGATATATATCTTACACCTTTTTTCCTGTTAAAATCACTTTTATGGAATACACTACCACATAGAAAACAAAAAACCGTGGTATTTGGTTGTTTAGGATGACATTTAAAATTAATGTCTGGAGGGATCGCCTCCGGCGGCAACCCTGCCTGCGCCATCTTCTAAATATTAAAATTCATTTATTTTGTAAGTATACGTAGGAGTGAATGATTCACAAATATCCGCACTGAACGACTGGAGCACTGCCAATTCATACATACAGTGTTTGCTAGCAATACATTAAACTATTATTCTCTCATTCACAATCAGCGATTACTCTTATTTACTGCATGAATATCACTCATATATCCACATACACACAACCCAAACATTTACTTTTTTTAATTCATTATTTATCACATATTAGAACGGTACGATTGCCTTTGATGAAGTATTTATAATAATACATAAAATATAATAAAAGGGAGTAAAAACATAATTAGTTTTTCAATTAAAAAAATATCTATACAGTTATTTTTACAAATTTTACCATCAGATAACTACACAAAAATACAGGTGCAGGTGGGCTACATAAACCCCGATAAGTATATATATATATATATATATATATATATATATATATATATATATATATATATATATATATATATATATAACTATTGGAATTGGTATATTTGAAGAGATATCAACGTATAGATCGGTACTTTTGAAGAGATGTCGGCATTTTGAAGAGAATCCTCAAATTTCTCAAAGCAAGAATCGCGACTTTTGAGGAGAAATCTAGGTTTTTTCCATGAGTCACAGGCTTAAGTGGTTCAAACTGATCGTAGGTTTAATAGGGAAACCCACACACCCAAAACTTTCACATCCTAGTAAACAAATATCAAACTTGCACATCCGAACCCCATGCTCTTCATAGCCTCACATGCTAAACTGTTACACCAGACATCCCCCAGTCCCACACATCTCTACCCCATGTCTGATGTTTGTTTAACGGAAACTTCAAGATCATTAAAGCTTCTGTTGTAAATGTGTCAACCTTACGTTTAGCGCTACCCAGAAACAACGACGTGGACGTAGTAAGGATTGTTTCCTTTGGGGTGCTTGATTAAAGTGAGTCCCCTTGCCTCTCACTGTTCAGGGTGCTTGATTTAAGTGAGTCCCTTCGCCTCTCACTGATCGGGGTGCTTGATTAAAGTGAGTCCCCTTGCCTCTCACTGTTCAGGGTGCTTGATTTAAGTGAGTCCCTTCGCCTCTCACTGATCGGGGTGCTTGATTAAAGTGAGTCCCCTTGCCTCTCACTGTTCAGGGTGCTTGATTTAAGTGAGTCCCTTCGCTTCTCACTGATCGGGGTGCTTGATTAAAGTGAGTCCCCTTGCCTCTCACTGTTCAGGGTGCTTGATTTAAGTGAGTCCCTTCGCCTCTCACTTATGTGTTTATCTAACCTCGAAGAAAATGTTCGAAATTACGACCATTTGCTTCCAGGCACATAGTCAAACGCCTTTGGAAGTGGCGAACGGTGTTTAGCAAAGTTTGCCTTGGAATGGCAGCGCATGCTCGACGAATTCTGTCCATCATGTCTACTCTTGTGGTGGGCCTTTCCTCAAAAACGGCATTTTTTAAATACCCCCATAAGTAAAAATCTGGTGATGTAAGATCTGGTGAGCAAGCAGGCCATTCAACCGGACCACCTCGACCAATCCATCTGTTACCATACTGCTCATTCAAAAAAGTTCTGACAATTCGAGCGAAATGTGGTGTTGCGCCGTCCTGCTGGAGCCACATTCTTCGTCGCGTTTCTAAGTCAACATCTTCCATCAATACAGGTAGTTCATCTCTTATTAGCGTTAAGTACGTGTGTTGATTAACATTTTCTTCGAAAAAATAAGGGCCAATCACACATCCATTAATAATCCCACACCATACCATAATACTCCATCGTCTTTGATGGTTTACAGTTCTGACCCAATGAGGATTAACATCACACCAGTAATGACAATTATGTCTATTCAATTCCCCATCACTTTGAAATTTCCAAGGTCCAAGAGCTACGGTTTGCTCATTTTCAACAGCGTATTGTGTTTTGCCAATGGGCTTTACAAATGATAGAAAATGATCCAGACTTTTTTAATTTTGTTCTTCTTTCTGATGAGGCAAAATTTCAAAGTGATGGAGAATTGAATAGATGTTGACTTAGAAACGCGACGAAGGATGTGGCTCCAGCAGGACGGCGCAACACCACATTTCGCTCGAATTGTCAGGACTTTTTTGAATGAGCAGTATGGTAACAGATGGATTGGTCGAGGTGGTCCGGTTGAATGGCCTGCTTGCTCACCAGATCTTACATCACCAGATTTTTACTTATGGGGGTATTTAAAAAATGCCGTTTTTGAGGAAAGGCCCAACACAAGAGTAGACATGATGGACAGAATTCGTCGCGCATGCGCTGCCATTCCAAGGCAAACTTTGCTAAACACCGTTCGCCACTTCCAAAGGCGTTTGACTATGTGCCTGGAAGCAAATGGTCGTAATTTCGAACATTTTCTTCGAGGTTAGATAAACACATAAGTGAGAGGCGAAGGGACTCACTTAAATCAAGCACCCTGAACAGTGAGAGGCAAGGGGACTCACTTTAATCAAGCACCCCGATCAGTGAGAGGCGAAGGGACTCACTTAAATCAAGCACCCTGAAAAGTGAGAGGCAAGGGGACTCACTTTAATCAAGCACCCCGATCAGTGAGAGGCGAAGGGACTCACTTAAATCAAGCACCCTGAACAGTGAGAGGCAAGGGGACTCACTTTAATCAAGCACCCCGATCAGTGAGAGGCGAAGGGACTCACTTAAATCAAGCACCCTGAACAGTGAGAGGCAAGGGGACTCACTTTAATCAAGCACCCCAAAGGAAACGAAACTTACTACGTCCACGTCGTTGTTTCCGGGTAACTCTAAACGTAAGGTTGACACATTTACAACAGAAGCTTTAATGATCTTGAAGTTTCCGTTAAACAAACATCAGACATGGGGTAGAGATGTGTGGGACTGGGGGATGTCTGGTGTCACAGTTTAGCATGTGAGGCTATGAAGAGCATGGGGTTCGGATGTGCAAGTTTGATATTTGTTTACTAGGATGTGAAAGTTTTGGGTGTGTGGGTTTCCCTATTAAACCTACGATCAGTTTGAACCACTTAAGCCTGTGACTCATGGAAAAAACGACTTAAAATGGATTTTTCGGAGTTCGACCTTCATTTGGCCTTGAAATGACCTTGAAATGACCTTGAAAAAAAATGTCTCAATATGATTTTGAACGTAAAATTTCCCGCTCTTTCCGAATCCGGGGTCAAAAATAGGTGTTCCTATTAAAAAAATCCACTTGACCTTGAAATAACCTTGAAGGTCAAGTTCAAGGTCAAAGCTGTTAGGACCATCGTTTGGCCCCCTTCATCCCCTACAACTTTTGTCTGAATCATTTTTTCCTATCTGTCTTAGGATCCGAAAAGTCCGGGTGTAGCGATTAAAATGGGTCACCGTGTATATATATATATATATATATATATAAACTGCATTAAAATAATAAAAGTTCATTTGGTATAGTAAATTGTTGTCGGCTCAGCAAACGTGGTTTTTTGCTGCTACTCTGCTGCCTATAGTGTTGTCTCCGCTGCCGTGTTTAGATTTCTAAGCGCTTTAAGAGCCTGTTCTAAATTTCTCAAGTTACTCCTGCGTTGGCTGCTTCGTTCCCCACGTCGCCAATCTTCAAGAAAGCATTTCAGAGTCGCGAGTGTCAAAACTGCGATCGCGATACCGACTCCTACTAAGCCGACAGACGATATTTGATATTCACTAAGCGTGCCTTTTAAAGTTTTATACTTGTGCAGTGCTCGCGTTCTTCCAACGACGTAATCTCCTGTCTTGTAATTTCGTAATCAAAGCTTCCAAAGGGCACGATAAATTTTATACTTGAGTGCAACTAGAGTGAAATGTTTGTTTTTTGATTTTTCGTTTCGCCGCGTCCGATAGCTGCGAAAAGAAAATTAAAAGGAAAAGAAAACGAATATGCTTTGTATTAGGATGTATAGATGAAATTCATTTTTTTCTCATTTTATTTTTTACACTTGTTTCATATGAGAGGGTGCTATTTCTCGTGGCCAGTCCGGGTGATAAGCCAGAAAGGTGCACAATGAAGTATAAGCTATTTATGTATAGAATAATTACTTTTATTGTGGTTAAACTGTTATCGCGAGAGAGAGACGCTCCTAATCAATTACGCGACGCGGTGATTTCTTTGTGGCAGGAAAGGACTTGGTGGCTCGGTGAACTTTGGTTATCCGTCGTATCGGCTGGGTTGATGATCATCGTGACTTCCTCTTGTGCAGCGGTGCACTATTTTCCATTGGTTTTGACTAGTGCCTTTCAGTTTTTCAATTTTTGATGCGTACATTATGCATTTCGAATTGGCGCTTCTTCTTCTTGTAATGTCCAAGGCGGTTTTTCGCGGAGTGGTCGAGCGGCTACAACAAGATAGGCAGTTGCTGGCTGTACATTTGTTTGGTTTTCAAACAACTGTGGTTCTTCTGGAACTTCGATAAACTTGTTCGATCTTGAGACTGCTATTACTCTGTCTAGGATCTTCAGTAACAGTCATTGTACTTCCAAATGGCTGACTGATTCTAGACGAGTTAGAATTAGATGCAGTGTGCTGAGCACCAGGCTCGCTAAGCGAGGCTGAGTAGCAGTGATTTGCTTCATCCACAGTGTTGATATTACCAGTATTTCCACCTGAAGGGTTTGTGTTTTTCTCAATTTTATTTTGATTCTCGGCGCACATATCATTTGCAACATAGCCAGAGGGTGAAGTCTTGGCGCTTCTTCCTTGATCGTTATGATTTTCGAGCAGATGCCCGCCTCTAATGCAGGAAATTTTATGTACTGTGTTGCTAGATTCGTTAACTCTTGAGCCGTCTTCACCGGCTCGTACAGGGTGTCCAGTTTTTATTGTTTTGCATAGTTTTAATTCAACTCGGGAATGCTGATTTCTACTGGTTTATTACTAATATTTAAACATTCAGCATAAATTTTCCCATTGTAATTGTCGGCTCCAAAGTTGGGAAAGAGTAGTTTTGGATGCAAATTCATGAGCGGTACCCAACCTATTCTAACGTCATTTTTCACACGCGCCATAATTATTCTGCGTACTCCAGGGGGAATCGTAACTTTTTCGTCTACTGTAAAAGGAACACAAATATTACTCAGTTTAATATGCTTTGTCACGGCGTCAATATGGCCGGAAAATTCACTAATAATGTCCATCCGAGGTAACCTTCCGTGACAATGGCAAAGGTGTCAGGGACAAGATATATTTTGTATTGATGATTAAGTCATTTTATTTGCGCCCTACCGAGCGTATGAGTTTCCTCAGGAGTAACTCATTTTATTTCTAATAGATCACGTGTGTCTATATAAGTGCTAGATTGTAAACGGCTTTCCTTAATTACTGAAATGTCCACTCCTAAATCAGCATAAAAATTGCATGTTTCGTTTAAGAAGTTGACACTTCAAGCATCACGATAGGAAGTTGACGACCTGTCTCTAAAAAATGAATAGAGGCGAATCTGCGAGATTGCGCTTTTTCTTCTGCGATTGGTGATAAGGATCGCTCAACACCTGAGGATTGCGTCGAACGGTCTATAAGTTTAAATTCTGAGTATTGCTGTTCGTTAATGGCTGTGCATTATTTTGCATTTGCCTAGCTTGGTTATCGGGTGGAGTATCGTATGGCCTTCCATTTTCTCCGTTATCTTGTGACTGTGAATTGTTATTATTGTTATTGTAGTAGTTATTATTGCGATTATTATGGTAATTTCCTCTTGGATTCCGATTACTGATATTGTAAGGATAATCCCTGTTGTTGTTATTACGATAATTATTGTTGTTCCTTCGATAATTTGGTTGTAGTTGTCAAGAACGTAAGTCTTCCTTGATGTTTCGGCAAGCGTTTATTCTGTGTCCTCGTATTCCGGGATATTCACATGGCATTTTGCAACACGTATCTTCTGTGTGTCCTCTATAACCACAGTCTGTGCAGGATTTTGTCTGCAATGCGTCAACGAGCGTTCTTAGTATATGTACCGTGTCTAGTGAGGCTGGTGCACTACTAGGTGTGAGTGTAGCCGATGGCGTGAGCGGCTGTACTTGCTGCGGCACAGTATGGAGCGTTTGAGGTGCTACAGCTTGCAGTAGCTGCTGAATTGGTGCATTTGTTCTGTCGGCAGAATCGGTGTAGCTTCCAGTAAGGTAGGGTTTGCAGCTGTAGCAGTACTGCAAGATGTGGCTGCCCGTCGGGCGCTCTGCTTGCACTCGAACTCAACTGCGAGCCGAATAGCTTCGTTGGGCGAGGAAGGGCGTTCGCTACGTACTTGGTGATCGAGCGGCTGAGACAACCCAAACAGAAATTGCTGTATCGCATCGCGATCTGATCTGCGTTTTAAAAGATTGCGATCGCCGGGCTCGAGACCGGGCGCTAATTCATAGATAGTATGAAGCCGATTGAGTAGCTTCTGAACCCTTAAGCCAAAGTCTCCCGCAGTTTCATTTTGATACTGGGAGACTTTTTTTCGTATTGTTCTTTAGTTGCGCTGTTTGTTGTCCGTATTTCTGACTGTGTTCAGCTGTATATTTTTTTGTAAATAACACTGTTAGATAAAAAGTGAATAACTGTCACTTTTTTGCTGACATCACTTTTCAATCAGTCACTATAAAATCACTGTCACAATTAATTCATTTTCGGATTGACTTTTGGATTGATTTTCCTCGGCAACTACAGCACTGTGAATTCGCGATTCGAAGACGCGATACACATACAAGTGATGCCAGAATAAAAGGGTTCTATGTTACGTATGAAACGATGCTCTTGGCCTACGTCGAGCTGGTCCCATGACGGAAAGTGCGGACTTGCACTTACCGGCAAGGCCTCGCGGTCTCTCGCACACTGTGGGATCGCCATTATCGGAACTTCGAGGTGTCCTGTGCGGACGGCCAAGCAGCCCTCATGGCACGTCCGTGACACTTGACAGTACGGCAGGTAGAATCAGCCTGTCGTACTGTCTCGGAATACTTCACGTATTTTCCACGTAAGTACGTAAAGTCATACTATTCCGGTGGAGATCTGGCCTCAGTAAAGTACACTAGTCCATTACTGAGGTTGAACGGATGACAAGACTAATTGCCAATCGTGAAAATCGCGATACCAAGCGCTGCGAACTCGAACGCGTGTAACTATCGCGAGCGTCAACAACAAGATGAATGCCCGGTGCTCTCGCACCGGCACGCTCGTCATATCGTCGATGCAGCTCCAATTCTGCATCGACGCGCTATCTAACGTTCGTTACCGCGAACTTATTAATTACCGACATCGGAACGGCAGGCCGTAACAATGCACAAATATATTGGTCGTAAGGTGGGTCTGGGGGAGTGCGACGGGGGGCTTTGATATGCTCGAAATAATGTATAAAAACTCACAATTTTACGTTATTTTGAGGGGGGGGCAGAGGGGGATCTAAGGAGGGGTGAGTGGGGGAATTTTTTCGAATAATAATCGTAACATCATTGTACGCGTAGTAGTTGCACTCAAGATCAGTCGAGATTGCAACACGTCAAAGAGAAAATTTTAACTTCTCAACATATTTATACCACCTGTGTGTCTTTTGAGACTCGAGATTAGTTACATGTTTAGCTTTCCAACTTCATTTTTAGTGTACAATCTATTTAAAGAAATCTATTTCGAGCATATCTGTATCTTTGGGAGTCCATAAATCTTGGATAGAATGGTGTTAGTTTGTTTCAATTCATTTTTATGATATTTTTTATTGAAAAAATTGTTATCGTTCCAACGATTTATTATTCTTTGGACACCTTTCTGTAATTTAGAAAGAGTGTTGCTAGTAACTTGTGTGTAAGTGTTAGTGTCTGTCAATAAACTATTCATTTTTTGTTTGTACTGACTTTTGTCAATGGCAACAGTTATATTGCCCTTATCAGCCATGGTGAAAAAAACATCATTTGTCTTTAAAAAGGTCTTAGTTTCCTTTAATCTCTGTGCAAAGATTCCATCTTTATAAGCAATATGCTTTTTCTTATTAATATGATCATCTAAACTATTGATAATATTTCTCCGTATTAAATTACTTGTCTCTATATTAAATTCGTAACTACCAAGCATATCTTCTACATTTTTAGTAGTATCTACAATCGACTTCTTTCTATTCATATTGAACACGTCATTGAACTGGTGTCCTAAAGAAACTACGTCCACTATTTCTTTCGGAATGTCGATATCAGTTAAGTTACAAAACTATTTCTTTGTATTATTAATGATACTTGTGTTAGATATACCTGATTTGTTACTTACTTCTTCACTATTGTCTCTATCTTTGTTACAAATTTCATTATTAAGTTTTTTGAGATATTTCACGTTAAGTTTATTGCATTCTACTTTTGATTTGTTATCTTGTGTACATATAAAATCGGCTAATATATTAATAGGTAACGCCATTGTTAATCTTTCTTTAATTTTAGCTAATTCTTTTTCTAAAAAACCTTACATATATATTAATATCTTCTATTTCACAGTTCTGTAATTTAGCTTTAAAAATTTCCAAGTTTCTATCAAATTTTCTATTAACTGACTGACTAAAAAAGTGTAAATGTTTCAAGTTATTCGATAATCCATTAATATGTTTCGGTTTTATATCACGTGTTCTGCACTGGAGTAAAAACCGTCGTTTGGATTTGGCCTCAGTGAGCTTTTTGTTTGTATGAGTATACCTTTTTAATAACCTTGTAGTACCTTCTCCATACTCTTCTGCGATATTGTCAAAAAAAGAAGAGGAAGACTGATTAGCCGTTCCTACCATTCTATCCAAGATTTATGGACTCCCAAAGATACATCAAAAAGACGTTCAGCTAAGACCAATAGTGTCTTGTGTTGGTAGTCCTACGTACAAATTATCAAAAATTCTAAACTCAGTAATACAGAATAGTTTACCGAACCCAACTCACATATAAAAAATAGTTCTGATTTAATTAATAGAGTCAAAGTCGTTATCGTTCCGGATGATCACGTTATGATATCATTGGATATAACATCATTGTTTACTAATGTTCCACAGGAAGACACCATAATATACCATTGAACGAAATAATAGGAACTTCGAGGTTCTTAATGAATAATACTTTTTTCCAGTTTGACGATAAATATTATCGGCAAATTCATGGGTCACCAATGGGTAGTCCCATTAGTCTCTCGTTTGCTGATATAGTGATGGTTGATTTGGAGGAGACATGCTTAGAAAAATTAGATTTTAAACCATTGTTTTATTACAGATATGTTGACGACATTATTATGTGTTTACCCAAGTGTAAAGTAAAACAAGTATTGGATGTTTTTAATTCGTATCACAAGAGTTTAAAGTTTACACATGAGTTGGAAAAAAACAATACTGTAAGTTTCTTAAGTAAGTCTGATCAAACAAAATAATAGAATTATTACTGATTGGTATCATAAACCAACTCTCTCAGGCAGATTTTTAAACTTTAATTCACATCATCCGATTTCTCAGAGAAGAGCAATGGTATACAATCTAGTAGACAGGGCGATTTTACTTTCACACAAAAAGTTTTGGGAAAAAAACATCAGTCTGGTTAAGGATTTCTTAATCATTAATAATTACCCAAGTAATTTTATTGAATATTATTTGAATAAGAGATTGAACAGAATCAAATTTAACAATAATAATAATAATAACAATAAAGAGTATACAAGGAAAGCATTATTAAAACTACACCTTTGAAGAGGTCTCTAATAATTTAAGAAAGTATGACATAAAAACGGTAACACAAATCAACAATAATCTTAGCAAAATAATAGTAAGAGGGAAAGATAAGCAAGATAAAATGAAAATACTAACATTGTGTACAAGATTTCCTGTAAAGATTGTAATGCGTGTTATATAGGAGAAAGTAAACGTATGCTTGGCACAAGAATTAAGGAACATACTGCAAATACTAAGAAAGATGATGTCAAAAAATTCGTAATTAACAATCATATTAAAAAATGTAAACACGAATTTGATTTTGATAACACAGAAATATTAGATACTGAAAGCTGTTGGAAAAAAAGAATAATCTCAGAAATGGTAAACATAAAATTACAAGATTACCCAATAAATATAAAAGAAGATACACAAAATTGAAGCAGTCACTATTCACAACTTTTATACAAAATAAGGGAAATCAGATAGAAAATGAATATAATTGCTACTATTGATTTGTTAGATATATTATAAGCATGATTGTAGTATTGTCACTCGGGGCACTGCGTATCTGCGTGCGCATGATTTTGGGTAGTAGTGCGAGTGCAAAGGTGTAGTGTCCTGCAGTGGACCGTGAGATTTGAAATGAGTTTTTGTGTGTGTAAGAAAGAACAAATTTTTTAAGGTTTGACTTGATGGATTTTATTATTTTATAACAGTATTGACCTTTGTTTTAATAAAATAGGACTTTTAACAGAAAATTCTTCTATTATTTATTTAATCAATAGTCGAATAAGTTTTATAGATTATGACTGCAATGTACTGGGTAAATTGTTTTGTTATTACTTACAAGGAAAGTACCCGAACTGTCAAATTCAAAAAAATTCCAAACCCATATTAAAAAGTAGACCTCCATGAGAGATTCACGAAACCATTTTTTTTATCGGCTGAGAAGCGCTTTATAAGGGTTAAAATCACCCCTAAAGTTTACCCCCAAGAAACGTTTTTTTGATATATCTCGGCTTCTACTTAACTTTTTTTAACGAAACAAAATGGAAAGAGTTTCTTATTAAAAAGTCAAGAAATCCATGGTAGTATGAACATTAAGGGTTGCATCCCTTATTTTTTAGAGGGTGAAATTGTGTTTTTTAAGAATAATTTTTGTTGTGAGAATTCATAAAATAATTAAAAATAGGTCAAAACATTATTTTTACCAACTACAATAAATAACAGTTGGTGTGTTTGGGCATTCTTCGCGAAACAACCCCTTAAGAGGTGGTAAACCACCCCTAACACAAATGAATTAGGTATATTTTTTTGGCAATTATTTTTTTCCTTAAAATGGGTTCTTGAAGTCGTTAATCGGAATCCACAGTTAGATCCATAATAAAAATTTGAAAATAGTGAATTCAATATGGCGAAAAATTTTTTAGAAATATTTTAAATTCCACGAAAAATAGTATGATAAAAAAATAATAAATAATAGAATAACATAACAAAACATTGTTACATTATTATACATTTATTTACATAATATAATTTCCGCTAGGGGGTCTACATACTATTTTTCGTGGAATTTAAAATATTTCTAAAAAATTTTTCGCCATATTGAATTCACTATTTTCAAATTTTTATTGTGGATCTAACTGTGGATTCCGATTAACGACTTCAAGAACCCATTTTAAGGAAAAAAATAATTGCCAAAAAAATATATATATTCAGTCCCTGAGGAGGAGCCGGAGTAGGCTCGAAACGTTGGACAAGGTGGTGTGGCGGTGGGGGGCAGTCAGATAGTCCTTTGCTAACAAAGTTTTTTCCAGGTTTTAATTAAGTTTTTATTTCAGATTCTGCGGGGGTGATTATAAGCAAGGGCAATCTGACTGCCATAAATATTAATTATTTTAAATTAATTTGTAAGACAGTAAGACCGATGGAAAAATTCTTATCAGTTGATAGTAAATTGCAGTCGACATAAGTAATATTTTTAATGATCAAAAAAATATACCTAATTCATTTGTGTTAGGGGTGGTTTACCACCTCTTAAGGGGTTGTTTCGCGAAGAATGCCCAAAAACACCAACTGTTATTTATTGTAGTTGGTAAAAATAATGTTTTGACCTATTTTTAATTATTTTATGAATTCTCACAACAAAAATTATTCTTAAAAAAACACAATTTCACCCTCTAAAAAATAAGGGATGCAACCCTTAATGTTCATACTACCACGGATTTCTTGGCTTTTTAATAAGAAACTCTTTCCCTTTTGTTTCGTTAAAAAAAGTTAAGTAGAAGCCGAGATATATCAAAAAAACGTTTCTTGGGGGTAAACTTTAGGGGTGATTTTAACCCTTATAAAGCGCTTCTCAGACGATAAAAAAAATGGTTTCGTGAATCTCGCATGGAGGTCTACTTTTTAATATGGGTTTGGAATTATTTTGAATTTGACAGTTCGGGTACTTTCCTTGTTAGTTATTGACATCAGTATATCCGCTGCCATAATTTTAAATAGTGTATCAGACAGCTACTTGTTTACGTTCCTTTTATTTACTTTGACTGTCTTTGCTTCTCTTCTGTGTTAATTTATTAAATTGTTGTGTTATATTTATTAATTTATTACCGTGTCGTCCTAATTTATTCGATTTACGAACGTGGAAATGATTTCGTTATCATTTAGAATGTTTTTACCTAAGAAATCAGGTAACAATTATATTTCTTTGAGGCTGACCTCTGTGCAAAGGTTTTATATATTTCTCATTATTGGCTCTACTTTTGCAGAACGAAGAATGTATGTAGTATTTTGTATATGACGGTGTTAATAATTTAACAGAAATCTTTAGGTAAGCTCGACGTGCAGTTTGGATATTGTAAGTTATATTTTTTATCTGTGACCTTGTATTCTATTTTGTATTAATAAATTTCAGTGCTTGATAAAGGTAGCGAATCAGCTACCGAAACGTTGCACAAATAAAAACTACATCATTTTGAACTCATTAACATCGATATTACCTTATCTAAATATTTGGAAAATGAGTGATCAACGAAACAAATATGAATTATAATGAATAAGGATAATCTTCTATTAAATAACATCATGAAACATTTACTTTTTCTTTCAAATTTTCGGTAATTTTTTAAAAAAATAATTATTTTTAACATTTATTAATTTTTAAAATAGTCAGTATATATATATATATATATGAAACATAATTTTTACGTGTTAATTTTACATAAGTATTAACACGCGATGTCAACATAAGTCCTGTTTCATATATATATATATATATATATATATATATATATATATTGTAACAGGGCGAATAGTTTTCGGAGCGAGAGAGTTTTCGGCGACGCCGAAAGCTTACCTGTATGCTCTCTCTCTCGCTCACACTGCTCCGCAACGACGATGCCTTCCTCGGCGCTGCTCGTCGAGGACGATGTTCGCCTACGTTGCGGCTCGAGCGGCGCCCTGGCAGATTTGCCGGCTCTGCGCGCGCTCGGTGCAATGCCGTTCGCTGACTGTGTACAACCGGGTAACTCAGAAGTTACCCGGGAATTTTAATATCGTGTGTGTGACTCTACGCGTTCCTTAATGAAGGGGAAAACACGCGCGAGTACCTGGGGCTCAGATGATCGCCGAGGAAGTCGGCGATCCCGCGGAGGCGGCGGTATCCGAGGTACTCGTAGGAATAACGGCGGAAGGGAAGGGGGCGAAATAACAATTCGCGAACTCTTAATTAGGAAATGTAAAAGACCGTTTTATTGTCCATTCAAAAGAGGAGTTTACAAACGAACAGGATAGTGAGCGCGTCGC
Organism: Torymus aiolomorphi; assembly: GCA_036365515.1. Lineage (NCBI taxonomy): Eukaryota > Metazoa > Arthropoda > Insecta > Hymenoptera > Torymidae > Torymus > Torymus aiolomorphi. The sequence continues at coordinate 172,998,799 of CM070873.1, forward strand.
GGTCTCTACTTCTCGCGAGGACGAAATGCCTCGCGAGTCGCACGCGTCGCGGATGTCGCGCGCAGATACACTCCCGGAGACGAGGTGCACCACCCGTCTCCGACGCTCTCTACCTCGCGCGTCGAGGTAGAGTCTCGCTCGCGCGTAGGGGGCCTGCAGGCACTAACCTTACTTATGTGTCTGCGGAGTCCGGGCTAGAGCCGTCTCGTTCTCTCTCGCGCACGACGATCAGGACCCTCTCCGTAGCCTTGCTCCCTCTCCTTTCTTTCTCTCTCTTCTTTCGCTCTCTGCTTTCTCTCTCTTCTTTCTCTCTCTTCTTTCGCTCTCTGCTTTCTCTCTCTTCTTTCTCTCTCTTCTTTTTCCGTGCGCGCACCGAATCGGCAGAAACTTGACTGATCGTTCTCGCGCGCACCGTTGCCGATCCGCCCTCCTCGCGCCTGCGCATCCTCGATGGCTCGAGTGCGTGGTAGTTCGCCCGCGGATTCCGAACTTCGTTACACCCCCCTCCCAGACGCGACGTACTACCCCCTGGTCGGCGCTCTGGATGCATAACATGCGAAGTTCGCACGCGTGGGTGGTAAGGGCATGCTAGGTTAGGAGCGGAGGTGGGAGAAAGAAAAATAAGGCGAAACTAGTATCAAAAAAATACGGCCCGTCCAGGCCTTATACTGCCGCGCGAGACTGCGTCCGCGTCCGCGAGGGTAGTATAGTCGTCGGATCGAGAGTATTCGCCTCGTTGCGTGAGCCTTTGGGTCGTCCGCGCGATTTCGCAGCGAGGTTCTTTGATGGGCTCGCCGCTATCACGCGTATAGCAGTCGGCCTTACTACAAGCCGTACCGCCTTCCTTGGACGACCCGGGTTACGCCTGGGGAGAGGAGTAGGGGCACGTAAGTTTTCCGCTTCGCTCGCTGGGTTCTCAAGCGGTACGCGATCGGAGATGGCTGCGGCGCCGTCGTTTCCGCGATCTACCTGCGAGTTATTCTCGCTGTCGCTCGCTACTGGCGGGTCGCACATCGCCACAATCGCTGCGCTATCCCTCGGCGGTTGAGGTTCTTCCTCCGGCTCCTCATCTGAAGGCGTTACACCCCCGTAAGGCTTCAGATGCTCGGCGTGAACTAATTCCTCATCGTTTGCGTCGAGCGCGCGTATGCGATAAGTGTTAGTGCCTATTTTGGCTATTATCGCATACGGCCCCGCGAATTTCGGTGCCAGTTTCGCCGAGATTCCTTGTGCGGCAGACGATAGGATCCGGTTTCTCTTCCAAACATAGTCTCCTGCTTGGAAGAGGGGCTCGCGGTGTTTTGCATCATAATAATGCGCTTGCCGCTCTTGTTCGCCGTCGATGTGATCGGCGACGGCTCTATTCAATCGATTGAGGCCTTTCATCCTCGAGGCCCATTCCTGGACTCTCTCCTGGCTCGCTCGTTCTTCCGCTACGCGGTCACGAGCTCTTTTGGCCGTTCCTGGGGGTAGAGGTCGCCGCCCGTAATTTAACATTGCGGGCGAGAGTCCGGTACTACTATGGGCGGCGTTATTGAGCGAAAACACCAGCTCGGGCAGATTCTCGTCCCAAGAGGCGTGTTTTTCCTCCACAAAAGCGATTAACCGGGTTTTGAGCGTCCGGTTTACTCGCTCCACCGGGTTGGCTTGGGGTGATACGGCGGTGTCACCGTGTGGTGTACCCCAAGTTCCGTAAGTACTCAGTGACGGCGCGGTTTTTAAACTCCGTTCCATTGTCACTGAGAAATACTTCCGGCGTGCCAAAACGTAAAATCACTCTCTCTTTCAATTCCTTCAAGATAGATTTTGCGTTCGCCTTCCGCAATGGAATAACCTCTACCCATCTGGAGAATAAATCTTCGAATACAAGAATATATTCGAAGCCGCGTTTGCTCTTGGGTAGAGGACCCATCATGTCGGCCGCCACCACCTGCCATGGGCGCGATATGTCGCGTTTTCCCATTAAACCGGCAGGAGCGCGTTGCTCGACTTTGCACTGCTGGCAGACGAGACACTCGCGCACGTATTTACGTACTGCCTTGTACATGTGTGGCCAGTAGTAAAATCTCGTAGCGCGATCGTACGTTTTGTCTCGCCCCAGGTGTCCCGAGGTCGGATCGTCGTGGCTCTCAGCGAGCACTTGCTGACGACCCTCCTTCGGTATGACAGTTTTCCACGCTTCTTCGTCCCCGACCGCCGCCTCTATGAGTTCGTCGGGGCGATAGTAGAATAACTGTCCACCTAATAATTTCCAGCGCGGGTATGCGTCTGGCTCTCGCTGCAATTTCTCTCGCCAAGAGGTATACCATGTATCGTCCGTCTCGTTTGTCAGATCGACTGCGGCGAGTGACGCATCTTCCTCGTCGCCCTCGAACATGCGAGATAGAGCATCGGGGACGTGGTTAAGTGCGCCCTTCCTGTGCTCTACCTCGAAGCTATGCCCTTGCAGTTCGAGCGCCCACCGCGCGAGCCGACCAGTTGGACTATGCAGGCTGTGTAACCAACGAAGACTACTATGATCGGTGATCACTCGAAAATGGTAGCCCTCGATATACGGCCTGAATTTTCCAATGGCCCAGACCACCGCGAGGCATTCTCTCTCCGTCACGCTATAGTTACGCTCCGCGGATGAGAGTGTGCGACTCGCAAATTCCAGTACTCTTTCCTCGCCATCGATTATTTGGAAGAGTACCGCGCCGATGCCTGTATCACTCGCGTCTGTTTGAAGAACGAATTGTTCTTCAAATTGCGGGCGAGACAGAATTGGAGCAGACGCAACAAAAGCCTTAATCTGATCGAAAGCTACTTGTTGTTCCTCTGTCCAATCGTATCGGCGGTCTTTTTTGGTGAGTCGGGTTAGTGGCTCGGCCATAGCAGCGAAAACTTTTAGGAACTTCCTGTACCACGAGGCCATTCCTAGAAAATGCCGAAGCTGTTTTAGGTTCCGTGGTTCAGGATAGCTTATTATCGGCGCGATTTTCTCGGGATCGGGACGAAAACCGTCCCGATTAACGAGTACGCCCAGGTAGCGAACTTCCGTCTGGCCAAACACACTTTTCTCTCGGTTAATAGTGAGATTAGCCTCCTTTATTCGCTTGAGAACGTGGCCAAGCCACTTTACATGTTCTTCAAAGGTCTCGGTGACAATGATTATATCATCGAGATAGGAGAAGGCATAGGGTTCCATTTCAGGACCGATAACCTTATCGATTAACCTCTGAAATGTTGCACCTGCCTGCGAGAGGCCATACGGCATGCGCGTGAACTGGAATAATCCCAGTCCAGGCACCGTGAACGCCGTTAATGGGCGAGATTCTTCCTCCAGCGGAATCTGGTGATATGCGCTGCTTAAGTCCAGAGTCGAAATATATTTTGCGCCTTGTAGCTTCCGCAAAATCGCGTCCATATATGGGAGCGGATATGCGTCAGCTCTGGACACGGCATTCACCTTCCGGAAGTCGATGCAGAATCGATATTTCTCGGGCGCTTTCCGCACCATTACTACTGGACTCGACCAAGCACTGGTCGAGGGCTCGATTATACCCGCCTCCAGCATCTCTCGTACCTGAGAGTGCATGATCTCCTCGAGTTTCTTGGAGACGGGGTAATATTTCTGTTTGACCGGCCGAGCCGAGCCAACAGAAATCGCGTGTTCGGCCCACGTCGTGCGGCCGAGAGGTTCATCCGTCTGGACGAGCAACTGGTCGAGGAGTTCTTGAGTTGTTTCTTCTGCACCCCGACATCTCCTCGAGACCGATCGAAGCTAGCTCCAGAGTTTCGCCAAGAGAAACGCTGGCTACTTCTAAATCTACCGTTTGCCCTGACGCGCTCACGGTCAGCTGATTTTTCACTGCATCGTGAATCATTCCGAATGTCCGAATGAAATCAGCGCCGAGGTAGCACTCTAAGGTTTCGTCCGCGAGCACGGCGACACGAATCTCCTTTTTATGCCTGCTACCTCGAAGGGGAGCATTACATACCCCGCGATCGCCACTGTATGACCGCCGGGGACTTTTGCTTTCCTTCCGTGGCTTGATAATAGCGGGCTACGGCACGCGGATGCTAATTGCAACCCGATCGAACCCATCACTGTTCGTGCCGCGCCCGTATCATATAAGGCGCGTATTCGGAAACCCCCGACGTTAACTTGGAGCCACCATCTGGCCTCCTCGTCGGGGTTAGCGATCGGTGCGTTCTCTACGCTGATCGCTGTAGCTGATGCAGCTGATTCGTCGCGCGGCTCCTCCTGAACGGTGGAGGCCGCGACGGCGATTTCGGAGGGAGTCTTCTTGAGCGCGGGCGTCGTATAGACTCCTACTACGCACCCGATTTCCCGTTTCCCGCACACGTGGGACAATTGTACGTCCGATAGCCAGGCAGACCGCAGCCGTAACAATGAATACCCTCACTGTTACCCTTCGGTTTCACTGCGCTGCTATCGGGCGATTTTTTCCTTTCTGCTTGCCGAGGCCGCGGGTCGCGCTTCGGCGAGCCGCCTGCTGACTCTCTCTTTTCTCCTCTCCCTCCCTTCTTTTTCCCCTTGGCGGGAGAAGGTTTTCGAGAGGGCGGTGGAGTCTGCTTCGGGTGCAGCGCTGGCTGTAGCGCCAGCCTCACCTCTTCCGCGAGCATTTTGGACAGAGCTGCGATCCAATTCTGTCCAGTTCCCTCCGTTACCGGCGGGTTCATATGCCCTGGAAGTGCGGCAACTTTCAGTGGCGTATGTTTTTCTTTCTTTCCCCGAGGGTTATAGGCAGCCTCGGGGAGGAGGCTCTGTTCCGGGGGCGGTGGTTCTCGATAAGATTTTTCCGCCTCGAGAGTAAGCTCGGCCTCGACACTTAATTCCAATAGCGTGTCGATGTCCTCGAAATCGACTCTCCTCACCATGCGTTGGAGATCTGGCCGCAAATTGCGGTGTAAGGTGTCCAACTGATGAGAAAGTGGGAGAGGTGGCTCGATCTTTTTCATGATCGAGAGTAGGCAGGTGATGAAGTCGCGCACCGGTTCTTCTCTCCCCTGTGTGCGCGCTGTTGCCTCCTGCAGCACCCGTTGTTGGAATCTGCGGTTCGCGCCGTACCATTTACGTGCTGACGCGCAGAATTCGTTCCACGTGGACCAGCTCGTCTTATTATTCTGGTACCACGTGGCGGCGACTCCCGCGAAGAGTTCGGAGAGAGAACTTAACATTTCTTCCTCTGACATCTTCGCGAGGCTTCGGCATTCATCGACACGGTTTCAGAACACGTCGATGCTCTGCCCTTTCTCGCCGGTATACTTCAGCCCCCATTTTCGTGCGATGTTGCCGACGTCTCGCTGATTATTTCGGTTTTGCACCGTATGTCGCGGAGTGCTGGCATCAAGCGCGTTTGGGTCGCTGCGCAAATCTCTCGAATTCATCCGATTCGGGAGACCCCCCCCCTCCCAGGCTCCGCCTAGTAGACGATTGTGCGGCGTCCCTTGGGGGGGAATGAGCGGTTGGCCAGACGTCGGTGGTGTATGCAGATAGGTGTCCTGCTCTTCCGGATATCTGAATGTCAGGGTATCTTGGAAGCCCACCTGACGTTGCCCGCTCTGCGCCTGGTCTAATCGCGTGCTGCACGCAGCTCCTTTTGTCGCTAGCTGCGTGAAGCTCTCCATTGCTAATTGCAATTTGGACTGATTGTCCGAGAGTTGCGTGACCTTCTGCGTGAGTTGCATTAAAAATGCCCTCAATTCCGCAGGGATTGGCAGATCCTGCGTTTCCGCCGTTGCTAGGGTGTGCTGTTGTGGGTGGAGGGTTGTACTTGTCTCCCTCTCCTTAGATCCGTCTTCTCGATCCGTCTCGTTCTCCGTTGTTTCCGCTGGTTCCTGTTCCATCGAGCTTCTTTCCGCTGCGCGCGTCTCGATTTCGAGACGCGTCCGTTCCATCTTGAGTTTTACGACGTTATCGTCGCGGACATACTCAAGTGGATGCGGTTCATTCTCGTCTGAACCGCGTGCCCATGGCGTCTCGATTTCGCCATTGCAGACTCTATCGATGAACGTTTGGCGGAGGTTTGCTCTCGCTACCCACGTCGTGTGTTCATCGAGGTCTGCATTTGTGGCGATGAACTCGTCTGCCGAGTAATCCCCGAGCAGCCATCTGCTCGCGCGATCTAACTGTTGAAATCGCGCGCCAGATGTTTTCAACTCCATCGCCTTGAGATATCTATCTATCTCTTCCAGTGAGAGGCACATACACCAATTCTCGAGTGCTAGTTGTGCCGCCATATTGGTTTCTCACTGGAATATTTATGCGAAAGAAAAAAAAATATAAAACAGAAGAGCGAAAAAAAAACTGATCGCAAGTAGATTTTTCGGCTCGTTCGCTCCGCAATTTACAGCGTGTTGTTACTCAGTGCGTCGATTGGGTGCGCGTATTTCCCTAATCCCTGGGCGCTTACAATCGCGAGTTACAGAAGAAAAAAAACTAAACTGTTTCTCAATCTGTCGCACTGAGTAAATTCGCGAGCAGAAACGACAGCGAAACACGAAAAGAGTGTTACGCTTAAATATTTACTTCGCGTTGTATTTATTTTTACGAAAATTTACAATGAAGAACGAGAATAATTTTCGTCCACGCGGCCAAAATCTTCTCGCAAAACTTTAGTCTGCGAGAAGTTCGCCTTCTCTTTCCACCGCAAAATAATAAAATAAATTGTGGAAAGAGGGTGCGTTCGGCAATTGTGTCGCGCGATAAAATTCGGCGACACCCCGTTTAAAAGTCGTTGAAAGTCGTTGAAAGCAAACGATTCATTCAAGAAAGAAAAAAAAACAAAAAAAAATTTTGAGTGCTTTAAAGTGTAGGTTATTATATAAAATGTGCACGCGGTGAAAGAAATCGCGCTTGCTTTTCCCCTAATTTTACTTCTGTATATAACAGCGAATTTATTAAAGCCCAAAATCTTCTCGCAAAACTTTAGCTTGCGAGAAGTTCGCTTTCCCTTTCCACTTCCAAAATAATAAAATAAACTGTGGAAAGAGAACACGTTCGGTATTTGCGTCGCTCGTTGAAATACGGCGACGTTTTATCTAATTGTTAGTAAAAACAAATTAAATCTTTCGAACACGTGAGGCTGTAATAACGAGCCACACGAAAGATAGAAAATTTTTGATTTCCAAAAAACAGTGAAGCGGAAAGAGATTAAATGGATGAAGGAAGAAGAAGAAAAGAAAAAAAAATATTTTAAATTTCCTACCAAAAATAACAAAAAAAAATTTTATTAATTAATATTATTAATAATTTTTATCAATTATTATTATTAGTAGTTTTTATTAATTGTTATTATTAATAATTTTTATAAAAATAAATTAATAATTTCCACTAATTTATTAACTAATTATTGATAGATTGTTAGTAACAACAATCTATCTTTCCGTCTTCTCCTATTTATTCGAACAAATAAATAAGGCTTTATAGTGAACGAATATATCTCTAAGTTGTTTAGCTATATTGCTAAACAACTTACTAATCGATTATAAACCGAATTAGTATGAGGGAAAAGCACAGCTACGAACTTTTGCGTAAATGAGCCTATATATCGCGAGGTCCGAATTATTTTCGTTTCTGCTCGCGATATAATACTTGTTGTCGAAAAGTATTTTCGTGGACTTAGAATTGTCTACGACACTCTCGCACACATACATACACTCTCACGGTCGAACGATCGCGGTGTCGGCTGTGTTGCGAGCCCGCGCGTGTTTACAAACACGCGCCGCGCGCTATCCTATTGTACCTATCCACACGTACGGGCGCCAGTTGTAACAGGGCGAATAGTTTTCGGAGCGAGAGAGTTTTCGGCGACGCCGAAAGCTTACCTGTTTGCTCTCTCTGTCGCTGACACTGCTCCGCAACGACGATGCCTTCCTCGGCGCTGCTCGTCGAGGACGATGTTCGCCTTCGTTGCGGCTCGAGCGGCGCCCTGGCAGTTTTGCCGGCTTTGCGCGCGCTCGGTGCAATGCAGTTCGCTGACTGTGGTACAACCGGGTAACTCAGAAGTTACCCGGGAATTTTAATATCGTGTGTGTGACTCTACGCGTTCCTTAATGAAGGGAAAACACGCGCGAGTACCTGGGGCTCAGATGATCGCCGAGGAAGTCGGCGATCCGCGGAGGCGGCGGTATCCGAGGTACTCGTAGGAATAACGGCGGAAGGGAAGGGGGCGAAATAACAATTCGCGAACTCTTAATTAGGAAATGTAAAAGACCGTTTTATTGTCCATTCAAAAGAGGAGTTTACAAACGAACAGGATAGTGAGCGCGCCGCGGTCTCTACTTCTCGCGAGGACGAAATGCCTCGCGAGTCGCACGCGTCGCGGATGTCGCGCGCAGATACACTCCCGGAGACGAGGTGCACCACCCGTCTCCGACGCTCTCTACCTCGCGCGTCGAGGTAGAGTCTCGCTCGCGCGTAGGGGGCCTGCAGGCACTAACCTTACTTATGTGTCTGCGGAGTCCGGGCTAGAGCCGTCTCGTTCTCTCTCGCGCACGACGATCAGGACCCTCTCCGTAGCCTTGCTCCCTCTCCTTTCTTTCTCTCTCTTCTTTCGCTCTCTGCTTTCTCTCTCTTCTTTCTCTCTCTTCTTTCGCTCTCTGCTTTCTCTCTCTTCTTTTTCCGTGCGCGCACCGAATCGGCAGAAACTTGACTGATCGTTCTCGCGCGCACCGTTGCCGATCCGCCCTCCTCGCGCCTGCGCATCCTCGATGGCTCGAGTGCGTGGTAGTTCGCCCGCGGATTCCGAACTTCGTTACAATATATATATACTTTTGCAGAACGAAGAATGTATGTAGTATTTTGTATATGACGGTGTTAATAATTTAACAGAAATCTTTAGGTAAGCTCGACGTGCAGTTTGGATATTGTAAGTTATATTTTTTATCTGTGACCTTGTATTCTATTTTGTATTAATAAATTTCAGTGCTTGATAAAGGTAGCGAATCAGCTACCGAAACGTTGCACAAATAAAAACTACATCATTTTGAACTCATTAACATCGATATTACCTTATCTAAATATTTGGAAAATGAGTGATCAACGAAACAAATATGAATTATAATGAATAAGGATAATCTTCTATTAAATAACATCATGAAACATTTACTTTTTCTTTCAAATTTTCGGTAATTTTTTAAAAAAATAATTATTTTTAACATTTATTAATTTTTAAAATAGTCAGTATATATATATATATATATATATATATGAAACATAATTTTTACGTGTTAATTTTACATAAGTATTAACACGCGATGTCAACATAAGTCCTGTTTCATATATATATATATATATATATATATATATATATATATATTTATATGTATATATATATATATATATATATATGTATATATACTGACTATTTTAAAAATTAATAAATGTTAAAAATAATTATTTTTTATTTATAATTATTTATATTTATAACACGTAAAAATTATGTTTCATATATATATATATATATATACTGACTATTTTAAAAATTAATAAATGTTAAAAATAATTATTTTTTTAAAAAATTACCGAAAATTTGAAAGAAAAAGTAAATGTTTCATGATGTTATTTAATAGAAGATTATCCTTATTCATTATAATTCATATTTGTTTCGTTGATCACTCATTTTCCAAATATTTAGATAAGGTAATATCGATGTTAATGAGTTCAAAATGATGTAGTTTTTATTTGTGCAACGTTTCGGTAGCTGATTCGCTACCTTTATCAAGCACTGAAATTTATTAATACAAAATAGAATACAAGGTCACAGATAAAAAATATAACTTACAATATCCAAACTGCACGTCGAGCTTACCTAAAGATTTCTGTTAAATTATTAACACCGTCATATACAAAATACTACATACATTCTTCGTTCTGCAAAAGTAGAGCCAATAATGAGAAATATATAAAACCTTTGCACAGAGGTCAGCCTCAAAGAAATATAATTGTTACCTGATTTCTTAGGTAAAAACATTCTAAATGATAACGAAATCATTTCCACGTTCGTAAATCGAATAAATTAGGATGACACGGTAATAAATTAATAAATATAACACAACAATTTAATAAATTAACACAGAAGAGAAGCAAAGACAGTCAAAGTAAATAAAAGGAACGTAAACAAGTAGCTGTCTGATACACTATTTATATATATATATATATATATATATATATATATATATATATATATATATATATATATATATATATATATATATATATACTGACTATTTTAAAAATTAATAAATGTTAAAAATGTGAAAATAACGAGATGTGTTATATATATATATATATATATAACACATCTCGTTAACTGTGTTTATGGAGCCCTTTTTTAAAGACAGATAGATAGCTTTATGGAGCCCGGGCTGCATAAACCGGGATGAATTGAATGTTTATAGAAACCTAGAGTTTCTATACCCAGAAAGAGATTATTTCTTTAGTCACTTGTACACGGGAACTCTGGGCGTACGTACTAATATCAGATATATATATATATATATATATATATATATATATATATATATATATATATATATATATATATCTCTGATATTAGTACGTACGCCCAGAGTTCCTGTGTATATATATATATATATATATATATATATATATATATATATATATATATATATATATATATATATATATATATATATATATATATATATATATATATATATATATATATATATATATATATATATATATATATATATATATATATATATATATATATATATATATGTTTCACCTAACCTCTTTACGGAGCCTATCTCTGATATTAGTACCTACGCCCAGAGTTCCGAGACTCTACATAATTCACTCGTAATGTGACGAACTTGTAGCCATAGCTACACGCAATGACGGGCGTGGTACTTCTAACACGTTCGAATCGCGAGCGCACACACACGAACATGAGGAACGTCGCGAGGGAAGAAAAGGGCAGGAACTTATGACTGCTATAGGCCAGGTGAGCTCGAGGACGCGACTCTCTCTCCAGCTCTCTCTCTTCTCTCCCGGACGGCTGCTTGAGCAGCTGCGACGACGCAGTCACGACGGATCGTCGACGCAGAGGCCTCTCAGCATCAACCTCGTCCACGGGAACTCTGGGCGTAGGTACTAATATCAGATATATATATATATATATATATATATATATATATATATATATATATATATATATATATATATATATACACACGGTGACCCATTCTAATCGCCGCAACCAGATTTCTCGGAACCTAAGCCAGATAGAGAAAAATGGTTCAGACAAAAGTTATAGGGGACAAAGGGGGCCACATAATGGCGCTATCATCTTTGACCTTCTACTTGACCTTTGAGGTTATTTCAAGGTCAAAGTGGTTTTTTCATATGGAAACACCTAGTTTTGACCCCGGATTCGGAAAGAGCGGAAACGTTTACGTTCAAAATCATATTGAGAAATTTTGCCCAAGTTCATTTCAAGGTCAAATCTACGTTAAACTCAGATAAGTCCGTTTAAAATCGTTTTTTCCATGAACCACAGGCTAAGCTGGTTCAAATTGATCTTAAGCTTAATAGAGGAACCCATACACCCAAAATCCACACGCACCCCAAACCCACACACCCAAACCTTACATATCCTAGTAAACAAATCTCAAACTCGCACATCCTAACCCCATACACTTCATGTCCTCACATGCTGAACTGTTACACCCCGGTCCCAGATCCATACCCCACACCCCCCAGTCCCACACATCCCTACCTCACGCATGCTAATCCCATACACGCCAAACCCACACATCCTGAACTCTGAAAAATTTTTCTCAAGGGCAAAATGATTTTTTAACGGAAACTTTAAGATCGTTGAAGCTTCTGTTATAAAGGTATTAACCTTACTTTTTGCGCTACCCAGAAACAACGACGTGGACGTAGTAAGGATTGTTTCCTTTGGGGTGCTTAATTAAAGTGAGTCTCCATGCCTCTCACTGTTCGGGGTGCTTGATTAAAGTGAGTCCCTTGCCTCTAACTGTTTGGGGTGCTTGATTATAGTGAGTCCTCTCGCCTCTCACCAATGTAAATAAATTTTTATTTAACCTCGAAGCAAGTGTTCGAAATTACGACCATTTGCTTCAAGGACCAAAAAATGGAAAGAAGTTGAATTTTCAATGTTCCAAACTGGCTTAATTTTGAAAATTTTGGTCTCATACTCTAGGAACGTTATTTTTTCATGAAAAACTAGAAGTAAACCAATTTTCACCGATTTTAAAATTTTGAGCTGCTGACATCACCTGAAATATCCCATATATATATATATATATATATATATATATATATATATATATATATATATATATATATATATATATATATATATATATATATATATATTTATATATATATATAAACTTTCCTTATCCTTTTTGCATCTCTTTGGTTATAACGAGGCGCTTGCCCGTATACATAGCTATGAGGGACCCTCTGTTTTTCTACGAGGAGTTTCTGATATTGCGGCGTGGCCTTATCAGGTTGTTGTTGGTGTGTTTTGATAAACATTTCTTTACATTATAGTGTTTCAAAATAGATCCCATACTGTTTATTCGGTTTTACATTTTCGCTGAGAAATTTAAGTAACTGCACTTCCGCGTCATTTTTGTTTATTTTTATCAAATATTGAATTTTTAATTTATCTTTCGTTGGTTTGCCTCGGTAATCGTTTCCCTTTTTGACTATTATGCCGTAGTTAAATGTGTGTATATTTTTATCTGACGAAGGTAGTGAGAATACTGGGTTTTGTTCGACTCTATGAATCGTTATGTCTTCTTTCTCATCGGACCTTTGTGTTACGTCGGGGTTTTGGAATAAACCCCCAACTGTTATTTCGTTACGAAACTGTTGCTCTCTTTTGAGCCTAGGCCTATTTCATCCTAATAGCTCGGGATGAAGCTAGATACCTACACTAATGGGGTGGATTTCGGGCAGTAAAGGGCGCGTCGCGTAATTATCAAAATTATTTCATACAAATTTTACCTAACCATATTTTTGTCAAGGAATATATTTTATCAGAACGGTCGTAAAACCCTCACCTGATATTAATATATTCCCTGAATAGTTTAATACAAAATTTAATATTTTAAGGTTTTTGACTAATGAGAGATAAATACCGAAATGGTCATAATTGTCAGTACTCGATATCGCCTCTCACTAGTATAAAATTTTAATCTGATCGATTTTTTTCGAGTTAGATTCTCAGGGAAAAATTGAGGGAAATTTATTGGGAAAATATCTAATCTTTCTAATTATTACTTTTATTTGATACTTACAAGGATGGCTGGATGTACTCTGCTTACCCCTGGTGATGAATAAATGAAACGAAATGACAAAATTGGCAATGAAAGAAAAAACATCAAACACTGCGCAATTTAAATTTTAATGATAATTTCTTAAATTTATATTTATTTAACCAATTCTCTTTTACAAAATATTTTAAAATGAAATTATTTTCATCAATCTTGGAGATTGTAGATGAAAATTTAAAATAAAAACCCGAACAAAGAAATATACGTCGGTGAGATGCGGCTCTCATGGGATCGGACCGTCAATTGTCGGACTAGACAGTGCCGAGTGTATTTATACCCTAAAATAGGCTACTCCCTAACTTTAGAAAAGGGCATACCCAAAACTACCTGATCAGCTCCCAATTGGTTCTTGGAATTCTGACCACTGCCCTTTCCGAGAATTCTGAGAGAGAATTGGTTAATGAGCTGTGACTATTCAGCACGCGGTTAGAAGTAGTAAATGTTAATAACTAATACATTTTTTGAATGAAACAGTAGATAAGCTAGGCCGGTTCTGGATCCCCCCACCACCTCACCCATCCACGACCTCCCTCCCCCATCCCACCCCTCGTCTATGGGGCAGAACGTCACAAACCTTCTAGAACATTCGAGAGGCAGACCCCGCAATGACGTCATCGAACCTTCTCGAAGATTGCACAATAGCCCTCAACGTGTGCAATTGTACGACCCTGGGCCTGCTCGAGCGCGCAATTTTCGTGCAGGGACATGCGCGCATAGGCCGATATTCGCTACCACCTTATCGCAGCGATTCTCGGAACTCCAATTATTTTAATCACGACCGCCTCACGAGCAGCCCCCATCGCCCTGCCGAATATTCGATGATGACATGTGTGACCCTGTAGGAGGTGTCAAATTACAGATAAACAATCCGATTGACGTCATTACGCCGTATACCGTCATTAAATGTTTTTTTCCAAAACGCGCGTGCGCGTGGATCGGAGCTGCGGTGGGCATCACGGAGCATACGTGGCCCGGAGCCCATGCAGTGTAGAGCATACTGTGTGATATCAGATGTCATCGAGCAAGTATTTCAATTGCGCTCTCCTTCTCCACATTCTTTCGTTTCGTCTTATAAAATTAAGGATTATTAATTTGTTAATAAAAATTTTATTTGGCAATGTCAATGGGTAGATGGCCCGATAACTACGTCTGATGAGGAACCAAACATTTGATTATTTTTTCGATATCTTGAGCCGTTTACGAGATATAGAATTTATTTGATTTTAGCATGAGTTTATCATATATTGATGTCCCGTATATGCAATGCGTTATCTGTCGCACCTCCTCTTTGTTCCGATATTCGCACCGCGCGATTCTTGGAGCGGGAGAGTATTTCAATTGCGCTCTCCTTCTCCACACTCTTTCGTTTCGTCTTATAAAATTAAGGATTATTAATTTGTTAATAAAAACTTTATTTGACAATGTCAATGGGTAAATGGCCTGATAACTACGTCTCACGAGGAACCAAAAATTTGATTATTTTTTCGATATCTTGAGTCGTTTACGATATATAGAATTTATTGCCTAAAGATACATTGGCCAATGAGGCAGGAGTACTTGCAAAGTTTGCTCGACAGGCTAAAATAGTGAAAAAGCCAAAATTTAAGATTAGAGATACAGTAAGAGTTAGTAAGATAAAGCAAGTATTTGAGAAGGCTTATGGCCGAATCCATCTCAAATCAGACAGCCCGCGTATGCCTATTTCACCTATCATGTTGAAATAAAAATATTTATGTTCTACTCGAAAAAATATTTTACACGTGTTTTTTTATTTTTTTGTTTCATCAAAATTTCATGCGTTCAGCGATGCCGAAAAATTCCGAGAAAATTCTTTCATTGAGAAAAAAAATTTTCAATGTGCTTTTCAGACTGCTATTGTTTCAGCAGTTTTTCGAGCTTTTAAACGTGTAACACACAATTTCACTCAGTTTTGAGCCCTCTTTAACGGCCTTAATGTCATTTTCAAAAAAAATAAAAAATCCACGAGCTATGCACTTTTTACTGAAAAATTCATTTTTTAGGGAAGTGCCTTTTTCTCGAAAACCCCATGTTTTTTTTGCACAATTTTTGTTGTCGTGATAGAGGACGGTAATGCCTAGCTAGACGTATTTGTGAGATTCGGTACTTTTTCCCTGGGATAGCGATCACTAATGAGATAACACACAAACAAATTTTTCACGCCTAATGCTTATATATAGTCAATGATATTAGAGTCAATGTAAAGGTATTTGTCTTTGTGTGTATGTAATATACAGGTACACATAACTATGTATTTATATGTTATTTGCGTCTTTTTGATTTTTTATTTTTATACCTTTTTTTCATTTGTATACCTATTTTACTACCTTTGTTTTTCTGCTTCATTGTTCTTAATTCAGTAAGCGGACGATCAGCGGTCTTTGCTGTCAAACAATGTATTTTATCGTCACATGTTTTTTTAACCCATATATGAGTTTTTTGAATTCCAGGATACTTTGGAGTTGTAAGCCAATCAATATTTTTTCTTTTCTGAATTGTTCTATTTCAGCATCTTGTAAATGTATTATTTTAATAGCATCAGTATATTTTTGAACATGTATTGCAAAATCATTTGCGTTTTGAATAGCTTCTTCAAGGGGCTCTCGAAGATTATGCGAAGTAGCATAATGCTTTATAAATCCACCCACACCATCTACAGCTCCTTTGCCGTGCCCAGTAGCAGAGAACAACCATTTTATATCACACGGTGCTCGTTTTAGTTCATCTAATTGAAAGCGATTTTTAAAGTGACTCGCAGCGCCGTCTGATACGATGGTAATTTTTTTAATTGAATCACAACAATTTTCTTTCAAGAATTTTATAATTTTTTGTACTGCTAGCAAAGCATACGCTGAATCATGTTTTCGGTCATCACTTATAACTGCGAAACTTTGTGTCGAATCCCCTTGATAAGAGACTGCTGTGAAAATAGAAATTTGATCATTAACCCAATGATTTCCTTGAACAGCTTTATTATGAATCACAGCCCAGTTTTCAGCGAAGTCTATTTGAAGAACTAAATGATGTGAGTCTTTTTTAGCACTTTCTCTTTCTGTTTTTATAGCTTTGCGTTGTATATTTTTTACATACATGTGAGTACTAACCCTCATGGTCCAAACCGAAAGTTCATCTTTAAAAGCAGAAATTGATAGTGTCTTTTTAATCAGGTTTCCATTATCCCACAAAGCATATGTAATTTCTTCTGTGCCTTCTACATCTTGCAGTTTTAAAACATGAAACGTAATTCCCTTAATCCCTGGACATAGTTTACATTCTTGTAAATAACATAAATCAGATGGCTCAGAACACATTGTTGCATTTATTATTTGTGACCGACTTTCATCCAACTCTGTGACGTTACTCCCTCTAAAATTAATTAAGCTCGTAAGAAATAAATCATAATTTGCGCAATAGATACAGAGACAAACTTCTTTGATGGGGTTAAGTAAGACATACTTTGGTCGCAAACTATAAAATTTCGATTTTCCAATTCTCAATTCTGGATAATCATTTTTAAATACTTTATACGTCTCTTTTAAACTTCGAGTAATAAAACGCTTAACTTTTTTCTCTTTTTTATTGTTAACTTTAATTGTAACAACGTCACATTTATTAGTACTTTGTCTTGAACAATTAAAATCATCATTTAAATAATATTCCATAACAATTTTTTCCATGTTTTCATCAATCGGATGGCCTGAATATGCATCTGGTTCTGAATAAATTCCTTTTTCTTTAACAAGATTTCTCGATTTGTTGATCATATACATTGTTATTTCTGGAAATAAAGATAAAATTTCATGTTTTGTAAAGGATGAAGGTAGCAAAGTCAGAATTTTTATTTTTTCTGATACCGTAGAACACTTTTGCAAGGCTAGACCAAGATTTTGTATCCATTCTGTACAATGGCATACAGTTGATTCATTTGCTGTTATAGAAACGTCATAAACATTGTTCAACTTCACATCAAGGGTATTTGACAATGTTGAAAGTATTTTTTTTTTCTTCTTTGTTACGTAATTTTCAATTGATTTTTCATGTATAAGATTTTTTCTTTTAAGAGGCGATACAGAACCTAAGAAAGATGTACTTATTTCATTATCAAATTCTTCAATGCGTTCTGGAGTACTTGGTAAAAAATCTTCATCTCTATCAACTACGTTATCGGTAACTTCATTATCCGTTATAAATTCATTGTCAGTACTACTCACCAATTCTAAAGCACGATTGTAACAATGTTGACACAGATATGTAGAAGGTGTCAAAGGTAAATGAGGATAGAGGTGCTTCAATGGATGAGCAAGATTCTCAAGTTGTTTTAAACGTACGGAACTAGATTTGTAAATAATTTGTTTGTGTTTGTCTAAAAAGTCTGCACATTTGATTCTCTCTGTTGAGTAATATTGAGACATCGTAGTTGAGTTGATAAGGTGTAAATATGTAATAATTTTCCAAAAGATGATGGTTTTAAATAAGACGAGATGTGTGATATATAGCAGAAACCGAACTTTTCTTTGTAAATGTTAAGTCAAACCATATCCATCTAGCGGACAAATGTACTAGAACATATACTCCTATAAGTAGGCGCACGTACATTATATTACATACGCACAAAGATAAATACCTTTACATTGACTCTAATATCATTGACTATATATAAGCGTTAAGCGTGAAAAATTTGTTTGTGTGCTATCTCATTAGTGATCGCTATCCCAGGAAAAAAGTACCGAATCTCACAAATACGTCTAGCTAGGCATTACCGTCCTCTATCACGACAACAAAAATTGTGCAAAAAAAACATGGGGTTTTCGAGAAAAAGGCACTTCTCTAAAAAATGAATTTTTCAGTAAAAAGTGCATAGCTCGTGGATTTTTTATTTTTTTTTGAAAATGACATTAAGGCCGTTAAAGAGGGCTCAAAACTGAGTGAAATTATGTGTTACACGTTTAAAAGCTTGAAAAACTGCTGAAACAATAGCAGTCTGAAAATCACATTGAAAATTTTTTTTCTCAATGAAAGAATTTTCTCGGAATTTTTCGGTATCGCTGAACGCATGAAATTTTGATGAAACAAAAAAATAAAAAAACACGTGTAAAATATTTTTTCGAGTAGAACATAAATATTTTTATTTCAACATGATAGGTGAAATAGGCATACGCGGGCTGTCTGATTTGAGATGGATTCGGCCTTATACACCTAATTGGTCAACAGAAATTTTTACAATAAGTCAAGTGATGCCTACTAATGCAGTTACATACGAGCTAAAAGCTATCGAGATGAACCCATTCACACAATAGTTGGAAAAGTAAATCAGATTTATAAAGGTTGAATAAATAAATACATATATCATATAAAATGTAGGCTTTATTTATATTCCAATGTATTATTTACAATATATGCGTATGATTAACCTTCATCAATTTCACATATCTTATAATGCCCCCCACGGTAAAATATGCAAGTCGTCACACTATGATATAAAAAGAGTTATTCTATGACATTAAAGATGTTCCCTACAATATAAAAGTATTAGAAGGTGTCAATCTATAACAGAAAATATGTTATTATCTCACATGAAATATGTACTCTCTGGTGGAAAAAGTCTTACACTACATCATAAAAGTGGTTACTCTGTGATATAAATGGTGGTACTATATGAGATAAAATGGGTTACTCTATAGCATGGAAGAGGCTCCTCTATAATATAGAAGTTTTCAGAGGTGTCATACTCTGCCGAGTAGATACTATTAAGTGGCAAGGTGTAGCTGTATAATATGAAATTGCAAAGGCATCACTATATCACATAAAAGGTGTTAATCTATAACATACTAGCACTTGTAATATGCAAGATGTCACTCTATGATATAAATAGAGTTACGCTATGGCATTAAAAAGGTTCCCTTACAATATGAAAGTATTAAAAGGTGTCAATATATAACAGAAAATATGTTACTATCTCTCATCAAAGATGTACTCTCTGGTGGAAAAAGTGTTACACTACATCATAAAAGTGGTTACTCTGTGATATAAATGGTGGTACTATATGAGATAAAATGTTTTATGTCTCTAGCATGGAAGACGTTCCTCTATAATATAGAAGTTTAAGAGGTGTCATACTATGCCGAGGAGTAGGTATTAAGTGACTCAAAAGCTGTTACTGTACAGTATTAAAGTGTAAAAGGATTCACTATATGACAGAGAAGATGCTAACCTATAACATAATAGCGATACTGATATGAAATATGTCACTCTGTGATATAGAAGGTGGTACAATATGACATAAAATGTGTTACTCTATAGCATGGAAGAGGCTCCTCTATAATATAGAAATTTTCAGAGGTGTCATACTCTGCCGAGGAGATACTATTGAGTGGCACAAAACGTGTAGCTGTACAATTTGAACGTGCAAAAGGCATCACTATATGACATAAAAGGTGTTAATCTATAACATACTAGCGCTTGGGATATGAAATATGTCACTCTGTGATATAGAGGCTGGTACAATATGACATAAAATGTGTTACTGTATAGCATAGAAGAGATTCCTTTATAATATAGAAGTTTTCAGTGGTGTCATACTATGACGAGGAGATACTACTGAGTGGCACAAAGGTATAGCTGTATAATATGAAATTGCAAAATGCATCTCTATATGACATAAAAGGTGTTAATCTATAACATACTAGCGCTTATAATATGCAAGATGTGACTGTGATATAAATGGAGTTACTCTATGGCATTAAAGAGGTTCCCTTACAATATAATAGTATTAAGAGGTTTCAATCTATAACAGAAAATATGTTATTATCTCACATCAAAAATGTACTGTCTGGTGGAAAAAGAGTACAATACATCTTAAACGTGGTTACTCTGTGATATAAATGGGGTTACTATATCAGATAAAATGTGTTATGTCTCTAGCATGGAAGACGTTCCTCTATAATATAGAAGTTTTCAGATGTGTCATACTATGACGAGGAGTAGGTATTAAATGACTCAAAAGCTGGTACTGTACAGTATTAAAGTGTAAAAGGATTCACTATATGACAGAGAAGGTGCTAACCTATAACATAATAGCTACTGATATGAAATATGTCACTCTGTGATATAGGAGGTGGTACAATATGACATAAAATGTGTTACTCTATAGCATGGAAGAGGCTCCTCTATAATATAAAAATTTTCAGAGGTGTCATACTCTGCCGAGGAGATACTATTGAGTGGCACAAAACGTGTAGCTGTACAATTCGATAGTGCAAAAGGCATCACTATATGACATAAAAGGTGTTAATCTATAACATACTAGCGCTTGTGATATGAAATATGTCACTCTGTGATATAGAGGGTGGTACAATATGACATAAAATGTGTTACTCTATAGCATAGAAGAGATTCCTTTATAATATAGAAGTTTTCAGAGGTGTCATACTATGACGAGGAGATACTACTGAGCGGCACAAAGGTATTGCTGTATAATATAAAATTGCAAAATCCATCTCTATATGACATAAAAGGTGTTAATCTATAACATACTAGCGCTTGTAATATGCAAGATGTGACTCTGTGATATAAATAGAGTTACTCTATGGCATTAAAGGGGTTCCCTTACAATATAATAGTATTAAGAGGTGTCAATCTATAACAGAAAATATGTTACTATGTCACATGAAAAATGTACTGTCTGGTGGAAAAAGGGTACACTAAATCATAAAAGTGGTTACTCTGTGACATAAATGGTGGTACGATATGAGATAAAATGTGTTATGTCTCTAGCATGGAAGAGGTTCCTCTATAATATGTGAGTTTTCAGAGGTGCCATACCATGATGAGGAGATACTACCAACGAATATAGACGCTTATAGAAGCGTAAGTTCAGATGGGCCGGAGAGACTTGGCGTCGGTAGTACCAAACTGGCCGCAAGATGTCGCGCGCATGGTTAATTTGAAGTGCGCTCCGCGCAGACGGCTCTTGAAGCGGGAGCCCGGGCCAAAACGCGGTTTCACCGATCAGGCGTGGATAAGCTTTTACAGCTTATGAATAAAATGTTAATAAAATTAGCACGAGGCTTTCTCAAATTGAAGTAGATATTGTTTAATAAATTAAATAAATTCGACGATATTAAAATACTTTAGGATATGTAATATAAATGAATGATTTTTATTAAACAATTTTTATAATTTGATTTCACTGTAAAATGATAATATAGTTCTTCCACGTGAATTTGTAAATTTTGTAAATTTTTCTTATATAGATTTTCTGCGGTACAATTTTATAACTACTAATATGTTTATTTAATAAGTTCCTGCGAACCCTGAAGGTTTGCAGCAGAAATTGAGCCAACTCTGGAGTGTTAATATACCTTCTTATCATTATAGATTAAATAAGATTTCGCTGTATTTAATTACTGAATGAAAAATATTCTGGCAAAATTTATAGAACTAAAAATGCAAATAAGTTTTTACAGCAATATTTTCGTGTTTTATAACTACATTAATTAAATTTATCAATTTAGTGTTCTATTTGACAACTTGCTAATTTTAAATATCCTTATTAAAGTCTGCTTTTTATTATAAAAAATATTGAATAAAATTTTATTTTATCTATTTATTTATTTAGTCATTAAAAAGGTTAAATTATAAGTTACAAGTACGAGAACCAAAACGCCGAAGGGTAGTTTTTGTCGCAAACAAATTTAAGGAGATTCATTTCTTCATTGCAAAAATGCTAAATAGGATACTCTCGCCGGAAAATCAGTAAGAGATTCTTTTCGTCACAAAAATGCTAGATAGGATAGTTTTTGCCGGAAAATTGACGAAGGAGATTCTTTTCGTCGCAAAAATGCTAGATAGGATTGTTTTTGCCGCAAAATTGTTGAAGGAGATTCTTTTCGTCGCAGAATTGCAAGATAGGTTATTCTTCGCCGGAAAATTACTAAAAGAGATTCTTTTCGTCGCAGAATTGCTAAATAGGATACTCTTGCCGCGAAATTACTAAAGGAGATTTTCTTCGTCGGGGGCGTCGTAATAATGGTCTATTTATTTTGTACAGGTTCTTCAATGAATTTCAATAAATGATTTACAGTTTTTAAACACGTGAATTATTTAATTTAATTACATCAAAAAAATATTAGTTCAAAATAATATATATAAATGTAATAACTCCCTGGTAAAAATTTTAACACATTTTAATACGTGTTATATTATATATGATCATACGTATTGTAATACGTACTTTCACACGTACTATAGTACATATGTACGTATTATGATAAGTACTATAATACGTCAGAAAATGATGACGCTATAATACGTATTACAATATGTATTATAACACGTATTAAAACACGTATAAATCATTTGAAAAATATAAATTTTAAAATTTAAATAAAATAATTATTTGTTATTTTAAAAATATTGAATATAAACTATAAATTAATTCAAATGTAATCAATATTAAATTAATATTAAATGTCGTAATGCATACAGTTTTAAATTTATAATAAACACGAAATAGATTTAAAAAATTAAATAATTTATTTAAATTTTAAAATTAATTTTTTTATTTATATTTTTCAAATGATTTATACGTGTTTTAATACGTGTTATAATACATATTGTAATATGTATTATAGCGTCATCATTTTCTGACGTATTATAGTCCGTATTATAATACGTACATACGTACTATAGTACGTGTGAAAGTACGTATTACAATACGTATGGTCATATATAATATAACACGTATTAAAATGTGTTAAAATTTTCACCAGGGCTTCTAAACAGAAAATACTTATAAAGTTCATATTATTGATAATATCTGTGTCGAGGGGGAAAACTGCCTAAGTCCACTTTTCGAGTTTTCGAGAAAACGGCATTTAAAGTTTTGCACTCGTCGACAAGTTCCAAACGTAAATATTAAGGTGGCATACTGTACTTATTAAAAACAGTAATACCTTTCGATGTATAGAGGTATAGAGTACCATCGCTTCGTTGTGTCGATACAGTGAAGCAAACATTGCAAATTGGGCGGTTTTCCCCCGTCAAAGTGAACTTAGCTCGTTTCCCCCCTAAATTCTCTATTTAAGCTTATTATCGATTAAAATAAATATTTAACACTCAGAACATGAATGTAGGATGAAAATACAATCAATTATTTTAATTTTAAAGGATTTTAATGTCTATTAGAGCGCCATTTCTTAGGATCTGTTTTAATAATGCAGATTTTTTAATACTTCCAAAGTGCCAACTGAACTTCTGCTTCTCCGACTCCGAAATTGAACTGGGTGTACGGTTAAATTTGTTTACACAGTATTATTGTTTGCAAAGTTTATTATTAATATTGTATTTTGTTTATTATTAAATTATAATCATTACATTTTAATATTTTACTATAATAAAATAATAAGTTAAATATGATTTAATATTATATTAATTTTAATATTACGTGAAATGTGATATTCTATAATAAGAATTTTAATGATATAAAATACTATTTATTATTTTCACTGATAAGCAATTATTATAATTTATTTAAAGATTTAAATCGTTTTAACGTGGGCTTAGCTCGTTTTCGCCCTAAGCCATATTATAAAAGAGACGTTAAAAATTACTAACGCGTGTTTTTATTATTAAATGTGTTGCCAATTAACTCCTGAAATAATCACTATTAGTTATTTTCACGTATAACCAATGACCATAATTTATTTAAAAATTTAAATCCTTTTAACGTGAACTTAGCTCGTTTTCCCCCTCAAAATGGACTTAGCTCATTATTTCAGTTGCTGTTATCTCTTAAAATATTGAGTTTTCGGCAACCACAGATATTAATACATCTATCATCAAATTATTTTTATGTAAAATTGTAACAATGTACTATATTTAATTGTTTTTATTTAAAGCGAAACCAAAATAATTCGACTTTATGGAAAAAGAAACACTAAAAATTGTTTAAGTAAATTATTAAATTACTTCTATTTCTTTGAGCTTATTATGAAAAACAAATCATTTCAGCTAAATAATAATTATTTAACAATTTCTATTATAAACTGAAACTGCATATTTGTACAACTTTATGTACTTTCTGGCAGATTTCCGCACTACCTAGAGGTACTGCCAATAGCGCGTTGGTTTTCTTTTTAATGTTTCTAATAATTGTTGCCGTAATGAAATAGCAATTACAAATATTTTTGCGGCATGACAAAATTAAATATAATTTATTGCAATTTCGTATACCATTATTAATAACATTAGCCGTGGAACCTTCGCCAATAGCCCTACATAACCACGATACCAAGGAGAAAGACCTCAAACCCACAAACTTTACTTAAAAGTCTACTAAAAAAGAAAAAAAATTTATTTCTGCCAATAAATTTTTTTCTCTATTTCTAGTAGATCTTTCGGCAAAGTTTACCCACTTTCGTCCTCAACCTAATTCTCTCAAGTTGTACACATACCAAAAATAAACGGAAATGCAACACACTTTCAATTTTAGAAATATATTTATCTGCATAGCGCAGTACTATATATACAGAGAAATATATTTATCAAATTGAAGTAAATGTTGCTTTCCATTTGTATTCTGCTATGTGTACATAAATAATCATATAAATGTCTCCTTAACAGAGAAAAGAGTAAGAAATAGAGGAGTATAATAAGTACTCTGTTATAAAGCTTTTATTCATTAAGGATTATAAATATAAAAATTATTTCATCATGCCAAAAAATAATTTAAATATTTACTAATTATATTTATATGATTATTTACCTCAGAGTTTCTAAACACATTAAAATCTTAGCTGAAAATTTTAATATGTACTTTATTGGACTCTTATAATATTATTATTCTACATTAATACTGTAATTGGAATACAATATAGATACTTTAATTTAAAAAATGGCAACAATTTCTGTTAAAAATTAATATTTTTACTGATTAACATGAATAAAATTGGAATACAACAGATACTTTAATTTAAAAGGAGACAACAATTTCTGTTAAAAATTAATATTTTTACTGATTAACACGAATAAAATTTAGTCCTTTAAAATACATAATTCAATGAAAACAAGTCAATTAACAGTAATAATTAATAAAAAAAATGTTTATTGATGAGTTCATTTCTGCAGTTTCCGATTGCGTCTGTTACTAGCAATTTCATGTTTTTTGCGTTTTTTATCTACTCGCAAGCGATTGTTCATCCACTTCAATTTGTAAAATATATGTACTCTTACAAAAAATTTAATAATTAATTCGTAATGTGTTTTACAAGGATCGTCAACATTCCAAAAGTTTTTGTGATTCTGCTTGATAATTCTACTAATTTCATTAAATAAATTTTGACCAATATTTTTGCAATGACTATTAATTAAAAATTGTTTTTGAAAATTTCTACCGCGGTAGTTATAACATTGGTGAAATCATCGGAAGGAACACACAAGTTACCAAGTTCATTGTTATCGGAAGTAGCATAAGCTTTAAAAAAGATGAACAGATCATTGTTTTGCTCAAAATTGACATTTTCGCGAGTCAATGCAGATTTACAATCAGTACATTTTGATTTGGAGAAACACTTCTTAGCTACGTAACCAGCAACATACTTCATTGCAGCTTGCAAAGGGGTGGATGAATCAAGAGGGTTGCAGAAAATTTGGTCATATTTATCAGAAAGGTTCCCTAAACTTGACTGACTGCTACTACTAACAGAGACAATTTCTTCATAAGCATCAATGTCATCTGCAACGTGACTATTAGAAATAGTTTCTTGTACTGGAATACTATCATCTGCAGTGTTCCTCATTGGCTCATCCACTTCTTCATTAAACAATTGTTCACTCTCGTTACTATCAATGTCATTCATTAAAGAAGTCTCTAAATTATTATCAACATTACATATATTGCAATGTGATTGACAGGTTTCCTCAAGTGAAATATTATTTAATGCATTACTCTCACTTACAGTGTGCGATTGAACATCTGCTTGCAATTCAAGCACACTGTCGGGATCATTGGCGCTACAATCTTGCAAGTCTGTGCTGGATTCTGGCTCTGAAATTGCTAGTAATGCTACTGTTCTATCAGGCTCGCAGTTTTTTACTTTAGACAATGAATTCAAATTAGCTGTCATAGAATATTGCAAATTATGCCTAAGCTGCATCGCGGTTGGATTTTGACAATGACCGCCGCGACTTCTCAAAACTGCAAATAAATTTTCAATCGGATCTTGGTTTAATCGCGATGTCAATAAATAAAGACCGCCATTTTGTTTAATATCCTCCCATTGCATTAAAACGCTTGTCACCGTTAAAGAAAAACCACGAAAGCATGGAGGATTCGTTTTACTGCCGAGACATTCCCACGTTTCAATCCACGACAAACTATCTTTCAAATATTCTACAACTTGATTGTTTTGAACCGACAGAGGACGTCGCAAAGGATTGTTATCACGAGTGGTTCTACTATTTAAGCAATCAAATAAATCATTTCCTTTTTTAAAAAAATTTGCCGTCGCCAGTCTGGATGAGTTAACGGTTCACAATTAGCAAGTCGCCCGGTCAAAAGAGCTGATGAAACGGTATGACTAATTACTTGAGTTGCTAATTTTACATTCATTAAATCAAAATTTTGAGGATAAACGTGATCATAAGTAAATTTAGCAGCTAATTTTGACGGTTTATCTTTCTCGTTTTCGTATAATTCAACAATTGGTCCCCACGACATGTTTTGATTATCGCTTTTAAGTTGATGATTTTTTAAAGTATTTCGAAGACATTTCATTAAGTGAGGAGGATCGAAATTGAAAAATATTTTACGATTATATCGTTCAATGAATGGCTTTTCTAAGGAAATGTTTAATTTTTTTATTGCGAGCTGATTTGGTGATCCTAAATCGCAAACCATTGTTTGAACTGAAAAACCACAATCTTCAGCAAAATCTAACATATCTACAATTAATTTGTGAAGATCAGTTCCAGATACACTGTTGCGAGAAACGTAGTAACTAATTGGTTGTCTCCAATTGTGCTGTCTACCTCTCAACATAAATACTAAAACATGATTACCAATTGTAGACAAGCGACCGCGTTCTCCCAAGTCAGTGTAGCCTTCAATCAGATCTGTTTTTGTATTGTACTCTAACCATTCTTTAATTGCCATTTCATCCCAAATCAGCACGCACTCGCGTTCTTTGCTAGTCATACTTTCAGATTTTACTTGTAATAATTTCAACAAATTTTCCGTTTTTCCCGTTTTTAAATCTAATTCATTTACCCACGTTCGAATTGACCTAATACAAGGAAGTGCAAATTCTTTTTCATCACGTAAATAACAGTATGCTTTAGGAGATTTATAAAATAATGACATAGCAAATTGTTTTTCTTCGTCTGTCCACTTTTTTAATTTAATGTGATTTACTTGCATTTTTAAAAAATCAATTACTGACTTATTTAATTTTTTAAAGTTTTTATAAAAAATTTCTTCCTCTTCACTTCTTACAAGGTTCCGTTCAAGTCTAGTTATTTTCTTCGATTTATTTACAACGATCTTTTTAAACTTATTTACTTTTATTTTTAATCGATTTACTTCTTTCAGATTACTGCTTGCGGAAGATTGATTCATAAAATTAATTTTTTTGTTTGCAGCTTCTAGCTGAATTTGCAATTTTGATACTAAATCTTCAAGCTTTTTTACTTTCTCATTATTCAATTCAATGCTCGATTGGCTAATGTTACTGTTACTAGTTACAATATCATTCTGATGAACATTTTGAGAATTCGAACATGTTGGTTTATCTGCATGAATATTTAATGGATGAACTTCGTTCCTAAGAATTGGTAATTTTACCAATAAATTTTCTGGCAGAATTGAATCATTATAGTCGATATTTGAATCAACATGTTCTTTATCAATTTGTTCATCAGTAATACCCTGCGAATCAGCAGAAAGTAGAGAATGATCAATTGGAAGCGCAGTATCTTTGTACACTATGTTACCATTTCTACTAATATACTTAATATCATCACCTTTGAAATGGGCAGAGCATATACGCTTCTCATTTATTGTTGACTCCTTCAAATCTAATAGCGCAAAGTTTCCTGACCGCAGAATCCATTCTGAACGCCTACAAAGAACATGCCGCAAAAATTTTCTTTTTACTATCTAATGTAATGTAACAATGAATTTTAAAGTCTTAAGATCTGAGTACTAATTTGAAGTCAATTTATTACAAAATAGTTTTATTACAAAAATTCTTTACAACTATGTAGAAATTACATGAAATAAGTACTCGTCACTTTACAAAAGAAGCATAAGTAATGGTATCACTTTTTTAACATAGCGAAAATAAGTATTAATTTGTATTACATAAACTGAATTTAAATACCGGTTGTGTAAGACTAGATCACAATTTATAAAAAGCAGTCATTTATCAAGTACAGTTTGAGCGTTTACGGTTTAGGGTTTATATAGTATAGAGTTTTGAGTTTCATAATTTAGGGATTCATGGTTTAGAATTTTAAGTTTCAAGGTTTCAGGGTTAAGTATTTGAAGGTTTAGAGTACGACAGTTTACAGTTTGTGGGTGTAGGTGTCAAAGATTTAGGGTGTGCAGTTACAGGGTTTAGGGTTAAAGGGTTTTAGTTTATGGGTTTAGTTATATGAGACTGAAGTTAGCAGCCGCTTCCAGCAGCCAGTTCGAATTTTGCAGTGGTTCTCAATCAAAAAGAACTATCTCTCATTATTGAGATATACAATGCTTTATTGATGGATTTGTCACTATAGAACAATAAAGTATGATTAAATAAAGTCAAAATATACAAAATATATTATTCAATTGTTTAAACAATCAAAATATATGAAAACAGGTCTAGTGCCACAAAACTCATATACACTCACAAAACCACAACACAGACTTATTAACAAATGAATATACGCACTCCCAACATCTCTAAAAAATTA
Source organism: Torymus aiolomorphi (assembly GCA_036365515.1). Classification (NCBI taxonomy): domain Eukaryota; kingdom Metazoa; phylum Arthropoda; class Insecta; order Hymenoptera; family Torymidae; genus Torymus; species Torymus aiolomorphi. Next base: position 173,028,115 of record CM070873.1, read on the forward strand.
CTAAAAAAGTATTGTGACATGAACATGCTTAATTGTTTATTTATAAGTCCGTAATTGTAAAATTCGAGACGGCTGCCGTCAGATTACGCTCGTCTTTCGGCTGTCAAAATAAAACTAAGCCTGTTCATTGTCTACAAATGGATACACAGACTCTTAATGAGCCCAAAAAATTGTTACGAAAGTTTTAAAACAACGAACACCTCCCATTATTTATTTATAAGCATTTTATTGCAAAATTCGAGCCGGCTGCTAGCGTATCGGCTCCGTTTTCTCCGTTTTTCGGCTGCTAAAAAAAAACTAGGCCTGTTCATTTTCTATAAATGGATATACAGGCTCCTAATGAGCTCAGAATGTTGCTCATAAAGTAATAAAAAATGAACGCCTTCCATTATTTATTTATAAGCGTTTTATTGCAAAATTCGAGCCGGCTGCTAGCGCATCGGCTGCGTTTTTCGAGTCGATCCGCTAGCAGCCGGCTCGAATTTTGCAATAAAATGCTTATAAATAAATAATGGGAGGTGTTCATTTTTTATAACTTTCTGAGCATTATTCTAGGCTCATTAAGAGTCTGTATATCCATTAATAGATAATGAACAGGTCTAGTTTTATTTTCGCAGTCGAAAAACGTAGCCGATACGCTAGCAGCCGGCTCGAATTTTGCAACAAAATGCTTATAAATAAATCATGGGAGCTGTTCATTTTTTACAACTTTCTGAGCAACTTACTGGGCTCATTAGGAGTCTGTATATCCATTTATAGAAAATGTACAGGCTTAGTTTTATATTAGGAGTTGAAAAACGGAGCCGATCCGCTAGCAGACTGTTCGAATTTTGCAATAAAACGCTTATAAATAAATAATGAAAGGTGTTCATTTTTTATAACTTTATGAGCAACATTCTGGGCTCATTAGGAGGCTGTAGATCCATTTCTAGAAAATGAACAGTCCTAGTTTTAGTTTAGCAGTCAAAAACCAAGACGATACGATAGTAGCCGGCTCGAATTTTGCAATAAAATGCTTATAAATAAATAATGGGAGGTGTTCGTTGTTTTAAAACTTTCGTAACAATTTTTTGGGCTCATTAAGAGTCTGTGTATCCATTTGTAGACAATGAACAGGCTTAGTTTTATTTTGACAGCCGAAAGACGAGCGTAATCTGACGGCAGCCGTCTCGAATTTTGCAATTACGGACGTATAAATAAACAATTAAGCATGTTCATGTCACGATACTTGTTTAGCAATTTTTTAGAGATGTTGGAAGTGCGTATATTCATTTGTTAACAAGTCTGTGTTGTGGTTTTGTAAGTGTACATGAGTTTTGAGCCACTAGACCTTTTTTCATATATTTTGATTGTTTAAACAATTGAGTAACAAATTTTGTATATTTTGGCTTTATTTAATCATACTTTATTGTTCTATAGTGAAAAATCCATCAATAAAGCATTGTATGTCTCAATAATGGGAGATAGTTCTTTTTGATTGAGAACCACTGCAAAATTCGAACTGGCTGCTGGAAGCGGCTGCTAACCTCAGTCTCATTTTAGTTATAATATTAATGTCTTTTTTTTTCAAATTATTTAAACCCATATATGAAAGACTTATTAGATACTTACCATGTAACGCTCTTTTCATTCACATTTAATGCATGAATATTATTTTATTCAATGTTAAAATTACTAAAAGATTGTATAATAAATAAAATCTTTAAAAAAATAGCTCAATGAATAAATTAATTATCTCAAGGTACCATAAACAAAGCTTCAGGAAAGATTCCATACATTTTGCTTCGCTCGCAGAGAAAGCTTTGACAGTCACAAAAAAAAGTTAAAAAAATAATAATAATAATATATATATATATATATATATATATATATATATATATATAAGTTTGTTTTGAGTCATTTGGAGTCTAAATACACCATTTTTAAAAAATGTCCGCGCGCGCGCGCGCGTGTGTGTGTGTGTGTGTGTGTGCCATTTTGCAACTTTTTTATTTTTCGATCAATTGTTTCGGCTATAGCTACAAATTTTTGTTTTGTTTTGTAGATGAGTGGAAAAGAATAATAATTAACGACATTATTTATTTTCAAACAATTGATTTTTATGTTTTTCAAAAAAAAAATTGTATTTTTTAACGATGTTAGAGTCGATATTTTAGTTAGCTTCAAAATGCAGATGGTCCACATGAAATTGTCTACAATTTAAAAAAAAAATGTCTGAATGCTATATTTTTTTGAGTTATTCATAAAAATCTAATTTTTGTTAAATATGTAATATCTTTAAAAAATAAAAGATATCGTATTTTTCGATTTTCAGAAAACAGTTTTTCGTGTTTCTTTGTTAACAATAGAGTTAATACAGTAAATGCATCTGAAAGAGAATAAAATTTCCTAACTTTATAAATTTGAAATTTTGAATTTGCTGAAGCCATTCTTTTGTTATACAGAAAAAGGTGTCCTTTTTAAAAAAAAAATTATGTCTCGAAAAAAAAGTATCAGAATGATTCAAATAAATTCATGGTTATCGGCAATTACCTGAAATATATCTCATACAATTTTTAAATTATTTTATTCATTAGTTTCCGAAAAAAAAATTTGTTTTTGAAAAAATGTTTTATTTTTAAATTCGATAACTGGAGTAAAATTGAATTAATCTGGCTGAAACTTTGTAATCTGATAGTATTTTGCCATGTCTTGGGTAAGTTCTTTGAGCAGTTTGTAAGACTCCATTGATTTCGAAAATTTTTTGTTTTTTGAACAATTTTTTGATCGCTTATATCTTACGAACGGCTCGATATTGCAAGGTCTGCAATGACTTATTTTCTTCGTTTTTTAACTTAGTTATGGTACATAAAATAATTGAAAAGTTACATCTATTTCTTTATTTTTATTTTGTTATTCTAATTTAATGTGTTTTTACTATATTACCGTTGTCACAGTTGTCAGTAAAATGTTATGAATTTTGATTATAATGTTGGTTTATTTTTAAATGAGGAGTACATTTCAATTTGCACAAAATTTTACAGATTTTTTATTTATTTATTTATTTATATCTATGACATCGATGTGATGACGTGACATCGAACATGACCTGTTTTAGTCTGTGATATGTTTTTTAAAAAAAACTTCCCGTTAGCTATCACTGTTCTTCTGATTTTTACAACAATGTGTATTTTCTAAAAATGCTTATTTCTCTTAAATTAAACGGTTAATGCTTTAAAAAGAATGTTGAATATGCGGAATATAAATACCGATACCCTATACAAATTTTAATTAATTTTATTCAATAGTTCTTGAGAAAAAAATTTAAACCGAAAAAATGGGTTTTTTATGTCTAACGATTACTTAAGTAAAAATGCTTTAAATGACTTGAAATTTTAGAAAAAGGTAGATTTTTGGTGTATCTCGGATGAGTTCGTTGCGCAGCTTATGAAACGTAATAGATACAAAAATATTAAGCTTCAAATTTGTATGTGTATTTCAAAAAAAAATTATTTCACGTAAAGTAAAGGCTCAAATGCTGTGAAAAAAATCATGGCGAGGCAGAATATGTATACCTATGTTCTGTAAAATGGCAATCAATTCTACAGACTAGTTTCTGAGAACAAAAATTTGTAACTGAAAAAACTGAAAATTTGTTGACCGCTTATACCTCAGGAACGGCTCTTTTAAGGTCTGAAATGGCTTATTTTTTTCATTCTGTAACCTAGTTTTGGCACATAAAATAACTTTTCACCGGTTCCTTTATTTTTATTTTGTTATTCTAATGTAATGTGTTTTTACTATATTACCGTTCTCACAATTTTCAGTGAAATTGTATGAATTTGGGTTTAAAATGTTTATTTTTTTTTTTAAATAAAGAGTGCATTCAAATATGTACCAAGTTTTACAAATTTTTATTTATTTATTTATACGATTGTAGCGATTCTTCTAATATAAAGCGTTTAAATCAATATCTTAATTTTCCCTTTTATAATATAAAGAAGCTTAAATAAGAAAAGATTATTATTAATAAACTAAAAAAAGGAAATCTAAAATCAAGTTTGAGAAAGCTACGGGCCAATCTATTGGTAGCGGTTTTTAATTTTTTACTTTCAAATTCGGGAACAAAATTAATTTTTTATTTCATTCATGGGTTCTTTTAATGACGAATTTTCGATTTTCGAAAAATGTATTTTAAATTTTTTTTTATGATAGGATTGAGATATCTAAATAAAACAGGAAGCACTTTAAAGAGCATAAAAATATATTCTGTAAAAATTGAAATCAATTCTATCAATTCAATCCACTACTTTTTGAGAAAAAAAATTAACTCAAAAACTTGAAGAATTTTTGATCGATTATATCTGGGGAACAACAGAGTCTTTGAAGGACTGCAATAGCTTATTTTCTTCGCTTTTTGACCTACTTTTGGCACATAAAATAATTTAAAAGTTTCGTCCGTTTCTTTCTTTTTAATTTGTTATTCTAATGTAATGTGTTTGTACTATATTACCATTCTCACAATTTTTAGTGAAATTTCATGAACTCGGGTTTAAAATGTTTTTTTTTTTTAATAAAGAGAGCACATTCTAATTGGTACAAAGTTTTACAGATTTTTATTTATTTGTTTATTTATAAGATTCTAGCGATTTTTCCAATAAAACGGGTTTAATTCAATATCTTAATTTTCTCTTTTATAAATATAAAGTTTCAAAAATAAAAGATTATTTAACTAAAAAAGAAAATCGAAAATCAAGTTTGAGGAAGCAACGAGCCAATCTATTGGCAGCCGGTTTTATCTTTTAAAAAACTCTCCTTTTTCAATCATCAGCCGTATACAAATCTTTAACAAGCACTTCTGTTCATTTTTCGGAAAGCGATGAAATTGCAGATCAGGTCTCTTCTTTTTCGAGTTCAAGCATCCCTCGTACGAGCAAAGATGCTTATTAGGCGGCATTTTCAGGGTTGATCCACTCCTCCTAGTAAGCTGCTGACTCCAACTGGACTACCTAATTCTTAATTAATCCGATCGATCCGATAAAAAAGATTTTAGAAATAACACGTGGGTTAATCGCTACAGAAAGCTTCTGCGCGTGAGTTTTCTAAACACCAACTGAAAGTTGCCCGCGCATTTCGCGGACTTGTTGTCACTATCAGCTGATTTGTTTTCAATGTTTTTAAATCATTCAAAATGACAAAATAACTTTAAATAAAATTTATTTATTCATTTTGCTGTTACATTCATGTTTTCCATCGCATAAATGATCAATTAACAACATAAATAATTATTTATTTTGGTGCCCCAGCGAATAACACTTACAGTATATCTATATATACTTCTTCATTAGTGGCGCCATCTCGCGGCTGGAGCACCCAACTAAAATCGGTGCCCCAGCTTGCGTTGCCATTTTCGTAACCCAGCCTTGCCCTTCTATAAGCGTCTATATTCGTTGATACTACTGAGTGGCACAAAAGGTGTAGCTGTATAATATGAAATTGCAAAAGGCGTCTCTATATGACATAAAAGGTGTTAATCTATAACATACCAGGGCTTGTAATATGCAAGATGTCACTCTGTGATATAAATAGAGTTACTCTATGGCATTAAAGAGGTTCCCTTACAATATAATAGTATTAAAAGGTGTCAATCTATAACAGAAAATATGTTCCTATCTCACATGAAAGATGTACTGTCTGGTGGAAAAGTGTACACTACATCATAAATGTGGTTACTCTGTGACATAAATGGTGGTACGATAGGAGATAAAATGTGTTTAGCATGGAAGATGTTCCTCTATAATATACAAGGTTTCATACTCTGCCGAGGAGATACTATTGAGTGGCATAAAACGTGTATCTGTACAATTTGAAAGTGCAAAAGGCATCACTATATGACATATTGTACCACCTTCTATATCACAGACTGACATATTTCATATCAGAAGCGCTATTATGTTATAGATTAACATCTTCTCTGTCATATAGTGAATCCTTTTACACTTTAATACTGTACAGTACCAGCTTTTGAGTCACTGAATACCATCTCCTCGTCATAGTATGACACCTCTGAAAACTTATATATTATAGAGGAACCTCTTCCATGCTAGAGACATAACACATTTTATCTCATATAGTACCACCATTTATATCACAGATTAATCACTTTTATGATGTAGTGTACACTTTTTCCACCAGACAGTACATCTTTCATGTGAGATAGTAACATATTTTCTGTTATAGATTGACACCTTTTAATAATTTTATATTGTAAGGGAACCTCTTTAATGCCATAGAGTAACTCTATTTATATCACAGAGTGACATCTTGCATATTACAAGCGCTGGTATGTTATAGGTTAACACCTTTTATGTCATATAGAGATGCCTTTTGCAAGTTCATATTATTCAGCTACACCTTTTGTGCCACTCAGTAGTATCTCCTCATCATAATATGACCCCTCTGAAAACTTCTATATTATAAAGGAATCTCTTCTATGCTATAAAGTAACACATTTTATGTCATATTGTACCACCCTCTATATCACAGAGTGACATATTTCATATCACGAGCTCTAGTATGTTATAGATTAACACCTTTTATTTCATATAGTGATGCCTTTGCACTTTCATATTGTACTGCTACACGTTTTGTGCCACTCAATAGTATCTCCTCGGCAGAGTATGATACCTCTGAAAACTTCTATATTATAGAGGAGCCTCTTCCATGCTATAGAGTAACACATTTTATGTCATATTGTACCATCTTCTATATCACAGAGTGACATGTTTCATATCAGAAGCGCTATTATGTTATAGATTAACACCTTCTCTGTCATATAGTGAATCCTTTTACACTTTAATACTGTACAGTGACAGCTTTTGAGTCACTTAATACCTACTCCTCCGCATAGTATGACACCTCTTAAAACTTCTATATTATAGAGGAACCTCTTCCATGCTAGAGACATAAAACATTTTATCTCATATAGTACCACCATTTATATCACAGAGTAACCACTTTTATGATGTAGTGTAACACTTTTTCCACCAGAGAGTACATCTTTGATGTGAGATAGTAACATATTTTCTGTTACATATTGACACCTTTTAATACTTTCATATTGTAAGGGAACCTTTTTAATGCCATAGCGTAACTCTATTTATATCATAGAGTGACATCTTGCATATTACAAGCGCTAGTATGTTATAGATTAACACCTTTTATGTGATATAGTGATGCCTTTGCAATTTCATATTATACAGCTACACCTTGCCACTTAATAGTATCTCCTCGGCAGAGTATGACACCTCTGAAAACTTCTATATTATAGAGGAGCCTCTTCCATGCTATAGAGTAACCCATTTTATCTCATATAGTACCACCATTTATATCACAGAGTAACCACTTTTATGATATAGTGTAACACTTTTTCCACCAGAGAGTACATATTTCATGTGAGATAATAACATATTTTCTGTTATAGATTGACACCTTCTAATACTTTTATATTGTAAGGGAACCTCTTTAATGTCATAGAATAACTCTTTTTATATCATAGTGTGACGTCTTGCATATTTTACCGTTGGAGGCATTATAAAATATGTGAAATTGATGAAGGCTAGTCATTCGCATATATTGTAAATAATATATTGGAATATAAATAAAGACTACATTTTATCTGATATATGTTTTTATTTATTCAACCTTTATAAATCTGATTTACTTATCCAACTATTGTGTGAATGGGTTCATCTCGATAGTTTTTTAGCTTGTATGTAACTGGATTAGTAGGCATCACTTGACTTATTGTAAAAATTTCTGTTGACCAATTAGGTGTATAATCCTTCTCAAATACTTGCTTTATCTTACTAACTCTTACTGTATCTCCAATCTTAAATTTTGGCTTTTTCACTATTTTAGCCTGTCGAGCAAACTTCGCAAGTACTCCTGCCTCATTGGCCAATGTTATATCTTTGGGCAATAAATTCTATATCTCGTAAACGGCTCAAGATATCGAAAAAATAATCAAATTTTTGGTTCCTCATGAGACGTAGTTATCAGGCCATCTACACATTGACATTGTCAAATAAAATTTTTATTAACAAATTAATAATCCTTAATTTTATAAGACGAAACGAAAGAGTGTGGAGAAGGAGAGCGCAATTGAAATACTCTCCAGTTCCAAGAATCGCGCGGTGCGAATATCGGAACAAAGAGGAGGTGCGATAGATAACGCATTGCATATACGGGACATCAATATATGATACACTCATGCTAAAATCAAATAAATTCTATATCTCGTAAACGGCTCAAGATATCGAAAAAATAATCAAATTTTTGGTTCCTCATCAGACGTAGTTATCGGGCCATCTACCCATTGACATTGTCAAATAAAATTTTTATTAACAAATTAATAATCCTTAATTTTATAAGACGAAACGAAAGAGTGTGGAGAAGGAGAGCGCAATTGAAATACTTGCTCGATGACATCTGATATCACACAGTATGCTCTACACTGCATGGGCTCCGGGCCATGTATGCTCCGCGATGCCCACCGCAGCTCCGATCCACGCGCACTCGCGTTTTGGAAAAAAACATTTAATGACGGTATACGGCGTAATGACGTCAATCGGATTGTTTATCTGTAATTTGACACCTCCTACAGGGTCGCACATGTCATCATCGAATATTCGGCAGGGGGATTATGTTACTGTATTATTTTAAATATGTAAAATTAGTAATAGTCAAACATTAGTTATTTATGAAGATTCAACTTTAATCGTAAATAATGGACATAACAATGCAAATTATTTAATGTACCATATACTTGCTTAGAAAGCGATTACTAACATTCCTAAAAACATTAGATTTACAAGCTTTATAGCATATTAAACTCATTAATTATATATATATATATATATATATATATATATATATATATATATATATATATATATATATTCCTAAAAACATTAGATTTACAAGCTTTATAGCATATTAAACTTATTAATTATATATATATACACGGTGATCCATTTTAATCGCTACACCCGGATTTTTCGGATCCTAAGACAGATAGAAAAAAATGATTCAGACAAAAGTTGTAGGGGACGAAGGGGGCCAAACGATGGTCCTAACAGCTTTGACCTTGAACTTGACCTTCAAGGTTATTTCAAGGTCAAGTGTTTTTTTTTAATAGGAACACCTATTTTTGACCCCGGATTCGGAAAGAGCGGGAAATTTTACGTTCAAAATCATATTGAGACATTTTTTTTCAAGGTCATTTCAAGGTCATTTCAAGGCCAAATGAAGGTCGAACTCCAAAAAATCCATTTTAAGTCGTTTTTTCCATGAGTCACAGGCTTAAGTGGTTCAAACTGATCGTAGGTTTAACAGGGAAACCCACACACCCAAAACTTTCACATCCTAGTAAACAAATATCAAACTTGCACATCCGAACCCCATGCTCTTCATAGCCTCACATGCTAAACTGTTACACCAGACATCCCCCAGTCCCACACATCTCTTCCCCATGTCTGATGTTTGTTTAACGGAAACTTCAAGATCATTAAAGCTTCTGTTGTAAATGTGTCAACCTTACGTTTAGCGCTACCCAGAAACAACGACGCGGACGTAGTAAGGATTGTTTCCTTTGGGGTGCTTGATTAAAGTGAGTCCCCTTGCCTCTCACTGTTCAGGGTGCTTGATTTAAGTGAGTCCCTTCGCCTCTCACTGATCGGGGTGCTTGATTAAAGTGAGTCCCCTTGCCTCTCACTGTTCAGGGTGCTTGATTTAAGTGAGTCCCTTCGCCTCTCACTGATCGGGGTGCTTGATTAAAGTGAGTCCCCTTGCCTCTCACTGTTCAGGGTGCTTAATTTAAGTGAGTCCCTTCGCCTCTCACTGATCGGGGTGCTTGAGTAAAGTGAGTCCCCTTGCCTCTCACTGTTCAGGGTGCTTGATTTAAGTGAGTCCCTTCGCCTCTCACTTATGTGTTTATCTAACCTCGAAGAAAATGTTCGAAATTACGACCATTTGCTTCCAGGCACATAGTCAAACGCCTTTGGAAGTGGCGAATGGTGTTTAGCAAAGTTTGCCTTGGAATGGCAGCGCATGCTCGACGAATTCTGTCCATCATGTCTACTCTTGTGGTGGGCCTTTCCTCAAAAACGGCATTTTTTAAATACCCCCATAAGTAAAAATCTGGTGATGTAAGATCTGGTGAGCAAGCAGGCCATTCAACCGGACCACCTCGACCAATCCATCTGTTACCATACTGCTCATTCAAAAAAGTCCTGACAATTCGAGCGATATGTGGTGTTGCGCCGTCCTGCTGGAGCCACATTCTTCGTCGCGTTTCTAAGTCAACATCTTCCATCAATACAGGTAGTTCATCTCTTATTAGCGTTAAGTACGTGTGTTGATTAACATTTTCTTCGAAAAAATAAGGGCCAATCACACATCCATTAATAATCCCACACCATACCATAATACTCCATCGTCTTTGATGGTTTACAGTTCTGACCCAATGAGGATTAACATCACACCAGTAATGACAATTATGTCTATTCAATTCCCCATCACTTTGAAATTTCCAAGGTCCAAGAGCTACGGTTTGCTCATTTTCAACAGCGTATTGTGTTTTGCCAATGAGCTTTACAAATGATAGAAAATGATCCAGACTTTTTTAATTTTGTTCTTCTTTCTGATGAGGCAAAATTTCAAAGTGATGGGGAATTGAATAGATGTTGACTTAGAAACGCGACGAAGAATGTGGCTCCAGCAGGATGGCGCAACACCACATTTCGCTCGAATTGTCAGGACTTTTTTGAATGAGCAGTATGGTAACAGATGGATTGGTCGAGGTGGTCCGGTTGAATGGCCTGCTTGCTCACCAGATCTTACATCACCAGATTTTTACTTATGGGGGTATTTAAAAAATGGCGTTTTTGAGGAAAGGCTCACGACAAGAGTAGACATGATGGACAGAATTCGTCGAGCATGCGCTGCCATTCCAAGGCAAACTTTGCTAAACACCGTTCGCCACTTCCAAAGGCGTTTGACTATGTGCCTGGAAGCAAATGGTCGTAATTTCGAACATTTTCTTCGAGGTTAGATAAACACATAAGTGAGAGGCGAAGGGACTCACTTAAATCAAGCACCCTGAACAGTGAGAGGCAAGGGGACTCACTTTAATCAAGCACCCCGATCAGTGAGAGGCGAAGGGACTCACTTATATCAAGCACCCTGAACAGTGAGAGGCAAGGGGACTCACTTTAATCAAGCACCCCGATCAGTGAGAGGCGAAGGGACTCACTTAAATCAAGCACCCTGAACAGTGAGAGGCAAGGGGACTCACTTTAATCAAGCACCCCGATCAGTGAGAGGCGAAGGGACTCACTTAAATCAAGCACCCTGAATAGTGAGAGGCAAGGGGACTCACTTTAATCAAGCACCCCAAAGGAAACAATCCTTACTACGTCCACGTCGTTGTTTCTGGGTAGCGCTAAACGTAAGGTTGACACATTTACAACAGAAGCTTTAATGATCTTGAAGTTTCCGTTAAACAAACATCAGCCATGGGGTAGAGATGTGTGGGACTGGGGGATGTCTGGTGTAACAGTTTAGCATGTGAGGCTATGAAGAGCATGGGGTTCGGATGTGCAAGTTTGATATTTGTTTACTAGGATGTGAAAGTTTTGGGTGTGTGGGTTTCCCTATTAAACCTACGATCAGTTTGAACCACTTAAGCCTGTGACTCATGGAAAAAACGACTTAAAATGGATTTTTCGGAGTTCGACCTTCATTTGGCCTTGAAATGACCTTGAAATGACCTTGAAAAAAAATGTCTCAATATGATTTTGAACGTAAAATTTCCCGCTCTTTCCGAATCCGGGGTCAAAAATAGGTGTTCCAATTAAAAAAATCCACTTGACCTTGAAATAACCTTGAAGGTCAAGTTCAAGGTCAAAGCTGTTAGGACCATCGTTTGGCCCCCTTCGTCCCCTACAACTTTTGTCTGAATCATTTTTTCCTATCTGTCTTAGGATCCGAAAAATCCGGGTGTAGCGATTAAAATGGGTCACCGTATATATATATATATATATATATATATATATATATATATATATATATATATATATATATATATATATATATATATATATATATATATATATATAATTAATAAGTTTAATATGCTATGAAGCTTATAAATCTAATGTTTTTAGGAATGTTAGTAATCGCTTTCTAAGCAAGTATATGGTATATTAAATAATTTGCATTGTTATGTCCATTATTTACGATTAAAGTTGAATCTTCATAAATAACTAATGTTTGACTATTACTAATTTTACATATTTAAAATAATACAGTAACATAAACAATGTTTTATCGTTAGGATTTTATATTAAGTTAAAATTAAATAAAGAAAATGCCTCTCAGTAAGTTTATAAGCTATATAAATGTACTTATAAACAAAATCATTACTAACCATTGCGTAACGCATACTACGTAATACTAACACTACTTATTATAATCTTTATTATTTACACGGTAAAACAACTAAATTATTGAAATTACTAGTTAATTAAAGCCTTTTGAACCTTTTTATTAATTATTTTCATGTTTTTATATTAAAATCTGTTTCCATTCTGATTCCTTTTAAATTTCAAATGTAAGTTAAATAATTATTATTTATTAAACTATTTAATAATTTGTATTAGCTCCGCCTTTTTCAACACTTTCGCCAATTAAAAATTAATATTTTAGAAAAAAATAAATTTCAAAATAGTTTAGTTGTTTATTAATTAAGTTTCAAGAAGATAAGCTAGGCCGGTTCTGGATCCCCCCACCGCCTCACCCATCCACGACCCCCCACCCCACCCCACCCCTCGTCTATGGGGCAGGTGCAATTGTGCGACCCTGGGCCTGCTCGCACGCGCGCAATTTTCGTGCAGGGACATGATGCGCATAGGCACCTTATCGCAGCAATTCTCGGAATTCCAATTATTTTAATCACGACCGTCTCACAAGCAGCCCCCATCCCCCTGCCGAATATTCGATGATGACATGTGCGACCCTGTAGGAGGTGTCAAATTACAGATAAACAATCCGATTGACGTCATTACGCCGTATACTTGAAGAGAAAACTTGCTTGATGGCGAATGTCCATTGGAAAATTTTTAATTTTGTTAGGTACCGTTATTCCAGTATATGTTTTCTATTTCCCATCCATAGCTTAAGAGTTGGAAATTTTCCACTCAGAAATACTAGGAAAATTCATTTAATATTGTTATCTTTACTCTTACAACTAAATTTTATGAGTTTTTGTAAATCCTATATTCTTAGGAATATTTGTTATCGCTTTATAAGCAAACTCTTGTTTAATTTAGTTGCTTCTTTAGGAATAAAATACTTTTAACGTAATAAGAAATTTTTGTAATGCAAAAGAAAATAATAACTAAATTTTCCTATGTATTCGGTATTAAAATTATAATAAAATGGGATACTATTATATTAATTATAATACTAAATAAAATATTATATATAAATATGTATATATTTATATATATAAAACATAAGATTTACAAGCTTTATAGCATATTAAACTTATTAATTATATATATATATATATATATATAATTAATAAGTTTAACTTATTAATTATATATATATATATATATATATATATATATATATATATATATATATATATAATTAATAAGTTTAATTATATATATATATTAATTATATATATATATATATATATATATATATATATATATATATATATAATTAATAAGTTTAATTATATATATATTAATATATATATATATATAAATATATATATTTATATATATATAAATATATATATATATATATATATATATATATATATATATATATATATATATATATATATATATATATATATATATATATATATATATATAATTAATATATATATATATAATTAACTTATTAATTATATATATATATATAATTAATAAGTTTAATATGCTATAAAGCTTGTAAATCTTATGTTTTATATATATATAAATATATATATATATATATATATATATATATATATATATATATATATATATATATATATATATATATATATATATATATATATATATATAATATTTTATTTAGTATTATAATTAATATAATAGTATCCCATTTTATTATAATTTTAATACCGAATACATAGGAAAATTTAGTTATTATTTTCTTTTGCATTACAAAAATTTCTTATTACGTTAAAAGTATTTTATTCCTAAAGAAGCAACTAAATTAAACAAGAGTTTGCTTATAAAGCGATAACAAATATTCCTAAGAATATAGGATTTACAAAAACTCATTCAATTTAGTTGTAAGAGTAAAGATAACAATGTTAAATGAATTTTCCTAGTATTTCTGAGTGGAAAATTTCCAACTCTTAAGCTATGGATGGGAATTAGAAAACATATACTGGAATAACGGTACCTAGCAAAATTAAAAATTTTCCAATGGACATTCGCCATCAAGCAAGTTTTCTCTTCAACAGCAATAAACTTTGGATCGAGCAGAAAAACAAACATCTACCCACCCTTTCCTCAGCTATGACGCTTCGAACTTTATATCTGAGTTACGCTTGCTCCGAAAAAGGACGCCAAGCTCTAAATACAAAAATTTAAAATTTTCCATTTCCCTACCTAGCTAAAGAGGCATGACGTAACACCCTCATCCTAAAACGGTTGATACTACATATAAATGTAGCAAACGTACGCTGATTAAAATATCTAACTTAAATTTAATTGCTTACAATACATTTTTTTTTCATTTTCAAAAATAGTTTTATAAAATTTTTTACTTTTTTTCCTATTCTAATTCTTAAACTGTAAGTCTTGATTATTAACATTTCAATTCCTAATTTTTAATTCTTAATTTTTAGTTCCTAATTTTTAGAAAGACAAACCTATTGATGAAACATTGGAAAAATTAAAAATTATCTCAAATGCTCCTAGTTATAATGGGGTATATACTTTAAAAGTAATCACAAACATTTACTTCCCTTACGGGATAGATATGTGAAGTAGGTTCTGAGGTTGCTGGTTCTTTAGGAGAATGAACTATCAACTCCATGGGTGGACTATCTTTATCCCTGCCATTATTATCATTAGTTTGAAGATGAACTAATAAATGAGTGATGGACCCGAAAAAGGCTCCTAATAATCTAACTGACCATCCATAGATATGACTGCCGTATAGACTGCCGGAAAGTCTATATATAGGTTCGGCCTCTGACATGAACTTTGCATATAGTTGATACGTGATACAAGACACTAATTTGGTCACTTCTAAAGGGCCGTTTAAAGGTTCAAATCCCGGCAGTCTAAAGGTTAAGAATCATAGGGTCTATTGCTTGATTAGATTTTGGTAGAATTTTGTACCAATTGTCTGCTATAAAATAATAGGATGGCAATAGATTATTACAAGGAACGCTAGTCCCGGTTTGTTTTAAAACATGAGTTCGTGGTGTCAAAAAGAAGGTTTTATTATTTCGGTAACTTGTAATTCTGCATAACAAAATTCACCGTGTTCAACTTTTACATCGACAGGTATACACTTAACAATGTGTACCTCTTCTCCAGCAGCTACACCCAGGGCCTTTCATTAAATCAAACGCGAAGTCATCCGGTGACTATTTTGCTATCGATAAGGAATTTTTTAGAGTTTGTCTTTCTAAATTACAGCGTTGGATAAGTGTATCGCGATATAGTTGCTTCATCTGTTTCCTTAGATGTTTTTCTACATAGATGAATGTAGAATTGACATATGCAAAAATATCTAAATTATTAACTGAAGTTTTTGTGAAGGAAGCAAAAGTGTTTCCTTTTTCTGTTTCAAACATTATGAGTTTTGGGCGTTCAGTAGTGGTAAGTTGATAACCATATACTGATTCTTGTCCTTTTTCAGTTAACGCAAAGGTAACCCATTGAGTTGCTACAGAATAAACTACTTTATTACCTAAATCTGAATCTATTATTTTGTAAGCTAATCCCTCATATAAAACGCCATATTTATTGAAATTACAAGTGTCGGTGGGGATAGGCTTCCCGAAAGTGTAACCTCGCTCTGAATTGATACAATTTCTAGCTGATAGTGAGCATATTGTTCCGGAATTTAACATTATTTGATCGTGATCTATTTTAACTTGCGCATTATAAGTGGATAAGGTAATCTTGGCTACACCCTGAACTACTACATTTTGCCAACTGCCAAAATAATCGGAGTAACCCGTACCATCGCATTTACCTCCTTCATTTATTGTTCCAGCTAATAGAACGCTATGAGAACTGGTATTATTCATATGAGCGTCTTGTATGATATATGATCGTTTGACAGTTTAAAAATTCCATATTCATGTAAGTTTTGGCGAGCTGCGCGATTAACCTCATACAAATATTCATTCTCGCCATTCATAACTAAAGATACATGTGAAAATGCCCCGCAGTTAAACAGTTCTATGCACTTCGACTTTACATTGTATGACTGTTGTTTCTTTGTATTCGTTCAACTGTAATAGCTGAACATACTTCTGAGTTGCATTAATTGGAAAATCTGGTATTTCGCATTCTCCTACATCTCGTAACGACAAGGTGGTAACGTTGAGATACTTGGCCCCACACTCATATCCGATAAGGCCATGTACCGCTTGAACTAGTGATACTATGGTGAAAAATAGACTCTAAACAGTCTTCATGCTTCCTGATATTTTTTTTCTCTTTATGTGATCCTTCATCGCAAGATTTTCCATCACTACTAACAAAGTAAATTATATTATCCTTTCTACATTGTATTAAATCTTTTATTTCTATCATTTGGGATTTACTATTAGAATTTATCGATTGAATTTCAATTTCATCTTCTTCCGTTTTAATTGAAGATTGAGAATTTAATTTTGACACATAGTCCTCATTAATTATTGTTTTAAAAGAAACATCAAGTGATTTAGTTTTAGGAGGAGATGATAATATAGTCTTGGCTGGAAAATCTTCCTCTGAATCTGTAACCTCTTTATAATTAGGTTTTTCTTTATCAATATTTCTTTTTAATACACGATTTTCAATTATTGTTTCATTTTTATTTGGGTCTATTGGTTTACTTGTATTTTCATTATTTTCAGAATCATCTCGTTCCTCTCCATGTTTTTCATTATTAGATTTATTATTAGTTTCTTTTATATTAGATTTATTAGATTTATTATTAATTTTTTCTATATTTTCATTCTTCCTATTTTGTTTCTTTTTAGGCTCTTTAATATTTTTATCCTTTATTTTCTTCTTAGATTCTTCAATATTTTTATTATTTATTAATTCAGTATTAGTGTTTAATTTTGCTTGTGCTCTGGTGACAATATTACAAACTGGATTTCTGGATAAAGCATCAGCATTTGCATTTAATTTACCAGGTTTATAAAGGACTTCATAGTTAAATTCAGAAAGTTTAAACCTCCATTTCTGCACACGAGTATTACAATCAGCAGTTTTAAGGGGATGTGCAACCCTAATTTCAATATTTTTTTAAATCAACATTCAAACATTTATTTGGAAAAAGACGGCTGTCAAGCGCCCCGGACACGCAAACACTATACGCAGGTTTTTTTCTGGATAATTCTATTGATATTTGCGTGAGTTATGCTCGTTTGAAAAATAACGTCGGTACTCACATCCCCTTAAACCAAACCAAAGGTTTGTGATCGATTACAAATGTTATTTTTTTATTATATATATAAGAGCGAAATATTTTTGCACAATGTATTAGCGCGAGTGCTTCTTTTTCATAAACCTCGTAATTTAATTCAGGACCGCGAAGAACACGTGACGTATAACTAATTGAGGGATCTTTTCCAATTTCGCCTTGAGAAAGAACACCTCCTATTGCATAACCAGAAGCATCGGTTGTAATAATAAAAGGTTTTGAAAAATCAGGATATTGAAGTATCGGCGGATTGCATAATGCCTCCTTTAAATCTACAAATGCTTTTTCGGTATTTTCATTACAATGAAATTCATACTCTTTTTCTAGTAATTTAGTTAAAGGTTTTGACAATCTTGCAAAGTGTTTAATAAAACGACGGTAATAACCAGCCAAACCAAGAAATTGTCTGACATTCTTAACGGTTGTTGACTGAGGAAAATTCTTTACGGCTTCAATTTTTTTCGGATCGGGACTAACTCCATTTTTATTCAAAATATGACCTAGATAACAAGCACTACTCTTTAAAAATTCACATTTATCAATATTTAATTGTAAATTTGACTGCGCGAGTCTTCCCATTACTAAATTTAATGTTTCCTCATGTTCTTCTAAGCTATCTGCAAATATAACAATATCATCTATAAAACTGAATAATATTTTACCCTGTAATCCTTTAAATGTTTCATCTATATACCTTTGAAAAGTAGGTGGTGCATTTTTTAAACCGAAAGTCATTCTAACATACTCATAATGACCATACGGAGTACTAAAGGCCGTCTTATGAGAATCCTGAGGATCCATTAAAATCTGATAAAACCTGAAGCTAAGTCTAAAACAGTGTAATATTTATGACCTCCTACTTGATCTATTATTTGATTAATGTCTGGTAAAGGATAAGCATCAGTTATGGTTTTTTCATTTAATGCGCATTTAACGCATCAATTTTCTTTGGTACCATCCACAAAGGTGCATTATATGGTGAATGTTACGTCCGGGTTGCGTAACAATAACAATAAGAATGTTAGTCTAATGGCTAAAAGCGCGTGATGAGACTTTTCCCGATTCGGACACAATGTGCATTGCTCCAGGATGGGACGGCAGGTCGGAAAATGAAACTGACGCGCGGTACGCCTCGAGACAGTGTGTAGAATTTTAATGACTTACCTTTAGAATGTCGAACTGCTTTGTGAGAATCTGCACGCCCGCCGTGACCCTTACAATGTCAGTTGTCGCTCCGTGGGGGTCTTGTCAGAAGAACGCAGGAGTGAGGAGTTTAGGACTATTAAGGTCACGAAAAAACTTAACACGGATTAATATATAAATTTAACGTTTATTGTGAAATGGGCTCAACTAAGTAAAAATTGGCGAGTTGGCTTCTAAGTCCGTCATACCAGGAGTCTTCGCCCCCTTTTAAAGGTAAAAAGTTGTAAATCTTCCTGCCGTCGCCTTTTTGATTTGCCTAGGTGTTGCTGTCCCACTCTTCTCGATGATCTTTGATGATTTCGGCGGCGCACCCTTTGATTTTAGAATACGCTACGCATATCGGGTGGGAGTGAAGGGAAAAGGCAAGAAAACTGACTCTAGCTGATTCAGTATTGTGCGCTGGAGTACTAATGCTTACTCCTCTAATTAGCGGCGAATCTCTGATGCTTGAGTGGATGTGCGTTTTGATAGCGTGTTAGGCAATAAAAAAAACGCGTAAAACTGCACCAGGGGAGTGGCACACACTTAAGAGAGAATGAAAGGAAAACTGAAGGAAACCGCGTCTTCGTGCCTCCGTTCGAGGATCTTTTTGGTAACTATTCTTTCTGGATGGCGGCATCTTTTGAGCGTTTATGCGTATCCCCCTTTTTTTTATCGTGTGGGAGAATATGAAGCAAGCGGCAATGCAGCAGGTTCGTTGGGAAAGATGAAGAGAGGAAGGAAAACAGCGCACACCGGCAACCACATCGGCAACGTCGCACGACGCGACAGTGAACTAGACGGTTTAATTATTCCGGCTGCTAAAAGTTCTTCAACTTGTTTATTAACCTCGTCCTTAAGGGAGAGGGGAAATTTATACTGTTTGATATTAATTGGAATTTCATCAGTGGTGTTTATTCGATGCATAACTGTACTCGCAGCTCCTAAATGTTGCCCTTTTAATAAAAATCTATTCTCATGCTTCAAAATTAGTTTTTTAATATTATCCTTTTCATTGTCATTTAAATGATCTAACCGTAATCTATCTAAAATGGATGTATTTTCTAAAGTTATATCATAAATTATTACAGTTTCAGAGTATTCATCAACTTCAAAGTGATTAGAAAGTTCAAAAATATCAAAAATTTCCTGATCCGGTTCTATTGTTAATCCCAAATCATCAAATGTTTCTTTATAAGCTATTCGAAAAACATGATTAATTGATAATTCTTTAAAATCGCGTGTTAAAATATTTGGATTTTCCAATATTTCAATTTTATTGGTTTCATAAAAATTTTCAAATTCCCTGTGACTAGTGGCATATTCTGTATTGTATTGCTCTAATTTTTCATCTAATCCATTTATAGTTGATTCTACGTTAACATTCATGCTACCATTTGACTTTACATTTGAAATAGTATATAATTCATCTTCTTTATTTAATTCAATAATTTTTTCCATACTTAAAAATTTTAATGGTGAATGCCAATTTCCTACCTTTAAATATTTATTTTCAAAATCAATTAAAGCTTGTGTTAAATAAGTGGAACCTATTATTCCATCGCAAGGAATATAAAAATCATTTGGTACTACATGGAATAATGAATTAACATTATGTATATTAATACTAATTGTGCCTATAGATTTTATACCTTCATCTTTAATTCCTTTTAATAATTTCTGTTGTGCAATATCTATTTTAACTTTATCTGGTACTAACTTTATTTTTATTATATTAACTTCTGAACCCGTATCCATCATAAAATATCCTTTATTGTTGGGAAAAGGGTTTAAAATTTCTTTAAAAGGTAAACAATCGAAAACATTATTACATGTAGTATTTATATTCATACTCTCTTCTAATTGATAATGAGTTCAAGTTTTTTGATAGAATTTAATTAATTGATTGCCCAAAGAAAAAGTTTGATTTTCAAAATCTATTTGCGTATTACAATCTAAAAATAATTGCAAGCCTAGAATTCCAGCAAAAGGTATTTGAAAATTATTAGGGACTACTACAAATTCAATATTATGATCTATAACTTTTTTCTTAATAATGCCCAACGATAGAACAGGATTTTTACAAATACCCGTTATTAATAATTTTTTAGAAGTGTCAATTAAATTTTTATCCGCGATATATCCTACTTTAATTACGTTTATTTCTGATCCGGAATCTAACATGAATCCAACCAATGTATTTACAAATTCGTTTTTTAATAAAATATAAGGAACTACTTTTGACCTAGATCGAATCCTAACGCAACAAACTCGTCGTTCAGACTCTCTATTTGTGCGGTATGGGTTGAGCGCTGTATCGGACTCTGAGCCCCTTGAGCTGCGCTCGTTACTGGGGAGCTCTGTCCATTTCCCGACTGTGTAGTCGTACATCTTTTTTCTACAGAATTCTGTTTTATGGCCTTTTATATTGCAATAACCACAAATAATGTGATTTCGGCATGTAACCGTGGTATGACCATTATTATGGCAAATTTGGCAAGTCAATAAATTATTTGGATTTACAGGTTGATTTTAAATTATTAAAGGACATCTATTGTAAACCTATGTTATTTGCCTGATTTGGAATTAAAAGAAAGCATCGGTCAGCTTTATGCCTCGGTTTATTACAATATTGGCATTTTATTTGATTACTAGGGATATTATTTGTTTGAATCTTTTGTTGACACTTTTCAGCTGAGTGTCCCGACCTATCACAGTTATTACAAATTATTAAAGCTGAATTTACGGTTTTGTTAAAAAAACATCTATCCGTAGGATGTCCCTGTTTATTACATAAGGTACACTGCATTAATTAAAAACAAGTACTTGCTGTATGCCCTGGTTTATTACATACCTGGCAAGTATCCTTATTTAGTGGACTAATATGATTTAAGTTTTTAGCATTGCTATTATAACTCATTTTTAAGGAACATTTGTCGGCAGAATGCCCTAACTGATTGCTTACGCTGCATGTGAAAATTTCGTGTGTATTGTCTTGATTATTTTTTAATTTTTTCCTATCCTCAGTATGTTTATTTAAGTCTCTCAAGGATTGTCTAGCTAACAATAATTTTTCGATTTTTACGGCACTTTTTACAACATCGTTTACCTCGGTTTCCGCGCCTAATCTTTGTTCTATTTCTGGTTTCAGCCCGGCTTTAAAGCAATCTACCATATTGTTTTTAATTGATGTTTCTGAAGCGTCACTTAAGGTTCCATTTTCTAATTTTTTAGCTTCTAAAATTCTTTCTCCTAACATTCTAATTCGGTTGGCAAATCTTATTACTGATTCGTTGTCTCATTGAAATTCCCTTCCAATTTCTCCTAGTAATTGCACCGCTGATTTGGCTGGAGAGTATATTTCTTTTAAATAGTCTTTTAAAGCTTCAACCGTGGTAAAAGCCTGCCCGCTGATTGCTTGTCTGACTTCTCCTATAATTTTAGACCTGATTAATTTCGCTAAACTAGGTTCCGATGTAGGCTCAATCATGGCTAATGCTTCTGTGCATCCTTCTAAAAATTGTGCTAATGTGATATTCTTACCGTCGAATTCGGGTACAATTTTTAAAACATCCTGTATGCTAACATACTCTGATACTGGATCCGCCATATTTGGTTTCTGATTATTATCTTCTTCGGTGTTTAATAAATCATCTAAATCTGGCGCTGAAGGTCTTACAACTTTTTCTATGACCGGTTCTAAATTCTAATCTATAGATTCTCGTTTATCTTTCGGTATTATCCTAGGTAGAGTGGATTCTAATTTATTTCTTGTTTGAAATGGATTAAAAGCTTCTACTTCTTTTTTTAATAAAGAACTATCTTTAGCTTGATTTCTGGTGATCCTTTGACCACTCATAAAGTGAATTTTTATTAAATTTTATTAGATTTAAAACTTTCTTTTTTTTTTATTTATTATGCTTGTCCTTTAAACCTTTATATCAATTTCTATTATAACCTTTTTTAATCATATTTTTAATTTTGTCCAATCAAGATTTTTCTTTTAAATTAATTAAAAATCACGTTTCTACTATTTTTTTTTCTAAAAAAAAATTCTATTCAAGAAAATATTATAATGATATTGATATTTAAACTACAAAATTTACGAAACAGATTTTCTTTGAATTTTATAATTCACAGCAAAACAATCTATACAATTTTTCTTTTTATCTACTTTACACTGTCTACACAATTTCTTTTCTAATGGCAAAGGAATATTTTGAATATCGAACGGTAATGGAGGAGGTTTTGGTGGTCCTGTTTTTTTTAAATCTTCCAATACTTGTAACGAAAATTGTTTTACCTTTAAATTTTGTTTCCTACATCTTAATCTTTGTTGTTTCGACGATTTAGGTTTTTTTTTATTAATATCCTTCATCTAAAATAATTAACCATTAAATCTTTATTAATTTTATTAGTTTACGGATTATTTTAGTATTAACTTTTAAGTTTGATAATTATACTTCTAATTTAGATTCTTATTCTTTAGATTGGTTTGTGAATTATTTCTTTTTTTTAATAGTATTACCCATTTATGTAAATGTAAATAATTACTCATTTAAACAAAATTTAATATAATTTTTTCTTCTAAAAATTTGATAATTTTAAATATTGTTATTAACTTTTAATTTTTTTGTTCCTAAATTTCTTTTTCTTTTTCAAATTAAATTCTTAAAATGTCTTGTTTTTTTCATATTTCTTTCTATTACATTGTAGTTATGCTTCCCCATTTACATAAAACTACTTTAAGAATCTTTTAATTCTTTCTTTAAAAAAAAACGACTTTATATGTTTTTAGTTAGTGTTTTTTTTTCCTAAATCCTTCTTATCTTTTTCCTTCCAGTTTATATATATTTATATATCTTTACTAGTTCAGAGGCCGTTGCGCTTGTTCATTTTTAATTTGACTCAGAGGCTTTTCTGCATAACTAAATTATTTTCTTTCCATTTATATTCTGACGAAATCTTTTATTTTTTTTATTTTTATTCTGACATCCTTTTCTATGTATTAGTTCAGACGCTCTAATCCAGTTTCACTTGTTCATCTTTTGTCAGATGACACAGAGGTTATGGAACTTAACTAATTTTTTTTTTTAAAGAGAGAAATTGGTTTTAATCTTTTCTAAAAAAAACTTTATTAAACTTTATTCATTCCTAACTTTTTCTAAAAAAAAAAAATTTCTGTTAAAATTTTCTTAATTAACTCTTTCTTTTTCCACGGGAAACTTAATTTTCTTTACTTTAAAACGTACCCTAGTACATTCTATCCTATATAAGTATATTCAGTATCTATTATATCCCTCCGGGGCCTCTAATTGTTACGTCGGGGTTTTGGAATAAACCCCCAACTGTTGTTTCGTTACGAAACTGTTGCTTTCTTTTGAGCCTAGGCCTATTTCATCCTAATAGCTCGAGATAGAGCTAGGTACCTACACTAATGGGGTGGATTTCGGGCAGCAAAGGGCGCGTCGCGTAATTATCAAAATTATTTCATACAAATTTTACCTAACCATATTTTTGTCAAGGAATATATTTTATCAGAACGGTCGTAAAATCCTCACCTGATATTAATATATTCCCTGAATAGTTTAATACAAAATTTAATATTTTAAGGTTTTTGACTAATGAGAGATAAATATCGAAACGGTCACAATTGTCAGTACTCGATATCGTCTCTCACTAGTATAAAATTTTAATCTGATCGATTTTTTTCGAGTTAGATTCTCAGGGAAAAATTGAGGGAAATTTATTGGGAAAATATCTAATCTTTCTAATTATTACTTTTATTTGATACTTACAAGGATGGCTGGATGTACTCTGCTTACCCCTGGTGATGAATAAATGAAACGAAATGACAAAATGTACAATGAAATAAAAAACACCAAACACTGCGCAATTTAAATTTTAATGATAATTTCTTCATTTCAAAATTTCTTAAATTTATATTTATTTAACCAATTCTCTTTTACAAAATATTTTAAAATGAAATTATTTTCATCAATCTTGGAGATTGTAGATGAAAATCTAAAATAAAAACCCGAACAAAGAAATACACGTCGGTGAAATGCGGCTCACATGGGGTCGGACCGTCAACTGTCGAACTAGACCCTGCCAGGTGTATTTATACCCTAAAATAGGCTACTCCCTAACTTTAGAAAAGGGCTTACCCAAAACTATCTGATCAGCTCCCAATTGGTTCTTGGAATTCTGACCACTGTCCTTTCCGAGAATTCTGAGAGAGAATTGGTTAATGAGCTGCGAATATTCAGCACGCGGTTAAAAATAGTAAATGTTAATAACTAATACATTTTTTTGAATGAACCTTAATTAATAAACAACTAAACTATTTTGAAATTTATTTTTTTCTAAAATATTAATTTTTAATTGGTGAAAGTGTTGAAAAAGGCGGAGCTAATACAAATTATTAAATATTTTAATAAATAATAATTATTTAACTTAAATTTTCCTTTGAAATTTAAAAGGAATCAGAATGGAAACAGATTTTAATATAAAAACATGAAAATAATTAATAAAAAGGTTGAAAAAGCTTTAATTAACTAATAATTTCAATAATTTAGTTGTTTTACACTGAAAATAATAAAGAATATAATAAGTAGGGTTAGTATTAGTATGCGTTACGCAATTGTTAGTAATGATTTTGTTTATAAGTACATTTATATAGCTTATACATTTACTGAGAGGCATTTTCTTTATTTAATTTTGTCACGCGGTGGTTATTTTCGGGCTAAGGCACGTTTCACCTGCGTACCTTAGCGGTTCAACTCCGTATCTCTCGGTTCAACTCCCGGAGATTGAGTAGCCAGATTAGGTAACAGACGTTACAACGTCGTGCAATGTTAACCTAACCTGGTGACTTACCGTGCAACACGCAAGTCGAAGACTTGCGCTTTGTTTCTCACCAGTGACTCGAACTCTCCTCTCGTTCACTGGTTCATGTGCCGGCTGCTCAGATGAAACGATACGTTTTCTCTTACTTAACGACCGCGGAGGCGGCGGGGAGCGGGGAATGACTAAGGTCGCGAAATAATAACTCGAGCAGTTAAAGTTAATAATAAAAGACTATTGTTTATTAAATAAAAGATGATGATGTTAAATGATGATTAAAAGCCTGTATAATAAAATGATTACGTTAAAACATGGTTATATTCTACCTGCGCCAGCACACTCGGAGGCTGACGTCACGCTCGCGGTAATATACGCCGCGCACGCGCGGTATCATACGCCGCGCGTACACAGTATTCTACGTCACGTACTCGTCGTCTACGCAAGTGAGAGAGCGGTCGCGCTCGCGTGTCGCGACACACACACACACACTTAACCTAGTCTGAGAGAGAACAGGCTACTAACGCATGTTGTCTGCGCACTTCTTATGCGCACTTGCCGGTTACAAACTGCCGGCAAGCTAAATCATTGTCAGTGACCTTCTAAGGTTGATGACCCGAGCCTGTGCTCTCTCTACGCTCGTTCTCTCCGCACAAGAACGTCTATTCGGGGCCGCTGTTCAGGTGGCGGCGAGCCTGGATAATGGTTACGCGTACTTACTCGCGACGCGGTTGATACGTGCACGCTTACCGTTATTGTAGGTTAGATTCATACGATGTGGCCTAGGTTTCTCGCAAGCATCCTCGCTGCTAGGCTGGCTTCATTGTATCGCCTCTCGTGATACTCTCTGCTGCTTTCGTGCCAAGCGAACATGCTTAACTGCACGAGGATGTTGCTGATTTGAGAGTGCGACAGGTGATCCTAGCCTGTAGCACTATCTCTGAGTTCTTCTCGTGCTTCCGTCCAAAGTACAGAATAATACGTTCCTCGAACAATGATATTAGCCTCAGAATGCATCACGCCTGCATTCCTGAGGTTGAAACAGTGAAACACTTCACTACTTATCGCGGAAAACGCGATCTCTCCGCGAATTCACTTCCACACGCGTTTCTGTCCGAACGATAACAACCACATTAATGCCGGCCGCGTCTGTGCCGGTACCTTCGTCATGCTCTCGATACAGCTCCAATACTGCATCGAGGCGCCATCTAACGTTCGTTACTACGAACATATATATTGCCGATTTATTATCGACGTCGGTACGGCAGGCCGTGACAATTTTAACTTAATATAAAATCCTAACGATAAAACATTGTTTATATTACTGTATTATTTTAAATATGTAAAATTAGTAATAGTCAAACATTAGTTATTTATAAAGATTCAACTTTAATCATAAATAATGGACATAGCAATGCAAATTATTTAATATACCATATACTTGCTTCGAAAGCGATTACTAACATTACTAAACACATTAGATTTACAAGCTTTATAGCATATTAAACTTATTAATTATATATATATATATATATATATAAACTTGTATAACGTTAGTTCCCAGGACCCCATGTTACTGTATACCTATACGTGACTAAAGAAATAATGTCTCTTATGGGGGCCGATGTCCTCAAAACTGACGTTAAACATATGTAGATTCAGGGACTGTCCCCAAAACTAACAAATGTCCCCGAAACCAACGTTAAACATCTGGAATGTACTGCAAATTAACATAAAAAATAAATATATATATATATATATATATATATATATATATATATATATATATATATATATATACACAATCTTTTATTTAGTATTATAATTAATATAAAAGTATCCCATTTTATTATAATTTTAATACCGAGTACATAGAAAAATTCAGTTATTATTTTCTTTTGCATTACAAAAATTTCTTATTACGTTAAAAGCATTTTATTCCTAAAGAAGCAACTAAATTAAACAAGAGTTTGCTTATAAAGCGATAACAAATATTCCTATGAATATAGACAAAAACTCATTCAATTCAGTTGTAAGAATAAAGATAACAATGTTAAATGAATTTTCCTAGTATTTCTGTGTGGAAAATTTCCAACTCTTAAGCTATGGATGGGAAGTAGAAAACATATACTGGAATATCAGTACCTAGCAAGAAAAAACAATTTCCAGTGGATATTTGCCATCAAGCAAGTTTTCTCTTCAACGGCAATAAACTCGGGACCGAGCAGAAAAACAGACATCTACCCATGCTTACCTCAGCTGTGACGCTTCGAACTTTATACCTGAGCTACGCTTGCTCCGAAAAAGGACGGCAAGCTCTAAATACAAAAATTTTAAATTTTCCATTTCCCTACCTAGCTAAAGAGGCATGGCGTAACATTTGAGTCAGTTCTTTGTTTGTGAGGGGTGGTGATATCGGACGCTTGTGGGAGCATAGAAAGAGAGTCCTCTTCTTCTTCTTGATTGTTTATCTCGATTCTGCTTAAAGCGTCAGCTACATTATTCTCACATCCTTTCTTGTATTTAATTTCGAACTTACTCGTACTAAATATTTGATTTTCGTAATCGATATTTGCTTTTAAATTTTGAAGATCCTTGTGGCCAATCAAGCAATCATAAGTCGAGTGCCAGGGTGCGAGTAGAAACGTTATTGGCGTTTCGTCGCCTAATTCTTGTAGAATAGGAAAGGTTAATACATGTGTTCCTTTAGTGATTTTGTGTTGAGATGAGATTTTGAAATTGTGTGAAAAAATGTAGTTCGGAAACAGTTTATATGCTATACTCGGGTTCATAATTGAAGACGATGCTCCAGATCTATTAAAATTTTCAACGGCGGGTTAAGCGTGATTATTTGCGGCAACTCTGGTGAATTTTCGATGTTATTAAGATTTATTATTGTTTCTTCCGATGTATTGGGATCCAACTGAACATTTTCAGTATTATCAGTTTCAGCTGTTTCATCTACTAGATTTTGAGGCTGTTCATCTTGGAATTCGTATTCTTGTTCTACGAAGTTTTCTTGAACTTCTTGATGATGAAGTTCTTCTGAGACAAAGTTCGGTGGTCCTGTACTTCTGAAAACGTTGTTGGTTCTAGGCGTATAGTTATTTTGCACATTATTTGGTCTATTAGTTTGGTTACTACTTGGTTGGTAGGTATTTCTTGTACTTATAGACACAGGCGTTGGTTGGTAATTTTGACGCGTTTCTTGATTATTATTGTTATTATTTTGCCTAAAACTGTTGCCAAAATTGTTGTTTCCCAAATTGTTGTTTCTAAAATTTTTGTTTCCAAGATTGTTGTTTCCAGGATTGTTGTTTCCAAAATTAGTCAATGCAGGCCTAAATGGGGTGTGCGCTATGGCGGATCGCGGTTGAAATGAAATTGCAGATTTTGAGGTACTCGGCGCATTGAATAAATTCGTTTTCGGTTTACTTTCACGTTCCTCATATACGAAAGAAAATTAGCTTGCTGTTCATGATTATCGTGTCCCCTACATTTATTTAAACAATCTTCAATATCGTTTAATTTAAAGTGTGTTAAGAATGAATGGTAGTGTTCTTTTATTCCGTTAATAAAAGTATTTTTAGCGACGTTCTCATAAAATGAAATTTTCATATTAAATAATAGTTCTTCTGAACTCGCATCACTGTATCTGTTGATTAAAATTCTTTTACATTCGGCCCAGCTTTCCGGGTTATTTACTACTATTAAATCTAATGCTTCGCCGCGTAATTTCGACTTTATAAGTGCGTACAGAGATTCATTGACAAGTGGATCTGCTGTATATAACATTTGGACAAATTTGTCACATACTTGAATAAAATGCGATAAAAGTCTAGTACCGCCTTCGTACGTAGGAATAGCTTCTCGCCAAATAGATAAGCGTAGTTTAAATTGCTCTACTGTAATTTGAGCAGCTTGATCTTGATTTGGATTCGCCATTATATAATTTATTCTATTTATTCTTTCGCGAAACGTTTAAGATGAATCGTATGAAAGGTTGAAAGGTTGAAGAGATAAAGGAAAGTCCAAAGACTTACAGATGAAATATCTTTGATGATTTCTCGGTGAGTCAGTGCCAAGTCGGTGGGTCTCGATGTTGACGTGTAGATACTGCGACAGTGGGGAAAAATCACCGGCTGCCTCCTTGGTGATAATTCTCATCCCGTAGTTGGAGAGGAATCTGAAGTTAGCAGTCTCGCAGTATCCTGTCCGCAGAGCCAGTTATGTGAAAGTGGGTGAATGTAGGTAAATTTCGATTCACAGAGAATGAAATAATAAGACAAATTCACACACACATACAATTAGTAGAAGAGAGTGTTCTTTATTGAAACACGTTGTAACAACTCGAGAACCCGACAGAGACTGACGTGACTAAATTATATTACTGCCGCCAACTCCTTTCTTCCCCTTATCTCTTGATAACTTGAAACTGCAGCCGCTCGTGGACGGTCAGCGCAAGGGGTGTTACATTACTCACTCGTGAAAGAAGTCTGGATACTTTATGCACGCTGAACAGGCAAACATAGAGTTTCACGCCCTCAGTTATAAAAAATAGTAAACGCAACACGTGCGAAAGCCAGTAATTTTTGCACCGGTATCTTGTCGACAAACAATACCCGTGCAAAAATAACTCGCTGTACGCAGTATTTACGTTATGTACTATTATAACTATTAAATATGCCTTCTTTTCATTTCTATAATTCATAAGAATTTTTTCAGATATTTACAAAAAGTCAAAGCCTGTATAAAAAAATTACATAGTTACCAACACATCCCTACTTTTCATTATTCTATCTCAATTTTGAACTTTCTATAATATTATGCATCTTGCGAGGACAAGAGAAGTCTAGAACTGCTCTAGCAGGGTTGGTCCTCCAATCTCCCACACATAATTGGCGGGCGCAACGTTTTGCAGTTCAAGGTGTAGACATGGTCATTTTCATATAAATATTCATATATTTCAAGATCAGATAAAATGTATAAATGGGTTGCATCTACATATTAAATACTGATCCGTGAATCTATCACTCTATTTTTAAATAGAAATTGCAAACCTGCGTGAAAATATCATGTGAGATCTCATATGAAAATATTGGACATCAAATTTCATATGAGATTTCATATGAGATCCCATAATATATAAAATTGCAGATAACGTCACACACACACACACACACACATCTATATATATATATAAACTTGTATAACGTTAGTTCCCAGGACCCCATGTTACTGTATACCTATACGTGACTAAAGAAATAATGTCTCTTATGGGGGCCGATGTCCTCAAAACTGACGTTAAACATATGTAGATTCAGGGACTGTCCCCAAAACTAACAAATGTCCCCGAAACCAACGTTAAACATCTGGAATGTCCTGGAAACTAACATAAAACATAAATATATATATATATATATACGAGGGTCATTTGATAAGTACCTAGCCTACAAATGAAAACACCAAAATTTTACAAAAAATAAAATTTATTTTTCAATGTAGTCTCCTTTTAGTTGAATACACTTGGTCCAGCGGTGTTCCAATTTTTTTAACCCCGTTGAAAAAAATGTTTTCTCTTGGTTTACAAAATAGGCCTCCGTGGCGGCGATTATTTCGTTATTGGAGTGGAATCTCTTCCCGGCGAGCGAATTTTTTAGGTTCGGAAACAAAAAAAAGTCGCACGGTGCCAAATCTGGAGAATACGGTGGATGGGGCAGCAGTTCGTAGCGTAATTCGACCAATTTAGCCGTGGTGAGTGCAGAAGTGTGAGTCGGTACATTATCGTGGTGGAAAAGCACTTTCTTTTTAGACAAATGGGGCCGTTTTTCTTCTAACACGGCGTCAAATCGGCTCAATAGTTCGGCGTAGTACTGTCCTGTGACCGTTTTGCCCTTCTCCAGATAGTCAATAAAAATCACACCTTGAGAATCCCAGAAAACAGTGGCCATCACCTTTCCGGGCGACGGGACCGTCTTCGCCTTCTTCGGAGCAGGTTCACCGGGTAAAGTCCACTGTTTTGACTGCTCCTTGGTCTCTGGAGTGTAGTAGTGAATCCATGTTTCGTCGACGGTCACGTAACGACGCAAAAACTCTTTTGGATTGCGATTAAACAGCTCCAAACACTGCTCTGAACTGGTCACACGGATGCGCTTGTTGTCTGCAGTCAGCAAACGCGGCACCCACCTTGCTGACAGCTTCCTCATGCCTAAAATCTCGTGTAGGATATTCCACACGCGTTCTTCTGAGATGCCTACTATTGCAGCTATCTCGTGCACCTTTAATCGGCGGTCTGACAAAACGATATCGTGTATTTTTGTCACGTTCTCCTCCGTAGTGGCTGTTTTCGGAGCACCTGGGCGTGGATCATCAAAAACCGACGTACGACAACGTTGAAACTCGTTATACCAAAATTCAACGGTCGCCATCGAAGGAGAAGCATCCCCATACACTGCATCCAAGCATTCTTTAATTTCACTGCGCGATTTCCCTTCCAAAAACAAGAATCGAATCACCGACCGATATTGTTCTTTCTCCATTTTTTCAAAAATCAACGGACACATTTGCTTTCACACGCTCTCAAACATAAACTACAACTCCGATCCGGCTGAAATTTCGTCTGTAACCGTTTACAGGAAGATACTGCACTGTAGTGTTTTTCTGGTGCGATAGTGGCACCATCTGGCGGTGAGGCTAGGTACTTGTCAAATGACCCTCGTATATATATATATATATATATATATATATATAGATTCATGGATCAGTATTTAATATGTAGATGCAAACCCATTTATAAATTTTATCTGATCTTGAAATATATGAATATTTATATGAAAATGTCCATGTCTACACCTTGAACTGCAAACCGTCGCGTCCGCCAATTATGTGTGGGAGATTGTAGGACCACCCCTACTAGAGCAGCTCTAGACTTCTCTTGTCCTCCCAAGATGCGTAATATTACAGAAAGCTCCCAATTGAGTAAGAATAATGAAAAATAGGGATGTGTTGGTAACTATGTACTGTTTTTATATAGGTTTTTACTTTCCGTAAATTTCTGAAAAAATTCTTATGAATTTTAGAAATGAAAAGAAGGCATACTTAATAGTTATAAAATAATTTTCACTCACACGGACGTAAAGTGCGTAGATTCTATAAGGTTTTGTAGGAGTATGTGAGCTATTGCGCCTCTTAGGCACTAAGTAATATTTTATGCCCGCTGGCTGAATATTTTGAAGTTACTTGGGTGTAAAAAGTAATTATACACGCAAGGTACGTAAAGTATTATGTGAGTCAAGTTGACTTATGGATACTTGACTACAATAATTAATTTCATTACTTTCTTCTGTTTATTTGTACAGAAGGAAGAACAAATTTGAATACATTTCAACATCATAGAGTTGTTTCCGGGAGTTGTTTGCATTACTTGACTACCGATAATTGATTTCACAACTTTCGTTTGTTTGATTTGTAGTGAAAAATTTCAATGTACTTACTTACATATAATTTGTTCAGCATACAATTACTGGAAGAAGTGAAAGACTTTTTGACTGCTATTTATTTTATTTCTTTCAAAAAATCGTAAATATTTTTATTTTATAGAGTATACAGATAAAACGTCTATAATTATTTTATACTTTCGTAGAAAGTTATATATTAACAGTATTATAATTTGTATGGTCATGAAAGAAATTATTACCATTTGTAGAGTGCTTATTGAATAGATGAGATTGGAAGAAATAAAAGGACTAGACAAATTGTGCTGTTAAAACCTACTTAAAAAATTATTTTTTGTTTAAACGTGTTAATTGTAATAAAAAAAATATTTAAGTTCTGATTAAAGTTTTTGGTACTCAGTTTGGTGGATGTTGATAGAGGCGGAGGGAGGGTGAGAGAGAGGGGGTAGAGAGAGAGAGAGAGAGACAGAGAGAGAGAGAGAGAGAGAGAGAGGGAGGGAGAGAGAGAGAGAGAGAGAGAGAGAGAGGGAGAGAGAGAGAGAGAGAGAGGGAGAGAGAGAGAGGAGAGAGAGAGAGGGAGATAGAGGAAGGGAGAGAGACACTTATACTTGCCTTAGTTTAAACTTTTGTAAACATTTTTTTAGGTAAATTTCGCAACTTTATAAGAGAAAATAATAATTACATTGTGTGATAACGTATGTGAGTTTATCATAGTATATTTTTAATATCTTTATTAAATGGTAGTATTATCATTCACAAAAGTTTTAAATTTGAATGCTTTTTTAAGGAGTTCTGTAGATCTTTCAAAATAAAGTTTGTTAGTATATTATTCTTGTACAGAACGTCTTGTTGGCTGTTACAAAAAAATATCTATTAAATTATAATTATTTATTATAATAATCAACATATATGATAAATAGTACTATATCGCTATCGAATAAAAAATAAGCCTCTTCGTTCCCCAAATTAGATATACATACTCTAAATTATATATACAGCCTTAGGAAGCATATTAAAAAAGTTTAGAAGTATAAACAAACAAATTGTTTATTTATAACCGATTAATTGCTCAATTCGAGTCGGCTGCAGGCTGATTCAGTCCGTTTTTGTCTATTAAAAAGAAACTATGCCTGTTCAGTTTCTATAAATGGGTATACATAATCCCAATACCTCCAGAAAGTTGCTAAGAGAGTTGGAAAAAATGAACACTTTCAAGAATTTGTTTATAACCCGTTAATTGCAAAATTCCCTACGTCTGATAGCCGTTCACACCCATTTTTCGACTTCCAAAATAAAACTAGGCCTGTTCATTTTCTATAAATGGAATACATACTCCCAAAACCCCACAAAGTTGCTAAGAAAGTTTAAAAAAATCAACACTTTCTATTATTGATTTATAAGCGCTTTATTGCTAAATTCTAGCCGGCTGCTAGCCAATTTGATCAATTTTTCGATTGCCAAAATAAAACTAGGTCTGTTAATTTTATAAATGGAAATACATGCTCAGAACACCTCCAGAAAGTTCGTCGGGTTAGTGGAACAAAGAGCCACCTCGTTTTTGAAATAGAAAAACGGGATGGCTCTTTGTTCCACTAACCTGACGAGTTGATATGAAAGTTTTTAAAAATGAAGACTTTCCAAAGTTTTTTCCAACTTTCTTAACAACTTTCTGGCAGTCTTGGGAGCAATAAAACGCTTATAAATAAATAATGGAAAGTGTTCATGTTTTTTAAACTTTCTTAGCAACTCTCTGTGCTCATTAGGAATCTGTATATCTATTTGTGGACAATGAACAGGTCAGGTTTCATTGTGACAGTCGGAAAATGGGCGTGAACGGCCAGCAGCCGTATGGAATTTTGCAATTAACGGGTTATAAACAAATATTAGAAGGTTTTCATTTTCTCAAATTTACTTAGAAACTTTATGGGCGTGTTGGGAGTATGTATTTCTATTTATAGAAAATGAACAGGCCTAGTTTTATTTTGGCAGTCGAAAAATAGACCAAATTAGTTAGCAGCCGGCTCGAATTTAGCAATAAAGCGCTTATAAATAACTAATTTAAAGTGTTCACTTTTTAAAACTTTCTTAGTAACTTTCTGGGCGTTTTGAGAGAATGTATTCCCATTTATAGAAAACGAACAGGTCTAGTTTTATTTTGGCAGTCGAAAAATGGACCAAATTATCTAGCAGCCGGCTCGAATTTAGCAATAAAATGCTTATAAATAAATAATGGAAAGTGTTCATGTTTTTTAAACTTTCTTAGAAACTTTCTGGACTTATTAGGAGTTTGTATATCCATTTATGGACAATGAACAGGCCTAGTTTCATTTTGATAGACGAAAAATGGGCGTGAACGGCCAGCAGTCGTATGGAATTTTTCAATTAACGGGTTATAAACAAATTTTGTAAGGTGTTCATTTTTTCAAACTTTCTTAGCAACTTTCTAGGGGTGTTGGGAATATGTATATCCATTTATAGGAAATGAACAGGCTTATTTTATTTTTAATAGATGAAAAACTGACTAAACTAACCTGCAGCCGGCTCGAATTAAGCAGTTAATCGGTTATAAATAAACAAAATTGATTTGTTTATACTTCTAAATTTTTTAGTATGCTTCCTAAGGCTGTATATCTCATCTAGAGTATGTATATCGAGTTTGGGAGAACGAAGAGGCTTATTTTTTATTCGACAGCGGTATAATACTATTTATCATTGTGACGCGTACACCGGTCGCGACTTAAACCTGCCGCGCGAAGGCAGTGAGCGCGTGCTCGCAACTCCGGCGCAGCCGAAATGAGGCCCGCGCGCCAGCGCACTTGTGCTCCGCGCGTATCAAGTCCGTCTCAGGATGCGTATTATGCCCGTCATCCGTTGCGAAGCTGCTTACTACTTTCCACGAGTCACGGCAGCCATCTTCGTGTGTGCTACCGTGCGAGCCACATCGTGCCACCTCTCTCTCAAGTTTCACCGCGTCCGCGCCGTTTTTTGTACACCTCGTCTGTGGTAGAGGTGGAGGCGCCGACTCGTGTGCGTGCGAGTAAGAGAGAGAGCGCAATTACTGTGCGAGCGACAGAGAGCGAGAGAGAGTCGAGTACACCGGCTGCTCCTTCTAAACGTAAGTTTCCTGCTCTCATCTCTCGCGCTTATTGTAAAGGCTTGCACGGAAATCGCCCCGTGCAAGTTTTCTGTGCCGTGTACGTGCGGGTGTGTTTCAGCCCGCCGTAGTTTAACACCGCGCGCGAGAATAGCAGCTTCGCCGCGCGTCGTAACGTTTGCACATTCGAATTGTAACCGTCGCGCGCGAA
This sequence comes from Torymus aiolomorphi, assembly GCA_036365515.1. Lineage (NCBI taxonomy): Eukaryota > Metazoa > Arthropoda > Insecta > Hymenoptera > Torymidae > Torymus > Torymus aiolomorphi. Next base: position 173,064,629 of record CM070873.1, read on the forward strand.
CTCACTAATTGTTCTAATAGCACGTGCGTCGTGCTTGTAAAGCTTAAATGTTTTTTCTAATATAGTGTCAAATCTCGTTACTCGTCGCATTGTTATTTACACAACCCGTCCTTCTCCCGGATACCGCCACCTCCGCGGATACCGCCACCTCCGCGGATACCGCCACCTCCGTGAAAAAGCGACTCCGTCGGTCGTTTTCATATCTGAGTATAGCGGCCGCGCGCTTTATTCTTCGAGCGTGCGCTTTTTACTCAGCGATCCAATTAGTTGGAAAGCGAAGTTCGCGTGCGATCTTCGCGTTGTTTTCGGGATTTCAGGAACAGATCCCCGGGCAAGTCATTTTAGTCTGACACCCGCGACACTGTGTTCTAGGGCATCGCTGGCTTGTGGTTTTTTGGGATTTTTCCCCACTAGCCATCCCGTTACATCATGTACGTTGATTATTTTAATAAATAATTTCAAATTTAGTAGATTTTCGTCTTTTATAACTCCGATTTATTCTCTAATGATGAAGAATTAATTAATATGGTACTGCACGACCGAATTAGGAGAGGTAATTCTTTTTGATTAAGAACCCCTGCTGAATTCGAACTGGATGCTGGACGTCTCTGCTAACTTCAGTTTCATATGAAGTTATTGTGTGGTAGACGTGACGTCATAGATGGCACACGGTATACCGCACATGGGACACGACTCAAGCCGCTTAATACAATAGTAGTTTATAAAAAATACATTTTTATTCAACCAATATTATTGTAAAAAGGTTTGTCTTTCTTACAATGGACGTTTATATTTGTTTTGTAAATAGTATTTGCAATACGTTTGCCTTTCAGAACAATCAGGGCAAGGACTTAGGCTCTTTTTCATCTCATACATTCATTTATTCTTCTGCTACAGTGTTATAGAAGTCGAAACGACTATTTTTCTTTACTGAAACAGTGTATTTATGTCTTTTGAAAAAAATGGCTATCTCAGTTTAAAATTGATTTTTTTTTTTACTTAGACTCGGTTTTATCTCATCTATTCATATTATTAAATAAACCCCAAAACTATATAGCGGGTATACTATAGTACACTATACAGCGTGCTATAAGCGAGTCTAGACCCATATTTCGAAAGTTTCATTCGATCGATCTTTTATTAAAGATGCAATAATAAATAAAATTAAATTAAGTAAGCACGAGAGAGCAATCTGCTAATGCAGTTAGCAGCTATTTTTAATTTTGCTATTCGTAAGGTGTACTATTTGTAAGAATGCAGTGAGTAGCGTTAATCTTCATAAATTCTTACGCAGTTGATAATCTGTCTTAAATTTGGTATGCACTTTAGTTACGATTTAAAATACTTGTATATTTTACATGACTGGATCACTTATCAATATAATGGTGATTTCCAATATAATGGCAAACTTTTTTTATTGTTGCCATTTGTAAGGTAAGCTATTTATAAGAACGCAATGAATAGTGTTAGTCTTCATAATTACTATCCAGTTATGCTTTTTTTCATCCCAGCTCCGCGACTTGTGCTGCCCTTCGTCCGGGTTCCGCGAATCATACTACTCTTCGTCCGAGCTCCGCGAGTCGTGCTTCTTTTCGTAAGAAACCTTGAGCGGTGCTAGTTTTCGTATCTGCCTGAGTTGTGCTTTTCTTCGTACGGGGCGTCGACATAACCATGTGATTTCAACAGTTTATATTTGCAGAGTTTTTGCTTCCCCGTAGAGTTATTTGATGCAAATAACCAATTATTCGAAAAAAATATTCGATGGCTAATTTTTCGAATATTATTTTAAAAGGCTTTAATACTTTTTTTAATAGATTTTTCTAATGTCGGACACTTAGCAGAAACTACATATAAAAATGAGATTGCCCATAATAAATCATAAAACTTTAGGAACAACACCGAATTTATAGTTGAGAATGTCGCGCTTTAAGATATTGTTGACGGGGTTCTGGTTCGCATGGCCTGTCCGGGTGATGAGGCCAGAAAGATGCAAATGAAGTATACGAATAACGAGTAAGGAATAAATAATCAGTGTTTATTAACTATATACTAGTATCACAAGAGAGGAAGAGAGGGAGAGAGAGAGAGAGAGACAGAGAGAGAGAGAGAGAGAGAGAGAGAGAGAGACGCTCCTAAGTTAATTGCGCGACGCGGTAGTATATCGACTTCTTGTTCGTAGCAGAAATGGACCTGATGTGTCGCTAATCTAGTTGTCAGTCATCTCGCCACCTCGCGGGGCGCTTTTATAGCCCAAATCCAGAGAGCTCTCTCTTCTTAATCACTTATGAGTGGGGCTATTGCCAATGTGGCTTCAATCTCTGACTTAGCGACCAAATTCTTGTATCTGCTCTGGGTTCGGACAAGCCGCCGTGATTCTTTTGTGCTTCGTCTATAATGCTTACGTAAAAATATCTTAAAGCGCGACATACTCAACTCTAAATGCAGTAAGTGTGTGTTCGTAAAATTTTCTGATTTATTATTTTCATTATTATATTGAATTTTTGTTAGGTGTTCGATATTAGAAAAATCGTATAAAAGCCTCTTAAAAAAATATTCGACGAATAATTTTCGAATATTTTTTCAAAACACTTTTAATCAAGATTATTTCATTGCATCAAATATTTACTGAAATAATATGAGTATTCGAAAAAATTTTGCGGACGAATAATGCCGATCTCTGCCCAATACTACACTAAGAATCATCCTTTCGCAACGCAACTTGCATTCATCGATCTAGTGTTTTAATGCAAACCTTAAAAGCATAATTTCTCAAAAAGATGAAGTCATTTTAGCGACAGATTAATACTAATATTCTTTTTCTACTGATAACATTTCAAATATTTTAAAACAATCAAATATAAAAAATATTACTAATTTGTTTTTTTCTATTTCATCCTAGATTCTTCTCATCAAAGGCTTGTGCAGAAAAAATATTACTTTACAACCTATCGCTTTATCTGCTATCACTATTTTAACCATAAGGCCTCTAACATACTCGAAAGTATCTAGAAAATTGCTATTATCATACTTAGTATATATACTAAGTGTTCCCACTTTGGTACATCAGTTGAACTATGAGGTAATGCACACGTATATTTCTTATATTATATCATCATATTTATTATATTAGTTTACATAATTATGGTTCTGATTTGATAAATAAAAAAAGTTCGATTATTTAACTAACTAATGTACTTTATTACAGAAAATCTATTTTTGTGTAAAAAGGAATCCGATGCATAGAAAAGCATGCGTTAATTTAACATTATTTTATTATATTTTATTATATTTTATCATTTATTTTCTCCACTCTCACCTAAAAATTGCAACTTTTACATGATTTTTAAGCTCTCGTGGTATAGAATACAGTATAAAACTCTATTGCTCGCTCGTGCGAAAAACGTCTAATGTGGTAAATAATCACCTTCCACACCAGTGGAAGCGTACGTAGATTTAGCGTACGCAAATTGTAGGTTTCTCGGATTCCCAAATCCCAGTGTACAAAGTCTGCAAAGTAAGTCACTTTGCGTATCGAGTGCGCTACCAATTACATTACGCAGCAAGTGCACAAAGTAGTCTCGCTACGCTTGGGCGACAAACATGATTCGTGTGGGAAGCACCTACGCGTAGGCATTGCGTGTACTATATTTCTAAACGTGTACACAAATAAATTTTCAATGCTTATGTAGCGTACGCAGAGTGTGGGTTTCTTGCATATTGAACACACATGTGCAATGTAATTTACTTTGTGCACTGCGAGTTACGAATGTAGGACCCTACACTTTGCGCACTTAGTTTAGAATGTGTATTTTGTGACCCACTGAATATGTCAGTCATATTTTAATGTCAGAATTATTAATAAAATCATTTTTTTCACACAGCTCGATGCGCTCGGACAACAAACTCGACTCGTGCCTGAATTACCTGCTTTGCGTACTAGTTGCGTAATGTATTATAATGCCATTTTACCACCCTTGCGACAATTTTTCCTTCGTCCCTATATACAGTAGATTTTGTAATACTGGTTTCCGAACCGCGATGATTTATACACGATTTATTCCTTTTTCTCGACTACCTTATTTTTAAAGCATTTAAATACTTTTATGAAACACCCAAGTATTCATAACTGAATAATACACAACAGGATTTCGTATATAAAATCGGCTGTTGGACGCCACAGTGTTTAGAATCTGTTAATAAAAACAAGCGCTCACCTCCGCAATTCTACTAAGCGGCAAGCGCTCACCTGTCATTTCTACTAAGCGGCAAGCACTCGGCACACATTATAGTTTACTGCATAACAATTTATTGAAATTATGCATTGAAAATACGATGCAGGGATTAAAAACCCCAGTATTAGCGGCTGATCAGAGTAGAAAAGTGGGCTCTCAGTCGTCGCGATCCTGCGACCGTAGCTTAACTCGAATTACTTAAACCGTTGCTATGACAATTCAAGGTGATTCTACCTCAGGTCTTTATTAAGAAAAATTTTATCTCAAATGTGCGATTAGGGAAGAAGGTACAGATTTTTTGCCAAAAAGTGATTTTTTGTTAAAGTTATAAACTATTTTTTAACCAATATTGTTTTTTTATTTGCCGAGGTTTCGGGAGCGTTAGTATACTCCCCTCTTCACGGCTACCCTAAACAATAACATTACAAACATCAAGGATAGATGGTTGGTCAATCTCTCACACACACAGTTACCGAGTTTTGCAATTGAGACGCTCAATCTGGGCGACAAATTCAATTTCACTTTGGATTTGGATAGGCGCTCTATGATTGAGTATGTCAAGGCAGTGGAAAGCAATTTGAGAAATCTTGAGAACAATAAAGAAGAAATCAGAGATAACTTGCTTTCTACTTTTAATAATTTTATCAAAGGTAGTAAACGCCGACACCTTAGTCACAGTGATAGAATAATCAAAGACAATTTCATTAAAACCAAACGTTTTTTAAAAAATAATCCTAATATTTTCGTCAGGAAAGCGGATAAGGATAATGTTACGGTGGTGATGGAAAAAGATGCCTACATAGAAAAAGTAGAAACGGCGCTATCTGACACAAATTTTTATTCCAAAATTAATCCCCTCTAAATTCACTACAGAAAAATATCAAAACTCTAATTAAAGACTGAGAAAACAAAGGTGTTCTAGATACAGAGGACTGTTTCTCACACGTGGTGCGGGCAGATATTAACGTCACTAATCTTGCTAGAGCTTATGCCTTAGTAAAGATCCATAAAGAAGGCAATCCAATAAGAATCATTGTGTCAGCCGTAAATAGTCCTACCTATGTCTTAGATAAAAGCCTCTCCCTTCTGTTTAACAAATATTTTCCACGCCCGAAATCCTCAATAAAAAAACAGCTCTGAATTGAAAGAAATGACCGACAATTTAAAAATTACGGATGAGTTTGAGTTAGTATCTTTTGACATAATGTCTTTGTTTACCAACATCCCAGCTGATCTTGTTTTGCAAGCTGTCGCCAAAGAATGGATATACTTGAATAATAAAATCAACCTTTCCAAATTAGAATTTATGCACGGTATAAAACTTCTTTTGGATTCAACATATTTACATTTCAATAATAAAATTTATAAACAAATCATGGGTACCCCTATGGGTTTTTGCACTAGCCCTTGGTTTGCTGACATTACTCTTGAGTCACTTGAAACTGCTTGTCTCAATAGTTACAAAAATGAGTTATTGCTGTATAGAAGATATGTGGACTATTGCATCCTCATTCCCAAAAGACAAAACGGAAGAGATTCTTTCCTCCTTTAATGGATACAATGGTCACCTCCAATTTACCGTCGAACGCGAACACAACAATAGCATCTGTTTTCTGGACATAGAATTAATAAGATCACGCGACAATAGAATCATCACCAACTGGTACAGAAAAAACACAGCATCCGGGCGTTACATTAATTACCTTTCCCACCACCCCCACTCTCAAAAAATAGTCATTATCTATAACCTTGTTGACAAGTCCATAAAACTCTCCGACCCACAATTCCACCGTAGTAATCTCGACCTTTCTTTCCACTATCTTCTATGCAATAACTACCCACGCGAAATAATTAACAAATACTTCGGGATTAGACTCGATTCCATCCGTAACAGTCATAATAACACTACTACTAATAGAATCTCGCGCGCCACTTTGTTAAAGCCGAAAATACTGTTACCTTTTATTAAACATCTGACTCCCAAAATTAATCACATCCTTTTCCAAAATAATATTATCCCAATCAATAGTACCATCAATAAATTCAACTGCATAATAACCTTAGGAAAGGACCACCTCCGTAAGCTTGACACCAGTGGTATTGTTTATAAAATAGATTGCCATAACTGCTCTGCAACTTATATTGGAATGAGCAAAAGAAAAATGAATTTACGTATTAATGAACACAATAGAGACGTAAATAAGTGCGTTAATACTTCTGCCTTAGCCATGCACGTGTTAGAAACAGGACACAATATAGACTTCGAAAAAGCCCAAATCCTTGATAAAGAATCCAACTTTTTAACATCTACTATCACAGCAATACTCTTAACCGCATAGAAGATACCCAATTTCTCAAAAAATCATACAAAGACACTGTGAAATTGATCAGACTGCATTGCAATTCTTAGCTGTGTACTGTGTGTCGGTGCACTCGCCTTTCCATACTCCCTTTTTCCCATTCTACACGTCCATGAGCCTGCCGAATGATTAGGAGCGCACGTGAACATGGAAGTGGCACACACTAGCGCGTTCAGCTAGCGAGGACTCTCGCTGTATAGGCGTAGCTCCGCTCACTTCCTCTTCTCATGCTCTCCTATCTCCCTCGAATAGCCTCGTGTGTCGTTTCTCCCACTTCCCGCTCTCGCCTCCCAACCCCTAATCCCCAACAGTTTTTCCAAATTGCCTATTGTTTCCCTCATTTAATAAGTCACACATGCCTCTCATTGTTAGTTGATTTATCGGAGACAACACTCGTCTTATCCGATATCAACTATGAGAGAATTACTCAAAAGTTGGTTGTAAGTTACGGTTTGATCGCTATTTCATTCTTAATTAAATACAATAATTTTTTTTATAAAATTTTTTAAAATTTCGAATTTTCTTAACGTTGTCTTTAAAGTTTGGTGCAGTTCGTGTTTACTTATGTGTGGCAGAGCCGAATGTTATGTTAATGACTGAATAACTGTTTATGGTAAAAAATTTTATGGAATTCTCCGACTTGTTTTCTTATATAAAAAATATCATGACGTTGTGTACATTTACGATTTTTACATATCTTGTAGCCCTGAAGAGGGGAGTATACTAACGCTCCCGAAACGTCGGCAAATAAAAAAACAATATTCGCTAAACATTGGTTCGTTTGATGTCCGCCTCTCCCAAAAAAACTTAAATACCACGAACGTACTTTAACGATATTTTTTAACCATTTTTCTACCCGAAAAAACTATTCCCAATGTCATAATCGTCATATAATTATTTCATTTGATTTATTTTAATATTTATCGTTATAAACAAAATTTAATGTTTTTGCATTTTTTATAATACTTTTCTCTTTTTGACAAATCCACTTTCTGTACAATTATACCCCTTTAGGTCGCTAATTTCCCTTTGAAACTACACAATTACTATTCCATTTTGATATTTATACTTAGTTTTTTCATATAATTGTATAAATAAAACGCTTAGCTATTATAATAAACTCTATTTGAAACGAACCATCGATATCGACCGTCTAATCGACTATGGCCCGTTCATTACATGCAAAAAGGAATAGGGAACAGATACAATACATAGGTTACTATATTTATATACATAAGATACAAGTTACTCATATGTATATAGTTATAAACCATGTTATTTGCTGTATCTGTTCCCTGTTCCTTTTTGCGTATAACGGGCCTAACTTCATGTTTATTGTTTTTCTGAGTTGATACAAAAATCTTATATTTTTTTCTGAAAATTTTTTTAGTTTTGCTTTAATGAAATTGTGATTAAAGTGCATTGAAAAAGTGAAATTAAAAAATCTTTGTAAAAAGTGTTTGGTTCTTGTAAATATTCAATTTTATTTTGAAAATGCACATTTTATTCAGTAAGTGGCCTGCGCAAAATGTAATACGCTTCTAAAAGAAAGAAAAAAAATACAAGTAATGGTGGATAAACGAAAACGTATAGTGGTAGAGGCCCTGAGAAGTCAATGGTGAAAACAAACTAAACTGCCCTGTTGATGTAAGTGAAAGTGAATAATTCATTCTGGTTTACACAAGTTTCTTTTGTGATTTTTGAAAAAACACAATTTTTAGTTCTTGTTCTAAAAAATGTGTTAGTGCTACAATAACTGAGAGAATTGGATTTTGTGTAAAACTACTATTACTAAAATTTTACAAGTCTCCAAATTGAATCTGCATGGGGATATCGGATTGAGAAACGCTTCATTGGAGAAGTTTGTACTATCACATGTGTACAATTGCAGCAGCGGAAATATATTCTGACTCTCCAGAATATAACTTTCTGCTTGAAGCTCGTAAGATTAGTCAAGAGTTGTGACGTTGTGTTTGATTATACCCCTCAACTGAGTCCCTCTTACCAAGAGTTAACTCAGAACCAAACACCGCAACACTATTTCTCCGTTACTTTCGTTTCTAACCGAGCCACGCCACGGATTGAGGCTTTAATCTCGAATAGAGAGGTCAAGAAGAGCAGCAACAGCAACAATAGTTCCAGAACAGCCAACGACGTGACAATGGGGATCCACTGATTACCCCCGGCGATAGACTCTAGCTCGAACTATTTGCAAGGACACCGCCACAGAGGGATAACGACACTCGCTAATAAGAACAAATAAATAGGAGGTAAAATGGAGTTTATTGAGATTCAAAATGGCAGATCTCGGCAACCTGCTGTACCGCTCGGAATCTGAACCGCTTCGACCGCGTCTCGGATATCGGTGACGCCCCGCTCCTGGTTCTGCTATAACCTAGAAAAGAAATGCAACGAATTCCAGCTCGGTGGCCACCTGACCTGCACCTCAACAGATTTTAGAGCAATCACAGAGGATATCCAACCACAGCACGACCTCATAATACCTGCAAAGATGGACTCGACCACGCACACCACTGACAACTCGACTCGCAGTACGATCATTTCGACGACACAAAGACTTCACCTTGAATCCTACTCATCGACTATACTCTTATTCCACTCGGTTACTCTTACGTACGTTATCTCGTGGAGATCCTACTGAGTCCTACAGGGGTGAATCCTGACCTTACTCTTGCTTTTTAAGTCGACAACTCGGCTTGCTGACTGGACACCGAAAGAAAATGTCGGTTATTATCCGGCGTTTTAGAACCTGAAAAGAACTTCGACCCCAATTCTCACTCGATTCGCAACGCCGTCCTCGCAACACCACAACTCGAGTCATGCAATTACTACACCTCACCCTGGAGTAAGGTATACTTACACCTCAACTTCCTCGTGATTCACAGCTACTAACTTCATCCAAAATGTCCCCGGCAACACTAAGACTCACTACCTACGACTTGATACTTTGATTCGACTTGGCGAATAATGAGAGAGTTAACTGACTCGTTTACTGGTCGGAGATCAAGGGAGCGATCGTCTCCGGCTTCGCGACGCTCATTCTTTCCTTGAGTTCCTCCCTTTTGAGCAGCTCCGCAAATGATTGCTGGCCCCCGCTCTGATACCTATCTTGTCCATATTACATGACTCGCATGTAATAGGTTCGCAGGAGATCATGCGTGGAGCCTATATGACTATCCGGGTCGCGCGTCGGCCCGGTTGCCACTATCTGCTCCCCCGTCTATCTCTCACTTTCGTCTATGCCTATACACTACGCGCTGGCCAACTGCGACTCTCTCTCTCTCCGTGCGCTATCTCCCACTCTATCGTGCGCGCCGCTGCCTTTACTCGTACAGGTACTGTACGCGCTGGCTGGCTGCGACTCTCTGTCTCTCCTCGGCGTGTGTGCCGATAGTTGCGAGCAGCCCGCGCCACTAGCCGTCGGCTGTTCTCTCTCTCTCTCTTGCCGATGCTTCGTCTCTGCGCCGCTGTCGTGGCCGCGCTCCAGGTTGCGCGATTCTCCAGTACACGCGACCCCCTCCTCGACCCTCGCCCTCTCCGCGTTCTCTTTACCCGGTAGTGATCGTGTATCACATACGAGTATATGTGTGTGCGTATCTCGCTGATTGTCCTCGATGCTGGCAAAAACAGCAAGAGAGCGCTCATGAATCAAGTGCTTGCGTTCTGCCAGCGTTGAGCAAGCAGATACATGCGACTCTGTCACAGAGTGTAATGCCAATTATGAGGGTGTTTTGGGTCGTATGGTAGTCCAGGTTGCTCTGAACATTTGGAGTGGTCCCGTTCGAAAGAATGGTATGTGGTATATAACACTTCTGTCTGATGGAGATGCAAAAACTTGGACTTGTCTAAATGAACTGGCACCTTATGGAAAATCTATTTTTATAGAAAAAGAAGAGTGCTTTAACCATGTCCAAAAACGAATAGATAAAAGCTTCCGGGAACTTGCTACTAAAGAGAAGCTTCGCGGAAAGTCAGATGGAGCGCTTGCAGTTTAAAATAAATCAGTTGCAGAAATATTATAGAAGAGCAATTCTCAATAATAAATATGATTCGAAAAGTATGCAAGATGCCATCCAAGCTACTTTATACCATTATTTTATCAATTGAAGGAAACGCTCGACGATTTATGTTACTTTAATAAGTGAATCTAACGGCTATTCAGGGTGAAAGATAATAGATAACGAAGGTAACTAGCTTATCAATCACTTTTTCCTATGTATGTGTTTAACCCATTAACACCCAAATGTACAAATTTTTGTCACGAAGTTCGACATTTTTTTTAACATTAAAACTCTATGAGAAAAATTCTGCAGTAGTCATTTCTTATTGGCCAAGAATCGCTCTTTCTAATGGTGCATCAAAAAATTTTGTAAATTGTTAAATAAGCAAATTATACATGGTTTTTTATAAAAAAACGTGAATTTTTGAGGTTTTTTTTTTACTTTTTAAAATTTTATTATGGGTAATGGTATTAGAATAATTCCAAAAGTCATAAATATCGTGTCAAAAATAAATATACTATCAGATAGGGATATTCCGAAAAAAACATTACAAAATTACACCAAAAGTGAACTTTTATTTGTAATATCAGCCATGGGCAGAAAATTACAAAACTTAATGGATTTTGATAAACCTTGATAACAAAGAGTTATCGATATCGCTGATCAGGAATCCGCAGTCAGGTTGGCAAAATTCAAAATGGCGGATTCAATATGGCGTACAAAATTTTTGAAAATTGATTGGATTCGCCTGAAATTCGTTACTCGGGAGTTTTTGGGATTGCTGATTACGAATGTGACCTTAGTTTTCAAAAATTCAAAATGGCGGATCCAATATGGCCGACAGAATCTAATATGTCAGACAAAAATTTTAAAAACTAATTGGAATCACTTGAAATTCGTTAGTCGGGGGTTTTTGGCGTCGCTGATTTCGAATATGGCCTTAGTTTTAAAAAATTCAAAATGGCGGATCCAGTGTGGCCGACGAAATTTCTGAAAACTAATTGGATTCGCCTGAAATTCGTTACTTGGGGCTTTTGGGGTCGCTGATTACAAATATGACCTTAGTTTTCAAAAATTCAAAATAGCGGAGTCAGTGTCTTTTTTATATATATGCGTTTATTAAATGATAAAAAAATTAATATTCCTATTTGGATTAATATGCCAACGGTATGTGAAATAGATCCATCTAGAAAATAAGAATCGTAAGTAATTTTTGTTACAATTTATATTTTCTCCAAAATTTAGCAATATTCTGGTTTAATTATATGGTATTCTTTTGTTCCTGCGCATGAGCCAGTCTTTTGTTTCTGGACAGGGCTGTGCATTCTTGCATGATATTTTATTTTTATATTAAAAACTGGCTCCAAACTTGAGCTCAGCGACCTCAAAAACCCCCAAGTAACGAATTTCAGGCGAATCCAATTAGTTTTCAGAAATTTCGTCGGCCATATTGGATCCGCCATTTTGAGTTTTTTAAAACTAAGGTCATATTTGAAATCAGCGACGCCAAAAACCTCCGAGTAACGAATTTCAAGTGAATCCAATTAGTTTTAAAAATTTTTGTCTGTCACGTGAGAGCCAAAATTATGAATGGTGCTCACGTAAATGCGATATTTCTTTCGATTCTATCGGTTTATTGGCCGTCACTCTCGGAGCATCTATCAGCCCCGCCACGATGGTACCTTACCTGTGCTATTACTTTGACCTTATACTCCCATCCGTATAAGGCTATATGAGGAATTCAGATAGAAAGGGAAACGGTTGTAAAAAATATTAATAATTCAGAAGAATAACAAGATTTATAGATTTAATCTTTTATTGTAACCCCTATCCCAATACAGCTTTACTTATGCTATTAGTCTCTATGTTTATAAACCGAGTGTGTATTTGTGCATGTATGTATGTGCACTTCTCTATAATTACCTTGCAACGAAATAATATAACGTTATTACGCAAAATTCAGCCACGATCACTCCGTTCTATTAGAGCTAGTGTAACGCGGAATGCGCGTATTCGCGAGCGGTGAATCTACGCGTGTGATTGGCTAGTCCGACGATAGGCGTGCGCGAGCATTGCACGTCGACCCTTAGGTGTGTTTTCACCACGAGCGCGATTGCGATGTTAGGCCGCGGTCTTTCATGTACGAAGTGGCGCGATTAGCAAGCTTGATGTCACGTGGGCGGAGTGTTAACCTCCCGTATAGCACGTGTTGTTGGGCTCACGAATCAGACGGGTGCTATTGAAGATGCCAGGATTACTCGGATGACCAAAAGGAGAACAGGAATGGATTACTGTATCAGATACGTATGCTCCTTTAGTTTGTTTTTATAAATATGAAAACCGTTGATTCTTTGTGGTTGTGTTGGTTTCCGTTTGTTACAGATCCACAATGCTTGTCTGCTGCCGATGCGAGTTGTGTAGGCTTATTTACTCTGCCACCTGTTCGGCTGATATTTTGGAGATGGCCTTTCTTGATGTATTGATAGCAAGGTATCTATGCAATTCTAAAACAAGGATGAGGCCTTTAGTTCTAGAGACAATTTCGCTGTGAACGAGTATAGTTGGGCCTTTGTATATCAATCGCTATGTTGTGTTTATGCAGCGGGGGGCTGCTTGAGCTCTGGTTTCAATTGCGATGCATACGTACAGATATAAAGAAAGTGTGACAAAAGTGAGGACCCGTCAATATGTCATATGACCCGGATTTATTTACCACCTTCAATAGGTATGTAATAGAGAACTTAAGGTAAACTCAATTACTTTCTTCTAAACTTTTAATGGATAGATGCAAATATTGGTGTTCGTGCACATATATACATGCACACATAAAATCACATAGATATGTATATTAATAAACTAGTAAAATTAAACCTATATAAACTGTGAAATGAAACTTGATACGGAAAATTATGTAAGTTTTCTCGCTAAGTAATGTAGCGTCGCACTTTTTCTATTATGGGGTGTCGGTATTCATATCCCTATGTATATTAGTAGTGATACATTCTATATGCATATATAGAAATCATTCATAATTGTATTTTTATACTCCTATTCTATATAATATACTCCAATTACGGCTTAATTGATTATTTTATTTCTGTGTAATATTAAATTGAGTTTAATTAACTTCTAAACTTTATGCATGTATTTATGAGATTCTATGTGTATATGTATCTATTGGCGACTATTAGTGTATATAACAATCTTTTATATATCAGTTTCATAGAACATTCTGCCTTAACGCCTTAATTGATTGTTTAATTATTATTTATCAATAGATGGCTTTAACTAACCTTGAATCTTCCTATACATAATCCTGAAACTCTATATTCAAGATCTATCTTTAGTTGTTTAGTATTAAGTTGGCTTTTGTAAACTTTTAATCTTGATATAGGTATTTTATTCTATGTGGAAAATATATACTAATTTGTTACTATTAATTAGACCTCAAATAATTCTTTAACTTTTAAATGTGTATAATGTGGCAACTAATGCAGAAAAGAATCTGAATTGTATTTTAATTTTTATGTGGTGCTAAGTGTTAATTTTCTTTTCCTCTTGTTAAAAATAGGAATCTACATAGCCTGACGTGGCCTGATTGTCTACGCCTTCGAGGTATGCTAAGGATCCAGAAGCGACACAGGAACTATACCAGGGGTTACGCGTGCCTGCTCCAGTTAAACCGCAAGTGGGTAACTATGATATATATACAGCGTGTCCAAAAAGTCTGGAAACACCCAAATAATTTCTCAGCTGAATTACTATTGGAAAATGTTAAGGTCGCCTTTGTAGTAATTTTTTACGAGGAATCCAATGGTGACCTTGGATTCGACCTTGGACCTCATTTTTGAGGTTATTTCAAGGTCAACCTCATTTTTTTAAATGGTAACCCCTATTTTTTATAGCGGAATCTGAAGGAGCGGAAAATTTTACGTCCGGATATGTATTAAGGTATGAGGTTGAGGTTACCCCCAGAGGTCAAATTGAGGTCAAAGTATGATTTCTTAAAAATTTCGCGAGTTCAGTGGTAAAACAAAACAAACAAAGGTAAGGTTTGGTAAGTTCGAACGAAGACTTGAAGGTGACCTCTGATTCGACCTTTCATTTTGAGCCTCATTTTTGAGGTTATTTCGAGGTCAACCTCATTTTTTTAAATGGTAACCCCTATTTTTTTAGCGGAATCGGAAAGAGTGTGAAACTTTACGTCCAAACATGTACTCAGAACATAGTTCAAGAAGGACCTTGACGTTCATTTGAACGTCATTTAAACTTAATGACGGTCTGATCTTGTGTAAACTTTTTATCACACTGAGCGAGGTTAATTCTTTAGTAGTTTTCAACGAGAAATCTAATGGTGACCTTGACATTGTCCTTAAAAGTCATGTCAAGTTCAATTTTTTTACATTTAGCGTTACCCAGGAACAACGACGTGGATGTAGTAAAATCTGTTCCCTTTGGGGTGCTTGATTTACGTGAGTCCCCTTGCCTCTCACGATGGGGTGCTTGATTTACGTGAGTCCCCTTGCCTCTCACGATGGGGCGCTTGATTTACGTGAGTCCCCTTGCCTCTCACATTTGATTTTTTAAACAGTATAACATCTTATTTCAAGTGCTCGAACTGTTCTCCATTCATTTCTTGACAGTAACCTAATCGATGATAGAAAGCACCAACAGCATTTTCAATCATTTCAGTAGGAATGAGAGCTGATTCATCAATGATCCTTTCACGTAATTCATCTAAGTTTAAGGGTTTTGTTTTGAATACACGATCCTTCAGATAACCCCAATAGAAATAATCTAGAGGCGTTAAATCGGGGGACCTAGCTGGCCATTCAATTGCACCTCTTCGTCCTATCCATCGATTAATGAATACTGTATCTAAGTATGTGCGAACGTTTCGTGCATAATGAGCTGCTGCACCGTCCTGTTGATACCATGTGTTATTAAAGTCCTCTCCAGCTATTTCTCTTATAGCAGGAACAATTTGATTCCGCAACATAGTTTCATACTTTTCTGCATTTAAATTGCGATCAATAAAAAATGGTCCTATAATCCTATTATTTAATATTCCAGCCCAGACATTTAATTTTTGTGGATATTGTGACTTGGCTTCTCTTGCCCAATGAGGGTTTTCAACTGCCCAATATCTACAGTTATGCCTATTTACGCTTGAGTCAAGTTGAAATGTAGCTTCATCTGAGAAGACTATATTTGATGGAAAATTTGGATTTTGTACGATGCGTGCCATCATATCATCACAGAATTCAACGCGACGATCGAAATCATCTTCATTTAGCTTGTGTATTAGCGTTACTTTAAATGGATGGAACTTCTCTCTCTTTAGTATGTTATGAATAGATGATTTACTTATTTCGTGCACTTGAGCAGCTCTACGAACGGAAGTATGCGGATCTTCGGTGAATGTTAACACAACATCTAAAGATTTCTCTTCGTTACCTGCTGACATTGGTCTGCCTGATCGAGGTAAATCGCTGATAGTGCCGGTATTTTCAAACCTTCTAACAGTTTTTTGAACTGTTGAAAATGATAGTGGAGTTCCACCAACCCTAAATGAAGCATTAAAAATATCTCTTACGGCCCTATAAGATCGCTGCATGTGTCCCCAACCTCTCATCATGAGAATCGTTATTCTTTCTCTATCAGTGAGTTTGTTCATTTTTATTACTCTTCGTAGTAGACCTTATCCAAAAATACTTTTTGAGTTGAAAATAAAAAGAACTTTTAATTTTCAAAAATATGTTTGAAGATGACCAACCCTTTTCTGTGGTGGTTATGGAATGAATAATAGTTTATTGTCACTCTAACCATACGAAAAATAACAAGTAACAATGTTCAATATTTAAACGCTTCAAAAAATTTTACAATGAATCAGCTCTCATTCCTACTGAAATGATCAAAAATACTGTTGGTGTTTTCGATCATCGATTAGGTTACTATCAAAAAGTGGATGGAAAATAATTCGAGCACTTGAAATAAGATGTTAGACTGTTTAAAAAAATTAAAAAGTTTACACAAGATCAGACCGTCATTAAGTTTAAATGACCTTCAAATGAACGTCAAGGTCCTTCTTGAACTATGTTCTGAGTACATGTTTGGACGTAAAGTTTCACACTCTTTCCGATTCCGCTAAAAAATAGGGGTTACCATTTAAAAAATGAGGTTGACCTCGAAATAACCTCAAAAATGAGGCTCAAAATGAGGTTCAAGGTCGAATCAGAGGTCACCTTCAAGTCTTCGTTCGAACTTACCAAACCTTACCTTTGTTTGTTTTGTTTTACCACTGAACTCGCGAAATTTTTAAGAAATCATACTTTGACCTCAATTTGACCTCTGGGGGCAACCTCAACCTCATACCTTAATACATATCCGGACGTAAAATTTTCCGCTCTTTCAGATTCCGCTATAAAAAATAGGGGTTACCATTTAAAAAAATGAGGTTGACCTTGAAATAACCTCAAAAATGAGGTCCAAGGTCGAATCCAAGGTCACCATTGGATTCCTCGTAAAAAATTACTACAAAGGCGACCTTAACATTTTCCAATAGTAATTCAGCTGAGAAATTATTTGGGTGTTTCCAGACTTTTTGGACACGCTATATATATATATCAAATGCAGCTTTTGAGGATCTATGTCAGCACGGATTCGATACTTTGATGATTTTTCGGACTGTTGAGGACATCCTCAAAATTTCTTCGGTATGAAACGGTACTTTTGAGGATTTATATTAATACCTTCAATGCAGAGAGGGAGTTATTTCTTTAGTCAAGCATATATGAACTCTGGTGAAAAAAACTATAGATTCTCAAAAGTACCGGTTTCCGCAATATATATATATATATATATATATATATATATATATATATATATATATATATATATATATATATATATATATATATATATTGTAACAGGATGGCTATGTAAATAGTCTAAAACCATTACATGATCTACAAAATAAAATCTTTAAAATTAAATTAAAAAATACGTTTGTGATTGAAGGATACCCTTCAAATATTAAATAATTACTGTCTTTTCAGTCCGCTTTCTATCATTGTGAGAAACTAAATATGAGAGAAAAACAATTAATATAAGAAATAGAAGTGTACAGATACGAATAAAAAAAAAGTAAAACACAAATTAACAAAAACTGTTACATAGAAGCTGTCAGCACTTATAATTCCTTGTTAAATGATATAGAGAACTTGGAATGTAGTAGATTTAAAATTAGAAAAAAGTATATAAATTAGGTTGTGTAACAGGATGGCTAGTGGGGGAAAATTCCAAAAAGCCACAGGCCAGCGATGCCCTAGAACACGGTGCCGCGGGTGTCAGACTAAAATGACTTGCCCGGGGATCTGCTTCTGTAATCCTGAAAACAACGCGAAGATCGCACACGAACTTCGCTTTCCAACTAAATGGATCGCTGAATAAAATACGCGCGCTCAAAGAGTAAAGCGCGCGGCCGCTAAGTTCAGCTATGAAAACGACCGGCGGAGTCGTTTTCCCGCGGAGGCGGCGGTATCCGGGAGAAGGTTAGGTTAAGGTCGATAAATGAAGAATAGCCTCAATTACTTCACAGAACAATAACAAGGTCTATTCTTAAATTATTACAACATAAACGCGTCGCGTTGCGCGCCGACAAGAAGACGTGATCCGCTGACGGCGCGGGCGGATCAATGTATTTATTCTCGCTGGGCCGGTGAACGCAACACCGGCCGCTCGTCGCAGCGAGCCGAAAATACAAATAAAACGCTGCGTGGAAAATACTCGAAGAGTCTTACCGGGAGGGGAGTGCACTCCCCTCGTCGCTCGCTCACGAATCCGCTCCTGCGTCAGGCCTTATCCTCCGGTCGACTTCGGAGTGTTCAGGCCGAGTCTTAACGTCCAGCGTTCACCTACAGACGCTTCGGACCCCAGGAGTGGCTCGGATTGCTCACGTGCGCTGCTCTTCGTGGTTGGTACGTGGACTGGCGCTGCGCTGCACCGGTGAGGACGCTCGATACCGTTTTCTTCACGGACGATCAAAATTACTCGCGTACGCGCGGTTTGACAGCTCGAGAGAATCTGATTAAAAAATGAATCCTGCGCGACTTTGCAACGGTCTAAGTCGCGCCTGCCCCGCGCGTAGCTAACGCAAATACATCGTCCGAGCGATGTCAACACACGCTCGAGATACACGAATTCGCGGGAACGAGAGCCTAACGGGTTCGATCGAATACGGAGGACCGAGATACTTATCTTCTCCGTATTTTATCTTGGAACCTCGTTATACCCCTCTCCCAGACGTTACGTAGCGGAAGAGAAGCAACTCGATACTGAGGCTCTCGTTCGATTCGAGTTTATGTCGTCATCAGCGGCAGAGACGACAGTTCCGGATACGCGCGGATCAGCTCGTGCACTAAACGGCTGATCAAACGATCCACATCGAGGGATCGTCCCGCGCACGCACACGGTGGGTCGCTCATCACCGTAATTCCGCTGAATTCCAACGGCGGTCGGGACCAGTCCCATGACGATTGATGGACCGGAGACGGTTGGCACTTCTGGCGCTGGGGCTCCGGTCGACAACTGCCGTCATTCCTCCTAGGTTGACTTGGCAGGTCGTCTTGTCTTCTTCTTGTCTCACTCTTCGGGCCCTTTTTCCGCTCCGGGCAGGCCGAGTGAAGATGCGTTGGTGACTTACACGTCCAACACAATTTTCTGGTTGGACTCGGTGGTGGAGAGTTATATACTCTGAGCGCGTTCCTCGATCTTGACGAGCGGTATACTCTACTATCCAACTCCTGCTGGATATACCGCCGTTTGGAACGTCGAGAGGCTACCGTCGTCCAAGGATTCGAACCTGTCCCTTGGTTCGAACCCAGTCTGCTCGAGGGTTTTATGCCTTTATATCTTTCAGATAACTTTGGAGATCGTTGCGTGGCCGCTGCATACGCCTCTTTTTTTCCTGTAGAGCTGGACTGTTGAGGACTTCGGGACGACTTCTTGCTGTCTTTAGTCCCTAGGTCCGATCGAGGTTGCTTGGCATGGCGCTTAGTTGCACCTGCGACTCGTTTCTTTTTAGGCACAGCGGAATTGTGAAGCGACGACATTTGCGCGCGTAGCTGGCGCAGCTCGTCGTGCAGTCGCCTTACCTCTTCGCTTAGGCGCCTAACTTTCTCCTCCTCCAATTTACGCGTCTGATTACATTCGCATTCGCAATGACGCTCGCCTTCTGCTTGCGTCGATACGTCGCGAAATTGCGAAGTAATCAGCGTTCTGTCCACCGGTTGTGTCGTCACCAGACTATTAATCTCTTCCTCGTTGCTCCTTGGAAGGCTTGTCTGCTCTTCGTCTTCAGGAGTCTGGGAATGAGTAATACAGCCGTCCGATGCCGATGTATTCCATAAACGGGCCATATCGGACGCTTCGGACCGGGGGAAGCTTGGAAAATCTCCCTTCCCCCAGGCTGCATTTGCTCCGTCGTCGTGAGCTTGGGAGTATTCAGCACAGCCGTTCGGTGCCCTCAGGCGGTCTATATACGCCAAGCGACGTGAAGTGTCAGACTTCTCGAACAGGGGGAAGCTTGGAGAATCTCCCCTCCCCCAGGCTGTGCTTACTCCGACGTCGAATTCGTGGATGGAAGCTAAATTTGATGGCGATGTTGCGGTTGCTGCGCAGCTGTCCGAAATCCATGTGTGGTCTGCATTCCCCGAGCAACTCGCGTTCTCAGATTCTTCGGACTGGGATGAGATCGTGGAATCTCCCCTCCCCCAAGCTGTGATGCACCTTATTTGTACCTGGACTTCACCCGGTCCTCCCTCTGGAGATAGAGTGCTCCGGAGTGACTTAAGAGCCTTGTGTCTTACGTCGGGAGGACTACCTGCTCTCTGCTCCATATTCTGGTAGACGTATCTCCGTATGGAACTCAGCAAGTTGTTGTCTACTGCTTTATTCGACATCAGTTGCTGAAACAGGCTGTGGGTCAAGGGGTCGGCGATTCGGTTCACTTCTGGAGCGCCGCTTGCATTGAGGGTCGTCGTGTTGACGAACTTATTCCTCCAATCGAGCCTCCTTGTGAACTGCTCGTAAGCACTTCCACTTATTTCTTGTGTGAAGTGGGCTGGGTTGTAACTTCCCATTAGCCACTGAGCGATTCGCTTAGAATCCCCCTCGAGATGTCCGGTGCTTCTTAAATCTAGAGCTATATTTGCTTCTATTACAGCTTCAAAGCTCAGCTCTAGATTTTTGCGCCAATGCTCCATCCTTTCGGCTAGTTCTTCTGGGGTCGATGATTCCATCTTGCGAAGCTAGACCGACTGTATAAAATTGTGTGACGAATTGTGTGTGTATGCGCAACTAACTGCTGAGATTCTCTCTCAAATTGGCCGTCTGTTACGCAAATTACAATGTTAGAATTCTAACTACCACACACAATTGTCCCAAGCTGCTCGAGAACGACGTATCTCGATGCAGCTAGCTAGGGACAGAGCGTGGCTATTCCAAAAAAAAAATTTCGCGACGATAACGACTTATATAATTCCCGCAACCAAAAAAAAAAATAAAAGTATTCTCACTTTCGACCGGCTGCACGCACAGGCACGATCAACCCAAAAAAAATCGCGTGAAAATCGTTTTAAACCTCGCGTCAAAAAAAGGAATTTAATTTTCGCCACATATGACGACGAAAACAACGATAATCGTCGTTTAAATGCTCTCGCCCTGGCTTTACAGCAGTTTAAAAGACTCGGGCTAAGTATACACAATACTACCCGAGCATAAACATAAACACCCACAAAAACAAGCAATCGGCTGTTTTGTGTTTATGTTTGAATGCGCGTCGCGAGCCTTCTTGTCTGTTTGTTTACGCCCGGCCCCTCGACTTGGCGAGTTTAAATCACTGCGCCTATCAGCTGTAACGGCATATGGCCATTGGCCGTCAGCTGAATAGTCGGGTGCAGTGATTCGCGCCCGGGCGAATTTAAACGAAACGCGATTTGAATAGGCCGGTCTCGAACGTACCGGCCGCTAACCTTCTCCTTAAACCCAACACGTTAGGGCGCCATTTGTAACGGATGAGTGAAAAAAAAAAGACTTTACAGAAAAATAACGCATCTCGATTCGCGCCGACAAGAAGACGGGATCCGCCGCTCGATGCGGGCGGATCAAGGTATCTATTTTCGCTGGGCCTGTGAACGCATCACCGGCTACTCGCCACTGCGAGTCGAAGATACTCAAATAAATCGCTGCGCGGAAAATAGGCGAAGAGTCTTACCGGGAGGGGAGTGCACTCCCCTCGTCGCTCGCTCACGAATCCGCTCCTGCGTCAGGCCTTATCCTCCGGTCGACTTCGGAGTGTTCAGGCCGAGTCTTAACGTCCAGCGTTCACCTACAGACGCTTCGGACCCCAGGAGTGGCTCGGATTGCTCACGTGCGCTGCTCTTCGTGGTCGGTACGTAGACTGGCGCTGCGCTGCACCGGTGAGGACGCACGATACCGTTTTCTTCACGGACGATCAAAATTACTCGCGTACGCGCGGTTTGACAGCTCGAGAGAATCTGATTCAAAAATGAATCCTGCGCGACTTTGCAACGGTCAAAGTCGCGCCTGCCCCGCGCGTAGCTAACGCAAATACATCGTCCGAGCGATGTCAACACACGCTCGAGATACACGAATTCGCGGGAACGAGAGCCTAACGGGTTCGATAGAATACGGAGGACCGAGATACTTATCTTCTCCGTATTTTATCTTGGAACCTCGTTATAATATATTGCGGAAACCGGTACTTTTGAGAATCTATAGTTTTTTAAATAAAAAAGCACGATACAATATATATATATATATATATATATATATATATATATATATATATATATATATATATATATATATATATATATATATATTGTATCGTGCTTTTTTATTTACGGGAAAGATATATTGGGCGAGAAAGGCGAAATACAATTTCGGAAGGGGCGCAAATGATATGTGTGACGCGAACACCAATATTTAGAGATTAAAACTTAACACTATTTATTTAGTCAAAAGTTACACGCGGGTTTTGTTGGACGCCAGCCGCACAAACGCAGCACGAAAAACCAAAGTGCACACAGTGCAAAATCGTAACTCGCAACCGGCACGAGGCTCGACAGTCGTGAACGCGCACTGATTAGTTTATCGCAAAGCACAAAGCTACTTACTTAACAGCAAGTTGTTAGTCGCGAGAAGAAGGGCGGCGACGGCGGGCACGCCGTCGCAGGTCGGTAAGTCGGCACGTCGGCAGGTACGCCGATGCGAGCGGGTTAGAGGTCCAGGATAGAGTGTCGCGGCCGATACTCTTATTCGCGCTACTCCCTTGGCTCTAGTTGCGTCATATAGCGCCTCTCTCTCTCTCTCCCCTGTCTTATGCTCGCTCTCTCTCTCTCTCTCCCTCCCCCTCTCTTTCTCTCGCTTATGATGATGCGTACGTCGATGACTGCCGATGCCTCGTCGACCGGCGCTCTAGCGCGCATGCGCTTCGCGAGCTATGGCTTGTAGAGCCCTGTGGTTGACATTGGCGAGGTTCCTCTGCAGCTGCCCCCGACGTCATCGGTGTGGTACAGTTGTCCAAATTGCGATACGAGGCGAGAGAGACAACCGGAAATTGGAAGATGCGAGAGAGGCCATGGCGATAAGACGCAACTAAGCTTTTGTCTGGGGCAGACGAGAATTGAAATACTGTAACATCAAAAGTTGATGTTACAAACTCCCCCTCCCTTATCTGCGAGCGCTTGCGCGAGTCATAGTTCTACTACCATGGCCTTTACAGTTGAGTTTGCCAATACTATTCGAGCTAAGTACAAGAACCGATTTTTTTTCAAATACCGCAAGACTTTTCGCATAAAAGAGGAGAATTCCCCATTACCGAGTAAGTTATCCAAGTCTCTAAATTATTTTTATTCTAGGATCGAAATTTCAAGTTATCTATGAAAATCAGTGGGAGAGTTCGAGCCTAATTCGAATAAGTTCTTAGCGCGCTTACGAGTTACTTATACTAAAGATAATTCGAGTATCAAAGTTTCGAGCATAAGATTTTGAGTACATGATTTAGTTTTAAGTCGTACGCACGCAAATATCGATGATATTCCTTTACACAGTCCACATTGTCGACGAAAGTCTATGAAATTCTTACACAATATACAAAAAAAAAATCTTAACATAATACAGAATATATTGACATAGTGTATCAATTAGTAAGTGAGCCTTGTGTGTCTGTGTCTTGGCGATTACATTATTCACTTATGAATGAACTTTAACAGAAAAAAAGAAATAGATAGACAGCCTTAGTCACTTACATTGTTATAAAACTATTACGAGCAGAATACGAGTTTAAAGTAATGGATCTATCTACTCATCTTACCATTCTTCGAACCTGTAACATTTCTTAACTCCTTTCTTATGCGAACATTTTATCCTATGGAACTTTACAATTATTCACATCATAGTTTTACTTGGTAATATACCTTAGTGTGGTAGGGTAGCAATGCATGCATACAAGGTGGTCGTACAGAATGCAGTAGGTGACATTCATACGGTAGGATATATCATTACTGTTGCTGTAGGTTTATCGATAGGTGGCATATGCGTCGAACAATTAAGGACACAATATCATAAATGGTAGCCAAAACGATCAAAAGGTCTATAAGGTATTCAGTAAGGTCAATAGTCGATCTGATTACCAGGTAAACGATACGTATGATACTCCAACAAAATTTAATACGGTAGACGATAGGGTAAACGATGGAAAAATCGTTAAACACGCGATAGGACGAACGGTAGGCCAGATTTGTGTGTAAACGGTAGGGTTAGCGGTAGGTGTGTTTGATGCGTAAGCGATAGGATAAACGGTAGGAGTGTTTCGTATGTCGACAGTAGGGAGAACAGTAGGAAGCGATAGGGTAGACGGTACGAGGGAGTATTTCCATAAACGATAGAGTAGTCGGTAGGTGGGGGGGAGGGGTGAATTAGTGGTAGGGTAGGCGGTAGGAGGGAAAAAGAATAATAGTTCCAGCGTTCTATAGCTGAAGGTTTTTGCTTGGTAGAACTACCAAGACAGGTTGTTTCGATGATGCTAACAGTGACCACAAGTGTGTCAAAGATTTTGCATTTGGGACAACCGAATTCGAATTTGCAAGAACATTACAAAGAATCCCTTCCGAATCACACGTACACATGTGAAGTGTTTGATCCGAGGGGTAGTTTTTTCGAGCAATACGAGCTTTAGCAAGGCACTTTTTAACATCTGTATTTTGGCTACCGCAGCGATAGCAGAATCGCTTTTGTCGCGGTTCAGCGCATTTTCGATAAGTGTGTCCTGATTTATGACAATTTCAACAGAGTGCCAAGAATTGTCCTAAAACTCCTTAGATTTCAAGGGTTTTACGAAGGTATTGTGATTGTCATCTTTCGAGTTTCGACGACTACTTTTCGAGGGTTCCGATGTCCAAGACGAGTTACTTGCGTACGAGTTATTAGCATTTAGCTTTCGACTATTCGAGTTACGAGTTAAACTTTCTTTGCTCGAGTTCCTAGGTTTCGAGTCAAAGAAATTCGAGGGGTTACGAGGTTGTAACAGGTTAAACGTGTCACCAAATTTCGAAATAATATGCGTTTTTGATAGATACGAGGTAAAAGAAAGACTTTTAAAATTCGAGCTTCGATTATACAAGGGTTTCGACACTGAATACGAGTTTTCTGATGAAGCCTTTCCCTCTGCTGTCACATGTGGAGGAAGAGATTTCTGCGACATTGAAATAATACGAGTTTTTGAAAGATTCGAGGCAAAGGAAGAACCTTTAAAATTCGAGTTTCGAACATGAGAAGATTTTGACACTAAATATGATTTTTCTGGTGAAGCCTTTCCCTCTGCTATCACCTGTGAAGGCAGAGTTTTCTGCGACATCAAACTGCGTGATTCAAAATCTGTTTTCGAAGATTGTGTTTGATCCTTTTTATTCGCGCTTCGATTGTACCAGGATTCTGATACTAAATATGACTTCTCTGATCAAGCCTTTTCCTCTGCTATCACATGTGAAGGCACAGTTTTCTGTGACATTGTTAAGTCTATAGAACCGATTGACATAAAATCATTTTTCGAAGGTTGTTTACAATTTGTGCATTTGGAAATTATGGTACCTGGCTTGCCGCATTTGTAACATAAGATTCCCGATTTCTTAGGGCAATCTTTTGCAAAATGTTCCACTATGTAGCAAACCCAGCAGGCATACGAAATATTGCTATACAACGAGTCTTTTCTTCTATCAAGATTTAAAAATGTTCGATCATTTTTCGACGAAATATTTCCTAAGTTCGAGGGTTGATACGAGGTCGATTTATTGGAGTAATATTTATCAAATGGATATGACGGAATTCTATAAAATTTTGAGAGTTGATTCGAGGGCGAAATCTTTTTCGAGTGCTTATTCAAAACTAAATTTTTCGAGCGGCTAATCCGAGGCCTAATAGGTTGATTCGAGGTCACCTTTTTCGAGTTGAATTTATTATTCACAAGTAAATTTTTCGAGGGGCTAATAGGTTGATTCGAGGTCACCCTCTTCGAGCTGAATTTATTATTCACAAATAAATTTTCCGAGTTACAATTTTGCGAGTTAGTATATGGATCGGTTAATTTAGAGGTTTCCGATTGGGATTCGACTTCGACTGACGAAATGTTTAGGGAATCTACGATATCAATTGTACCAATGGACACTAAACTACTAAGCGATTCGGTAGTCATTTCTAAAGGCTTAACAATATTATTTAAAGAGAGGTCTGAAGCAGCAGTCGGCGAAGCACGATGCTCCTCCCCCTCCTTCTCCGGGAGGTCAAAAGACAGCACTTGATCCGTCGAATCATGAGCTTCGATCGAATCGCTTATTATACTTAATTCACTACTCGAGCTACTACGAGATAAATTCAAACATGATGTAGTGGAATCATTATCATCATTCTGAGGATTCTATTTCGGTTCACATTCATAACTCGACGCAGATGAGTTCGAAACTAGGTGATTGGTATTTTCCTTCTCTAAACTAAGTTGTAAACTAGTATTCCCAAATTGCAACTGAAGTGCCGATTTAAAATACTCAAAGGAGTTCCAATCCTTAGCTAAGGTTATGGACCAACTTCCGGCTGGTTCATGGAGAATACTAGGGATTAATCGTAAGATCGTTTGGTCAGATATTTTGTAACTCTTAATAAAAGTTGATAATCGACGAAGGAATTTTTCCACATCTTCGTTTTGTTTACCGAAAAAAGAAATTTCCCAATCACCAAGAAGTTGAATTAAATCAGAGTTTTCATTGTTGATATTGACAATATTACTCAGTGCAAAATGTGACGGAAATTTCGAATTCTTTTGAGAATTATTCGTTAGATTATCAAATGGTGAAACGGAATAATTATTATTAAGTGTTGATTGTTGTGGTATCGAGTTATTCGAAAGATTCAATTTCGGAGTTTCTCCATGAAACGTGTTTGAACCGGAAGGTAATGCGAGATAGGGTGGATATTCGGTGTTCCCCAAGTTTGGTTTGTTACAGTCGCGGACGACATCTGGGCCATTGCGCTATAGGGTAAATTCATAAATGCAATTAGAGCTGTGTCAAATCTTGTCCTTTCTGAAAAACTACTATTAATCAAACCTACTTTCGGGTCTTCACAATTCTGGGCTAGTGACATTTCGGTTAAATTGAATTACGCGAAAATTACTGCATCTCAAAATAATTTTATTTATCCCAATACAATTTAAATGTCTCTCGAAATTTCTTGTTTATTCCGATATGAAAAGAAAAAATTTTCTATTCTTATACTAAAACCCAAATTCCTATGTTAAAACAATTTCTTCCAATACTAATTACAAAAAAAAGTTTATGAATTCTTGTAATATTATGTAATTTGTTTAAGGTTATGTGAGTACCGACGTTATTTTTTAAACGAGCATAACTCATGCAAATATCAATAGAATTATCCAGAAAAAAATCTGCATATAGTGCTTGCGTGTACGGAGCGCTCGACAGACGTCTTTTTCCAAAAAAATGATGAGAATTTATTTAATTAAATAAAAATCGTACTGTCGGTAAGTAGGAACCTACAATTTACCTACTTTTCAAACGAGCATAACTCACGCAAATATCAATAGAATTATCCAGAAAAAAATCTGCATATAGTGTTTGCGTGTACGGAGCGCTTGACAGCCGTCTTTTTCCAAATAAATGTTTGAATGTTAATTTAAAAAAATATTGAAATTAGGATTGCACATCCCCTTAATTTAATTCGAGTTACAAACAAATGGACCAATGCAAAGAAAGTATACTACATCCAAATAAATATTAGCAAGTTTACAAATATTGAACTAATTACTAGAACAAAACTTTCTATGTTATCTACACTAATTGTATTTTTAGTTCTTATAAAAATTTAAACCTTTATGAACACCTCGATTGTTTCCCCATACTAACAGCCAAAAATAATATTCAATCTAAATTACATACCGAGTGACTTAAATTATTCTAAATCATACATACTGTATGTATTTAACACAAAAAACTTCGAAATTCCAATCGCAAAAACTTTTTTATTTATAAAAATATTTTTTTTTTATAATATTTGTTTACTATTGTTTATTTGTTTATTCCCAAAACCAATTTTACATTTATATAGTTATATAAAAATTGTTATTTATTTCCAAATATTTATCACTATTGTTTTATTATTAAATTTTATTTTTCAACAATTGATATTGTTATTTTGAAATAGAATCGACTTTGAAATTCGAAAATGTTCAACATTAAAATTTCCTTAACCCATTAAGTCCTAAATGGACGATTTTTTTCTACTGTTCTCAATTGAATTTATGAATGTAAAATCAGTGTCCAAAAAAATCGGGATAGGGCATTACTAACGTAGAATCGTCTGAACTTTCGATCTACGTTGACAGAATTTTGAAAAAATGCATATTAACAAATTTATAATTGTTTATTTAACAAAAAATGCGAAATTTTGAGTGATGAAAAATTTTAAATCCTTGTTTTCGAGTTGAAACTAATTGTGGATCTTTATGAATAGCACATAAAAGGCGTCCTCGAATCCTGGACTTTGAGTTATAGTGATAGGTTGTTTGAAATTCAACATGGCGGCATCCAATATGGTGGTTCAAAGAAGGAAATTTTTTGCTACTTTGCGTACTTTTTCGAAAAACTATATTTTTCTACCAATATTCATCAAACTTCGTATAAAGGGGTTTTTTGGGTCGCTGATTGCGAATTTACAATCAGATTTTCAAAATTCAAGATGGCGGATCCAATATGGCGGCCAAAAATTTTGAAAAAAGTCAGATTTTTATGAAAATTGGTTTGCAGGGGTTTTTTTGGGTCGCTGATTACGAATTTACAATCAGATTTTCAAAATTCAAGATGGCGGATCCAATATGGCGGTCGAAAATTTTGAAAAAAGTCAGATTTTTATGAAATATGGTTTGCAGGGGATTTTAGGTCGCTGATAACGAATTAATTATCAGATTTTGAAAATTCAAGACGGCGGATCCAATATGGCGGTCGAAAATTTTGAAAAAAGTCAGATTTTTATGAAAATTGGTTTGCAGGGGTTTTGTAGGTCGCTGATTACGAATTAATTATCAGATTTTGAAAATTCAAGACGGAAGACTTAATATGGCGGTCGATAATCCGAAAATTTTCTTAGTTTTTAGTCAGTTTTTGAGGGATTTTCGGGTTTTAAATGTTTTATCAAAACAAAGTACGTTACTTAGCCGTCAAATAATATGCCTTTGCCCGTCTCTCACCACGAGGAGGTGAACGCAAAACAGAAAGCCATATTTTTTTTTGATTTTTTATTTTTTTTTATTTTTTCATATTTCGAAATAGTGTAAAAGGAAGTACAGAAATGTTTAAATAATATCTTAATTTTCATGTAAAAGAGAAAAGCAAGGTACACATGAGTAAACGTTGCAAGGTTTACACATTTTATTCGATCTTTTATCACAATTTTTAACATTACTACAATTCTTTTTTGATTGTACTGTAATCATTTCGTGCGATTTCATTTTTTTAGCCATTCCAAGATAATGTTCGGCGAGTTCTAGGATAATTTCTTTGGTTCCTATTTTTTCATCACATACTGAATTTCGTAAAACAGTTGCATTAGTAATGGATGATCGAATAAACCACTTGAACATTGACCACGTCCATTTCTTGGCTGTGATGCATGGCATAGCATTACTGCAATGTTCATTATGTTTATCTATTCCACCCATGTACCTATTATAAAGTTTGAATGCCATAGGAAAATCTAAATCCATCCTAGAACCTTCAATTGCCGAAAATCGTTTTACATGCTGAAGAGGAGTAATTCCTGCCGCAGTCGAAAGAATAGATACTTCCTTTGAATCTTTGACTGTTATAAAATTCATACCACTATTTTTTTCATGCTGAACAGTGAATGTGCCGCGTTCTGCTTTATTATCAAGATTATTCTTTACCTTTACTCGATTTACCCTAACTGTACCTGTAGCCTTCAAACCAAGATTATGCAAATGAACTAAAAGATCTGGGCTTGTAAAATAATTATCGAACGATAAGTGGTATTGCATAATTTTTCTAGGAACAACTGAAGTAAGCAACTTCTGTATCATCAACATTACGAAACGACTTCCTAAAGGACATTTAGATAGTTTCAATTTTTTATCTGCGGAATAAACTTGTGAACCTTTACCACATAGATGTCACAATCAAATAAATATCCTGTAGGACTAGCGATACCAATAATTTTTAGTCCAAACCGATCGGGTTTATTAGGCAAGAACTGTAACAAGTTGGTTCTTCCGTGAAATTTCACCATCATCTCGTCAATAGCCAACGCTGTAGAAAAAAAATCAAATTGTAAGCAATTTTTTCTATAAATTTCAAGAACTTTTCTTACTTTCCAAGCTTTATCGTTGCTATTTTGATCTTCGGCTTTGGATAATTTTATTTTAGATTTAATTTTTAAGAACTTATCCCTACTCATCGCTGATTTAACAAGTTTACATTCTAGTAATGGTTTATTGGACCAATAATCTTTTTGCGATTTTCTTATATTGACGATTGATAATAGTATAATTCCAAGGAAAACATGCAACTCTTCTAACGTTAGAGGATAACCATTTTCTTGTGTACACTCTACAATATAATTTTTGATTTCTGTAGAGTAATATAATTCAAATAATTCAACATATGACAAATTTTCTATCATATCCTTTGTTTTATCAGTAAGCAAAATTTTATCTTCGAGAATGTCAGTGTACTTCTTTTCTCCAGTTACCCAATTATACTCATGGTTTGGCTCTAATATTGATTGATTTTCTTCATACTCATTTAGTACCTTATGATATGAAACAT
The DNA here is from genome assembly GCA_036365515.1 of Torymus aiolomorphi. Taxonomy (NCBI): domain Eukaryota; kingdom Metazoa; phylum Arthropoda; class Insecta; order Hymenoptera; family Torymidae; genus Torymus; species Torymus aiolomorphi. Next base: position 173,095,675 of record CM070873.1, read on the forward strand.
TTGGAATTTTATTAGAACTGCTTGAAATATCTTGTTCATCAGAATCTGATTCAGAATCAGAGCTTCCAGAATCATTTTCATTAGGAATATAAACTGCATTACTTGCTCCGTCTTCATCGATGTCAATTTCAAGTACTTCGGATACTCGTTTTGTCCGTTTTTTTTGTGGTTTACAAGACATAATAAATGGAAAATCGTACAAAATAAGAATTCGCTGTGATTAGTTTTGATATTTACTAATAGAAAAATAAGCTAACATTAAAAAATAGAGTAAATAAAATACTGTAAATGAAGTACAGAACAAGGATAGTATGAAATGTATTACCGAAAGATATAAAAAAATACTTTATGAAATTTTTAAAAAATTAACAAAAATCGTTAGACAAATAATTACTATGTTAGATAAGAAATAGCTTGGTGTAATTTTTTATTACGAGCAGCAGTTTTATAAAATATGCAATATAATAATTTTGTTGAACGTAAATGAATCTAGCTTATAACCATATTTTTCAACCGACAATTCAAAACTTTGGAAACTGTTAGTGTATACATGACACATGCCCAAAATACCCCTATACATGCATTTTCTTAGGTAAGAGAATTGTAAAATGATAGAAAATGTGCGCTATGTTTTGAAAATTTAATTATAAATTGTTAATCAGTGATTAAAAAGACCTACGGATTTTTATAAAAACTGAGAAAAATTTTGGATTTTCGGCCGCCATATTGAATCTGCAATCTTGCTTTTTATAAATCTGATTGTAAAATCGTAATCATCAACCCCTGTATTTGGAAGTTTGATGAATATTGGTAAAAAAATATTTTTTTCGAAAAAAATATCCGAAATAGCAACAATTTTTGATCTCCGAATCACCATATTGGATCCGCCGCCTTGAATTTTCAAAATCTGATAATTAATTCGTAATCAGCGACCTACAAAACCCCTGCAAACCATATTTCATAAAAATCTGACTTTTTTCAAAATTTTCGACCGCCATATTGGATCCGCCATCTTGAATTTTGAAAATCTGATTGTAAATTCGTAATCAGCGACCCAAAAAAACCCCTGCAAACCAATTTTCATAAAAATCTGACTCTTTCCAAAATTTTTGACCGCCATATTGCATCCGCCATCTTGAATTTTGAAAATCTGATTGTTAATTCGCAATCAGCGACCCAAAAACCCCTTTATACGAAGTTTGATGAATATTGGTAAAAAAATATAGTTTTTCGAAAAAGTACGCAAAGTAGCAAAAAATTTCCTTCTTTGAACCACCATATTGGATGCCGCCATGTTGAATTTCAAACAACCTATCACTATAACTCAAAGTCCAGGATTCGAGGACGCCTTTTATGCGCTATTCATAAGGATCCACAATTAGTTTCAACTCGAAAACAAGGATTTAAAATTTTTCATCACTCAAAATTTCGCATTTTTTGTTAAATAAACAATTATAAATTCGTTAATATGCATTTTTTCAAAATTCTGTCAACGTAGATCGAAAGTTCAGACGATTTTACGTTAGTAATGCCCTATCCCGATTTTTTTGGACACTGATTTTACATTCATAAATTCAATTGAGAACAGTAGAAAAAAATCGTCCATTTAGGACTTAATGGGTTAAGTAATCCTCAAAATCAAGATAGTTATTTTTGATCGTACGAATATTCTACTGTGCTCTAAGTATAAATCCCTCAATGTAAACATTGCGAAGTTCACGCTCGATGCTATCGTATTTATTTCTCAAATGTATTATTTCACAATCGACTTAAACCCTTGATTTTAAAGGTTTGAATATTGAATATTGAATATCTACTTTCAATATTTTATCTCCTTTTTAACAAAATTCTATGTACAATATCCTTTGGGAATTCCCAGTGACAAATAGGATGTTCTCACTATTGTTGAAATACGAAATGTTATTTTCATGCAAAAATGGCAAAAGTCCTTTCAAAACTCAAACCAAGCAGGGGAAAAATTATTGTATTATTAGGGAAAAGTGTAGAGGGCAATATCAATGTGTAATGGCAAATAAAGCGATTTTAAAAATATGTCAAATTTTGAGCAGCCAATAGTCCGATTATTTAAAGTTCAAAATTTTAACAGTGTGTTCCCAATTGTTAATATACCGTGTGTCCCATTTTAAAACCACCAGGCAAAAGTTGTAGGGTTCAGAGGGGCCCAACTGATCGTGACCTTGGTTATGACCTTGAGGTCAATGATCAAGTGCATTTGAAGGTCAAATCGATTTTTTGAAATGGGAACCCCCACTTTTGACCTCGTAAATGGAAAGAGCGGAAAATTTTACGTTCAGATGTGTCCTTGAGTCAAGGTTATGGTCATGGTCATGGTCATGTTTAAAATCAAAATCAATAAACGCATCAAAACATTCCCATAATTAGGTATACGAGACAAATTGTTAAATACAAAAGTTGTAGGGTTCAGAGGGGCCCAACTGATCGTAACCTTGGTTATGACCTTGAGGTCAATGATCAAGGTCATTTGAAGGTCAAATCGATTTTTTCAAATGGGAACCCCCACTTTTGACCTCGTAAATGGAAAGAGCGGAAAATTTTACGTTTAGATATGTCCTTGAGTTAAGGCCATGGTCATGGTCATGGTCATGTTTAAAATCAAAATCAATCAACGCATCCAAACATTCCCATAATTACGCATACGAGTGTTAAATACAGAAGTTGTAGTGTTTGGAGGGGCCCAACTGATCGTGACCTTGACCATGAACTTGAGGTCAAGGATGATGTCGTTTGAAGGTTAAATCAATTTTGTTTAACGGCAACCCTCACTTTTGACCTCGTAAATAGAAAAACCGAAAAGTTCTGATATGACCTTGGGTCAAGGTCATGGTCAAAATTAAGGTCAGTTTCCGTGCAGTTAAGAGCAAAGTCGGAAATGACCCGGTCACCTAAGGCAAGGTCGGAGATTACCCGGCCAGTTAAGGCAAGGTCAGAGATGACCCGGCCAGTTAAGGCAAGGTCGGAGATGACCCGGCCAGTTAAGGCAAGGTCGGAGATGACCCGGTCAGTTAATGCAAGGTCGGAGATGACCCGGCCAGTTAAGGCAAGGTCGGGGATGATCAGGCCAGCTAAAAATTCATTGGAAAATTCCACGTTCATGTGTATTTAGTCATAGGATCCAAGTATTTCGGTCACCATTTACTGAAGAAGATGCTCAAAAGTTGCACCATTTACTTGTTGACAACATTCTATTCTCCTTTTAAAGTTTCTAACAGTATTTAATAATACTTGACGTGAAATACTTAAGCAGATTTGTGTAATCCTTTGAATCATGTCATCTCTTGTAGTTGGCCTGTTGCGGTAGACTGTATTTTTTAGGAAGCCCCATAAATAAAAATCTGGAGATGTCAGATCTGGAGATCTTGGTGGCCATGCTACGGGACCTCCTCTACTAATCCATCGACTGTTAAACCTTTCATTAAGAAAATCTCTGACAATTCTGGCATAATGTGGAGGAGCACCATCTTGTTGTAGCCACATTCTGGCCCTTGTATGGAGATCAACATTTTCTAGAAAGAGTGGCAGCTCGTCTCTCAGCAACTGTAAATAAGTATGTTGAGTTACGTGACCTTCAAAAAAATAAGTTCCAATCAGATATCCGTTAATAATACCACACCATACCGTTACATTCCAGCGATGCTGATGATCAACTTCTCGCATCCAACGAGGATTAACAGGAGACCAGTAGTGGCAATTATGGTCGATAATCTTCCACAGTTAAAGCTTGATTTAGAGTAACGTGGTAAGGATGGTAACGCGCATATCGTAAATATCTACTGGCCGTAGATCTTGGAATACCCATTGTTAACTCGATTTCGCGTAAACTGACATGAACATTTAAATGTACCATGGCTAGAACAGCAAGAAAGCGAGGATTATTTTTATAATCGTGTTCATTCAGTGTCCTCCTTCTTCGAACGAAGTTTCCTTGTCGACCGCGCAGTTCAATGTCACGTATTACCGTATGATCAGGATGTTGTCGTTGAGGGAACCGAGCACGATACAATCTGCTTGCCTCTCGATAGTTTCGTCGACATTCTCCTAAAATAAGAAGAATGTCAACTATTTCATTAGTAGAATAGTCAGGCATTCTTTTTTAGTTGTAAATGCAATTATTTATCAGAACACACCACAAAAGAAATAATATGTTATTATACTATACAATATTTTAAAACGAAAAAGTTTAATTTTCTGTGCCAATATAAGTGTGCTCAATTTGAAAACAATGTGATGTAAACAATAATAATTATTGACTATTACTGATCAATGCTGAATACTACCGGTCACTATTGGATACAGGTGGTCAACACTTATTAACTTTTGTTATTATTTGATATAAGTGGTTAACCCTGGTAAATATTGATAATAGTAAAAATAGTCAAATTTTCAGCTCTTTCCATTTACGAGGTCAAAAATAGGGGTTCCCATTTGAAAAAATCGATTTGACCTTCAAATGACCTTGATCATTGACCTCAAGGTCATAACCAAGGTCACGATCAGTTGGGCCGCTCCAAACCCTACAACTTCTGTATTTAACACTCGTATGCGTAATTATGGGAATGTTTGGATGCGTTGATTGATTTTTATTTTAAACATGACCATGACCATGGCCTTGACTCAAGGACATATCTGAACGTAAAATTTTCTGCTCCTTCCATTTTCGAGGTCAAAAATGGGGGTTCCCATTTGAAAAAATCGATTTGACCTTCAAATGACCTTGATCATTGACCACAAGGTCATAACCAAGGTTACGATCAGTTGGGCCCCTCTGAACCCTAGAACTTTTGTATTAAAAGTTTTTTTCCATCTCCCTTAGTTTTCGAGATATTTGCCTGGTGGTTTTAAAATGGGACACCCGGTATATATATATATATATATATATATATATATATATATATATATATATATATATTAGGCTAGTAAGTTTGAGGAGCTCAACCCCGGTCGGTCAGAGTGGCTAAAGAAATAATAACCCTCAGGTTACCGACTCTAGACAAATAGACTCTAGAAAACCCCTCAAACTTCCGCTCGGATGCTGAATATATAGATTGGAAGTTTGAGGAGGCTCCTCAAACTTCCCATAACCCCTCAAACTTCCAAGCGGGTGCTGAATATAATCCTCAAACTTCCAGAATTTCATATTTATATATATATATATATAAATATGAAATTCTGGAAGTTTGAGGATTATATTCAGCACCCGCTTGGAAGTTTGAGGGGTTATGGGAAGTTTGAGGAGCCTCCTCAAACTTCCAATCTATATATTCAGCATCCGAGCGGAAGTTTGAGGGGTTTTCTAGAGTCTATTTGTCTAGAGTCGGTAACCTGAGGGTTATTATTTCTTTAGCCACTCTGACCGACCGGGGTTGAGCTCCTCAAACTTACTAGCCTGTATATATACATATATATATATATATATATTGCTAAGGTTAGACTTCGATGGTCTGTGATAATTTTAAATGAAACGCCTAGTAAGAGAATATACGATTGCAAGCAACGGTTTTTCGCATGTGGTATAGTTTACTTCCGCTCCCGTGAGACATCGCGATACGACTGCTATCAATCGTTGATCTTTGATTTCGTCATGCTGATAGAGTATCCCCCTATGCCATAATCGCAGGCGTCTGTTTGCACAAAAAATTTTGCGTTCGGGATTATATAGTTTAAGGGGATGTGAGTACCGACGTTATTTTTCAAACGAGCATAACTCACGCAAATATCAATAGAATTATCCAGAAAATAATCTGCATATAGTGTTTGCGTGTACGGAGCGCTTGACAGACGTCTTTTTCCAAAAAAATGATTAGAATTTATTTATTTAAATAAAAACCGTACTGTCGGTAAGTAGGAATCTACAATTGACCTACTTTTCAAACGAGTATAACTCACGCAAATATCAATAGAATTATTCAGAAAAAAATCTGCATATAGTGTTTACGTGTACGGAGCGCTTGACAGCTGTCTTTTCCCAAATAAATGTTTGAATGTTGATTTAAAAAAATATTGAAATTAGGGTTGCACATTCCCTTAAACTTACAAGATTTAAGAAATTATACTTTACTTTTTTAAAAGCTTCCGTATGTACCCCTGTCCATCTCCAATCCGTGTCTTTCTGCAAAAGATTTCTCAATGGATCAATATCGCTACAGTGTGAGAGATTAAATTGACGATAAAAATTACAGATACCTTAAACGCTTTGTAGGTTTACTTTGTTTTTTGGCTGTTCAAACTCTGCAATATACTTTAGTTTATCTGGATCTGGCACGATTCCCGTTTTACTTAATTGAAATCCTAAGAATTTAATCGTAAATTGGAAAACTATACATTTCTTAAAGTTTAAGGTAAAGTTAAATTCTATCAATCTTTTGAAAATACTTTCTAAAATCTCGATATGTCGCTCAAACTTTTCTGTACCGATCAGCTTATCGTCAATGTAGATAGATAAATCTTTCAAAAAAATTATTTCAGCTAATGCATTCTTAAGTGCTCTTATGAATCCTGGCCCTGCTGTTTTTATCCCGAATAGAACGCGACAAAACTCATAGAGAGTATTATTAAATAAAAAAGCAGTATATTTCCGCGATTCTTTTTCCAAGGGAATCTGCCAGAACCCATGAGATAAATCTAATTTTGAGAAATATTTTTCCCCATGATATTTTTGCAGAAATTCACCGATTAGTGGTGGGGATTCTAAGTCATCTTCTATAATTTTATTTAATTGTCTAGCATCTAAGCACGGTCGCACACTCCCATTCTCTTTTCATACTATCCGCAACTGGTTGCAGTGAGGGCTTTTGGCCCGCTCTATTACACTGTCTCTATGTCCTGCATTGCTTTTTCTCAACGTCTTCGCGCATTGCCAATGGTATCGGATAAGATTTTCGAACGATTTGTTTTTCTGTTTTCATTTTTAACCTATGTTCATACCCTCGCGCTGGACTATCTTTTTCCAAGAATACTTTCCTGTTATTATATAATAATTTAGAAAAAATGCCTTTTTCCGTTTAATCTAATCCTATTAGCTTTCGCGCGACTGTCCGGAATTCCTCAATAAGTATTGCTTCTGAATTTAATTCGTCATTTCTTTCTTCGCTATTCGAGGTGACTGTCGACATGACACGTATTTCTCCTACTTCTACTTCGCCACTAAACTCTCCTTTTTCAATTTCATTTTCAATTTCATCTATCATATCATTAGTTATTAATTCATTTATATTGACTTTTATTCCTTCATCCGACCTTTCTACTTCTAGATTCTCAAATTCGACGCCACCTTTTTTAATAACAACTATGTATGTAACGTCATTGTTTTTCGAAAGCGCTACTTTATGGAGTGGATTCCGCTTAAATAGAATTGATTCACGCGTAATTTGATTATTGTTTATATTTATTCTTCCCTCTCTATAATCTAATAGGAGACCGTGCTTCCAGTTCCAATCATCGCCCAAAATCATGTCCCTTGTTAAGTATAGCACTACGAGAAATGCCCGAGCGCTTCGGTACGTACCTATGTTAAACTCCAGCCATATTTGTTATTTTATCGCTATCGCTTTTTTCCCAATCGCGACCGATACTACCAAATTGGTTACGGATAATTCTTTTATTATTGTACTTTATTTCTTGCCAATTTTTTATATAAATCCTCGGATATACATGTCACATAGCTACCCGAATCTATTAACGTCCAGATTTCATAAGGGTTCGTGTTATTTTCTAATTAAATTTTAATCTGAGGGCATTGCACATCCGTTCTACTTTTTTCATTCGTTTGCGATTCCTTATTTTTAATGATATCGTATGTTGGTCCTTTATTATCTCCGCATAATCGCGACGCACCGCCGGACCACTACTCAGCGCGTCGATATTGCGTTTAAATGCGCATTACTATTTTTGTTCGGGATTGTAGTACCCGAAGTGCCCGCTAGATGGCAAGCACCAAGCGCGCTACCTTCAATGAAAAACATCACCTCGCATGCTTAAATAGAGCCCTGCAGCGCCTACTCGCCAGGTGCTTTATGCACATGCCTTATTACTTTGCCCCTATTGATTTTACCTATACTTTGCCTTATTGCCGACACTTTACCTACATTTATTGCCTACAGTTACATTGCCTATACTTCGTTGTCTTATTTGCGAATAAGACACTTTATACTTTGCATATTATTGCGACGTCTTATTTGCGAATAAGACATATTATTGCCTCTATTTACTCGAACGCGCGTAGCGTTCATATGCCTTTTGCTACAGCTATACTTTCGAGTGGGTTGGAGCAAATACTTTAAGAGTCATTACAATTTATTATTTTCTTTCAGCGATAAACCCTAACAATATGAACTCCGTATACGTTCACTCGTATACATTTTTGGTCCTTCTAGCCGGATAGGGTTGTCAACCGGGAGTAATCCTTACAAAGCAATAGAACTCTCGAGCGTTATATTAATTGTCAGAGATTTACGACCTTTGGCAAGTTAGTTCGTTGGAGATTTACGACCTCCAAACTAAATCTATCATGTGACTGATCTCTTTGCCCCTGCCACTCTGCACAGCGGTCGGATATACCACACAAACTCTCATAACACTCAGGGATCTGCTTATTTCTTTCAATCAAAATGCCAACACTTTCACTTACGCAAACCATCGAGCGTCAGCTCGAGTTATTTAATCGAATCTGCAATTCAAGTACCAATATCAATAAAGTGGGCAAGGACAATATTACTCGTGAGCTTCTCGAAGCTAAGCTACAGATGTTAGAGAAAAACTGGAAAGAATTCCAAGAAAATCACACTGTTGTCCTATCTCAGAAATTTGAAAGCACTAGCAAGAGTGATTATTTTGTCAATGATTGCTATGGTGTAACAGAAGACGGTTATATTCCCTCAACCAGATAATGTGCCTATTGAACAACAAACAGTTCCTACAAGGAAGTTACCCAATATCGAAGTTCCTACTTTTTCCGGGAAATTTACAGACTGGCTAGATTATAAAGATCTATTCAAAGCTACCATCATCAAAGATGAACGACTATCTAATTCAGAGAAATTACAACAATTGAAAACGCATGTTCAAGGAGCAGCAGCCGACATGCTCAAAACAATTCAAATTACTGATCTGAACTTTCCCATTGCCTGGAAAAAGCTAGAAGACCACTATACAAACAAACGTCGACTTATTGCCATCTACACTAAGACACTACTCGATCTGCCTGCCGTAAGTTCCGATTCTCCATCTCAATTACAATCTCTTCTTAACTCAACGACAAATTCAGTCCCAGCTTTAGAGCAGCTTAAAAGGCCAATCAACCAATGGGATGATCTTCTTGTACCTATCATTGCTCGTAAACTTCATTTCAAAACCTTGCGCGAGTGGGAAACACAAGTCAGTAAGAGCGCCGATCCTCCCACTTTTTCCCAGCTTTGTCAGTTTATCACTGAACGTATTGACATTTTAGAAACCCCCTCAGTGCCGAAATCTAAAACTCCAGAAAACAGATCAATTAGCTCTCATGCTACGTTTACCGACAAGTGTGCTTTTATGCAGACGCACATTTCATTACTCGTTGCGACGCCTTCAAAGCCAAAACGGCCAGTGAACGAAAAATCTTCGTGGAAAAAAGGAAGTTATGTTTCACTTGTCTTGGGTTTCACCCGATCAGTAATTGCCGATCTGACAGAAAATGTATCATATGTAACCAACAGCACCATACGTTTCTTCACGAAGATACAAATACAAGTTCTTATGCGTCAGCCATTGAACCAATTCATAATCACGTCGCTTTCACTGATCCGTCTTTTACTACCAACACTGAGCTGCAACTAAGTTTAGTAGCTCAAAGCTCCAGTGTAGAACCTGCTCTTCTGGCTACCGTGTTGGTGAAACTACGTGGTGCTGATGGCAGAATTCATACTGCTCGAGCTATGATAGATCCTGGATTCCAAAGTTCTTTTGTATCCGAGGTATTATTAAAGAAGCTTGAACAATCATACTCTGCCACGACAGTGCCGTTGAGTGGTATTGGAGGTTATTCTCACATCCCTGCTAAGGGCCGCACAACTTTGCAACTTACATCCACTTTCAACCCTAAAGCACATTTGCAATTAAATGCACTAGTCCTTCCCTTTATTACTAAATACACGCAAAGATGCCATAAACTAAAGAATGCCAGGTCCCATTTGAAGGGATTACAATTAGCGGACGATTTCAGGGAAACACCTGCTGAAATTGACATTTTACTTGGTGCCGAAATCTTCCCAGAGATCTTGCTCGACAAACTGGTCAAAAGACCTTCCGGAACTCCAATGGCACAACGCACGATCTTCGGATGGATTATTAGCGGACTTATTGCCAAACTCAATACTTCAAAGGCTCCGATTACAGCAGCTCATACTTAGTTTATACATGTCTATCTTATGCTGCTAAACTGTATTTTTTATTCGTCTACTGTATGGACGAAAGCGGACGGAATATTCGGGATTGTAGTACCCGAAGTACCCGCTAAATGGCAAGCACTAAGCGCGCTACCTTCAATGAAAAACATCACCCCGCGTGCTTAAATAGAGGCCTGTGGCGCCGACTCGCCAAGTGCTTTATGCATATGCCTTATTACTTTGTTCCTATCGATTTTACCGATACTTTGCCTTATTGCCGACACTTTGCCTACATTTATTGCCTACAGTTACATTGCCTATACTTCGTTGTCTTATTTTACACTTTATACTTCGCCTATTATTGCGACGTCTTATTTGCGAATAAGACATATTATTGCCTATATTTACTCGAACGCGCGTAGTGTTCATATGCCTTTTGCTAGAACTTTACTTTCGAGTGGGTTGGAGCAAATACTTTAAGTCATTACAATTTATTATTTTCTCTCAGCCATAAACCCTAACAATATAAACTCCGTATACATTCACTCTTATACAATTTTCTACATTATTTTCGCGTAATTCGTGGCTTCCCATGTTCGGCGGCGGGTATCTCCTACCTCGTAAATTCGTATTCTTACTTGTAGTTTGGTTGTTATTGTATTGCGCGTATTGAGCGCTGGGCCCGCTTGATTGTGTATTATTGTTATAGCCTCTACCGCGTCTAACTTCGCCCCGAAATCCTGCTTGTCGTCCGCGATTCGATGTTACATACCTTACTCGCACCTATTGGTTTCGTTCCATGTTATTATTAGCAAAGCGCGGATTATCTTTTTGAACTATATCAAATTGTGCTAAGGCCTGCGAAACTATTTTTGTATCCATAAAATTTACTGTTGTTAAACTTTGTCTGATTCTATACGACATTTGTTGAATAATTTTAAGAAGTTAATTTGGTACTCGCTCAATTGTTGTTCAAAAAAGGATGCTTCTTTTATTTGACTGTAAAAATGAGCTAGTAAATTACCGTCTTGTGCTGGATATCGACGCGAATACCAATTGCTTTAAATCTTTACTCTTATCGTACTGAATAAAATTCTTCTAAGAATTTCCTTTTAAATTGTTCACAAGTTAATATTGTTTCGCGCTTGTAATTTATCCATGTCCGAGCTTGATATACTAGTGCGTGTTCGGCAAGCATCATTTTCCGCGTATCTGCATTAATATTTTTAATTTTAAAATATCTATCGAGTTCCTCTAAGAAAGATTTCGGATTTGTTTTTAATTCGTTACTAAATTTTGGCATTTTTATATCTATCATGTTCGTGTTTAGCAATTATTTAAAACCGTTCCGACATCGCGCATCGCTTCATATTTTTCTATGCGCTCACGCCCCTCAGCTATTTGCGGCTCTACTCTCGGCTGCCTTCCCACCGCATTAATTACGTTTTCTAATTCGGCGCGCTGTCTTTCTATATGTAAGTGTGCTCTTTCTAATTTCTTTCTCGCATTCGCATTTGCATTTTGCGTATTTCTTACTTGTCTATCTTGGTATACTTCTAACTGCCTCTGGTGCTCAGCCGCTTTGTCGGCTTGTTGTCTTTCTCTCTCTCGTTCGGTAACTGCGGCTGCTTGCTGCCTCTCTCGTTCGGCTTGTTGTCTTTCTCTCTCTCGTTCGGTCGCTGCGGCTACTTGCTGCCTCTCTGCTTCTACGATGTCCTCGTCCCGTAGCATGTTTACAATTGTTTTTGATTTAGTTTACTTATTTTGATTAAAATTTAAGTTTTCAAAACGCTGACGCGAAATTCGCTCTATTTTCGTCTTAATCAAAAATTTACTTTCTTTTTCCATGAATTATTTAAGTCAAAAAGTTATTTTGAATTTTACAATTACTATCTTCTCTCATTCACAATAAACCTCTCATTAACACTATATACGTGGTTCAAAATTTAAAACTAAAATTTTATTCATACCCGTTGAGCGCCAATAGAGGTATCGTAAAGAGATTGAGTAAAAGGTGTATACAATATTTACAATATAAAAGAGAGCATAGTTTATTATTATAAATACGAAAAATACAAGTAAGTGCGACTCAATCTGTATATGATTTCTGTTATGGCGAACTAGAGAACTTATTATAATAATTCTTTATCAAGGAATATAGTAGTTTATCTAGGTGATTATCGGCAAGTTTACCTTTTATTTTGAGTAACGGCGAGGATGTGCTCTGGCTCCCCGTGAACGCGTCACGTAGTCGAATCCTGGACTTATTCGGACCCGCCCCAATTGCACTCTACTTGCTGTGCTCCAGCAACTTTCTCGACGAGTAGAATAATTATTTATCGCACCTATCGTGCGGGGCATCCACCATGGCCTTCACCTTCACTGGTGATCCTTTCGACCCGAGGAAGGAGATAGCGGGGTCAGATCCGAAGAGGTCAGGCACGCACGACGGTCATGAGCAGAGAGAGCGAACGCCGGCCGATCTCCAACTATTTATTTGGGCTCCCCGGTGGGACCCTCTTGTCGCAATGCGTAGTTACTATATTAATCGAGGGTTTGAGACCCGCGATTATTCAAATATAGTAGCTGATTTTGTAGGAGTAAAAGTTTAATCAATGTGCGCAGAGCTACCACTACAAAATTTGAAGAAAAAAGAGGCGTCTGATACAGCACGTTCTGTGAGCCTCGGCGAAGATAGCATCTTCTGTTAGCCTCGACCAAGATAGCATCTTCTGTTATCCTCAGCCGAGATAGCATATTGTTCCGCTCAGCCATCGATATGCTTGTTTAAAAACTAGATCAAAATTATACAAATGCAGATTGCTACTTACCGGCATTGCGATTTTTATTTAATTAAATAATTTCTCAGTTTTTTTGGAAAAACAGAATTGTCAGGCGCTCGGTATATGTAATAACTATACACTAAAATTTTGTTGAGTAATTCTATTAGTATTTGCATAAGATTTACACGTTCAAAAATTTTTCGGTATTTCACATCACTAGTATATTAATAAACTAAAGTCTTAAGCTGGAAATTTACATAGTTTTATCACAAACAAATGGTACCTAACGACAACATCGCATAAAAACTATTTGTAAATATGTCTATTGCCATATTATACAGTAGATATATAAATAGTACATGACTAATTAGAAATTACGGATGAAAAATCAATTTTCTCTGTATTCGTTATTATTAGTGTGTAAATGTGGGTAGTAAATATCAACGAAAAATATTTAGTGTAATTACATTATAAAATAGGTATATTACAAATATCTTAATATTATCGAGAAAGACTTAAAGCAGATGCATATAATAGCTTATAGTAAATATAAACAATTGAATTTTCGCAAGTATGATCCTATATTTTTATAATTTTAGATTTAGTATAAAGAAATAAGTTTTTTTTTTTAAATTGTAGCAGTATTAAGGTGATGTGAAATACCGACACAATTTTCAAAAGAGTACATCTCATGAAAATACCAATAGAATCGTCCAAAAAAAAATCTGAGTATAGTATTAACATATGCAGAGTGCTTGACGAACGTGTTTTTCCGAAAAATGATGAGAATTTATTTAATTAAATAAAAACCGTACCGTCGGTAAGTAGGAATCTGCAATTAACCTACTTTTTAAAGGAGCACAACTAACGAAAATGCTAATAGAATCACTCAAAAAAATTCCTGCATATAATGTTTATGTGTACGGAGCGCTTGACGAATTTTTTTTCCGAATAAACGCTTGAATGTTGATTTAAAAAATATTGAAATTCACGGTTTCACATGGCCTTAAACTATATATTGTAACGGGGTGAAGTTAAGGGAGGGTATTAATCCCTCGGGGGTGCGCGAAGATAATATACGGGCGTATTCTACGCCCGGGGAGTTCCCCGTTGTAGACTTACCTGTAGGCCGGCAGGAGCGCCTCGGCACAGGTTCTCAACATGCGCGCCCGGCTTCTATTGTAGAAAGCTTAGGCCCGTTTCTTCTGAATCCGGCGCTGCGCTCTGCAGCTGCTGCCAACTTCGGCCCAAGAAACTCCCGGCTGTTGGCGACGGCCTAGCTTTACCTGCGCAGCCGGTCTTACCCGTACAACGCCGCTATCCTAACCTCAAGCGGCTGATGAGATACTTACTCCCGTTACCGTGGCTCCTTTAGGAGGCAATGCCTGCGGCTAGCAGCAGCGCTAAAAATGGTAGAGGGCGGTATTTGGGAAAAACATGCATAAGTTAGGTTCCCTAAATTATAATGCGTGACTCGACTGTTACGATAAAATAAAGGGGCGAGGGGGGGGGGGGGGGGTTATTCAAACCAAGTATGTCTTACACGCAACGGACAGGCCGAGACTTGGAGGGACGAATCTCACCCGCTATGCGGACGCGCACGGTCGCTGTAAATGCAGCGTCGTTTCTCTGTGATGCGGGGGGGGGGGGCTCCTCACGCCCGTCACAGGTGCATACAAATAAGAGCAACTACTATTAACGCCTACTCACTCGTGGTTGGCCAGTCATCGCAAGCTATCCCTCTCGGTCTCGCTCGATGGTTCTTGCACTCGCTGCAAGGGGCGGGGAGGGGGGGGGGGGTGGAGCAAGCCTCACTATCCCCATCCTCATCGAGCCTCTATCTCTCTTCCTCTCACGCTCACTCGTGATTGGTGGCTGCGTTGTGGCGGTCACGGTTGCAGCGGTGGGAGCGCGGCACACATACTCTATCTCCACATGGTGCACGGCGGTAACGGACGACTACTCTCGCGTGTCACGGCGGTCAACAATATGGCTGCGGCATCGCATCGGTAGCGGAGCGACGGCTTCGTCTTCTTCTCCATCTGCCTCGTTCGCGCGCCGCGTGGCACGCTATGACTCATGATACGTGTAAACGCGCGAAATTGAAATCTCGCAACACCGTATACGTGATTCTCATAACTTATATTGGCGCCCGTTACAATATCTAACTAACTTAATATAAACTCTAGTGAGAGTAAAGTATAAATTTTAATTTTAAAATATATAATAACTGAAATTAACTCAGTTTAAATATTATGTAATTAATGTCTCTAGAATTTCTGGTTATATAATAATTTTATTTTATAAACTAATTTAGGTATACTATAATTTATGTATATTACTAAACATTAAGGTTTTGATTTGCAAATTCTAAAAACTGTAAAACGAAAGAAGAGCAAGTAAATAAAAAGTTTGTATTTCCTTTGAATATCTTTAGATCCTCGATCTATTTCGGTGTAAAATTAAACATGAAATATTTTCTATTGTTATTTAACATGAAATGTTTTAAGAGTATTATCACAGTGAATAATCATCTAAGAGAAAAATAATGCAGGCGTGGATGGTAGAAAGTTGCAGGAAAATGAAAGAGATGGAACAGATGCCCTTGTATGTAATCGCAGTGTTTCTTCCGTTTATGGGTTCTAAAGTGTTTGGGAAATTCTGATGTATACTCGCGGCCCGAGCAAATTATCGCTTGCAGATGTTGGAGTCTAGAGATTAAGCCTTGGGAAAGCGAAAAGATTTGTCTTTATCACGGTCTATCTGGAAACCTTGAGTCTCGACGGTGTTTACTGAGGACGACTATAAAAGAGAGAAAGCCAGAAAAATTTTACGACATGCGTCGAGAAGGAAAGCGTCTTAGCCTTATCCGAAATGTTTGCGATGGAAAGTTTCGAACGAACGAAATTCGTTGACTTAGACGAATTCAAAATTATTTCTACCTTGCATTTATTTAAAATTATTAAATGGTAAATTTTTATGGTGAATTCTGATAGCATAATATAAAAGAATGTGAGGCCTTTCTGGAATAATTTTACACAAGCTTCATCAATAAACATGTTCAATATAACATAAATTTGGAATATGTAAAATTGTTACAGAAGGGGATATTTACACGTGGCATCCTCAAACTTAATTTACTGATTCCTTTAATTAATTTTTAATGCTAAAATTAAAAATTATTACACCAATTTATGACACAACTCTAATTGCATTTGACTATACTCGATAAGGAATGTAATTTAAAGAAAAGACCAATATCTGAAATGATAAATGGCCCAATCCCTCTCAAATCGAACACCCAGAGTATGCCTACCACACCGATCATTTTGGAATCAAAGTATTGCTGTTTTTATCGAAAAATGATTCGCCACGTATTTTTTCATTTTTCGATTGCCCTAAAATGACATCCGGTTGGCCATGTCAAAATTTTTTTACAAAATCCTAACTTTTAAATTTTATTTCTAAGGTCATTTTCAAACAGCTGCCAATTTACGAGTTTTTTAAGTTTTTGAGTAAACTATACGAGATCTTACTCAGTTTAGCAGCTTCATTCATGTCCTGCATGACATTTGCATAAAAATAAAAAAATGCATAAGTTATGCAGTTTTTACTAAAAAAATGTACTTTTTGGAAAAATGCATTTTTTTCAAAAACCCCATGTTTTTTTTATGAAAATTTAGATGAAGGTAGGGAGTGTTAATACCTACCAAATCGTGTGCGTCGGATATTGTATTTTTGCCCATAGAATGAGAAAAATATAAAATAAAATACAATAAAATTGTATTAATTCAATATAAACGGATATATATGTATATATGTAAAGTAACACACACACACACACACACACACACACACACACACACACACACACACACGCACGCACGCACACACACACACACACACAGACACACACACACACACACACACACACACACACACACACACACACACACACACACACACACACACACACACACACACACACACGCGCGCGCGCGCGCGCGCGCGCGCGCTTTAGGCAGTATACAGTATAAGCGGTAGACAGAATCATATGTGCGTGCTTATATGAGCTTATTATGTACTTATAAATTTTTACGCTAGATGGCGAACGTTGAGCTTAACACCTGCCAATAATTGTATGGTTTTAGCTATATACAGGGTGTCCCATTTTAATTTACCACCCCCTAAAACAGGTTAATAATTTGCTCTGAGAAAAAAATGTTTCAAATAAAATTTGTTGGGTTCGAAGGGGGGCATCTTTTGGCTATTTCAGCTGTGACCTTGAACATGACCTTCAAGGTCATTTGAAGGTCACGACCAAATTTTCATATGAAATGTGCATATTTTTATGGCGGATTCGGATTCTACTAAAAAAGAGAAACACTTTTTGTCTGAATCATTTTTTGAAAAAATCCCAAATTTTTGTTGTAAACGGCTTTAAAAAAGTTGAAAAAATCACTAGATATCTCTACCTTAAACTGAGGTTAGAATTTTTCCCACAGTTAAGATTGATTTTGATGAATGTTACTAGATTCAATGAGGGACATACTGGAGTGACCTTCACCACGAACTTGCTTAAGAGCCATCAATGTCATTTGAAGGTCATCAAGATTTATTGAAGGTCAAATGTTTATTTACAGGTAACCATTACATTTTATCCGAGGAATTGGAAACGTACACAATTTTACAAATTTAAGTCCAAGTATGACCTTAGCCATGAACTTGTCCTTAACCAACAAGGTCATTCGAAGGTCAGTCAATTTATTTAACGATAATCCTCAATTTCTATTCCGGGAATTGAAGCTTGGCTATGACCTTGACCTCGAACCTAAAATTCATTTTAAGAAAGAACCCATAAGTAATAATTAAGTCCCATTTTAATTTACCACCCCCTAAAACAGGTTAATAATTTGCTCTGAGAAAAAAATGTTTGAAATAAAATTTGTTGGGTTCGAAGGGGGGCATCTTTTAGCTATTTCAGCTGTGACCTTGAACATGACCTTCAAGGTCATTTGAAAGTCAAGACCGAATTTTTCCCAGCAATAAGATGTTTTAGATGAATGTTACTAGCTTCAAACAAAGACAGTGGTATCCTTTGGATCACTTAAGGCAAGACCTTCACGTCCAACCACTTAAGGCAAGACCTTCACGTCCAACCACTTAAGGCAAGACCCCGTCCAACCACTTAAGGCAAGACCTTCACGTCCAACCACTTAAGGCAAGACCCCGTCCAACCACTTAAGGCAAGACCCCGTCCAACCACTTAAGGCAAGACCCCGTCCAACCACTTAAGGCAAGACCCCGTCCAACCACTTAAGGCAAGACCCCGTCCAACCACTAAAGGCAAGACCTTCACGTCCAACCACTTAAGGCAAGACCTTCACGTCCAACCACTTAAGGCAAGACCCCGTCCAACCACTTAAGGCAAGACCTTCACGTCCAACCACTTAAGGCAAGACCCCGTCCAACCACTTAAGGCAAGACCCCGTCCAACCACTTAAGGCAAGACCCCGTCCAACCACTTAAGGCAAGACCCCGTCCAACCACTTAAGGCAAGACCCCGTCCAACCACTAAAGGCAAGACCTTCACGTCCAACCACTTAAGGCAAGACCTTCACGTCCAACCACTTAAGGCAAGACCTTCACGTCCAACCACTTAAGGCAAGACCCCGTCCAACCACTTAAGGCAAGACCCCGTCCAACCACTTAAGGCAAGACCCCGTCCAACCACTTAAGGCAAGACCCCGTCCAACCACTTAAGGCAAGACCCCGTCCAACCACTTAAGGCAAGACCCCGTCCAACCACTAAAGGCAAGACCTTCACGTCCAACCACTTAAGGCAAGACCTTCACGTCCAACCACTTAAGGCAAGACCTTCACGTCCAACCACTTAAGGCAAGACCCCGTCCAACCACTTAAGGCAAGACCTTCACGTCCAACCACTTAAGGCAAGACCCCGTCCAACCACTTAAGGCAAGACCCCGTCCAACCACTTAAGGCAAGACCCCGTCCAACCACTTAAGGCAAGACCCCGTCCAACCACTTAAGGCAAGACCCCGTCCAACCACTAAAGGCAAGACCTTCACGTCCAACCACTTAAGGCAAGACCTTCACGTCCAACCACTTAAGGCAAGACCTTCACGTCCAACCACTTAAGGCAAGACCTTCACGTCCAACCACTTAATGCAAGACCCCGTCCAACCACTTAAGGCAAGACCCCGTCCAACCACTTAAGGCAAGACCCCGTCCAACCACTTAAGGCAAGACCCCGTCCAACCACTTAAGGCAAGACCCCGTCCAACCACTTAAGGCAAGACTCCTCCGTCAAGCCACTTGAGGCAAGACCCCTTCGTTCAGCTAGTCACGGGAATTTCAACGCCTCAAGTGCTCTATCAATTGCCCATTTTGTTGAATGCACATTTGTATTCTCTGCCGAAAACTTCTTTGGACATCTATTAATGTTTGTGGGGTGAACGCCTGGAATGCTGCAACAATTCTCTCCATCATATTTTGTGCCGTCGTCGGGGCTTCCGCGTAAACTCTCTGCTTCACGGCCCCCACAGAAAGAAGTCCAATGGGGTCAAATCTGGCGATCGCGCAGGGAATTCACAGATTGGACTACCAATTCCAATCCAACTATTTGGGTATGTCGCGTTCAGAAATCTCCTGACAAGTAGTCCACGATGAGCGGGAGCACCATCTTGCTGGAACCACATGTCTCGCCTTATTTCTAGCAGAATGTTTTCTAGAAGAGGTGGAATTTGGTTCTCGAGAATATCTAAATAAAGCTCGCTGTTTAAATTACGGTCATAAAAAATTGGACCTATGACGTATTCCCCAACTATGCCCGCCCAAACATTAATTGACCACCGTCTTTGTGTACGGTGATCTCGCTGCCAATGTGGATTTTCTTCTGCATAATAATGCGCGTTATGAAGATTAACTCCTCCCATATTGTCGAACTTTGCCTCATCTGTAAAGAGAGTCCGATCAAAGAAAAATGGATCTATGCGCATTCGTGTTTCCGCCCATTGACAGAATCTAAGTCGCCTGGCAGGATCACCAGGCTCAATGGCATGTGTAAGGTGCAAGTGATATGGATGACATCTAAAATGACGCAATACACGGGAAACTGTTGATCTAGGTACTCCATGCATTCGCTGAATTTGTCGCGTCGAAATATGAGGATCCTCAGCAATTACAGCACGAACCCCAAGCGCAATATGCTCTCTTGGGCCCGTCCGTCGCCTCTTCCTTCTTAAGTTACCTTCTTGAGCTCTTATCGTTAGAAGTCTAATATTCCTCCTAGTAGGATGACGAGCATCCGGATACCTTTCAGCGTACAGCCTCGCTGCAGCCTTGTAATTGTCGTGACATTCTCCCAGAATCTTGATCATGTTGACTATCTCTACTGGCGTGTAGTCAGCCATTATCTGTTGTAGGTAGATTTTTTAGGGAATATTTAATCTTACCAGAAATAATTTATTATAAGTATTTTTCTACTCTGAAATTCAGAAAGTCAATGAAAACCTAATGATGAGAAGCTTTGAGGAGCTGTAAGAATTTACAAGCCTTACCAATAGTACAATAACGAAGCAAAAAAGTGTCTTTTAGCGAGAAATAAAGCATTTACGAAAAAAATATTTCTTAAAAAGATGCGTACTTTATCAGAGAATCCGAATATGATTTAAAATATGTACATATAATTTTCATTAAAAAGCTAAGCTTGATTTTGATTCTCAGTTGAAAACATGCCCCTTACTGCTCAAACTTGCCCCAGATGATGTCAAACTTGTCCCAGTTGTGACCGCAAACTTGCCCCAGATGATGTCAAATTTGCCCCAGATGACGTAAAACTTGCCCCAGAGAATGTCAAACATACCACGAAGATTGCAAACTTCCGCCATGTGATAAAAAATGTTTCGCATTTTCCATTGCAAAGATTGAAACTGTGGTTTCCCATTTGAATCAGATTAGCGTTCTAATGAACTTTGCTTCTGTTAATAAATTTTTTGGTAATTTCATTTCTTTAAAAAAG
This sequence comes from Torymus aiolomorphi, assembly GCA_036365515.1. Lineage (NCBI taxonomy): Eukaryota > Metazoa > Arthropoda > Insecta > Hymenoptera > Torymidae > Torymus > Torymus aiolomorphi. Next base: position 173,116,899 of record CM070873.1, read on the forward strand.
AGAGTATTTTCCATTAAAGTGATGGTTCTTTCTTAAAATGAATTTTAGGTTCGAGGTCAAGGTCATAGCCAAGCTTCAATTCCCGGAATAAAAATCGAGGATTATCGTTAAATAAATTGACTGACCTTCGAATGACCTTGTTGGTTAAGGACAAGTTCATGGCTAAGGTCATACTTGGACTTAAATTTGTAAAATTGTGTACGTTTCCAATTCCTCGGATAAAATGTAATGGTTACCTGTAAATAAACATTTGACCTTCAATAAATCTTGATGACCTTCAAATGACATTGATGGCTCTTAAGCAAGTTCGTGGTGAAGGTCACCAGTATGTCCCTCATTGAATCTAGTAACATTCATCAAAATCATTCTTAACTGTGGGAAAAATTCTAACCTCAGTTTAAGGTAGAGATATCTAGTGATTTTTTCAACTTTTTTAAAGCCGTTTACAACAAAAATTTGGGATTTTTTCAAAAAATGATTCAGACAAAAAGTGTTTCTCTTTTTTAGTAGAATCCGAATCCGCCATAAAAATATGCACATTTCATATGAAAATTTGGTCGTGACCTTCAAATGACCTTGAAGGTCATGTTCAAGGTCACAGCTGAAATAGCCAAAAGATGCCTCCCTTCGAACCCAACAAATTTTATTTGAAACATTTTTTTCTCAGAGCAAATTATTAACCTGTTTTAGGGGGTGGTAAATTAAAATGGGACACCCTGTATAACTGTAGTATTTTTTAATACAATACACAGTTTTTTGAAATGTATTACATATCTCTATTATATTAAAACAAACACTATGTCTGAGTATTTTTCAAAAGATAGAATTAAATGTCCCAATTTCTTTGGGAGACATAAGAAAGCCTTCTGTCTATTAGGCCAGGCGGTGGACATTTTGAGTGGACATTTCGACCCACAGGCTATTTTATTTTTGGTTTCGGTTCGTTTCAGCATCCTGAATAAGATCCTTGTTTTCCGCAGTGTCAAAACCGTGTGCAATTTTTGTTATTTAACAAAAACGGAGCGATTTTGGTACTTTTTTTGGTTTTTTCACTTTAGCGAAAAATTGTCGGTATGAAAATTGTTCGTTATTAAATTTGCTACAAAAGTAGACCTGAACGAAGTTTCTAACTTTAATAGTTTATTTACAAATGACCGCTAAATTTGGAAAATGTAATTTTTTTCATTATTAAATAACTTCTGAAAAAAACAACGAATGGACTTGAAAATTTATTTGCAAAGAGCTTGTGTCAATGCAAAAGTGTACGCCAAATCTCAAAACTGTAAATTGAATATTGGCGATGTTATTGAAGGTCGAATTTTTTTTTTGTCCTTAATTGCAAATTGCGCCATGTCTCCAAAAATCGTTTCTCATAGTGAGGAAAAATTGTTCGTATAAAGAAACTCTTCAACTTTAATATCCATTTTGAAAAATTAAGAAATTTTGATTTTTATGGATTTTATCGACTTTTTTACGCGGTCACCTTTTTAGACGCGACGTCTAAAAGTCGAAAACACGTCCTTAATTTTTTTTTTCGGAATCGAAAGTACACCATTGGAAAGGGCTTATTTTTTGCTATTTAAAAAAAAAAAGTTTATGATTCGATCATTAGACTTGGAGCTATCGATGAAAACGTGTTTGCAGCGATTCCAGACGTTCTATTCAAAATTGTGCTCCCGGCTTGCGCGTGTAGTATCTTTAATCCATACAATAACTTTTCCCAAAATTTGCATAAAAAATAATTGATAGATTTTCCGCAATCATCGTCGAGAGAGAAAAAAGTATTGCGCGCGCTCAGCGGGGACGCGCGGCCGGAGAGAGACGAGCGGCGCTCTGTCTCTCGCGCAACACTTTCTCTCTCTCGCTCTCACGGGCACTGCTTGATCACGCGCTATTCAAAAAATACAATTTTTCAAATTGATTTTTCTCAGCAACTATTTCACTTAAACAAAATTTTTTTTTTAAATCAACATGCTGCGATCAGATCTACACGATTGTGCTAATGGCATTAATAAAAAATCTTTATTTTCAGAATTATTACGTTTAAAATTCATACTTTTTCTTTATTAATCTTAATCTTTGAGAGTCCCGCGAAAAATCTATTCAAAATGCTAATGATTTCGTAGAGCGCGTTCAAAAATATATTGATGTAACTAAAATAATACATTTACAAGATGTTGAAATGGATCAATTCAGAAAAGCAAAAAATATTGATCGGCTTACAACTCCAAAGTATCCTAGAATTCAAAAAACTCATTTATGGGTTAAAGAAACATGTAATAATAAAACACATTGTTGTACAGCAAAAACTGCCGATCATTTACTAACAAAAGTTAAAACAAAACAAAATAAAAACAAAGGCAGTCATAAAAATAAAAAATACAGAAAATTGAAAATGAAAACATGAAAAACAGCTATTGCCTGTAAGTATGAATATATATATATATATATTACTTATATATGTACAAACATTCGTTTATATTTATTATTGACTACCATCGTAATAAATAAAAATTTTATTGTATTTTATTTTATATTTTTCTCATTCTATGGGCAAAAATACAATATCCGACGCACACGATTTGGTAGGTATTAACATCCCCTATCTTCATCTAAATTTTCATAAACAAAGCCATGGCATTTTTGAAAAAAATGCATTTTTCCAAAAAGTGCATTTTTTCGTAAAAACTACATAAATTATGCATTTTTTTATTTTTATGCAAATGCCATACAGGACATGAAAAAAGGCGCTAATCTGAGTAAGATCGCGCATAGTTTACTCAAAAACTTAAAAATCGCGTAAATTGGCAGCTGTTTGAAAATGACCTTGAAAAATAAAATTGGAAAGTTAGGATTATGTAAAAATTTTTTACATTGCCAACCTGATGTCATTTTGGTGCAATCGAAAAATGAAAAAATACGTGTCGAATCATTTTTCGAGAAGAACAGCAATTCTTCGAATACAAAATGATCGATGTGGTAGGCATACTCTGGCTGTTCGATTTGAGATGGACTCGGCCAAATATTGAAATGCAGAAAAACATTATAAACATAAAAGACGATACAAAAAATCTTGGTCTACATTATGATAATATTAAAGGTATGACGCCATCCATTTTTTATATTAAGTACTTGAAGACGATCTTTGGAGGCAAAAGTAAAAATATCTTGGGTGTTTTTTAGCAACGTTTCGTTGGCTTAGTTCGCCAACCTCATCAGGCCTTTATTCAAACACAGAAAGAAATTAACAGATAAAATTATTTTTAACTATATATAAAAGACAATTAAACAACGACGCATAAATACAAAAATCAAAATTACCAAAAATAATAAACGTATATATCATACGTCGATCCGATGTTATTATCGACTGAAAACAATAACACATATGCTGTATTTATATACACCGAACGATGTTTACATAAAGAGTTATATGGTATCAAGTTCGTTAATAATGGGAAAACACATTGTGCTTAGTCTTTGGATATCTTCCTTTTTGTTAATACTATTTTTATTGTTTTTTATATAGATCATTTCGGAAATCCGTCTTTTTTTGTAATTGCTTTCAAAATCTACGACAGATGTATTTTCCCAATCGAATTCATGTCTATTTTCTAATCGATGTGTACTGACAACAGACTCTTTATTTTTGTTTGTTTTGTGCTCATTAATGCGCGTGTATAACGATCTTTTAGTTTCTCCTATATATGTAGCAGAGCAATTAAGACAATCAAATTTGTACACCACATTCGTATGATCCCATTTTTTAGTAATATCTTTACCTAACCGAATGATCGAAGACAAACTTTTATTCAATAATGGGATTGTACAAATGTTGTGAGATTTTGAAACCTTAGATAGACTATTAAACTCTTTATTAAACGGTAAAGACAATTTTGCTAACTTTTCATAGTGATTTTTGTGTGTATTATGTGTATCGTCATACTTAAGTTTTTTTAATTTGATTTCAATATGTTTTTCTATAAACCACATCGGATAATCATTATTACGTAAAATTTTCTTGATGAGTTTTTTATTGTCCACGTGAAAATTGGAATCCGAGAGTAAAAACGCCCTATCAACTAAGTTAAAGATACTATTCTTTTTTTGTTGTGTTGGATGATTTGAGAAATAATTGATTAAACGTTCAAATGATGTCGGTTTTTGATACCAATTTGTTAAAATTGTATTGTCACTTCTAATTAATGTCATTGTTAAAAAATTAATTTGGTTAGTATCTTCTAGTTCATAAGTAAATTTTAGATTTTTGTCATAAGCATTAAACACTTTAATTACTGCGCCAATATGTTGTTTTTTGACACAAGTAAGCGTGTCGTCAACATATCTGTAATAAAAAATAGGGGTACAGTCATACTGTAGTTCTAATTCTCGTAAGCAATGTTTCTCCAAATCATCCATTACAATATCTGAAAATAATGGTGAGATCTGTGAACCCATTGGGGTTCCATAAATTTGTTGATAGGCTTGACAGTTAAAAGTAAAAAACGTATTATTAAACAGGAACGTCGTGCATTTTTGTAATTCATCAAGCGGGATGTTACAGCGATTGTGGATGGTAACCGCTCTTCTATCTAAACTATCCAATACTAATTCGTACGAGATGTTTGTAAATAATGACGTTACGTCTAAAGACAGTAATGTGTATTCATCAGTTAATATTAAATTTTTAATTTCTCCTTTAATTCAAAACTGTTATTGATATGTGAACTAGGCTTTGGTATCGCATTCTGAAGTTCTTGATATAATATTTTTGATAAGGAATACGTGGGGCTATTAACTAATGAAACAATAGGACGTAACGGTACATCAATCTTGTGAATCTTTGGTAATCCATAACATTTCGCCAATGTCGTATCAGATTGAGTTAAACTATTCCTGTGAAAATTTTTGTACAAAAAACCGTTATTATTTAGATAATTTAACATACAGTATGTTCCATCTTTTAGACGTTTCAATGGATTTTTACTTATTTGTTTATATGTTTTTTCATCCGATAACAGATTCATCATCTTTTCATTATAGACAGATTTTTCCATACAAATCGTTACGTAAAAAACACCCAAGATATTTTCACTTTTGCCTCCAAAGATCGTCTTCAAGTACTTAATATAAAAAATGGATGGCATCGTACCTTTAATATTGAACATGAGTCTTCGATCGGAAACAGACTCCTTCACAACATCATCTTTCTTTGAACACATTAGACAAACACATGGAATGGATACATGTAAACTTCTTCAAAAATGGACAAGATTAAATCGACTACTGGCTAATAGCAATTCACAACGATGCTATCTCCTTGAATGCAGAAAATTTGGATTGACACCACAACACATTAAAAATTTAAGTAAAAAGTTTTTCAATATATGTTTTCATAGTGAGTCGTTTAAAAAAAAGTTTAAAAATTTTATGAAATATTTCCTAACTAAGTTGTTAACTTTAGAAATCAGAGATATCAATTTTCATATAAAATTTATTGAGAAAAATCTTAACGTTACAAAAGAAAATATAACACAGTCCACGTTAGACGTTTTGACTATAGAAAAGTTTTTCTTATTCATTTCTAATAGATCAAAAATTATAAGTGAAAAATTTGATTCCATACATATGAAAAAGCTCGCCTCTTTAAAGTCGAACACAAATATTATTAGTAATAAAAGTACTTGGCTTAAGAATTTAACGAATGTTCAAATTCCGTCGGATATTATTGATATTGTTTCACTGGGTTCAAATTTTAGCCATATTTCAAAAATTTCTAAGAATGATATTGTTAATACAACAAAAAATGTTGAAGACTGTCTCAATTCTGTACAGATTGACTATGATGAAAAAAATGAAATACGAAAAAAAGTCACAAGATCCTAAAAAAAGGCTGTTGATACCGATGTACATATACCATATACGGACAGAGCTTTATCAGAAAAACTAAAAATAACAAAAAACTTTTTAAAAACACACAAAGAAATTTTCTTTACAAAAGCAGATAAAGATAACGTAACGGTTTGTTTGGAAAAATCTGTCTATAATGAAAAGATGATGAATCTGTTATCGGATGAAAAAACATATAAAAAAATAAGTAAAAATCCATTGAAACGTCTAAAAGATGGAACATACAGTATGATAAATTATTTAAATAATAACGGGTTTTTGTACAAAAATTTTCACAAGAATAGTTTAACTCAATCTGATACGACGTTGGCGAAATGTTATGGATTACCAAAGATTCACAAGATTGATGTACCGTTACGTTCTGTTGTTTCATTAGTTAATTAGGCAGCGGCCTTTCCTTGCTGCGGCTCCAAGGAAGGGATCTTGCGAGGACTTCCTCGTCCTCTGCTGGGAGCTGGAGCGGAGCCGGCCCTGGCCAGAGAGGAGCCAGCCCTGGCAGGAGCGGGAGCTCTGAGGGGCGACCTCGCCCTCGTCCTCGCCCGAGATGTCGCGGTGGTGGTAGTGGTTCACGCGCGAGTGCTATCACCCTGCCGATGTCCAGGAATGTCACCCACTCTTCATCTGACGAGTCCATTATCTACAACAGCAGGGATTTGGGCTGTTGTCTGAGCTTCTAGCTGCTGCATACCTCTCGGAGGCGTGTACTTTTTCAAGTCATTTACGAACACTTTCGTTCGCCTCTTTGAGTCAAGGTTCTCTACTAAGTATACTTCAGGAGAGTATACTTCTACTACCGCAGCGGGCCCAACGAACCCAGGCGCCTGCTTAGCCGCAAATCGGTCCTCTGCGGACGATAAAACATGATTTCCGTGCCTCACGAGGTCTCCGACTTAGTAGAGGACCTCTCGTCGATTTTTATTGTAGTTGCCTACTTGCCTTGCAACAGTTCTGTTCATGTGTCTCCGCACCAAATCATGCAAGGTAGGCAATCTCGTGTTTTCCACTTATCCAAATCAGGATGTGAGGTAGGAATAGGATTTTCCAGGTGATTTCCGAGCAAGATGGAGGGAACAGGATTACGTCCTAAATTAGGAAACGCGGGAGAAACCCCTAACGACAAGGCACAGCACTATTTAACGCAAAATACAGTTTGTTCAAGTGCAAGCCCCAATCTCGGTGATCATCGGCTAGAAAGCTATTGATCATTGGTCGCAAATTACGGTTAACTCTTTCCACCGGGTTTGCCTGTGCACGGTAGGGCGGAATCGTGGATTGCAGAATTCCATACTCATCTAACCTTTCAGTAACCATTCGGTTAGAGAATTCTGTACCATTATCCGTAAGCAAAACTCGTGGGCAACTCCAACGATTTACGATCAATTCATCAAAATCTTTTAGCACTGATTTCGCATCTGCTTTCCTCAACGCCTTCAGCTCGACGTATCTAGTAAACAGGTCTTCGAAAACAATTATGTACCTGGTACCAGTACGAGAAGGAGGTTTTGAACCCATTATATCAGCTGCTACGACTACCCAAGGCCCTTCGATGTTGCGTTCGGTCATCAGCCCTACTGAAGCTTGCTGAGCGCTTTTGTGAGCTTGACATACTTGGCAGACGGCTACATACCAGCAAACATCTCTATAATAGCCTGGCCAATAATAATATGTCGCCACTTTCGCAAAAGTCTTCTCCACGCCTAAGTGACCTGCTTGTGGAGTGTTATGAGTTTCAGCTAGAGATTTTTCTCGGTCTGCTTCCGGGAGAACGAGCTTCCACACATCGATATCCGATAGCAATGGATCAACAGTTTTGTTTGGACAATGCGCATACAACAGCCCATTTACTACCTTCCAATCCGGGTATTTCTTAGGGCTTTTCTCAATGTTGCTAATTCTTCCCTGATACCATGGATCGTCAACTGCAGTAGTAGCCATAGCTGCAAGCTCATAATTTCCTTCCTAAGCACGTTACAAAGGGTCTGGCACCTTGTGTAGCGCATCTTTGCGATGTACAAATTCAATATTATACATCTGCAACGCTGTGTTCCATCTGGCTAAGCGTCCGGTTGGATCTCTGAGGTTATTCAGCTACAATAAACTGTGGTTGTGGTAATCACTGTAAACTTTTCACCTTGTAAATATCTTCTCAATCTTTCGACGGACCATAAGACAGCGATATAATTCCTCTCTGCTTTCGACAGAGTTCTGCTCACAAAATAGATAGGATGCTCCTCACCCTCAAATACCTGCGTCAGTACTCCAGCTATAGCATAATCACTCGCATCTGTTTGCAGTGTGAGGGATAGCGACAGATCTGGCCTTGCAAGCACAGGAGCTTGCTTCAGTACGAGCTTCAGCTTCTCAAACGCTTGCTGTTGCTCTTCGTGCCACTGCCACCGAACATCCTTCCTCAGCAGCTTAGTTAGCGGTGCTTTATACCCTGCTAGGTGAGCTATAAATCTGGAGTACCAGCAATTCATGCCCAAGAATCTTCTCAACTGTCTGATGTTGTGGGGCGCTGGGTACTCGAGGATGGGCTTCACTTTATCTTCATCAGTCTTCAGCCCGTCCTCGTTAACGATATAGCCTAATTACTTAACCTCCGTCCAGCAAAACTCAGACTTTCTGAGGTTAATTTGCAAGTTCACCTTCTTCAACGCCGTTAGCACTTTCTCGAGCCACTTAATGTGCTCCTCAAAAGTCGGCGAAACGATAGTAATATCGTCCAAATAAGCGAATGCACGAGTACGTCTCCCAAACAGCTTTGATCAAATTGTCCATAATACGTTGAAATGTAGCTGAAGCGTTCGTTAGTCCGTATGGTAGCCTGAGGAAATGGAAAAGTCCTCGCCCTGGTACTTGAAACGCGGTGACCTCTCGATATGGTGGTACGCTTAAGTTGTCAAGTATATCATCCATGCTTCGCAATGGATACGCGATTAACTTAGTATTCTTATTAACTTATCTATAGTCTATACAGAATCGAAACAAATCAAACAATTTCGGAACTAAGAGGGCAGCTTCGCCAGGGGCTATCAGATGGTTCGATAATTCCATCCTCCAACATTCTATCGACCCCCGCCCACGCCGTCTGCAGCATCTTCGGGGTATACTTCCGATGAGTTTGGCCAATGGGTTCATGACATTGAATGCCGATAAAATGTGGAGCGACCTTTGCTAATCCTAGTTTGACTGGTGTAGGTGGAATCAATTTCTATTTGATTTCTTCGATAATTAACTGCTGATCAGCTGTAACACGACTCAGTCCTTCTATGCTGGCTAGAGCTGGGAAACATGTTGGATCTTCCATAAGGGTAAAACTGATGCACTACTCCCTTCGGCGTCCACCATGTATCGTTCTCGTAGTCGATCTTCGTCGTGAATAGCCGTTTGAAGTCAATTCCAAGAATGCAGTCGTATTGAAGTTCATCCGCTATCTGAAAAGGCATAGGTAGCTGCATATTGTCGATACTCACTGTCAGATTCAGTACCCCTTGTAACTTGCCTGCACCTCCGTTTGCTACGCCTACTCAAGCTGCTTTCTGTTCAAATTCTCCTGCAAATTCTTTGCTGACGCCTTTGCCGAGATACGAGTGGACGGAGCCGTCGTCGAGCATGCCTAAGAGTTTTCTTCCATTCAGCTTTATGTTGAAGAATAACCTTGACTCGACGTTGCTGACAGCACTTCTCATTATCAGTGATTCTGGAGCTAAAACTTGAGGGTTATCTCCCTCGCTGATAGATACAGTCGAACTCATATTCTGGACTGAAGGAGCCTGATCAGAAGTAGGAAGAGTCGAGTCTAAAGTAGGAGGGGGTGAGTTGACTCCGTTAACTTCCCCTCTTACTCTTTTCCCGTCGGCTCAGAGTTGCACCTTGTACATTTACGCGCCGTCGTATTCTGCTGTCCACAATGTTGACAAACTGCTGCGTTCATGCATTCTTTCCTCCAGTGACCGGCTTGGCGACAACGGACCAGGACTCTCTGAATTTTCTCCGCTGCATCTCTTCGAATCTTCTGCTCTGGGTAACAACTTCAATTTTTGGGGGTTTCTGCGTAGGCTCTCCCTCCGTTGACTTCGGTCGAGAATCTTTCTTCTGGGCTGCACTGCGACCCTTACTTTTGCTGTGAGCATCTCGACCTTGATCCTTGTTCCTTCTGTCTTGGTCATCCGCTGGTTTAGACTTCTTTTCTCTCATCGCTCGTTCCTGCTGTCCTTCATCCGTCTACGTCGCTGCTAGAGGAGCTAAGTTACTGGAGATGAAGACTGACGGATTGATTCCCTCGATAGACGTCTACATCACTGGAGCTATTTTTACCTGCCGTGTCTGCTTTGGTGGAGTGTACGCTGAAGCAGGAATAGCTGAATTCGAAATCGGAGGCGGCGGCTTGTACGCCTTCTCCTGAGCTCTCCACAGCTCCTCTCGCTTGACTAGCTTATGCAATTCCGGAAAGGTCTCGAAGTTTTTATACTTAATTAAAATACTTATTACTTAAGTATACTTGGTCTAGCGGCGGCTTCAGCTGATCCAGCAGGTCATGCACCTTCGGTAGGTAGGTGGAGATCTCCTCACTCGGTTCTTGCGTTCGCACCTCCAGCTCTTTCCGTAGTCTCTCCTGCACGTCTTCGAAGCTGTACTGCAGGCAAAACGCGTCTACAAATTCTTCATACGTCCTCCAGAATTGATACTCCCGGCGGAACCACTGCCATGACTCATCATCGACAGTGGATAGCAAGGCTTTCACTATTTCCTCAAGAGTCAGTTTGTAAGTTTCTTTGCATTTTGTTAGATCTGCAATGAAACTTTAGGGGTTTCTTTTCCTATCCCCTTTAAACGTAATGTGCCACTTAGAAAGCAGTTCTGTTGTGCGTTTCTCTTTATAAAGCGATGACCGTTCCAAAAACGATGCATCTTGGCTCAACCCGGGATCAGAGATCTCAAATCTCCCCAGGTGAGGCTGAAAACTAGCAGCAGTATGCATCGGAGCTGCATGGAACCCTGGGACAACTGGCGGTGGGACTGCAGGCCGAAAATGCGAACTCGATTGTGGAATGTTGCTGATATACGAGGGATACACCGGAGCATGTGACATCAGCGGCTGCGAGGACACGAAAAGTTGCGAAAAATACCCAGGCGGATAATGAAATGACGGTGGCGGCGCTGGCGGATGGTAATACGGACACGCCAGTCCGACTCGTGCTCCAAGTCTGCTCGCTTGTGAAGCTCCAGCTGAAACATAATTTTGAGCCAGCGACGCTGAGGACATGAGCGGCGGCTCATGATAACCTGATGTTCCTCGCCGCATTGAACAGTGCGAGTAAATAGTAGGTTATGCTCCGCTGCAGAAATTTCCTAAAGCAACCTTAGCTGAAAGCGGAGGAATACTGGAAATACTCGACCAAGGTAACAAACCAACTCTGGAAGCAACGCTGCTGAATCCTCTCCCCTGATACATCGTGGACGGAGCAGCCAGGTATCTCATCTGCGGCGACGATAACGCTGGAAGCGGCAGAAAGGACGTATGATCGAACAATCCATTCGGCTACCTCACCGCTCCTCCTGCACTCGTAGATGCTAGAATCTCGTTCAGCTCACTCACCACGCTCGTTAATTCCATGCTGTTTTCCACAAACGTGCTATGTTCGTAAGCAAGGAGTGGACCAAGAGGATAACGCGTGGATTGTGCACGCGGATGAGGAGCTGACTCCCTGGGGTCGTGAAACCCCTCCGGCGCGGCGATACCTTTACGCTTCAGAACTCTGTATAGATGTAGCAACATGGCTGCCAGCTGTAGTCTGCTCTCCCGCACGCCGCGGCTTACTCAATTCGATGTGCAGCATCGATGTATAAGTCTGCGACGGCACCTCCATCGAAATTGGATCGCAAAATGTACCTATCGACTGGCCTGTGGAGAGTGGCACTACCTCCGCATATACAAGATCTATTGGTGGCTGCTCTGGAACCCTGGATGGCGAAAAAGGTACAGTAGAATGCCTACTCGACGACGACGGGCTATGCGCTGAAGTAGGCTCGTCCGCCGGCTCGTCTCTGGCCGGGTCCCATGACGCGGCATCAGAGCTTGTGCTGCAGCTAACGGATCGACGAACATTAAATCATTCTCATCGACACCGAGTGAAGCCCAACTCCAATCATGATTCTCCATCTTGATTTACTTTCTCAGTTAGCCTTGGTCACATAGCTCCGTCGATTTTCTTTCTACCCACTAATTACGCAACCTTTAATAAATTTCTAATTTTACTACAAATTCAAGTAAACCAAAAAGGTTGGTAACACAATTTAAATTTAAAACCAAAATTTACAGTGCAACTATGCCACAGCAAAGCAGAAAAACTCACAAGCAAAAAAAAGAAAATCAAGCCAAGCAACCAAGATAACTTCGGAAGTTAGATGCGACAATTGCGCACCTGCTCCTTGCCCCGAATAAGTGGAAATCCCGTGAAAAAATTCCCCTCACTCCTCGCATCTGACTAAAATCTATTGCGGAGACGTGGGAATGTTGTAGGATAGTTATGCGGGAAAGGAGCACAAGCGGAAAAATCTCACAAAGGAATTTAATAAAAACTCAAAACTACTAAGAAACAAAATGATTCCGTCGTGCAATAATGGACAGGAAGTTTCTCTGAACTCTTTACATTTCCTGAACACGTTGCAATTCTATGCTCCGCGTGGCTAAAGCTGTAGCCAGATGTGAACTTCCGAGTATTCCATTTACTCTAACTTCGCAAAATCACGCACAAATCGCAATAAAATGGCTTGTTCCAATAAAAGAAAGAAATAATAAATTCGCAAAATGATTAAAATTTTTCATTAGCTTGAAGCGTCTGGCTGATTCTTAACACGCTTCTACTGCGTGATATACACGCTTGCACGCGGTCGACTAACAAAACGCTTCCCCCTCGCGGTTCCCCGTTGTGTGTGCGCGCCGCTATGGCGACATCACGACGCAGATCCCTTCACTTTGCCACGGCTTTCACGGGATCAGGGCAGAGGTCCGCGGATAATTCTGGAAATAACACCACTCGTGTAATAGTAACTATGAATTTATTGAATACCAAAAAAAACTCTCTTAATGACTAACTTACAAATGCACGGGCGCCAGGAACGTGCGTCACTTGCACCGAAGGAAACTAATCACCGGCTAGCAAAGCCGGGAGCAAACCCTAGCTCTAGGCTAGAACTCGAGCTGCAGCTGTTACGCGGATTCGGAGTATGCGATTCCCGACGTGAACGCACACACACACACACGCGTAGAAGAAACCCGGGGTGAGTGAATAAAAAGGGAGGTGGGGGGGGGGGGGGCAAATCTCGGTCAGGACGTCGACACTGCAGAAGCCCACTGACTCGCTCCTCTCTCTCTCCCGCTGTACACGATGGTTGCAATGGAGCACCCTTGCACAGTAGTCAGCGCACCGGCTTTCTCCCTCTCGCTGATGATGGGCGCGCGAGCACACTCGACGCAAAAGGAACGGTGGGTGAGGTGTCGGTAGAAGTCCGGGCGAAGGTGCACGCGGAGCGGCGTAGTCGAGGCACGATTTCACGAGGCTTAGCGCGAGTACGCGGCACGGCGGTAGGCGACAGAATGCCGGCCGGCGTCGCACGTGCTCCTTCGTCGCTTTCCAAGTTCACCGATCGGCTGTCGTCTTCACTACGATGCGAGCGAGCCGGCCTCTCCTCTGCCGATGTTCGCGCGCGCCGCGGCTGCCGACGGCCGAGACTCTGCTGCTGCTTGGTGTCTCTCTGTCTCTGGTGTCGACTGCTCCTGTCAACCGCATGGAAGAGAGAGGCTCGCTGTTGCTCCGACTATAGCTTGTTCCTGCTGTCGCTGCTGCTGGTTGCCTTCCCCTGGCCAAAGCTGCATGGAAGGGAAGACCTGGAAGGGAGTCGCGCGCGCTGAGAGGGGTCAGCGACGGGAACGGACGCGCGCATGGGTGTGTGTGCGTCATTGCCTAATCATCGTTCGGCGTGACCGCCGTGCAACTTACTTATCCTCTGATCCAGTGACATGCAATTTGCCATGTCACATCGTATAAAAAGTAAATTATAATCTTTCCTGTTGGCGTATGAACCAAAAAACCGCTGCCAATTAATTGGCCCGTGGCTTCCTCAAACTTAATTTGCTTATTCCTTTAATGAATTTTTAATAACGAAATTTATAATTTTTGTCAAAATTTATGACATAATTATAATTAAATTCATTTATGAAGGTTAAAAATTATTAATTTTTAAATTATGTATAAAATATGAATAAAATAATTGGTATGATTTTTTTTCAAATTATGTGTGAATAATTGATTGTAATATTATCGTCAAAATAACCTTTACTTCAAATTATATATTTTTTATTAAATTTCACACATAGGGTACTTGTCTCTAGTAGTATGCCCGTCCGTATTTGTCTGCTCTTTCTGGAATTTAAGAATTAGAAAAAGTTTCTAACCTTAAAAATAATAAACGGCTATTACAAAACAAAAGCGGGTACACAACACGCGCGCATAGCGCGTAGCGCATGTCATTTCCATTTTCTAATATAAAAATAGTTTTAACCTCAAATACCTCTGAAATTCATAAACGAATTCTTTTACCCCAAGAATTCTTCTAATAAATAATATACAAACTTTACATTTCCACCAAATTTCAAAGAAATTAAAACAATTTTATTGTATTTATATTGTGCGACAACAAAGAAAGTCATTTTCAAAAAGACTAAAATTTTAAATATCAAACATCTCAAAAAATAACCATATAATCTGGATGAAATTTTACACAGGTATTGCCTCTATTGCACACAAAATAGTCTATAAATTTCAAGCTAATACATGAAGTCGTCATTGAGAAATTACGATTTTGAAAAAAAACCGTAAAAGAATTTTAACCTTAAATATCTCTAAAAATCATGAGACAATTCTTTTATCTTAATGATTTATACGATAATATATAGTCTCTACATCTCCACAAAATTTCAACATGATTAAACCAATTTTTGTTTTTTCTAGTTATCATGCGACAAAGAAAATAACTTTGTAAAATACAAAAATGTTCAAAATCAAATATCTCAAAAAGTAATCGTACGATCTTGGAAATTCGCACACATATTATCTGTATTACATATAAAATTGTCTATGAATTTGAAGTTGATATATGGAGCCGTTCTCGAGAAATTACAATTTTAAAAAAATGTTAAAAAAAATTTTAACCTCTAATATTTCTGAAATTTCTGGACTAATCATTTTGCCCAAAGAATTCGACCGAGAGCTATCCAAAACCTACCTCTACAAGAAATTTTAAAGCTATGAAGTCAATTTTACTCTCGTAACCGTTGGATATACAAAACTCATTTTTTTCACATTTCAATTCTTTTCTCAAAAACTGGTCGACAAAATGAATTCAGATTTTTACAGATTATAGCTATTTATATTCTACAGTATTGTGATTTTTCTCAAGAAACTTGACCGTTTAGTTTAGGAGTGATAAGCTTTAAAAAAAAAAAACACGTTTTTGTTAATAACAAAAGAACCGTGATAGAGAATTTTTTTTTTTTTTTAGAAAATATAGGTATCTTAATCTTCTATCGAATGATCTCCATTCGATTCAAATATCTCGATCTTATCATTAAAAAAAGGAAAAATCAATTTTGAGAAAATCGAAAATTCGAAATAAAACAAAAACGCATCGGCGAATCAAAGAACGCATTTTTGACCCGTCATCACACAAAGAAAACAAAAAGAATGAGACCTGTCTGGTAAAAATCGATCGAATAGAAGCTGAGATCCAGGCGCGCGCGCACACACACACGCACATACACACACGCGCGCGCCCATCCATCCATACAGACATTTTTCAAAAATCATGTATTTTGATTCCTAACACCTCGAGAAACAATTATAACATGTTTTTACAATAACTCAAAAAATTGTTATCACAAAGCTTCCTCTAGGAGCAAGAAAAACTTTATGGACAAGTAACTACTTAAACCTATTAACTTCTGTGCAATTTTTATAATTGTTAATACCTTTGTTTTTAAATAGTGCGTCGTATCAGGACAGCTGTTAATAGTGCATATATCTGATTTTCACGTAATTTAACTACAGTGAGTAACATTATACTTATTGTTAATTTTTCTAATTGGTCACGAAACTGATATCTCATATTCTCAATTTATCTTTCGCATTGTTATAAACAACATTTAGCCTGATGAGGGTCGTAAACTAGACCACCGAAACGTCGTTTGTTACAATAAAGATTTTTCACCAAAATAAATTAAACAACTCTTTACAAAATTAATTGTGGACGAATAACCAAATTTCTAATCTAATTACAATATTTTATTAAGATTAAAAAATATTAATTTTTAAATTATTTGTAAAATATGAATAAAATAACGGGCGTGATTTAATTTTCAAATTATGTATAAAAAATGAATAAAATAATTGATTATAATATTGTATTCAAAACCATTCAAAATTACTAAATAACATTTACTTCAAATCGCATTTTCTTGATGAAATTTTACTCTTATATTGCCTATATATACCAGATATATTGATAGAATGAATGGTCTGAGAGAAATGCGCTATTAATTTGCGAAGAAATTTTTTTATTACGTTTTACTCAAATGAACATTCTTTAGGAGTTAAGTAATATTCATTAACTGTTAATACTCGCGCGCGTTTTATGGTAGACATAATAAATTGCTGTTTTACTTGTAAAATTAATAAGATTAGGAGTGTGCGCGGAACGCGCCCGAAACTCACTTGTTATATGTACCAGGAAAACAAGCAAGCGTGTTGCTTCGTGACCTGCGAGTCTGCGTATCTCTGCTACATGCATCTAACCCTTTTACCGGTTTACTGGGCATTTCCATCGCATTCCGTTGGATTCAAGTAAGATTAGTGTTCTCTTACCTGAGTACCTATGTATTAATAAAAATCAAATACAGCTTTTAAGTAATATTTATTGACCCTTAACGAACCATTCCTTAACTGTTTCGGAATAGAGTAGGTAAAGTTGAACTTTTTTACGTATTCACGCCAACGACTTGATTTCTTAACAATTTATCCGTTGGCATTTGATGGTATTCAAGCGCACATTCATTAACAGTCAGCCCGGACACTTTGTATCAAGACTTTCTTTCTATCAATGATACAAAATGGCTTATGAATTTCATATTTGTTCATAAAGCCTTTCTCGAGAAATGACGATTTAAAAAAAATGTTCAAAAAATTTTGAAAATTTTCAATGTCAAATATCTCCAAAAATAGTCGACTGATATTGATAAAATTTTGCACACATATTGCCTATATAGCATACAAAATTGTCTATAAATTTCAGTTTGATTTATTGAATCGTTATCAAGAAAATGCTATTTGAAAAATAAAAAAAAAATTTAACCTCAAATATTTTCGAATTTTATGAACATTTTTACTTTGCCAACGAAAGGGCTTCATAAGTATAAAAGAGCAACCCCTCTGCGAAATTTCATAAAGATTTATTGATTTTTACTCCAGTTATCGTACGACAACGAAAATGCAATTTTTTTCTTCAATAATTTTTTTTCTTATTAACAAATCAATAAAATCTCTTGAAATTTTTAGAGGTGGAAGTAATATTTATACTGAATAAATGGTACCAATTTCGTGTAAAAAGATGAACTAGTTTGTAAGATAAAAATTATAGAAGAAAATGGCTGAGGAAGATTGGTTGCTGCAGCACATCGCTCCGCCTGATATTTACTGCCACGGAAAAAAAAGTTGTAGTAAAATGTGACCAAGATTTGCATTTGTCGTATCTAACAAACGTTGAGATAAAATATATCGGCAAATCAAGATATTCTAGAACCAATTTAGTTATCAAATAACTCATATAGATCTTCGTATTGAAATACTCTAAGAAATAGCGTTATACGTGCCTATGTCGGTTATGCAGGAATCCCGGTGAGCGCTGGGGAATGGCAGCGCTGGACTGGAGTTGTCCCGTGTCAACGTTAGGCACGAGAGATGCCTAGCATGGAAATGATCAAACGCGCAGTCATTGACGTGTTTGGTACCTATTTTCAACGTGTAATTATTCCACAACTGACATAATATGATTAAGTTAAAAAATTTAATTTAACTGCGGTGCAAAATCATTGTTCTCTTTCTTAAATGGATGTATTATGTGATTCATTTAATATATTATTTTCTCGAAAACAATTGTCAATGACCTAGTTAATTGCCAATTTAATTATTATAAAATGAAATGCACCGAATAAAAAAATGAAGAGCAAATCGAATAAGTTTTATAACATTTTACTTACTATTCTGGTAAAAGTTTCATATTAAAATTTAAATTTGCTTTTGCGGAAACTTTTTATTTTTGGAATACGTATAAATAATAAAATAGAATAACAAATTAAGTTTAAGAAAGCTAAACTTCAATAAATTAAGAGTGGTTTTCATATTATTTGTTAAAAAAATTATATTTTGGCTATTTGTACGACAGAAGTATATAGAACATTAATTCAGAGTATATAAGTTACATACGTATATACTTTCTATACATAAATCTGTTGTACAAATAGCAGATACGTAATTTTTTGTATATTATGTTTATTTAAATATTTTGATGTTAGTTTTTCACATATTTTCAAATAATAAAGTACGGGTGACAAGTATAATATACTCGCGTTCCCTCGAGAGAACAAAACACTGCTCTTCCGTCTCTCTTGGTATGCAGGTATATATATACACGCATGGGGCGATACGGTTTAATTTTCAATGTTATATACCTTTATGCAAATATCTACATAAAATTTTAGGAACATGTTATTTTCATAAAAAACTAAAAGTAAACAAATTTTGAGCGATTTTAAAATTTTGCCCTACTAACATCACATGAAATATCCCATATACCGGGTGTCCCATTTTAAAACCACCAGGCAAATATCTCGAAAACTAAGGGAGATGGAAAAAAACTTTTAATACAAAAGTTGTAGGGTTCAGAGGGGCCCAACTGATCGTGGCCTTGGTTATGACCTTGAGGTCAATGATCAAGTTCATTTGAAGGTCAAATCGATTTTTTCAAATGGGAACCCCCACTTTTGACCTCGTAAATGGAAAGAGCGGACAATTTTACGTTCAGATGTGTCCTTAAGTCAAGGTTATGGTCATGGTCATGGTCATGTTTAAAATCAAAATCAATAAACGCATCAAAACATTCCCATAATTAGGTATACGAGACAAATTGTTAAATAGAAAAGTTGTAGGGTTCAGAGGGGCCCAACTGATCGTAACCTTGGTTATGACCTTGAGGTCAATGATCAAGGTCATTTGAAGGTCAAATCGATTTTTTCAAATGGGAACCCCCACTTTTGACCTCGTAAATGGAAAGAGCGGAAAATTTTACGTTTAGATATGTCCTTGAGACAAGGCCATGGTCATGGTCATGGTCATGTTTAAATAGGGTTGGGTGAGAAATTATGCCAACTTGGCATCCTAGGCGTGAAGGCTGCCGCGCGCGTCTCGGCGGCACCGCGACGGCGCACTTCAGACTGACGATGCCAGTTCGAAAAGAAGCGGCACTGACGATTTCGTGCGATTAAACCTTAGATGATTGAGAATTGCATAGATAATATCGAGAAAGTAAAATCCGCTAGATTCTATATATAATATAATAATTAATACTCTAAAAAATAATCTAGATTTTTTTTATTAATAATTGCTATTATTATTAGTATTGGTTATGTAAATAAATTACAAATGAAATCATTTCAAGTTATGCATGATTTCAAATTAACAGACTAAATTTGTTTCTTGACAAAGATTTTTTTATACATGCATTGAAATAAGGTTGGTAAATATCATAGATAACTCCGATTTTGAAGAAGTAATTATATTGAAAAATCAAGATTAATAAGATTTTTATAAATATATTTTTATAGAAAAAATAATTATAATGCCTGTAAAACATTATAATGGTAAATGTATTAGTTAATATAGTTAATTTGCATACAATTGAATATTTCCCTTACTGAATAGAATTAGAAACCAATAATTAATTAAATATCTTTTTAAGATAATGTGTACTTACCGACAAATTTTAGAACATGTATATCTTTTGCAAATAATAATTGAATTACTAAAAAAAAAAATTGAGTATAGTATTTATATATACGGAGCGCCTGACAGAGCTGTTTTTCCAAAAATCTACTCAGAATTTATTTAATTAAATAAAAGCCGCAATGCCGATAAGTAGGGATCTGTAATACTTCGAATTTTGCCAGTATTAAAACGAGCGTATCTCATGGAAATACTGATAGAATCGCACAAAAAAAATCTGAGCATAGTATTTACATACACGGAGCGCCTGACAGAATTGTTTTTCCAAATAAACGTTCGAATGTTTATGAATTAAATAATGAAATTGGGTTGATTTTGAGGTTCACATCGCCTTAATTTATTAAGAAATTTCAATTTTAAAAAATATTTATCTTGTAAGTAATTCGTCAATCATAATGAAATTTCTGAATATATGTAACCATGAAATTAATTTATATTTTCATTAAATATTAGTAGTAACTAAATACTGTAAATACTAAATTCATATATGAGGTGTTTCACGTCAATCCTGCAGGCGCGGAATTTTTAGCTCGTGTTTAAAAGGCTAAAATGTACATAACAAAATAATGATCAAGTGATTTCGATAGGGGTTTTTTCTCAGCTTTCCGATGATGTTATCAGTTTTTCAAAATTAATTTGTTGAACATGAGCCGAGAACAGCACGATTCTGCGGCACGCTTGGAGAGTTGACGTGAAACGCCTCATATACATTTGTCATGTACAGTGCTGCATGTCTACGTAACGCATTTAAATGCCTGGTCCTCTCATACCTCGGCTTCTTGGGTTTAAAATCATTTATATATTTACCAAGCACACTTGGTACGTTTCCGTAATTTCCGATAGGACCTTTCATCTCCCTTATATGCGTGAACATTGTGTCCTCCGGCTACTGAGGTTTAAAATTGATTTATATATTCGTTAGCAGTGCTGCTCCTTTACATACATCTCTGAAATGATAGGACCTCTCATCTACCGGCTGCTTACGATTGAAAATCATTAAAATAATCATAATACGCATTTTTATATATAGAAATGTCACGTATCTACGTTAGTACTTTATTTGCCTGGGAATTGCTTCTCTTTGCTACTTGCGATTAAAAATCATCAAAATAATCGTGCTTAGTCGTTTACGTTACATCAGTTCCTGAAATGCATGGATCTTGCTTCCCCCGACTACTTGGATGGAAAAATTATTAAACTATCTAAATTTCGACTTTGATTATGCCCATATAAGCAGAAGTGCCCGTATAAGCTTTGTATTCCGATGCTCTTTCTTTCTATCTCGCCTCACTTCAATAAATGCTTGATTTTTCAACAAAAGGACGCGTACAGAACTCATCTACGAGAGCCCGCGTCATGGTACCAGTTAGCTATTTTTATTATGGGCAGTTATTTTGTTTTATACAAGAAAAGTACATGTACGAAGTTTAATCCGTCATTTCGCATGTAAACAGCAGGACGCATGCAAAGCTTGTATCCGAGAGTCAGCTTTCTCGCACATCGAATGTATTGCAAATTCGAATGTTCTTCGTTTCTTTAAGTTCGAGTAAAGCTTGTTTAATCTCTATCCCATATTTCTTGTTAAAAATCGTGTTTTTCGAGGGTATGACTCAGTCATACAATTATATATAGGTATCAATACACCGAGAACATCATATTAATTGATTAACAGATTTTTTTTCTGACGGAATACTTTTTGCGACCATTTTGAAATAGATTCCTATTTTTTTGCCGTGAGAGTTAACAGTATTTAGTTACTACTAATATTTAATGAAAATATAAATTAATTTCATGGTTACATATATTCAGAAATTTCATTATGATTGACGAATTACTTACAAGATAAATATTTTTTAAAATTAAAATTTCTTAATAAATTAAAAAGATATTTAATTAATTATTGGTTTCTAATTCTATTCAGTAAGGGAAATATTCAATTGTATGCAAATTAACTATATTAACTAATACATTTACCATTATAATGTTTTACAGGCATTATAATTATTTTTTCTATAAAAATATATTTATAAAAATCTTATTAATCTTGATTTTTCAATATAATTACTTCTTCAAAATCGGAGTTATCTATGATATTTACCAACCTTATTTCAATGCATGTATAAAAAAAATCTTTGTCAAGAAACAAATTTAGTCTGTTAATTTGAAATCATGCATAACTTGAAATGATTTCATTTGTAATTTATTTACATAACCAATACTAATAATAATAGCAATTATTAATAAAAAAAATCTAGATTATTTTTTAGAGTATTAATTATTATATTATACATAGAATCTAGCGGATTTTACTTTCTCGATATTATCTATGCAATTCTCAATCATCTAAGGTTTAATCGCACGAAATCGTCAGTGCCGCTTCTTTTCGAACTGGCATCGTCAGTCTGAAGTGCGCCGTCGCGGTGCCGCCGAGACGCGCGCGGCAGCCTTCACGCCTAGGATGCCAAGTTGGCATAATTTCTCACCCAACCCTGTGTTTAAAATCAAAATCAATCAACGCATCCAAACATTCCCATAATTACGCATACGAGTGTTACATACAGAAGTTATAGTGTTTGGAGGGGCCCAACTGATCGTGACCTTGACCATGAACTTGAGGTCAAGGATGATGTCGTTTGAAGGTTAAATCAATTTTGTTTAACGGCAACCCTCACTTTTGACCTCGTAAATAGAAAAACCGAAAAATTCTGATATGACCTTGGGTCAAGGTTATGGTCAAAATTATGGTCAGTTTCCGTACAGTTAAGAACAAAGTCGGAGATGACCCGGTCACCTAAGGCAAGGTCGGAGATAACCCGCCCAGTTAAGGCAAGGTCGGAGATGACCCGGCCAGTTAAGGCAAGGTCGGAGATGACCCGGCCAGTTAAGGCAAGGTCGGAGATGACCCGGTCAGTTAAGGCATGGTCGGAGATGATCCGGCCAGTTAAGGCAAGGTCGGAGATGATCAGGCCAGCTAAAAATTAATTGGAAAATTCCACGTCCATGTGTATTTAGTCATAGGATCCAAGTATTTCGGTCACCATTTACTGAAGAAGATGCTCAAAAGTTGCACCATTTACTTGTTGACAACATTCTATTCTCCTTTTAAAGTTTCCAACAGTATTTAATAATACTTGACGTGGAATACTTAAGCAGATTTGTGTAATCCTTTGAATCATGTCATCTCTTGTAGTTGGCCTGTTGCGGTAGACTGTATTTTTTAGGAAGCCCCATAAATAAAAATCTGGAGATGTCAAATCTGGAGATCTTGGTGGCCATGCTACGGGACCTTCTCTACTAATCCATCGACCGTTAAACCTTTCATTAAGAAAATCTCTGACAATTCTGGCATAATGTGGAGGAGCACCATCTTGTTGTAGCCACATTCTGGCCCTTGTATGGAGATCAATTTTCTAGAAAGAGTGGCAGCTCGTCTCTCAGCAACTGTAAATAAGTATGTTGAGTTACGTGACCTTCAAAAAAATGAGGTCCAATCAGATATCCGTTAATCATACCACACCTTACCGTTACATTCCAGCGATGCTGATGATCAACTTCTCGCATCCAATGAGAATTAACAGGAGACCAGTAGTGGCAATTATGGTCGATAATCTTCCACAGTTAAAGCTTGATATAGAGTAATGTGGTAAGGATGGTAACGCGCATATCGTAAATATCTACTGGCCGTAGATCTTGGAATACCCATTGTTAACTCGATTTCGCGTAAACTGACATGAACATTTAAATGTACCATGGCTAGAACAGCAAGAAAGCGAGGATTATTTTCATAATCGTGTTCATCCAGTGTCCTCCTTCTTCGAACGAAGTTTCCTTGTCGACCGCGCAGTTCAATGTCACGTATTATCGTATGATCAGGATGTTGTCGTTGAGGGAACCGAGCACGATACAATCTGCTTGCCTCTCAATAGTTTCGTCGACATTCTCCTAAAATAAGAAGAATGTCAACTATTTCATTAGCAGAATAGTCAGGCATTCTTTTTTAGTTGTAAATGCAATTATTTATCAAAACACACCACAAAAGAAATAATATGTTATTATACTATACAATATTTTTAAAACGAAAAAGTTTAATTTTCTGTGCCAATATAAGTGTGCTCAATTTGAAAACAATTTGATGTAAACAGTAATAATTATTGACTATTACCGATCAATGCTGAATACTACCGGTCACTATTGGATACAGGTGGTCAACACTTATTAACTTTTGTTATTATTTGATATAAGTGGTTAACCCTGGAAAATATTGATAATAGTGAAAATAGTAAAATTTTCCGCTCTTTCCATTTACGAGGTCAAAAATAGGGGTTCCCATTTGAAAAAATCGATTTGACCTTCAAATGACCTTGATCATTGACCTCAAGGTCATAACCAAGGTCACGATCAGTTGGGCCGCTCCAAACCCTACAACTTCTGTATTTAACACTCGTATGCGTAATTATGGGAATGCTTGGATGCGTTGATTGATTTTGATTTTATGACCATGACCATGACCATGGCCTTGACTCAAGGACATATCTGAACGTAAAATTTTCGGCTCTTTCCATTTACGAGGTCAAAAGTGGGGGTTCCCATTTGAAAAAATCGATTTGACCTTCAAATGACCTTGATCATTGACCTCAAGGTCATAACCAAGGTCACGATCAGTTAGGCCCCTCTGAACCCTACAACTTTTGTATTAAAAGTTTTTTTCCATCTCCCTTAGTTTTCGAGATATTTGCCTGGTGGTTTTAAAATGGGACACCCGGTATATGGGTCATTTGCAAAAAAATGGCAACTATTTTTCGCTGAGTACTGTTACGTGTGAGACGTGTTCGAGGATGTGGATGGTTCTGGTTTCTCGGGTCGCTCCAAGTTTGTACTCGAAGCGATGCAGTGAAATACTAGTCGGGTTATATGCGTGTATTGATATTTATTTCCGTTAATAAGAGAGAGATATCCCTAACGTGTTTTAAAAAGCGCGGCGCGGTCGACTGGCGATCGTCCTCTCGTGGGTCACTTGTACAGATCAGCTTCCTTGTTCGTCCTTCCTCGCTCATTCCTAGATGGTCTTGAACTCCCGTTCCCGGATGGTCTTGAACTCCCTTTCCCGGATGGTCTTGAACTCCCGTTCCCGGATGGTCTTGAACTCCCCCTCATACGTGCTCTGTACCGTATTTATACCAGTACGAAAGTGTCCGTGGGTGGGAGTCAATCGCTAACTTCGTCGATTGCCAATCGAGCCATCGTGTCAGCTTTTCGATGCTGTGCCCGATGCGCCCTAGTTTCGTCATCTCGTTCTTGGGTTCGACGTGCTGCGGTCTGCTGACATGCAGCTTGCTTCCATTCACGCGCTTGAGTTTCGGAAGTTTCCACCTCGCGTGCTGCTGACGCGCAGCTGTAGTTGAGGTTCGATGTCCTGCGATCTGCTGACATGCAGCTCGCTTCCATTCACGCACTTGAGTTCCGGAAGTTTCCACACCGCGTGCTGCTAATGCACAGTTATAGTTGAGGTTCGATGTCCTGCGAGCTGCTGACGTGCAGCTCACCTCTGATAGTGCGATTAATCTCTAGAAGCCTCTACTCGTAACAGTACCGTCATTCTTGAAATTTAAAAAATGCATTAACTTCCTGTAATTTCAATTTTTTATTAGTTCTTCATAAAATATCTACTAGTGATATAAAAGTAAGTCATAAGTATTTTATGAGAAACTTATAAAAAATTGAAATTACAGGACGTTTATGCATTTTTTAAATTTTAAGAATGACGGTACTCACCGAAAAATAGTTGCCATTTTTTTTGCAAATGACTCATATATATGCCAATGAATTGGCAGCGGTCTTTTAATTTCGTATAGTCTTTACATTGAAATTAATGTCAACAAATGAATTGCTGAATACGTTCTAATTTCAAAAAGAGTTATTTTTCGAAGATTTCAATGCTTCCTCAAACTTAATTTAGTGATTCCTTAACGAACCATTTCTTAATTGTTAAGGAATAGCGTCGGTGAAGTTGAACTTTTTTAAGTATTTATGCTAACTGCTCAATTTCTTCACTCCTAATCCGACGGCATATGACGCTATTCAAGTACACGTTCATTAACAGCCAAGCCGGAGACTTATGTGTCAAATCAGTCTTTTTATCAGTGATACAAAATGGTCTATAAATTTCATATTTATTCATAAAGCTCGAGAAATGACAATTTGAAAAAAAGTTTTTTAAAAATTTTAACCTCAAATATTTCTGAAATTTATAGACAAACTAATTATGATCTTGATAAAATTTCACACAAATATTGCAAATATCACGTATACAAAATTATCTATAAATTCAAAGCTGATACATAAGGCCGTTCACAAAAAATTACGGTTTAAAAAAAAATGTTAACAAAATTTGAACATCTGAAATGTCTCTGAAATTTATGAACCAATATTTTTGCCTAAAAAATTCATACAAAAGAAATACACAAACTCTACATCTCTACATAAAGCTAAAAGTTTTCAGAACTTTAGTTTTTTTAGCGTTAGGGTCTAATATTGCAGCTTTCTTCATATTTGTATATCCAAAAACATATACCACAGTTTAAGCTGAATCCGAACCCATGATTCTCTCCTTGTTAGTCTAACCGTACAAAATAAAGTATTAAATTTTAAATATTAGAAGTAAAAATTAATTAAAGGGATCAATAAATTAAGTTTGAGGAAGCTACGTGCCAATGAATTGGCAGCAGTTTTTATACTTTGCACAGAAAAACAATAGATATAAAAAATCTATAAAAGTATTTGCTAAGAATTCATATTAAATGAAAAATGTTTAAATATGAATTTTTTTAAACATATTTTTCACATTTATGTCATTGCATTGAATACATAATAAACATTCATTTATACATAAAGAATACTTTTAAAACTTTTCTTAGGAATAAGTTAATGCAAAAAAATATAAAAGTATTCGCGAAGAATTCATATTAAATGAATAGTGTGTAGATATGAATTTTGTTTAATCCCTTCATAAATTTATTTTTATACTTTTTCAACGCATATTTCATAATAATATTGATATATGATGGCATTCTTTTTCAGAAAGTATTCAGAAAGTATTCACTATGTATTCATTTTTATACTTTTGAAAACTGAAGAATTGAAAATTAATTCTTGAAACATTATTAACATTTCATCAGTAGATATTATAAACAAATTCCCACCTACGTTAAGAAAATGAGTCCTTAATGAATAATTTCTTATTAAATTGAGAATAGAAAGAAAGCATACTTTTATAACACAAAAATAATACTTTTTATATTTTGGGCAGAAGAACAATTAATATAAAAAATATGTAAAAGTATTCGCTAAGAATTCATCTTAAATGAAAAATGTTTGAATATGAATTTTTCTTAAACATATTTTTCACAATAATGACATTGTAAACAGAATACTTATTCAAATTTTTATACGAATAAGTTCATGCAAAAAATTTTAAGTATTCACGAAGAATTCATATTAAATGAATTATGTTTTGATATGATTTTCTTTTAATACCTTTATAAATTTATTTTTATACTTTATTAATGCATATTTCGCAATAATATATCAGACTACACTCTTTTTCAGAAAGTATTCAAAAAGAATTCAAAATGAATTCTTAAAATATTCTATTAGAAATTCAAAATGTATTCTTAAATAGTTCTTAATATTTCGTCAGTAGATAATAGGTTGGTTTTACGACACGGTGGAGAGGTTTCATACCGTATAATAGCAAAATCAGTATAATACTCCAAATTTGTCATAAACTGCGGTAATATACTACAAATGGTATTATAACAAAAATACCTCATACTACAGTATTATACTAGTAGTATAATACTGTGTATGATATCATCTGTGAGGTATAATACTCAAAAATTCTCATAATCAGCAGTATTATACCAAAACAGGTTATCTGACGAAAAAAATATGACAATATGAAAAACTAATAATATACACAGTATAAAAGTAATTATTATTATTAGTAAATGGAGTACGAATATAATAAAAATTCTTACATTTAAAATAAAAGTTAAAGCAAGTTTCAGTTTATTTATATTGCATAAATAATTAAGAAATTTTTTAATACACAATCATGAGTTCAGCAGGAAAAAAACCACTGCCAATTCATTGGCACGTAGCTTCTTCAAACTTAATTTACTGATTCCTTTAATTAATTACTCTATGAAAAAACCGACATTAGAATATTTTTAAACAAAATTTTTAATAGCCTAAAATAACTCTATTAATTTTAATAACTAAATTAGAAGATATATAAAAGCTACATCTTTCAAAATTACTCTTGTTATCGGTTGGACATACAAAATTCATTTTCTTCATTTTTCAGGTTTTACGTTTTTGCTAATAACAAAAGAACCGTGATAGCTTAAAATAAAATTTCTTTTAGGAAATATATATATTTTAATTCCTTTTCGAATGCCACCCATCCCATTTAGATACATAAAGCCGTTTTTCGAGAAATTACGAATTAAACAAATTTTACCAAATTTTTAACCTCAAATATCTTTTTTCGTAATGGACCGATTTTCTTGGGCAACGAACTCGATCTGTAGATATATAAAAGCTACATCTGTGCCAAATTTGAAGACGATTGGATAATTTTTGCGCTTGTTATCGTGCGACAACGAAAACGCAAATTTTTTCTAAAATAATTTTTTTCTAAAAAACAAATGAAGATAATCCCTTCGATTTTAGCCACATATACTCTTCAATGAGTGTAATAAGTTGTTAAAATTTCAAGTCGATAAATATAATATTTTTTGAGATATTAATTTATGGAATATGAAAACCTTTTCCTTAATAACAAATGACAGAGTGAAGATAATTTAAAGTTAAAAAAAGGAAAATACAGGTAATTTAAATAACTTTCAAGAAAAGTTTATCATATTATGTAATAATGACAGTAAGATATAAAAAAATTAAAAAAAAGGAAATTTTAAAATCGTTTTTAGGTTATAAAAAAAAACAATAAAAATTCACATCCATTTTCAAATAGGCTTTGTCCGACGAAAATCGGTCGATTCGTTTCGGAGATATAAAGAGTTTACAGACACATACACACACAAACACACACACACATACGCACACACGTCCACGAAAAAAAACTCTCAAAATCAACTAATATGTACATATATCGCCTTAAAACATCTTTTTGAACATTTTTTGTCTCGAAAATTTTTTTCACCGTTACAAAGCTTCCTCTTTGAGGAAGCAAAAAGGAAAACAAATAATACTGTGACTGACTGAAAGTGTAAACCATTTCATGAGTAACAAAAGTTTAGGTAGATTTCGGGATAAATAAATATACTGACTTTTTTTCAAGAGTATTTTGAAACTGCAGTTATTTAATATTTTTTTTTTTAAGCTTCGATTGAACTATACGCTGATTTGCTATGTTTACCGTCATCTTTAACCTCCTGCCAGGGTTCGAAATGATTAATTAAAATTTGAATCAATTAACCCGTTTAATTAAGAATTAAAAATTAAATCTTTAATTAAAACTCGTTTAATCGGGAATTAAAAATTTAATTTTTAATTAAAACTCGTTTAATTTTAAACAAGCTATTAATTGACGATTGCATTTGCAATTCTTAATTAAACGAGTTTTAATTAAAAATTAAAAATTTAATTATTAAATAAAAAATGACTAATTAAATATTTTTAGAACCGTGACTCCTGCATGATATTTTGACAAAAATTAAATAATACATAAAATATGCACTTTTTAGAAAAATGCATTATTCTTATTTTACACGCGTATGGGATGAAAAAAGCAGGGGGAACAATGGCTACGCATATATAAAGGAAGTGACGTAGACTTGCGAGACTATTATTTAAATAATTATTGAATCCAAGTAACCAGGGGATAGGAGGGCCATGCATGTATCAAAATTCCGAAGACGTGCGACACAATTATTTAAATAATAGCCAACTCCAAGTAGGCGGGGGATGCGAGTTCCACCCGTATACGAGAGCGCGTCCGTCGTGTATACATGGCAAAATAATTATTTATATAATTCTTAACCCCAATTAGGCGGGGGATGCAAGTTCAACGCATATACGGGAGCGCGGCAGACGCGTATACATGGCAAAATAATTATTTAAATAATTCCTAACCCCAAGCAGGCGGGGAATGCGAGTTCCACGCGAATACGGGAGCGCGGCAGACGCGTATACATGGCAAAATAATTATTTAAATAATTCCTAACCCCAAGCAGGCGGGGAATGCGAGTTCCACGCGAATACGGGAGCGCGTCACACGTGTATACATGACAAAATAATTATTTAAATAATTCTCAACCCCAAGTAGGCGGGGGATGCGAGTTCCACGCGTATACGAGAGTGCGTCAGACGTGTATACATGGCAAAATAATTATTCAGATAATTATTAACCCCAAGTAGGCGGGTGATGCGAGTTCCACGCGTATAAGAGCACGCGTCAGTCGTGTATACATGGCAAAATAATTATTTAATAATTCTTAACCCCAAATAGGCGGGAGATGCGAGTTCCACGCGTATACGGGAGCGCGCCAGACGTGTATACATGGAAAAATAATTATTTAAATAATTCTTAACCCCAATTAGGCGGGGGATGCGAGTGAACGCGTATATAGGAGCGCGTAAGACGTACATACATGGAAAAATAATTATTCATATAATTCTTAACCCCAAGTAGGCGGGGGATGCGAGTTCCACGCGTATACGGGAGCTCGTCAGACGTGCATTCAAGTAAAAAAACTGTTGCCAATTCATTTGCACGTAGTTTCCTCAAACTTTAATTTTTACTTCCAATATTTAAAAATTAATACTTTATTTTGTACGGTGTAAACGGTTTAAAATCGTTTTTAAAAGTCTAACAACTCGTCAGTACATTTTACACAAAACTGTTAAATAGTAGTTTTTTTTTTTTTTTTTTTTTCAGAAAAAGAAAGAACTCGATCGATTTAACTCGAAGCTTGGATACTTCACTCTGTCATTTGTTATATTAAGGAAAAGGTTTTCATATTTCATAAATTAATATCTCGAAAGATATTATATTTAGCGACTAGAAATTCCAACCACTTATTACCATGTATATACTTATTGAAGACTATATGTGGCAAACATTTTAAGGGATTATCTTCATTTCTTTTTGAGAAAAAAATTACTTTAGAAAAAATTTACTTTTTCTTTATCGCACGATAACAAGCCCAAAAATTATCCAATCGTCTTGAAATTTGGCACAGATGTAGCTTTTATATATCTAGAGATCAAGTTCGTTGCCCAAGAAAATCGGTCGATTACGAAAAAAGATATTTGAGGTTAAAAATTTTGTAATCTTTTTTTAAAATCCTAATTTCTCGAAAACGGCGATATGTATTTAAATAATTATTTGGTTAATTATTTTGCCATTAAAGACGTCTGTCGCGCTCCCGTATACGCGTGGAACTCGCATGCCCCTCCGACTTGACGTTAGGAATTATTAAAATAATTATTTTGCCGTGTATGCAAGTCTGACGGGCTCCCGTATACGCCTAGAACTCGCATCCCGCGCCTACTTGGGGTTAAGAATTATTTAAATATTCCCCGCCTACATGGCGTTAGGAATTATTTGAATATTCCCGGCCTACATGGCGTTAGGAATTATTAAAATAATTATTTGGCCGTGTATGCACGTCTGAAGCGCTCCCGTATACGCCTAGAACTTGCATCTCCCGCCTACATGGGGTTAAGAATTATTTTAATAACTATTTTGCTATGTATGCACATGTGACGCGCTCCCGTATACGCGTGGAACTCGCATCCCCCGCCTACTTGGGGTTAGGAATTATTAAAATAATTATTTTGCCATTTATACACGTCTTGCGCGCTCCCATATACGCGTAGAACTCGTATTCCCCGCCTACATGGTGTTAAGAATTATTAAAATAATTATTTTGCCATGTATACAAGTCTGACGCGCTCCCGTATACGTGTAGAACCCGCATCCTCCGCCTACTTGGGTTAAGAATTATTAAAATAATTATTTAGCCATGTATAGGCGTCTGTCGCGCTCCCGTATACGCGTGGAACTCGCATTCCCCGCCTGCTTGGGGTTAAGAATTATTTAAATAATTATTTTGCCTTGTATACACGTCTGACGCGCTCCCGTATAGGCGTAGAACTCGTATTCCCCGCCTGCTTGGGGTTAAGAATTATTTAAATAATTATTTTGCTATGTATACACGTCTGACGCGCTGCCGTATACGTGTGGAACTCGCATCCCCCGCCTGCCTGGGGTTAAGAATTATTAAAATAATTATTTAGCCATGTATAAATGTCCCTCGTGCTCCCGTATACGCGTGGTACTCGCTTCCCCCACCTACTTGGCGTTAGGAATTATTAAAATAATTATTTTATCTTGTATACACGTCTGACGCGCTCCCGTGTACGCGTAGAGCTCGCATCCCCCGCCTACTTAGGGTTAAGAATAATTAACATAATTATTTTGCCATGTATACACGTCTGTCGCGCTCCCGTATACGCGTGGAACTCGCATCCCCCGCCTGCTTGGGGTTAAGAATTATTTAAAGAATTATTTTGCCTTTTATACACGTCTGACGCGCTCCCGTGTACGCGTAGAGCTCGCATCCCCCGCCTACTTGGGGTTAGAAATTATTAAAATAATTATTTTGCCATGTATACACGTCTGTCGCGCTCGCTTATACGCGTAGAACTCGCATCTCCCGCCTACTGGGCGTTACTTGGCGCACACTACAACCACTATTTTTGTCTCGAAAATATTTTTAACCGTTCCAAAGCTTTCTCTATGTATATATTAGATATTAGCAGAAAATTGCTTCCTCCTAGTGGAAGCTTTGTAATAGTAAAATTTTCAACTTCGTTAAAACTCTCTATACGCATCATTAGAGGTGTTAGAAGTTTGTTTCACATGATTTTAGAAAATGTCTGTATGGATGTGTGTGTGCGTATGTGTGTATGTATACCGATTTATCTCCGGATCTACGTGGTCGATTTTAACCATCAGGTTCTCATTTTTTTTTGTTTTTTTATTCTGAATTCGGGAAGAAAATAATTTTCGATGATTTACTGATTCGTTTTTGTTTTATTTCAAATTTTTGATTTTCGAAAAATTTATTTTTGATTTTTTTTAATGATCGGATTTAAATTTTTGAATCGGATGGGTCGCATTAGAAAAAGCATAAAAAACCTATAATTTAAAAAAAAAATTATCTAGCTATCACGGTTCTCTTGTCATTAACAAAAACGTGCTTTCTTTAAAAAAGCTAATAACTCCTAAACTAAACGGTCAATTTTTTGGAGAAAATTCACGATAATGCAAAATATAAATTGCTATAATCTGTGAAAATTTTAATCCATTCTGTTGGTTAGTTTTTGAGAAAAAAATTCAATAATGGAAAAACTGTGTTCTCTATGTCGCACGTTTTATGGAGTAAACCTGGATTAATCGCTTTGTAATTTCTTATAGAGGTAGATTTTGGATAGATCTCCGCTAAGTTCTTTGGGCTACATGATCGGTCCATAAATTTCTGAGATATTTGAGGTTAAAAGTTTTTTAACTTTTTTTTCAAATCGAAATTTCTCAAAAACGGCTCTATGTATCTGTAACATATTTTATATTTAAAATATATACTATACATATGAGGAAATCCACGGAACCTTTAACTGTTTTGATACTTTTTTCTTAAAGTAATTTATTGCTGCTATTAGTTGAGCGTGCGAAGCACATAAACGAGACAAGGTGTAAAATCTTCAATTTTTACGTAGAAAGCCAGTCCGGTAATCCATATTAGTGTGCCACGCATGCTCAAGTCTGGGGATGTAAAAAACTGTCGAAAAAAGTCCACTTTTGGAAAAAGTGGATAATAATAATAAGTGGATAGTATTTAAGTATATAATAGGTACAATTAAAGTATATTCATTGTTTAAAGAATTTCAAAAAAATTTAATGCGAGCAATATGACAATCTCAAGAATATAAATGCAGAGAGGAATTTTTTGAAATAAACAATGATACTACACATGATATCTCATCATTCATTAAAGTTTTTATTACGTAACCCTTTAATTAACTCGTTATTTAACCCATACTTTAACTCGTTATTTTAACCATTTTTTTAACCCTTTTTTAACCTCCAGAGGACCGGAAAGCCGATATATCGGCTCGCTTTGTGATATCAACTTCGTACATAGTTGGTACACGATACTAGACAATAATTTGGGCACTTCTAAAGGGGGCTTTTAAATCTCAAATCCCGGCCGTCTGTTATTTGTTGTTATTTGTTATTGTTTCCTTATTATTGTTTTTACGTAAGTCTTTCTTCCCCAATGCTTCTTTTACTTTCTTCTCGGTAGTGGCATTTTTACGCGATTCTTTTTTCCGCGATGCTTCTTTTACTTTGTGCTAGGCAGTGGCATCTTTTCGCGACTCGTTTTTACGCCATGCCTCTTTTTCCTTGTGCTCGGTAGTGGCTTCTTTTCGTAAGTTTCTTTTGAATTTTCACGTCGTTTTTTGATTATATTTGCCTCCGATAATTTTTGTTCGGTGCTAGCATTTTCCGTGATTCTCTTTTTCTCATTGCTTCTTTAATTTTCTGTTCTGCAGACATATCTTTTCTAACTTTCCGTTTTCCACTTGATTTCTTTAATTGCAATTCTTTATTTGCAATTTTTTCAATTATTTTGCTCTGATCATTCTTAGCATCTAATTCTTTATAATTTGAATAAGAATGTATTTTTTTATCACAATTTCTATTATCGATGTTTTCATGCAATCAACAGTTACAATCACTCTTTTTTTATTATTATAATTTTCTGATTGTAATTCATATAATTTACTATAATTAGTAATGTTTATTGGAATTTCTAATTGATTTCCTAAGTGTTGCAATTGCGACATACCATTAGTGCAATATTTTCCATTTGAATAATTATTGATTCTGCTACCTCGTACTTTGTTATGGAATATTAGAAACATTTGTATTTCATTTCGTTTGAATATATTAATTAAATGATTTCTCATTTTGGTTCCTCAAAAAACCGCTGCCAATTCATTGACACGTAGCTTCCTCAAACTTAATTTACTTATTCCTTTAATTAATTTTTAATAACAAAATTTATAATTTTTGCGACAATTTACGACATAAATATAATTAAATTCATTTATGAAGATTAAAAAGTATTTATTTTGAAATTATGTATAAAATATGAATGAAATAGTAGGTATGATTTTTTTTTAAATTATGTGTCATAAATAAATAAAATAATTGATTGTAATGTTATCGTCAATAGTACAAGTAGTAAAGGGACCGGTATAGCGAGACGGCCCCCCGCGGTGCGGTGTGTAGGGGCCGTGTGGCACCCCGCTGTGCGGCGTGTATGGGTTCCAAAGTGTGACAAGGTCATTAACCCAAGTGTTTACAGTAGCAAGTGTGGCCACAAGCTAATTAGTGTAAACAATGGGGGGTGATTTATTACTCCCATAAATAATGGCCCACTTATGGCACCCGCCATGACGTCATGCCGCTATACATGCCCTATGTGTGTTGCCGTATATGCCTTGACTCGAGGTGGTGGGGGGCGAGCGCTTTGGCTGTCCGCGCTACGCCATAAAGACCCGTAGGGTGCTAGGCCTCTCGCTGTATAGACCGTGTGCTGTGTGTATGGGCCCCAAGTGTGAACAGAATTATTACTCCATAAATAACGTCCTACTTATCGCTCGCGCCATGACGCTATGCCGCTATACCTGCCCGGCGCGTGCCGGCGTATATGCCTCAACTCGGGGATGGTGGGGGAGAGACCTTTGGCTATACGCGCTACGCCATAAAGACCTCTCGCTTTATAGACCGCGTGCTGTGTGTGTATGGATCCCAAGTGTGACAAGGTCATTAGCAGGTGTGAACACAAGATAATAATGATAAACAATGGGTCGGATTATTACCCATAAATAACAGCCCACTTACCGCCCCCGCCATGACGCCATGCCGCTATACCTACCAGGCGCGTGCCGCCGTATATGTCCCGACTCGTCGTGGTGGTGGTGGTGGTGGGAGAGACCTTTGGCTATAGGCTCTACGCCATAAAGTCCCATAGAGTGCTGGAGTGGGCTCTCTCGCTGTATAGACCGTGTGTGTGTGTGTGTTTGTTTGTGTGTGTGTGTGTGTGTGTGTGTGTGTATGTTCGTAATAAGTTGGGGTGGGAACAGGGAGTTGGTGTAAAGGAGAGGTCTGCAAATAAAAAAGCTGTTGATGAACAAAAAAATTTTTTATTTATTTAATCGTAGAAGAAAGTTAGTCTTACGTTAACATAACTACCGACATCACGAACGCACAATTTTTATTTTAACTTATACACGAATTACTATTTTACAGTTGGTCTTACGGCAATATAAATATCGACATCACTAACGCACAATTTTTATTTTAACTTATAATACGAATTACTATTTTAGAAGCACACCATACGCATTCAGCCAATCGCAAACATTTTATTTCGGTTGCACTTTTTAATCATTGTTTTTAAGCGCGAAATATAAAATTGGATTAATAATAACGATGCTGACACTTGCACTACTTAGCACACACACACACACACACACACACACACACACACACACACACACACACACACACACACACACACACACACACACACACACACACACACACACACACACACACACACACACACCCACACACACAGACACACACACCCAGACACAGACACACACACACACACACACACTGCTGTTAGTGAGGACAGCTAGAGTGGGGATGAGTAAAAAACGTAAAAAAGCAATGTGTCGTCGGTACATCTTTCTTTCGGGGATGCCACGACAGACTGTATTTCGACGCTTTTCGAAAATGAAATTTACGACATGCCGGGTTTCCAGACGCTCTGATGAAAGCGCATATGTTTTGCCGCGGAGAACCTCGGCGAAATCTTTCCCGAATGAAAATTTTTTATTACTCTTTCATGGTTTAAGCACAGCGGCCTCGCAGAAGTTTCTGGCTCTACGAGCGCGCGCACGGAATGAGTAGTTAAGTATCTGCACGTGAGAAAAACAGAAACACGTGTAGGCGTAGAAAACAACCCTTGGAAGGATACTTCGGGTTTTTACAGGAAGAGATTTTTTAACATCTGTAGAGTTTCTTTTCTTATCGAAAAGCTGTACGACTACCATAGTAATCGTACCCCGCTTCGAGGGGGATTCTCAATTTTTCTTCAAACCCGTCGGCACGCGTGACGAAAACCTTTCGAGCTAAACTATCGCTACGTGACAGGACCATGCAATAATGCCAAGGGGTTATCCTCGAAACTTGCATCCGTTGCGAAGAAAGTAAGCCCCGTTGTTTTTTCGAAACAATATATCACGGTATTAGCCCCGCAACAGGATGTTTCGCGTGTAAAGCTTACGCACCGGGGTTTCCGTCGCGCGATGACGCATAGCAATACTCGGAGTTATTTTTCACCCAGCTACACATTTTTAACGGAAAAAAGTTACCTCCTGCGCTTTGGTGAGATTTTCCAGAGACGGCACGAGTACATAACGTAAACAGATGCTCAAAAACCCCTGAGGGAAAGGTATTTTCTGATACCACGTGTATACTGTATTCAAAACACTCGACGCCGTTGACACCGCCAAAAAGTCGCGCTATAAAAGCGGTGAGGGCCACTTACGGTCCTACCAGTCTTTCTTTCGAACGAGAAGCGTCACCATGGAGAATTTTGTCGCTTGTAAAAGTTTACGGGAAGCCGTATTGCGTCTCGCAGCGCAATCACGCTATAGTAGAGGTGGCGCGTGGCGTACACGACTGAGGACGTTGTCTTCTACGGAACTTGTCAATCAGTTACGACGCTTGTTACGGCTGACTGGCTATCGGGCGATAGCAAGATTATTTCGTACGTTCAGGCATTCGCGAGATGTACAGCGTACCATCGGGGAATTTGTGGTCGAGTGCAACTTGGACAGATTGCCTGTTTTTAGAAAGCTCATAAGCGAGTACGAGGAGCTAATGGGTAAGTGAACAAATTTTTAATATTTTTCCTAAAATTTTTTAAAAATTTAGTTCTCTAAAAACATTTTTTTCCAGCCTTAGAAGATATATTGCGCGACAGCGATTCTGATAGCGAAAATATCGAAGCTGATGACGAGGAGAGCAGCGACGCCACTTACTTTGAGTGGCATGCCGATGATACACCGTCTCAACCAGGGCCGTCGGGGGTGGCAAGCGGTTCGGCGCGCACTGATGGACGACAAAATCCTGTAGCTCGCAGGCTATCGTTTGACACTGATAGCGACGCGGCTGATGACGGTAGCTCGCAGCAGCAAATCTGGGTCGCTGACGTACACAACGCACCTCTTTCCGACGATAATCCGCCTACAGAAACGGTGTCTGACAGCGAAGAGGAGCGCACCGTAAGCCCGAACCTTATTAATGCGGAAGACCATGAAAGGACGAATCTAGAAATGGAGGCGGTAGAAAATGAGCGAGAGTATATACTGGAGGCATTATCATCATACGTGGAGCCGGGGGAAGCCGTTCACCGGGCGTTTTTGAGCGATCCTCCTCAGGCGTCAGCAGATGTAGGCATCGCGAATACCGCTGAAAATCGCTACAACATCTTGAGCAATTTTTACCTTGGAGATCCCGGAGCATACGATAATAACTTTAACCCGTGGGACGAAGTTCATCTGCGTATAAATGAGCGTAAGTTAAATTAAGTTTTCTTTTTTGTAATGTAAAAAAAAGAGCATGTTGTTGAAAAAAATATTTTTCTTTTTTAGTCATAAGACATCGGGATAGTATATCGTACGACTATCCCTATGACATTCCCGATATATCTGGGGTTTACGAGCGGTTTTTGAATATACTCCATTCACCACGTGCACAGGTGTTGCGTTGGTTTCATGACCAGGCGGAAAATATATTTTCTCCGTTGTATACGGAAATAGATCTCGCGGATCTATTAGTACGTGTAAGCGAAAGTTTTCGCGGGCCACCGGAAGAATAGAAAATGACTAAAAAAGAGAAATGTTTAAATAATATTAAAAGCTGACGACAATTCATTTTATTCATTTAGAGTCCCGTCAATCCCCTCTTCAGGTAGGCGCTGGTGAAGGTCGTAGCAGAAGCAACAGCAGCCACAGCAGCAGTAGCAGCGTCACGCGCGACGACGAGGCTGACGCAGGGCCCGAGCGGTTTATTATAGCTGCCGAGGGAGAGCAGTACATGCGTAGGTTTGCTGTTCACGGCCGCACGGTCAGTTTTAATATACGTGACCCACCTGCCGGGGAAAACCCTGTATTATGGCTCGAGGAAAGCATTAGAGACATTTACGAATACATTACATCTAACGTTCCACCTAGCACATTAATCGGCGTGAGTATTCGTAGTGATCGGTTTGCGCGGGGGCCCGGAGGGTTGTCGTTCAGGCCTATTGAAAATTTCAGTTACTTAGATTTATGGAATTTGATAAATTCTATAAGTCAAAGTAACGCAGTTTTGGGTATCGTTGATACACTAGCCT
The DNA here is from genome assembly GCA_036365515.1 of Torymus aiolomorphi. Lineage (NCBI taxonomy): Eukaryota > Metazoa > Arthropoda > Insecta > Hymenoptera > Torymidae > Torymus > Torymus aiolomorphi. The sequence continues at coordinate 173,156,494 of CM070873.1, forward strand.
TACAAATATATCACGTTGAAATGCCTGTTGGCGCAGGGAGACCATGACCAAAACAAGCGCTAAGCATAGGTGGTCTTCGTAAACGCTCGATCGTAACAATAAAAAACGAGGACAATTTATGTTTACCGCGCGCGCTCGTAGTAGCGAGAGCACACTTAGCTCTTAAAACATCCGAATGCCCGGCGACGCGCGACGAGTGGCGCGTAATCCGCGACGGCCGGCGAAAATTACAGAAAGAGCGCGCAGAGAAACTCGTGCACGATGCAGGAGTAATTTTACCGCTAGAGGGGTGTGGATTCCGCGAGTTGACGGCGTTTCAAGATTTTTTGCTGCGGAGGGTATTGCTATGGTTATATTTGAAAAGTGTAACCTGGGTAGCGGCGAACCCCCGTTATTTGACGGCCGAAACAAGATTCAAGATTTAAATGCACCGCTTCACGGTGTTATTTATTTAATCTTTGAGGAGCAGTCTAGACACTTTAACGTGATCACTAATTTATTTGCTGCGGCCGGGTCAAAATTTTTTTGCTCTTATTGTAACAAGGGTTTTCGCCGTATTGGGCAACACAAGTGTAAACGAACTTGTGAATCTTGCTTTGTTACACCTCCATGTAGGAGTGACGGTGTAGAAATGATAGAGTGCACAGAGTGTGGACGTAAATTTTTCGGGCATGGTTGTTTCGTTAATCACAAGTGCGCGCGTTCGTACAAAAAAAATAATCGCAAAGTGTGCGACGTCGTGCGGCTATGCGAAAATTGTTTAAAAATAGTAAATACGCAGCACAGTCAACACGAGTGTCGTATTAGTTATTGCAAACAATGTTCGAAGCGGCAGCCGTTCAATCATGCATGTTTCATGCAACCAATTGGTGGTGGTGGTGACTTGAAAGCGGAAAAAAAATTTTTATACATTTTTTACGATTTTGAGATCCGTCAGGATACGTCGTATGGAGAAAACGCCCGAATTCACGTGCCGAATCTCTGTGTCGCGCATGAGGTTTGCACGGATTGCATAGACGTGGACGACCTTAAAATCATTTGTAGCAAATGCGGCGTGCGCGAGTTCATTTTCACAGACGATCCGGTAAAACAGCTCTTGAGCTTGTGCATTCGGGAAAGCACTGAATTTTCCGAAATTGTATGCATCGCCCACAATGCCAAGGCTTTTGATGCTCAATTCATTTTAAAAGAATTGGCCGAAAACTCTGGGCGCACAGCACCAGCGTCATTTTGAACGGTCAAAATATTACAATGTTGAAGTACGGCCGAACCAAGTTTATCGACAGCATCAACTATTTTCAAATGAAATTGAGTGCTCTACCAGCTACCTTCGGTTTACCCGAAAGTAGTAAGAAGGGCTATTTTCCACATCTGTTTAATACCCTTGAGAACCAGCGGTACGTTGGGCCTCTACCAGCGCTAGAGTTTTATTGCCCTGACACTATGTCGCCTGCTGAGCGGGCCGTTTTTCTCGAGTGGCATGAAAATACAAGTCGTGGCTATATATTCGACTTTCAAAAAGAGATAGTGGAATATTGCCAGATGGACGTGGAGATACTGAGGCGCGCGTGTATACAATTTCGAAAAATTTTTCTCGAGGTAGGCGAAACGGACCCGTTCGTATCAGTGTGTACAATCGCGTCGGCGTGTTCGTACGTTTTTCGTAAACATTTTTTAGTTCCGAATACTATAGGAATAATTCCACCGAACGGTTATAGGCGCGCTGACAAACACTCGCAAAAATCAATAGAGTGGTTGCTGTATTGCGAGCGCGAGATCGGTCGGGAGATCGTACATGCAGGGAGGACGCGTGAGTTTCGCTTGCCCGAGGGATTTTTAGTGGACGGTTACCTACCTGCTTTCCCTCCCGGTGAGAGGGAAGCAGCTGAGGGAATCGCTTTTGAATTTCAAGGTTGTTACGTGCACGGTTGCCCGCGATGTTTTACGAATAACCGAGAATCGGTAAAAAATAACTTTAATCAAACGTATGTACAGGCGTACGAAAGTGTACAGGTAAAAGTCGGACGAATGCGGAGTCTCGGCTACGAAGTGCGCGAGATGCGGGAGTGTGAATTCGATGGGATAAAAAAGGCAACAGCCCGAGTTTGTACGGTATCTGGATACTCACCCGATAATGAGTAGAATAACGCTCAATCCGCGGGATGCGTTTTTCGGTGGGCGAACTGAAAATATAGTCACCTCATGCACTGTAGAGCCGGGTGAAGAGATCAAATATACTGATATTTGCTCTCTTTACCCGTATATATGTAAGCGAGGCCGCTTTCCTATCGGTCACCCGCACATTTACATAGGCTCGGAATGCGCCGCGTTAACGAATGGCCAGAATAACAATCTCGCGCGCGTCGAAGGGCTCGTCAAATGCAAAATTTTGCCACCGCGAAATTTATTATTGCCCGTATTACCGATAAAAATGCACGGGCGCCTTATTTTTGGTCTCTGTCGTTCCTGCTGTGAGGAAATGCGTCAGGACGACTGCAACCACGAACAAGTCGCCGAGCGTGAGTTTAGCGGGACATGGGTAGTGCACGAGTTACAGAAAGCAATCGAATTGGGCTACAGCGTGACTGAGATATTTGTCATATGGCAATATAAGAGCACACAGTATGACCAGTGCAGCGGTGAGGGTGGTCTGTTTGCCGCGTACGTAAATACCTTCCTTCGGTTGAAACAACAAGCGAGCGGGTGGCCGTCTTGGTGTACGGACGATACTACCAAGGAGTGTTATATTGACGAGTACGAGCGCGAAGAAGGAATAAGGTTAGACCGGGAAAAGATTGAAAAAAATTCGGGTTTACGTTCGGTCGTAAAACTCTGCTTAAATTCATTTTGGGGAAAGTTTGGGCAACGCTCGAATTTAAAACAAACGGATGTGGTCAAAACGCGCGAGGGGCTACTGAAACTGCTCACGACGCCTGAAAATGAAGTTTTCGACGTGCTCCCGGTTAGCGAGGATCTTTTGTACGCAAATTGGCGCTATAAAGAGGACGCTGTAGAGTCGTCGCCGAACACAAATGTGGTACTAGCAGCCTACACCACCGAGCAGGCGCGTCTCGAGATTTACTCGTATATAGAAAAGCTTTCGGCCAACCGCGTTCTCTACCTGGATACCGATTCGTGTATATTCAAGTGCAGCGAGAAAGACCCTTCAGAGTATAGGCCTCCTTTAGGCACTCTTCTCGGCAGCATGACGGACGTGCTCAAGGGCTACGGAGAGGGAGCTTATATTACCAGCTTTCTCTCCGGGGGTCCGAAATTTTATGCCTTTCGTGCGATCGTCCCATCGACCGGCATCACTCACGAGTACTGTAAAGTAAAGGGAATTTCTCTTAATAGCGCCAATACGAGCAAGATCAATTTCACTAGTATCGAGCGCTTGATCGCAGAGTATTTCGATAACGACGAGAGCTCGCCTATCGTTTTGAAATACAATGCGATCAGACGCACTCGCACGTACGAGGTCATTACGCGCAGCGAAAAAAAATCCTGTTCCATAGTTCTGAGAAAGCGAAGATATTTCCAACACGACGTTTCGCTTCCTTTCGGCTATAAGCGCAATTGAATAATTGTATATTTTAATGCGTTGAATATTGTAACTTCTGTATATTTTTCATAATAATAATAATAATAAAAATGTATTGTAGATATTTAAACTTTTTTTATGTGTTAATTATTTTTCCCCCATATCCCCTCATCCCACGTACCTATTTATAGCGGAGATCAGCTAACCCGCGCGCGTGCGCGCGCCGCGGAGATCAACGGAACAATGCATTAAACACGCAGCGATGGTTGCTTATAGCCGCGAAAGTCACCTGATCAACGCGGTAAATATACTTATCCGCGCGAGGGCCGGAGTATGCTAATGACTGCGGAAGTCACCACCGCGGAAGTCACCACAGCGGTGATATGGTGATCTCCGCGCGCGCGCGCCCGCCCCGCCGCCGCCGCCGCGGGGATCCTAAATATCGTAGCTATATGCGGTGATGTTTTTCACGTACTTCATCGTCAGCTGAGCGCGTGAGCGTGTTAAGGGTTTAAAAAAGGCTGCCCGCGTGTAATTTTCTTTATTCGCGTCGTAAACATGGACACGCGATGGAAGCATCCTTTTACTTGCTGCGTGTGCGGTCCCACAGGCTGCGGTAAAACTTTATTCGTTAAAAGCTTTCTCGCCTACCTGCCAGAGGTCTGTGACACACGTTTCGACCGTGTCTTATTTTATTACACCGAATGGCAAGACGCGTACAGACGAGATTTTAAACCCAACGGGCCACCCATCGAGTTTCGAGAGGGCCTTCCACAGATGGCGGATTACTCGAGTGACAATGAGAAAAAAAAGTTACTCATTCTCGACGACCTCATGCGTGAATCGTCGAGCGATGTTATTTTAGATTTATTTACAAAGGGTAGTCATCACAAAAATATTAGCGTAATATTCGTTACGCAAAACGTATTTCACAAAGGTAAGGCACAGCGCGACATTAGTTTGAATACCAAGTATCTGGTATTGTTCAAAAATCCTCGCGACAGAGCACAAATACAGCACCTCGCGAGACAAATTTTTCCGGAAGATTCGGCTTTTTTGCGTGAGGCCTATCTAGACGCCACGCGTGAACCTCACTCCTATCTTTTTATCGATCTCTCTCAAGCCTGCTTAGACGAGTTTAGATTTCGAGCAAACATATTTCCCAATGCCGGGACGCACGTTGCCTACGTGCCCAAGTACTTTAAATCGCGGTGAATGAGGCGTGCGTTAATCAGTCGGGAAAAAACTATGGCGCCGATAGGTCGTAAAGCGATAGCCTGCGGTAAACATTTCTCGAAAAGAAACCTTTCTCTCTTGAACGCTCTTTGTCATGGGGACAAAAGACATCGTATTGCTATAGCGCGCACAGCTGATAAACCTCTCGTCAGATGCATATGCGAGTGTGTGTTGAACGTTTTGCAGGGCGTCGTAAAACTAAGCGATTCCGAAAAGGTCCGATTGCGTAAACATAAGCAAACGCTGCCTAAGCTGATCCGTACTGGTGATAGAGGCAACGGTACTTGGAAATCGAAGAAACGTGTCATTATACAAAACGGCGGGTCGTTTTTACAACTCTTACTCGTTCCGATCGTAAGAGCGCTTATCTCAAAAATATTTGGCTCGAAACATGGAGCGAGCTCGTAAGATGATCCTTGTGCCGGTGCCGCCACCGGAGACATCGCAATCTAAAGTCATGGAGGAGGAGGGGGCGAGGAATACGAATGAAAAAACTCTGCAAACACCAGGTGATCATTTTTCTCGTCTGGATGGTGAAATGTACGATGTTTTACGCTCAAAAGCAGCTAGAGACGATTACGAGAAGTGCGTAAAATATCTACAGATTTTACGTCGCTATCTTTTCTTCCGTGATAACGAGCGTAGCGCTGTAGACGTACAGTGATTGACGTACTCGGTAAGTACGCATGGGTGGAACCGATAAAAGATAAGACCGCGCGCAACGTTGCTGACGCCTTCGCACGGATTATCGACCGAGCACATCCCCGACTGCCTATATGCGGGCAAACCGATCGAGGCAAAGAGTTTACCGGTTCAGCATTTCAGGCGCTCCTCCGCCGAAAAGAGATAACATTCAGAGTCGCGCGCAACCCCGACATTAAAGCAGCTGTGGTCGAAAGCTTCAACAGAACGTTACGCGAGCGAATCTGGCGATACTTTTCTCATAGTAACACAAAGAGATACATCGATGTCGTGCAAAAGATTGTACACGTTTACAATCGCACGCTACACAGTGGTACGCGCATGAGACCTATCGATGTCACATTGTACAACGCACCGACAGCGATCGAAAATTTAGCCAAACGCGCGAGCTACAATTATCGAAGGCGACCACCGGCGCTGCCTAAATTCAAGGTGGGCAACCTCGTGCTCATCAGTCGTACCAAGAACACCTTTGAGAGAGGATACGAAACAAATTTTAGCGAAGAAGTGTTCAAGATAGTCAGCGTTTCGACGCGTCAAAATCTCTATACATACGTGCTCGAAGATTTGAACGAAGAAATTATCGATGGTTTCTTTTATCCCAAGGAGCTCGTGTTAGTCGGCCGTGAACGCTTCGCGCCCGATAAGCGTTTCAAAGTCGACCGCGTCATACGCACAGAAGGACGGGGCGCTAAAAAGAGAGCACTCGTTAAGTGGCTCGGTTACCCTGATAAATTCAACTCGTGGGTAAAAGCAAGCGAGCTTGAAAACATCTGAAAAAAATGGAAACGAGCGATGATTTTTATATGGTACTACCTAGTAACAGCAGCATGACGTATTTTCCCGAAAATACAACATGTTGTTTTACGACCCAGCTGCAGCGCGAGATAAAGTTATACGGCGAGTGGCTCGTGGGCCTCGTTGAAATTCACATACCCTGCAGTATCGTACATTTTCAAGATGACGAAGCAAGTTACACTTTTTACTCGGCTGAGGATAATGAGGGTCTCATCGACAAAAAACTGTGTCGTATACCCGTAGGTATTCACGATTCACTCGAACAACTAGTAGACGCTATAAACGCGGCGAATGACACATATAAGCATCAAATGCTCGAGCCCCATAAAGATCGTAAGGGGTCTTACATCATAAGACGCAAGTGTGACTGCTCGCAAATACACATTACGGATTTCAACGAAAAAATCATGCGTGTATTCGGCTTCGACGAAGCAGGTCAAAAAGGTTCGTTTACAACGCATGAAGGTTACCGCGACATTGCAGCCGGCAGACCTGCCTCGCTTTCTCGAGCCTTGCCCGACCAGATGTATATCTATACCGATATATGTGAACCTTATATAGTAGGTGACACACTAGCTGCCCTACTGCGCATAGTTTCTATAGACAACTCCAGCTTTAAGTACGGTTGCAGTACTGTACAGCGTTTTGCACCCGTTTACTATATACCTCTTCTCTATCACAATTTTCGTAGCATCGTTATCGATATAAGAGATCAACATGGGCAACGTATACCATTCGAGTACGGCACGTTGACGGTCACGCTACACTTTAAGCGCAAACGTTAAGATGAGTCGTTACGGGCGCTACTACGACGAGCAGCTAGGCTGGGGTGGAGTGAGAAATGTTTTTGCTGGTTCGACTTTTCAGAGAGGTCGCGGGATAGGAGCCTGGTTAGGAGGCCTTTTTCGTCACATCCTGCCATACATCACGAGCGGGGCCAAGGCTGTAGGTAAAGAGACACTACGCGCAGGTATAAAGCTTGTTGACGACGTTGCCAACAGAGGTGTCAATTTCAAGGAGGCTGTAAAATCACGGGCCAAAGAATCTGGACGCAACCTCAAAAGAAAAGCTGCTGACAAAATATCGGAAATAATGAAAGGCTCGGGATATAAAACAGGCGTGAATGGCAAGCGGCGGCGCCAGTCGAGAAAGAAACACACTCGGACGCGCACGGCAGGCGGTAAGAAAAAACCCGGCAAAAGAAAGCCCGCTGTGAGAACGAGCAAGAAGAAGAAGAAGAAGAAGAGGAAAGCCCTTCGCAACATAAACGATATTTTTGGTCCAAAGTAAAAAATGGCCTTCTTGCACTCGCACTCTAACGAGTGCATGTCGAGCGAGCTCGACATTTTCACTCTTCCGGCGACACAAACGTCGATTGAGAGTAGTAGTTTTTTAGACTATAAACCTGTGTCCTCGCTCAGCGATGAAGGAGACGCGCCCATAGAGTTCGTCATCCCGAGCGCAAGCGAACATTATATAGATCTCGCGCACACCATGCTCTATGTCAAAGCTAGAATACAGCCGAATGCCGAAACCCCTGCTGAAAACTTAAAAGTTGCCCCAGTAAATAATTTAGTGCATTCAATGTTTAATCAAATCGACGTTTTTCTAAATCAAAAACTCGTTTCTCCACCCAATAATGCATATCCTTACAGAGCATACATAGAGTCACTACTCAACTACTCGCCAATCGCAAAAGAATCACACTTAACGGCCGGATTGTGGTACGATGATACGCCCGGTTTATTCGAAGCCCAGCCGCACATTCAAGGTGAAATATCTAACAAGGGTGCTCTCCATCGTCAGCATTTCACACTCAATGGAAAAACCTTCGACATGATTGGCCATCTGCACTGCGACGTCTTTAATCAAGACAGAATGCTCATCAATGGTGTAGAAATGAGAGTACGACTAGTACGAAGCAAAGATGCCTTTTGCCTAATGGACGCCTCCGAAGATGGTAAACTCGGCCTGAAAATAAAGGAAGCCACGCTCATCGTTCGGCGCGTGAAGATAAATCCGGGAATTTTAATTGCACACGCCAACGCTCTCGCTAAAGCAACGGCCAAGTATCCCATCACGAGAGTAGAAGTCAAAACTTTTACGCTTCACGCAGGTATACATGGCGATACCATCGATAATGCCATTCTTGGGCAATTGCCTAAAAGAATAATAATAGGATTTGTCGATAATAAGGCATTCAATGGCAATCGAACATTTAACCCGTTTAATTTTCAACACTTTTCAATAAATCACCTCTGCCTCTAACGTCGATGGATCTCAAATTCCGAGCAAACCGTTACAGCCGCGCTTTGCTGCTAACGATAGTATGTTTATAGATGCATTTCAAACCCTCTACTCGGGCACAGGTATACATTTCCTCAACGACGGTCTTGGCATAAACCGTTTCAACTATTCACTGGGCTACTTTCTCACGGCTTTCGATCTCACACCCGATTTATCGGCCCACTGCGCCTCGCATTGGAATCTCGTTCGCTCGGGTAGCTTACGCATAGAGGTGGGATTTGAGTCGGCTCCAACAAGCACAATAAATTGCGTTGTTTATGCCGAGTACGATAACGTTCTCGAAATAGACTCCACCCGCCAAATATTATCCGATTTTAGTGCCTAGTCGTTAAAAAGGTGGGGGGACGAGGACTCAAGAGGAAGCACGCGACTCAGAGGTTTAAAAATAAACAAGATTTTTGCGCGCTCTACAAGGCGCACCAAATAAAAAAGTGGATGCGCTCTATACTACCCGAAGAGTGGAAGCTGATCAACAAAGGCGAAGTACAAAGTCAAATGTTCTACACTGCACTTCATCAGTATCAGCAGAAGCAGCGCAAAAAATTACTCCGTTTTCACCCGGGTAGCGAGCAGTCCACTGAGGAGGAGGAGGAGGAGGAGCAGAACGACGACGGCCGCGACGAGACGGATGTGGCCCCAGAAATAGCAAGTGGCAGCGACAGCAGCACATATTTCACATTTAGCGAAAACGCAAAATGAATACGAAACAAATCGCGAGGGCCATTAGTGGCCTCAGAGCAAACTCGATAGGTGTATACGCAGCCGATCACATCCCCAGAAGCTTGAGTCTTCCAGCCGCTGTTGTAACCAATGTCGATACCTCAGATAAGCCTGGATCCCACTGGGTGGCATTCTACATAGACAAAAATGCAAAAGGAACATATTTCGATAGCTATGGAGTCGCCCCTGTGTCACGACATCATATCGATCGACTTCGAAGAAATTGCGCAAGCTTCAAGTGGAACGAGAAGAAACTGCAGAGTGTTAATTCTAAACTTTGCGGCGAATATTGTATTGTTTCTTTGCTATATGTGTAGCGGTCGCACTTTACGCGCGTTTTGTAACGTCTTTTCACGTGATTCACATGTAAACGACGCACTGGCCGCAAAATTTTATGAAAATGTGAAAAGAAAAAATCACCGAAAAAGACTCCGTCGTGCGAACAATTTCCCCAGCATTATTTCCAAGGGCGCTGGCTCGTTCGTTCAAACATGTAAAGCATTTATATAAAATGTGCGTGTGCGCGCGTGTTTGTGTGTGTGTGTGTGTGTGTGTGTGTGTGTGTGTGTGTGTGTGTATGTGTGTGTGTGCGTGATTTAATTTTTATTATAATATTTGTATTTAATCCTACGTCACATTCAATTTTTTAGTTTGTAATATTTCTTTTTTATCCAGATACACATTCAATTTTTAGTTTATATTTACACTTTATGTACATTGTAAGTTTTAGAATTGTAAAAGCTGATGTGTGCATGTATTCGTCTTTCTTAGTTTATAAGGTTTTGTATACTACGTTTGTCTTGGCCTTTTTTAGCTTGTAATTTTATATTATTCATATATTTGTAAGTTTAAAATGTATTTTTTTTAATTCGATCGAACAATAAAAAAAAGTTAAACAATCATCGTATTCATTTAACGACCTTGCCCGCTAAATTTAATTCCTTACCTTTTTTATCTTGAAACGAATATGTACTATTCCATGAAGAAACCGAAAAGCATATGCGTAACGGTTTTTTCAAGTGGTGAAAAACACAGAAGGCGCTTTCTTCTTTGAGGCTTTGAAACATAATCAGATCGAGTCACCGAAAAGCACATGCGTAACGGTTTTTTCAAGTGGTGAAAAACACCTTAGCTGTTTCCCTTTTTTCAAGTGGTGAAAAACACAGGAGGCGCTTTCTTCTTTGAGGCTTTGAAACATAAGTAGCTTGAGTCACCGAAAAGCATATGCGTAACGGATTTTCAAGCGGTGAAAAACACGTTAGACGTTTCCTTTTTTCAAGTGGTGAAAAACACAGGAGGCGCTTTCTTCTTTGAGGATTTGAAACATAAGTAGCTTGAGTCACCGAAAAGCATATGCGTAACGGATTTTCAAACGGTGAAAAACACATTAGACGTTTCCTTTTTTCAAGTGGTGAAAAACACATGTGTCGTTTTCTTCTTCTTCTTCTTCTTCTTCTTCTTTGAGGCTCAAAACCCTTAACGGGGAAAATTTATGCTTCTGTTTCTCAAGGGCTCCGCGAGTTTCCCAACGCTTCTCCCCACTCTCCGATACATACGCGTAAACGTTCATGATTGGGCGCTCGGATTTTACGTAACAATCGACCAGCCAATCGTAACTCGTAATAGAAAGGAGGGGATTCGCGCTGGAGAGAGAATAAGTACGGGGCCTAGCCGCGCCACACTCAGTCAGTCAGTCGCTCTACCTCGACAAAGTCGTGACATTTTTACCAACGTTAAGTCAGTATTTTTTAAAAATGTCTCAAACAAAGCTAGTGCCGAATTTACTGTACAATTCGACTTACGCTCTCAACTATTCGTACTACAAGTTCGTTTACGTCGGCTTGGATTATGCTGCTGGCTATTTCCGACCCGTCATCAGGTTCGGCGGGCATACATCACCGCATAAATATATAACTCTGGATATCGACAGTTGGGAACAATTAAAAACCCATTTCAAGACCTTCGGAGAGTATCTATAGTCATAAGGCGATTTTGTAAAGCAAGGCAAATATGCAAAAATATATTTACCGCACCACCTCGTCGAATTGACCACAGCCTACGGTCATAGAACCGTATCAATCACCGATAAGCCCGAAGTAACACCGCCATCGTTCACCCTTCAGTACGAACACGAGGCTCAACAGTTCGACTTTGAAGACGATAACGCCAATCAGGAGGCAGCCGCCTCCACTACCAGTGACGAACCTACTACAAAAAAGAAGAAGTCTGAAAAATCACTGAAGATTATGATGCAGTATACAACTTTCAACGGATTGAAACCGTTCCAACAGTGTATAGACTATAAATTAAAAAAGTTAGAAGAAATGTCGGGTTTTGTGAACAAGGTTTTCGGTATAATGATCGATGTTATTAAAACGGAAGCAATTAGCAAAAACGACGTGCATTTACTAGACCATACATTCATCGACGTTGTATTTAATGAACTAGAAGCCAAAATGAAAGAACTCGCGCTAAATCAATTAATGTTTTTAAATTTTAGCGAGAGTTCTCTCGAAATAATGTTTTTGGAAGTATATGCCGAGTATTTAACAATTCTAGAAAAAAATGTTGTTAGTGCGTTAAAAGTTTAAAAATGTACATAAATAATTTTTTTTTATTTTATATAATAAAATATATTTACCTTATCACACTTTTTTATTTAAGGACCCTTCCTTTATACCTACTCCTATTTACGCCCCCAACTTCTCATTGCGCTAGCACGCATATATTTATATATATAGCATTATACATAAGTCATTCGTCGAAAGACCACCGAGAAGGCAACATCATGGGGCCCCCGTTCAGCAAGCACCAGGTCAAACCAGACGACAAAGAACCTCTCATCAACAAGGCAGACAAGAAAGACTCTTGGACAAACAAAAAAAATTCTCCACCACACCATTCCTATTCCACTAATTCCTTCTCCTTCCCAAAAAAAGATGGTTATTTAAAATATAACGAATAATAAACGGTCCCTTTAAGGACAACATTTATGTTAATGAGAAAAAACTGTTCATAAAATAGGGGGTTTCACCCCGTTTAAATAAATAAATAAAAATTTATTTTTCCTCAACATGCTTTTTTTATTTGCAGACCCCTCCTTTACACCAACTCCCTATTCCCTCCCCACAACTTCTCATTGCGAACACACACACACATACACACACACACTCACACACACACGGTCTGTATAGCGAGAGGCCTCGCACCCCATGGGTCTTTATGGCGTAGCACGTATAGCCAAAGGTCTCGTCCCCCACCACCACGAGTCAGGGCATACACGGGGGCATGCGCAGAGCAGATAGAACGGCATGACGTCATGGAGGGAGCGATAAGTGCGTCATTGTTTACCCTAATTAGCTTGTGTTCACACACGTGCTACTGTAAACACTTGGATTAATGAACTTATCACACTTGAAACACATACACACAGCACGCGGTCTATACAGCGAGAGGTCTTTATGGCGTAGCGCGTACAGCCAAAGGTCTCTCCCCCCACCACCACGAGTCGGGGCATATACGACGGCACGCGACGGGCAGGTATAGCGGCATAGCGTCATGGCGCGAGCGATAAGTGGGACATTATTTATGGGGTAATAATTCACTCCATTGTTTACCCTAATTAACTTGTGTTCACACTTGGGACCCATACACACCGCACACGGTCTATACTGCGAGAGGCCTCGCATTCTATGAGTCTTTATGGTGTAGCGCAGACAGCCAAAACGCTCGCCCCCCCCACCACCTCGAGTCATGGCATATACGGCAACACACGTGGGCCATATATAGCGGCATGACGTCATGGCGGGCGCCATAAGTGCACCATTATTTATGGGGTAATAAATCACCCCCCATTGTTTACACTAATTAGCTTGTGGCCACACTTGCTACTGTAAACACTTGAGTTAATCACCTTGTCACACTTGGGGACCCATACACACCGCACAGCGGGGTGCCACATGGCCCCTACACACCGCTCCGCGGGGGGTCGTCTCGCTATACCGGTCCCCTTACTACTAGTACATTACGATACGTGGGCCGGAAATGACGCACGGCCAGGGCATCCAATTTCCGGTCCAAGTATTGTATACTATTTTTCTTACTCCCCGGCCGAAAGTACGTTATGTAATTGTTAAATAATTGATAAAATTGTGTTGTCGTCTACTAGCTGTGTTTGTTAGTTTTTCTTTCAGCCGCTCGATAGTACTGCCTCTGTTGGCCGCTTTGGGTAGCTCGGTCGATATTACCGACTGTTCTTTCTTTCGGCCCGGCGTGGAGAGCTGGTTTTTTGGCCGTCTGCTACTTTCGCTGTTACACAGATGGTTTGATGCCGAACATTTGCACGACCGAGGCGAAGCCGAGGTTTTGCTGGTCGGGGCGGGCATCAGAAACACATTCATTAAAAAAAGAAAGAAATAAGGTCATGAAATAAGTACAATAAAGTTTGATTTTATTAATTTAAACTTTTTCAATATATTAACATTAAGTATTAATACAATAATTAATACAAGATTTACATTTAAATTAATCAGCTTTGGTCTTAATAATTTCAACTTTCAATATATTAATCTCAATATAAAATAAATTTTTGTTTGATTTTTTTTCTTTACAAATGATTTTCTTTATCAGATTTGTAATTGTTAATATTTACAATGAAATTGCCGTTGGTAGTACAATTTTTAATTTTAATATATTTGTTTAAAGTTGAATTTATTTGATCATTCAATGAGTTATTCTGATCTTAATTTTGATTTTTATCTGCATTCAATGATTTATTTTGATTTTGGTTTTGATTTTTATCTTGAATTTAAGGATTTAAATTTTTAAGAATTCTTTTTGATTCGTTGGTGTTGGTTTGCGGTTGAAGAGTTGTTGTATTGCTTGTTGTCGTAGTAGGTTTTTGATCTGAAATAATGTTTGTTACGAATGAAAAGTAGTACAGGTGGTATCGACTCTATACATTAGTATTTTTTATGCTTACCCGAAGTTGAATTGAAGTTGTTCGTAGTGATTTCTTCTTCGAAATCTGACCAATTTAAATTGTAATCAGATTTATCTTTGACGGGTGTAGTATTTTTCAATGGTTTCGAATGAGACATTTCATCTTGAATTTGAGGATTTAAATTTTCAAGAATTCTTTTTTTACATGGAGGTGGTTGAGTAGTTACTTTATCTTTGAATCCTACTTTCACTGGTGTTTTTGAAAGAAATTTTTTACTGTTGTGGTTTGTCGAGGATTAATTTTCATTGTTTTCCGGTGTAAGTATTTTCTTATTACTGGCGGTGGTAAAGTGGAGTTGTTGGTCTGAAATAAAGTTTGCTAAGAATGGAAGGTAGTACAGGTGGCATCGAGCAAACTTATCTAGTATATTAATATTTTTTATGCTTACTTGGAATTTAATGGAACTGGTTCGTAGTGAATTCCTGGTTGGAATGCGACAAATTTGAATGGTAGTCGAAGTGAGTTTCATTGGGTGTAGTACTTGTCGATGGTTTTGGATGAGTGTTTGTCGTAGCTGTGCAGATAATACCAGTGAAAATCATTTGTCTATTATGTAGTGAATTTTCTATATACAGCGGAGTGCACCACAAATTCCAAATGTAAGTATTACCTGTGAATGTTAAAAATATAGTCTAAATTAACCAAGTATAAGAGTATTAATTGCGAAGTGAATATATAAATAATGAATTACCTCTGTGGCTAAATACACTTGATCATCGGCTGTTGTCATAAAATTCATAATTTCAGTCCAGATTTATTCTTCGTCTTCAGAACCATTGGATGAGGATACATCTGTATTTGTTTCTTTGAAAGACATTTTTTTATCTCAATGGAAATTGAGAAATTGCACGTAATTTTATTGTTTTCAATCTTGACTTGTTTAGTTAAGCACGTTTTAGGTTAGAACGCGGACACTACCACTGCATGTGAACGCAGTATTTATTGCTACATATCTCGAGAGAATTTGTAGAAAATAACAATTCATTTTTACATTTCTCGAGAGAATTTCAGTCAGAGTGCGTGTCGAGCTATTCATTTTTCTGTAAGGTATCGTGTAGCCAGAGTGCTGGGACTTGCATAGTGTGTCACTTAATTGTTTCTACACGACTCGAGAGTACGTGTAGAAAACAAGAAAAAAAACAATGACCACGATCAAACAACACCACTTTTTATTTCAACTAACTCTTTTTTCTCGTCACCCGTGCACTTTCCTTTGTTTATTTCGTACGCGTCAACTCGCGCTCGGACGTGCGAGTGAGACAGAGTGGCTCATGCGCGCAGGCGCTCAAGCGCAGCGGGTCGGAAAATTTCGGCAGCCAATCAGAGCGCGCGGTTGGTCTAAAATAAGATGCGAAAGTTTCTCTTTCGGACCGGAGATGCGGGCCGGAAGTACGTACTTTCGGGTGGGCGAGTAAGAAAAACCTTTTAAAATTCCTAAATAACCTTTACTCCAAATTATATTTTCTTTGTGAAATTTCCCACATAGGGTACTTGTCTCTAGTAGTATGCCTATCCGGATTTGTATGCTCTTTCTGGAATTTCCGATATCAGAAAAAGGTTCTAAGCTTAAAAATAATAAATCGCTATTACAAAACAAAAGCAGGTACACAGCACGCGCGCATAGCGAATAGCGCATGTCATTTCCATTTTCTAGTATACATAAATGCGTTCCCGAATAATTACGATTTTAAAAGAGCGTTAAAACAGTTTTAACCTCAAATATCTCTGTAATTCATGAACGAATTCTTTTATCCTGAGAATTCTTCTAATAAATAATATACAAACTCTACATCTCCACCAAATTTCAAATAAATTAAAAACATGTTAATATAGTTATATTGTGCTACAACAAAGAAAGTCATTTTCAAAAACACTAAAATTTTAAATATCTAACATCTCAAAAAATAACCATATAATTTGGATGAAATTTTAAACAGGTATTGCCTATATCCCATACAAAATAGTCTATAAATTTCTAGCTGATAGATGAAGTCGCCATTGAGAAACTACGAATTTGAAAAATACGTAAAAAAATTTTAAACTTAAATATCTCTAAAAATTATGACACAATTCTTTTACCTAAAGGACTTATGCGACAATATATAAACTCTACATCTCCACAAAATTTTAGCATGATTAAACCAATTTTGGTTTTCTCTAGTTATCATGCGACAAAGAAAATGACTTTGTAAAATACGATAATTTTCAAAATCAAATATCGCAAAAAGTAATCGTACGATATTGATAAAAATTCGCACACATATTATCTATATCACATACAAATTTGTCTATAAATTTGGAGCTGATACATGAAGCCGTTCTCGTGAAATTACGAGATTTTGAAAAAAAGATTAAAAAAATTCTAACCTTAAATATGTCAGAAATTTCTGGACTTATCATTTTGCCCAAAGAACTCGACCGAAAGCTATCCAAAATCTACCTCTACAAGGAATTTCGAAGCGATTAAGTCAATTTTACTCCCGTAATCGTTGGACATACAAAACTCATTTTTTTCATATTTCAATTTTTTTCTCAAAAACTAATCGACAAAATGGATGCATCATTATCATGATTTCAAAAAAATTGACCTTCTACTTTAAGTGTTACAAGCTTTTTTAAAAAAAACACGTTTTTGTTAATAACAAAAGAACCGTGATAGCTAGAGAAATTTTTTTTTTTTTTTTAGAAAATATGTAGGTATTTTAATGCTCTTTCAAATGCTATACATTCTCATTAAAAAAAAGCAAAACTCAATTTTGAGAAATTTCGAAATAAAAAAAACGCATCTGCGAATTAAAAAACGAATTTTTGACCTGCCATCACACAAAAAAGAAAACAAAAAATGAGACCTGTCCGGCTAAAATCGATCGAGTAGAAGCAGAGATCTAGGGGTACACACACACACACACACACACACACACACACACACCCTGTGTCGAGTTGCTAGCCTCGCATCAGGCGCCTCCCCAGGTGGCGGATAGGGGAATGCTCGTCAGATATGAAGGGTACCAGGGAAATAAAATACCTAGGGCGGACCAAAACTAGCTAGGGGAAGGCACCCCGAATAATAAACCAAATATGGATAGTGTGCTGAAAAATATATTACCCCAAGTAGGTATCCTCAACAATGAGGAAAATCCCACCACCGATTCCGATCGGGTGAAAGCCCCGGTGGTCGGTGCAGGCTCCACGGATTTTGGGGGGAGCCAAAAGCACGATGTGGCCAATCAGGCTGGTGCAGAAGGGGATAATCGCTTGGCCCCTACTGCATCTCAGAAGACGAGCGAAGAAGAAAAAGCTGAAGCAAAAGTGGATCACGTGTAGAAGTCGAACAAAGGAAAGCTAGGTAAGGGGGACCCGCATAAAGTATGCCAAGCAGATCTGGAACTAGGAGTTCCTCGGGGTGCTCTTCCAAAAACTACCCGAAAGACGAAAAAGCCCAGTGCATGGGAGGAACACGAACAGCTAATAGCTGGGCTCGTGGAGCACCTAAACGAGAAAATGCCGGATGGGAAAACCCGAAGAACGGTGACCGCGGAAACCCGTAAGCTGGTAGATGAGATCCAAAAGTCCTTCACACAAATAAGGAAGCTGATGCGGGCTGCACCGAAGACTATCATCTCAACAACAGCGGCACCTGACAAACAAACTGATGGAGAGGTGAACCAGAGAGCCCAGCTACTCTGCGGTGTCCAGAATGAGTTGTTCCAGTCGCCAGGTAATACAAACTGGTACAGCCCCCAAGGGACCCCAAAGAGGAAAGAGCACTCTCCACCCTCACCAAACGTGAAACAGGCTGCAAAGAAGGTATCTCTAGGACAAAAGGCACCACAGACAGTGGTAGCTCTCCCCGGAGTGGAACAAATTCAAGAAGAGAGACCCCAGCAGATGGCCCCAAAAGAGGTCGAAGAAATGGAGTGGCTACAGAACACGAAGAAGAAAAAGAAGAAGCGAGCAAAAGAAGAAGAAAAAAGAAAGAAGGTCCCCAAACAGCGTAAGAAGAAGGCGCTACCAAAGGCACTCCTCATTAGTGCCCAGGGAAGTGCTACATACGCTGACATCCTGAAAGAAGTCAAGAAAGGATTAGCGGAGGAAGGACTGGAGGAAAATGTTGATAAGGTCAGAAGAACCAACACGACCATCTGCTGATAGTCCTCAACAGGGAAAATGGGGATAAGCTGGAATCTCTCCAAAGAAAGGTGGCTGAGGTACTAGGCGGTCAGGCAGTTGTATCCGGCAAGTCACATGAAGTGGAACTCTCAATACGGGATATTGAGGAGACAGCCACAAAAGAAGAAGTGGAAGCGGCCTTGCAGAAAGCAGCAGGCAGCGAGCTCACAGTAACGAAAGACGCTATAAGAGCGCTACGCCCAGCCTACAAAGGGACCAAAATTGCTTCAATCAAGCTGCCCGAAGAGGTGGCCCGCAAAGTGATAGGAGATAGAGGCAAAATCCGCATCGGACTAGTGAACTGCACCGTTAAAGAAGTGACCAGACCGAAGAAATGCTTCAAGTGCTGGAACACGGGGCACATTGCCAGCAAATGCCCGAGTCAGATCGACAGATCCGGCCTCTGCCTCAAGTGCGGACAGGCAGGGCACAAAATCGCCGACTGCAAGAAAGAACCGCACTGTCCCCTATGTGCTGAAAGGGACAAAGATCACCACCACATAGTAGGAAGCTACAAATGCGCTGCCTTTCACGAGAAGAAGAAGAATAAGAGCCAACCCGTTAGAAAAAGATGAGAGTGTTACAACACAACATAAACCAAACGGTCAGAGAGATGAAGATAGACGTGGCCATTATCGCTGATCCGTACATAAGGCTAAACACACAGGCATGGGTGACAGACACTACTGGCAAGGCTGTCATCTGATCCTGCAACAACCGGTCGTTCGAAGATCAGCCGGATACCAAGCGTAATGGCTTTGTGAGAGCAAAGCTCGGGAACGTGAATTTCTATAGCGTCTATGCTCCTCCCAGCTTAAATATCAGCGAATTTACGGACCTACTTGACAGATTGGTCGAGGATGCCAAGGAACACTCCCCCTGTGCCATAGCGGGAGATTTTAACGCCTGGGCAGTCGAATGGGGCAGCAAGAAAACGAACGATAGAGGAACCGAGCTTCTACTGGCAATGGCATGCTTGGACTTGACCCTTCTGAACACCGGGACCCTGCCCACCTTCGAGAGGGACACTGGAAGCTCGATAATCGACCTGACTCTGGTCAGCTCTAGCTTGGCAAGAGTAGGAAACGACTGGACGGTGCACGACATGCTCAACGCGAGCGACCACCGGCTCATCAGCTGGTCAGTGCTGAGCACAAACGCCAAAAAGGGACCCCCATCTAAGAGGGCGACCTTCAGAGGATGGAATGCGAACAAATTTGATGTGGAACTGTTTCAAGAAGCATTGAATAGCGAACCTATTGCTGCCAACAGCGCGCAAGCGGATGTAGAAGAAGCAATGCGCAGAGTTACCTTTGCATGTGACGCCACGATGCAACGAAAGCACCCCCACAACGACCATCAGCCCATGTACTGGTGGAACAATGATATTGCCAAAAGTCGACAGGAAAGTATCCGTGCAAGAAGAAAAGCAACGCGAGCCAGAAAAAAATCAAACTACAGAGATCTCCAGGAATCTTACAAAGCAGCACGACTTAAACTGGTCAAATCAATCAAAAGTAGCAAGGCAAATTGCTGGAAAGAGCTGGTTGATGAAGTAGAAAGCGACCCATGGGGTAGACCATACAAAGTGGTGATGAAAAGAGTGAAACCACAGCCACTGTCTTCACCCACATGCCCGGTCCTGCTGGAGAAGATTGTCACAAACCTCTTCCCACAACAACCGGACATGCAGATCGGTGACCTTAACACGGAGGAACCAATACCACCGATAACACTGGAAGAGCTGAAGATTACGTGCTCTAGACTGGGAAACAAGAAGGCCCCTGGACCGGATGGCATCCCGAACATTGCCTTAAAAAAGGCAATAAGTATAGCACCGGATATGTTTCTTCACATGTACAACAGATGCCTACAAGAAGGTTACTTTCCTGCCAAATGGAAAACGCAGAGGCTGGTCCTTCTCCTAAAAGGAAACAAGCCGCCCGACGAACCATCAGCATATCGTCCCCTCTGCATGCTCGACTCGGCGGGGAAGATCCTCGAACGGATCATGTACACGAGAATTGAAGCTATAGCCGAAAAGCACCTGTCAGACAGACAGTATGGATTTCGAAAAGGAAGGTCAACCGTAGACGCGATTAACCTAGTAGTTAACATCGCGAAGGATGCGATCTCAGGGACTAGATGGAAAAATGGTGAGAAGCAATACTGCGCAGTAGTGACGCTGGACATGCAGAACGCGTTCAACTCTGCGAGGTGGGACCGAATCATGGAAGCACTCGACCAGTTCGGTACTCCAAAGTACCTTCAAACATTAATAGCTAGCTACTTCACGGACAGAATCCTGCAGTATGACACAGACGATGGACTTAAGGTATATAGAGTTACTGGAGGAGTGCCGCAAGGCTCGGTACTGGGGCGCTTTTATGGATCATCATGTACAACGGCCTACTTAAGCTGACGATCCCAAGGATGGTAACGCCCGTTGCATTTGCAGATGATGTTGCTCTTGTAATTGTAGGCAAGCACCTCGAGGATATTAAAAATCTGTTCAACGTGACATTCAGCAAGTATGCTGGATGGATGAACGAATCAGGACTCAAGATGGCTAAGCATAAGACAGAAATTACGCTTATAACAAGCAGGAAGACATGCGAAACAATCACACTAGAAGTCGGTGAGCACGAAATTGAGTCAAAACCATCTATCCGCTACCTAGGGGTAATGATAGATGCGCGTCTCAACTTCAAGGATCAAGTCGAGAATGCCAGCTCTAAAGCCGCAGCAGTTGGAGGAGCGCTCTCCCGCCTCATGCCAAATGTCGGTGGGCCCAAACCAAGAAGACGAGCTCTCCTAGCGTCAGTGGTTACATCAATACTGACCTATGGTATTGCCATTTGGGTAAGTGCGTTACAGCTGCAGGAGTGCCAAAGAAGGATATACCCAGTAGGCCGGCAAATGGGGCTGAGAGTTTCCAGTGCGTTTAGGACCGTCTCCAGAGACGCTGCACACGTAATCTCAGGGCTACTACCAATCGAGATCCTGGCTGAGGAGCAGAGGAGGATATATCAGCACAGAAGCCAAAGGCAGTCAGATGCAGATGACTGTAGGAAAAGAGAAAGACAGAAAAGTCTTCAACGCTGGCAGACACAGTGGGACTGCTCCGAAAAGGGTAGATGGACCCACGAGCTCGTCCCGCGGATAGCGGAATGGCTAAGCCGCAAACATCGAGATCCAAGCTACTACCTGACGCAGATGCTGACTGGACATGGATGTTTTCGAGAATACTTGCACAAGTATAAGCACGAGGACTCCCCAGAATGCCCAACATGTCACGGACTAGAGGAGGACGCAAGGCATGTGTTTTTCTCATGTCCCAGATTTAACATACAAAGACGAAAGCTCGAAAAAACACTTGTGACGGCGATCACGCCAGAGAACCTGGTTCGACAGATGCTTGCATCAGAGAAGGCATGGATTGCCGCAACGGACTTCGCCAGGGAAGTCATTGAAGAGCTACGGAAAGAAGAGAAGAAGAGAAGAGAACAGCGATTGATAGATGCGGGGCGCCGGCTGTAGAATAGTAGGCTTTCTTTCTTCATGCAGGTGACCGGACGATGCAGTAAGAAGAAGACGACTGGACGATGCTGCAAGAAGAAGACGATAACCAAGAGGAAGAGAAGAAGGCAACCTATCCTGAACCTCCAACCAACTAACATCAGTTGGGGGATGTAGGGAATGACAGCAAGAAGGAAGAGCAAATTAGCTAATGCCTCCCCCGCGAAGTAATACCTAGGGGCAGTTCTGCGGGGGTTTCGTTTAGGCGTACAAAAGACAAAGAGGTTGGAGTTTAGTGGGTAGGGGTCCTGCACAGCGGGATCTGGTCCATCCATCTGACCAGACAAGTTAGTCCATCAACTTGGCGAGCCCCACACACGGGGAGCTCCGAGCAGCTCTTGACATGGTGCGTAAAAAGCATTCTCCACCTCTTCGGAAAAAAAACACACACACACACACACACACACACACACACACATACACACACGCACACGCACACACACACATCCATACATTTTTCAAAAATCATGTATTTTGATTCCTAGAACCTCAAAAAGCAATTATAGCATGTTTTTACAAGAACTCAAAAAATTACTATCACAAAGCTTCCTCTAGGAGGAAGCAATACAGGTAATTAAAACAGTTATAATATCATTCGGAAAGAAATATAATTAAGCTGAGCGAGCGAGAGCGAGCGAGGTATTTCGCTAGTATTCATTAACAGTCTTAAAATCAAGTCCTATATAATAGTATATACTGAAACGAACATTTTGCATAGTCATGAATATTTTAAACTATGGGGATATAAATTATATTATAATAATGGTATAGTAAATAAATGAAATGGTGTGGTCGCTTACATGAAAGGAAATATTATTGGTAACGGGAACAATTGAAATAGGCAATATTAAATTAATAAACTCAATTATAACGCTTAATAACAACAGTAAATTAGTGATATAATCGTTATATAGATCGCATGATATACGTCTAATAGAATTCAATTTTAACTTAAACAAATATCTACTACAAAAAAAACATGTTAAAAATCACTTTGTAATTGGATATTTCAATACAGATATACTCAAAAACAACCTTATAACCCAAGAATTTCTAAACAATTTCCTAGGCAAGGGTTTTTACCCTGGTTTTATTCGAATTACCAGGCCATATGATTTAAACACAGAAAAGGAAACTTGCATTAATAATATTTTCATAAAAACAAAATCATTAACGACTAAAACTTTTAAACTTATAACTCCAATAACAGATCATTACCTTTATTTATACAGATTGACAAAAAGGATAATCACAAAATGGATAAATCCACTGCAGTAACCTATAAATATAATTATAACAAACTGTGCAGTATAGCTTCAATAATTGACTGGTCAATTCATAGTTCTACAAAAAATCCGAGTAATGAAATTAATTCCTTGATAACTGATTCAAAATTGTCTAGATAAGAGTAAATATAACTGCCCAAAAAGAAGCATAAATGGGCAAAACAAAATAATACCCAGGTAAGTTTGGATAACAAATGCAATAATAATTTCTTGTAAAAAAAGGACTCCTTATACAGAAAATTAAAAAAATGAACTAAACAATGAGGAACTATAACAAATGCAATAATAATTTCTTGTAAAAAAAGGACTCCTTATACAGAAAAATGAAAAATGAACCAAAAAATGAGAAACTAAGAAATGAATATAAAAGCTATGTAAAAATACTCGATAAAACAATAAAAGATGCCAAAATGAAATATGAACGAAATCGCATACAAAAAAACAGCAATAACCCAAGACAACTATGGTCAATCATTAACGGTACATTAGGAACAAAGAACAAAGACAAAAAGAATACTGATATCACTGAAATAAAAACAGATAAAAACGAGATAATAAAAGATCCTAAAGAGATTGTAAAAGCTATAAATGAACATTACTGCAATTTAGGTACAAAAATGTCAGAATCCATTGAAAAACCTAAAGATAAAGAACTGGAATTACCAAATCAGAAATTAAAAACCGTGTTTATAAATCCAACAAATAAGTATGAAATATAACAGAGAATAGATAAAATGATAATGAAAAATGGAGGAATTTTTATTTTATTTCATTTTTTTTATTTAATCAATAGACGGGCTATGAGCCCAAGGTACAGAATAATAATTACATTTGGTGAAAACAGTAGCATGTGCGAATGAATTATATGACTACATATTAATTAAACAGTTTGTAAAAATTCTACCACGCATAACTGGTTTATATAATATAACAAATTTGTATATCTACAAACATATTAACAAAGATAATTTACTTAATTTAGATAAATAAATTAATGAAGTTGATTAAGTTAATTACTCAGCAGAACAAATTGACCTGATGGTACGTTTGAATACACTGATTGCTTGAATCGAACGTAAATTTTGGGGTAGCGAGTTCCAAACTGGGTGCAATCGAGCGATAGGAGAGTTGAACGCACATTTGGTTGTATATGAGTTTTCTTTTATAGGTCGAGGATTACGAATTTGATAGGATATGTCTCTATTTGTAAATAGTAACTTCAGATCAGGGCAATCGATAAGTTCCATAATAATCTTTTAGGTACATGTAAGATCGTAGAAATTAAAAAGTGATTTAATGCATGTTAACTCAAATTTCTCTATTAACGGCTGATAATTATGATCAAAGATTGACATCGGGGTATTTGTTTTTATCGAGCAATATTTCAACAGCTTATGCTGGATAGATTCCAGTTTTTTGAATGCTTCCTTGGTTACGGGTGACCAAACTACTGAGCCATAAATAACAGTGGGCGTTCGAGGGATTTGTATAAGGATATTAAAGATTTGGCTGATCTGAAATCCAGTTTAGTCCGTTTTAAAAAGCCAAGGATCCTAAGTGATTTGGCGATAATAACGTCAATATGCTGGTTAAACGATAGTGCGGAATCAAAAAGAACCCCTAAATCCTTAATATCACAGACTCTGTTCACATTAGTTTAATTGAGAGTGTAGCAGAACAACGTGGGAACTTTTTTCTGATGAAAAGATATGCAATTACACTTTGAAGGATTAATGGTGAGCCCGTTGGCCTCGAACTATTTGTTAATATTATTGAGATCTTCCTGTAGATGTACCACATCCGACACCGAGTTAACTACACAGAAAAGTTTAACGTCGTCCGCATAAATTAAGCAACGAGCAAAACGAACGCAGTCTGTGAGATTATTAATAAATATTGTAAGAAGAATTGGGCCCAGGTATGAGCCTTGAGGAACCCCAGATGGGCATAAAATCCCTTGAGAGAGACAGTCTATGATTCTCACAAATTGCGTTCGATCAGATAGGTACGATCGGTGTCACTTATGTAAATTTCCACGTACACCGATATTCCAAACTTTTTGAAGGAGTTTGAAGTGCGAAACAGAGTCGAACGCTTTAGAAAAATGAATATATAACGAATCAGCTTGACAACTCTCTTCGATACATTGTCATACGTAGTTAGAAAAAAGTAACAGATTAGTGATTGTTGAATGTCCTTTTATAAATCCATGTTGCTCTCTGAAAATTCTAGTAAATACAAAATCAGAAATTTTTCTAGCTACTAATTGATCAATCATTTTAGAAAAGCAACTAAGAATGGATATTGGCCTATAATTTTCAATGTTTTACTTAACTCCGTTCTTATATATAGGATATAAGTATGCTGATTTCCATAACTTGGGAAAAGAGCCAGTGCCAATAGATTTATTATAAAGAGCGAGCAATGGTACAATGATCGGAAGACAACGCTTAATAAAGTTCGGAGGGATTTGATCAGGCCCCGATTTCGTACTATCCTCTAAGTTATTTATCACAGCATAAAGATCATTCGCCGACCCAGTGAAATCATCTAGCGTAGTCTCACATTCAATTAATTCTATATCATCGAGCGCCATATTCGTGTAGACTGAGGAATTCATAAAATTAATGCCAAAACGCTCAAAGTAATATCACCGTACATATCAGAGTCATTGGCGTACATTCTAAATCGTCCGAACTCTGCGAGTCGTGCTTCTTTTCATCCGAGTTCCGCGAGTCGTGCTACTTTTACCAATAATATCTAAATTAATTATCTGAGTAACATTGATTTCAATTTATACTAAAATAAATAATGCAACATTAAATTAAATAGAGAAATGACTTAGAATTAGTTATTTTTCGTATTCCTTTACTATCGTTATTCCTATTTTGGATACAATAATCATGAACAATTGAATCATAATGAAAGAATGGCTTAAGAGACATCACTTATCAATTTGTATAAAAATAGATCTAATAACAATAAAATCGATCTTACTGATGAATCTGATTCGGATGAAGTGATTATAGATACATTTAACAATTTCTCAATTAATAAAAGAAAGCATTGCCATGATAGTAATAGTACGAATTGTGAAACTAAAAGTAGTGTAACTCACTTAGAAAAAAAAAATATACTGATAATTTTGAGGAAAAAAGATAGTAAATTATCTAAAAGTAAACTTTATTACTTAAAAAATAAACAAAAAATTTTAGAAATAGAAAATAAAAGAAAAAACAAAATATTAAAGAATAAAGTTAAGAAAAATATAAAAGAAGTAAATGCAGCAAAAAGTCGATTATATTATAAAAAGAACCCAACATAAAATTTTAGAGTACAAGAAATCCAAAAAAATAAATAATGCAATATTCAAACAGGCTTTTATAGCAAATACTTTCAATGAACACTTAATACAGGAGAATAATGTTCGTAACTTACAATTAGATCTTACATGTAAGTTTCGCAATGCGAAATAATATCCTTTTGAACTATCACGAGACAAAAACTTTTCCACCTGTTGTCATAAAGGAAAAGTAAGTTTACAAGAAGATCGTACATATTCACGAGAAATTGCAGAATTAGCAATCGGAAACACTTTTGTAAGTAAAAATTTTAAACAAAGTATTAGATATTATAACAATGCCTTAGCCTTTGCCAGTTTTGGAGCTACTTTCGTGAAATTACCTGGTAAAGGTCCTTCTGTCGTACGGATATGTGGACAAGTTTACCATAGTACATATGCACGGCATCCCAATAAAGAAGATATACATTCTTGACAATGAAGATGCAAGTAAAAATCGATATATTGATAACTTTAAATGTTCAATGCCAATAATAACACAATTAGATATTATAATAAGAAGATTGAATCCATACGCAGAGGCCTACAAGATGATGCATGAAGTAGAAAACCAAGAAAAGGCATGTTCGATTAAAAACGGGGCTCAACCGGCACTAGTAAAAATGTTAATTATAAGAAATCCAAAAAACAAACATAGATATAATCAAGCTACGTGTAATGAAGTAGCTGTTGTTTCTGTTGGAGAAAATGGCGAACCTCCAATCGAAAGAGATATCTGTATACATTCTAAGTCTGATGGGCCTATAAATATACCTTGCATAAGTTAACACGTTGATCCTATGACGTATCTGCTAATGTACCCTGCAGGTGGTTTTCGATGAATGCCTAATATGATATGTCGTAATGGTAAAAATAACATTACATCTCTACAATTTTATTCGTACAAATTAAGCAGTAGAGATGGTTTTAATCCATTTTTGAATTTAGGAAAATTAACTCAACAATATATCGTTGATGCATGGATAAAAGTAGAAAGTTCTAGATTATATTATTTAAAAAGACAACTGAATTATACAAAGGCTTAATGGATCACCTCGAAAAGAAACTTAGAGAAATTAAAAATGTAGACAAAATTGGAAAACTGTTAATATTGCCATCAAGTTTTTCAGGAAGTCCACGGGCATTACATCAAAATTTTCTCGATGTTATGGTTCTAGTTCAGAAATATGGAAAACCAGATTTGTTTATCACGATGACTTGTAATGCGCTTTGGGAATAATTCGTTAATAATATTGGCGTAAATTATTATTATTATTTATTACCAGAATAATTGTCGTTACATCAAATATACAGATATATATCTGACCAACTGACATCCTACAGAGACGCATAATAGTGTCTGTATGTAGGTCTGGTCGTATAGCTTACTTACTAACTAACTTATATATAAAAAAATTGACTAAGTACTATAATTTTGAGGTTCAATGTATAAAATATAGTATGTTGACAATATAAGTTTAGTTTTGGTATGGCACATTAATTAACAATTAACAAAAGTGTTCTTTGTAACACGTAATAAAATATTTATATAAACTTAATACCCGATATGTGTGTGTATACATATTAATTAGATTTTTCTTAAATGTTATTGGTAATCTACTCTTTTAATTTATTTTTTCTGTAATATGTATCATTCAATATTTTTAGATCATTTTGTAGATTATTGTATGTAGTGATAGCTTTTAAATAGCTATCTTTACTACTTATTGTTTTATGTCTTAAAGGTATTTGAATATTCTTATTTCTTGTTATACTTGTTGTGTTTAAGTATTTATTTCTTACTGTACTATAGTGATATATTAAGGCTTCACATGCAAAAAGTTGTTCAATACTTAAAGGGTTATTGTGTGTTATAAATGTGTTTTTGTTTATTATTTTCAATAGTCTGATTTCTTTTGATTAAGTGTAATGCATTTGCATATGCACGTCCCCAGGCTATTATCCATAGCATATTATACTATGAAAGAAAGCATAATATATCTTTTTTAGAGTTTCTATTGTCATAGACTTGGATATTTTTTGAATATGAAAATCAGATATTTTGTTTTATTTGCTATGTATTCTGTGTGTTTGTCCCACTATTTTGGTCAATTATGATACCCAAGTTTTTATAGTATTCAACTCTATTTAAAGTTTTTCAATAAATTTGTATATTTAGATTATTAGGGATGCTGTTACTGTAACTTCCGTATATCATGTAAACTGTTTTGTTTATGTTCATGGAGAGTTTGTTTTGACCGAGCCATGTAGATATTTTATCTAAATTATTATTTATCTTTAATTTGGTATCGCCCCAACTCATCCCAGTTGCTATAATAGCTGTGTCATCCGCATATGACATTATGCTATTGTCAGGCATGTTTTGTAGGAGATCATTCACGTATAGTATAAATAATAATGGTCCCAAAATAGTTCCCTGCGGGACACTAGTGGTAACAGTAATGGTTAAGTTTAACTCTATGCTGTCTATTATTTAAGTAGTTTGTCATAAGTTTATGAACATTGTCTCTTATCCCATAATTATAAAGTTTGTTGAGGAGTATATTATGATTAACAGTATCAAAAGCTTTCGCAAGATCTAAGAAGGCGATTGTATATTGTATATCATATTAGTTAAGTAATTCAAAGCATCTTTTGCACTTTTATTTGTGACAAATCCGAATTGATTATCAGACATAATTTTGCATTCATTGATAACATTAAGGATTCGATTGTATATTATTTTTTTAAATATCTTAGCTATATTAGATATAAGTGATATTGGTCTATAGTTAGATGCATGATTTTTACTATTCGTCTTGTGTATTCCAAATGAAATTTTATTAAACTGTGATATTATTACAGAAATTTTTGTCCAAAAATTGTCAAAAATTGTGCAAAAATTGTCCAAAAATTGTCCAAAAGTTATCCAAAAATTGTCCAAAAATTGTCCAAAACTTGTTCAAAAATTGATGAAAATTGAGAAGGTGGATTAGGAAAAAAAAAGCGAGGAAACATCATCTTAATATAATAGAGGATTTTAGAGATCAAGTTTTAATTCTTGAATTACGAAATCTTAAGCATACATTATATTTATTTCCATAGTGTAATTTAATTCTGATTTTAATTATTTCCGTGCCATGTGTATGTGAAAGATTGTATTATTGGAATACGTATTTTTAATATGATGTGTGAGCCTTTATTGAATGAATAATAATAATTTATTTAATGCAGACTTGAATCTCATTATCTAGTTACACAATCGTATAATACGATTATTCATTTGTTGGCAAGTTACATAATATAGGCAAAAATCTAGGGTATACAATATTACTTTTACATATAGATTTTCAATGTTATAATGGTTAAATGACGTTTTTAGCAATAAATTTTCATTTTACATTTTTAACGAAATTATGTCTTCGGTAAAACAAACTATATATATTTTATCATATGCGAAATAAAGGCTATAATTATTATTATTATGCAACTTTACTTTATAAAGTTTTTAAATCTCTACATAAATTTTGTAGGGCGATAACTTATTTTTCCATACTTTCTTTACGAATATGTTTTTTTTTTTGTTTTCTAATTCCATATCCTGTCAAAACTTGAACTAATTAGTTCTTCCAGAAATATAACAATTTTTGCTTTTTAATATAATATAAAAATACAGCTAGTAATAAGTGAAAGTATGTCTTTATTACAAAGAAAATATGGTTAGAAAAATTAATAAAGATAGGAAAGAAAAATCGTATCTGCAATTTCTAAACAATAATTATTTAACAACGCACTCGAAAACTTTTAAACAATGGTTAAAAATTACAACTCCACTTTACACTCCCACATACAACGAAAATTTCAATACCTATCCAAATAAAAAATTGAGATGCTAATTTCATGTTTCTGCAGAGCTCGCTGTAAATTAACCTTAATAAAAAACAAAAGTCAGTAGACAACACGCGCACGTATCGAGTGTCATTTTCATTTTCTAGTAACATGTAAATAAAACCTTTCCCGAAAAATTACGATTTGAAAAGAGGGCTAAAACAGTTTTAACAGTTTTAACCTCAGATATCTCTGAAATTTATAAACTAATTCTTTTAGCCTAAGAACTCATGTAATAAATAATATACAAACTCTACATCTCCATCAAATCTACATCACGATCAAATTTCAAAGTACAATAATTAAATTTTACTCCAGTAATTGTGCGACACAGAAAGTCATTTCCAGAAATACCAACATTTTAAATATCACATATCTCAAAAACTAATCATATAATTTGGATGTAATTTTACATAGGTGAAATACCTTTTTAATTTTAAATAGGTGCAATAGGGCAATCTATATCATATAAAAAATAGTCTATAAATTTCAAACTGATAGATGAAGTCGTCATTGAGAAATTAAAATTTTGAAAAAAAATGTAAAACATTTTTAATCTTAAGTATGCAAAAATGATGAGACAATTCTTTTACCTAAAAGACTTACACAATAAATATATAAACTCTGCATCTCCACAAAATTGCAACATGCTTAAACCAATTCTTTAGTTATCATACGACAATGAAAATGACTTTGTAAAATACGAAAATTTTAAATATTAAATATCTCAAAAAGTAATGAAGCGATTTTTATGGAAATTCGCACACATATTATATACACCACACACAAAATTGTCTATAAATTTGGAGCTGATTCATCGAGCCGTTCTCGAAAAATTACGATTAAAAAAAAGGTTAAAAAAATTTTAACCTCACATATCTCTGAAATTTATTGGCCAATCCTTTAGCCCAAAGAATTCAGCCGAGACCTATCCAAAATCTACCTCTACAAGAAATTTTACTACCGTAATAGTGTTTCATAAAAAACGTATTTTTTCATTTTTCAATTTTTTTCTCAAAAACTAGTCGACAGAGTGGATTCAAATTTTTACAGATTATAGCTATTTATATTCTGCATTATTATGATTTCTTTCAAAAAAATTAACGATCTAGTTTGGAAGTTATAAGTTATTAAAAAAAAACACTATTTTTAATAACAAAAGAACCGGAATAGCTAATGTAATTTTTTTTTTTAATATAGATTTTTTATGGTCTTTTGAATGCTGTCTTATTCAAATATCTCAATGTTATCATTAAGGCCATGTGAAACCATGAATTTCAATATTTTTTAAATCAACATTTAAACGTTTATTTGGAAAACACGACCGTCAAGCGCTCCGTATATGTTAATACTATACTCAGATTTTTTTTTGGACGATTCTATTGGTATTTTCATGAGATATCCATGTTTGGAAATTATGTCGGTATTTCACATCACCTTAACGCCAAAATAAAGTTTGCGAAAATCGAAAATTCGAAATAAAACAAAAACGCATTGGCGAATCATAAAGAGGACTTCCTTTCCCTATTCACACAAAAAGAAAACACAAAAATGAGACCTGTCCGGTTAAAATCGATCGAATAGATCCTGAGATAAAACGGTATACGCACGCAGGCACGCACACACACAGAGTTGAGTGACAGAGTTGTGGGAGTATAGTGTGTGTGTGTATGTGTGTTTGTGTGTGTGTGTGTGTGTGTGTGTGGTGTATGAGAGTGTGAGTGTGTGTGGGTGTGCGTGCCTGCGTGCGTGCGTGCGTGCGTGCGTGAGTGCGTGCGTGCGTGTGTGTGTGTGTGTGTGTGTAGCGCGGACCTGGGTACTGTGGCCGGGGTAGAGCGCGACGCACAGTTGTTGTTTTTCCAAAAAGCGCGTCCAAAATATTAAGATTTTTTTTAATTTAAATAATACTATGTATACTATAATTTTTGAGGTCAGTAATTACAAATCTGAAGTTCAAATTTCTAAAAAAAATCACTTGTAGTAAAAATATAGCAAAAATCACTAATCTGTTCGTTTTTTTTTTTTGCGACTTATATTTATTTTAGTTTATTAATAAAGATATATTAAATTTTTTTTATTACTTGTATGTTTCGTCGTACATGCCATATATAAACAAATACTATATTATTTAACAAGTATAGAAGTGAAGTTTAACAGAAAATATCGTACATTGATAGTAAATAAAAAATTTCTAATTAATCAACTATTATAAAATTTGAAATAAATTCTTCATTTGCCGTATTTTTATTACTATTATACATTGTGACGTGGTATCTTCCTCGTCACCGAAAATCGCGTGAGAATAGTACACACACGTGTCCTCCCCGCTCCGAAAAACGTATTCTCCTCCGCCCCGCTGCCCGTACCAACCAGCTAAGCTGCGGCCAGCACCAGCCGATACGCGGGCTCGATTCTCGAGGAGAGTACAACCGTCACGGCCCGCTGTTTCCGCTGCCGCTTACAGTGAGCTAGCGCAGGGTTGCCAATGCCGCTGCCACCCGGACTCGTTGCGAGCTTCGATCGCTTGCCGGCCGGGGACAACCAGTACTTGCTCCGCCGCTTGTGCTCGAGCAGCATAGCGATTCACGTGTTCGAGTGTGCCGAGAGTGCCGTTTAGTTGTGCGTGCGTGATCCAGAGCTGCCTCCTTGCTGCAACCCGCCGACTCCTTGTCGTCGTTGCTGTATCCCGAAGTCAGCGCCGTAGACGAATAGCGAGAGGATGATCGAGCTGGCGGAGAGAGAACTAGAGAGAACGCCGTGTCGACAACTCTTCTGGCCGCAGCAATAGTCAGTCTCTCGTTGTATCCTTCCTTCAGCCTATTTTCCCGCGTGTGTGCGCTCGCGCGGCAAAGTAATTATCGAACCCCCTATTAATTAAGTATAGCTAAAGTTACAAATCTGATCCCCCGTTGTGAGTAGATTTCTGTAAATTAGATACTCCGAGAAGTGAAGGTTCCATTAGCAGGAGTCGTGAAAAGCGGAAGAACAAACAGGCGTGTAGTGTACACTTACTGACAGAGAGAGAGAGAGAGAGAGAGAGAGAGAGAGAGAGAGAGAGAGAGAGAGAGAGAGAGAGAGAGAGAGTGAGGGAGAGAGAGAGGAAGAGGAAGAGAGAGGGGGTGGGAGAGGGAGAGAGAGAGAGAGTGAGAGAGAGTGAGAGAGAGCGAGAGAGAGAGGCCCCCGCGTTTCTTTACTGATGTGCGAGTACGCGTCGGGAGTCACGAAACGAACGACAATATAAAGTCAAGAAATTTACTATAGCTCCATTTACTCACATTCTGATTTATGGTAACACATTAGAATGCTAAATTTATTTTCAAAACCACCAAAGTTTACGAACGTAGTCTAAACTCTCTTTTTACTTTTCAAGTAATATCTAAACGTTCCGAGACTGGACAACGAAAACATATATATTATTTAGTATTGTCAAATACATATGAAAATATAACTCGTAATATAAAAAAAAAATGACTTATGTTTAATTTTTCAATATTTTTTTGTCTAGGATCGACAACCATCATCGCCGCTTTTAGTATATAGGCAAAACAACCTATTTTTACTGGTTATAAAATTTCTTAGTACTGAATCAAATATTCATGATGTCATTTTTCATTTAAAAGGGGATAGCACATTATGTTTATTAGCCAACTTAATTGAATTAGCCAATTTTGAAAATACCTCATTTTCAAAAGAACTGTATTATCCCGACGTAACGGTTTGTAATAGTCTCTTTAAATATAATATTTTCTCTGGATCTATTAACTAAGAATTTAAAAGAT
This sequence comes from Torymus aiolomorphi, assembly GCA_036365515.1. NCBI lineage: Eukaryota > Metazoa > Arthropoda > Insecta > Hymenoptera > Torymidae > Torymus > Torymus aiolomorphi. The sequence goes on from CM070873.1 coordinate 173,190,842, forward strand.
ATATCATTTTTTGCAGTTTGTTATAACCGAACTACTCCAATATTGTAGACAAAACGTTGCTGTAAAACAAAGTAATACAACATTTTGGCATCCTATTCTTGGCTGGCATGAGAAATCTGAAGATTTTGTTATACAAGACGTTATTCCCATTATAAAGATTCAGTTATCTTGGCTTTGGACTGGAAATATTGTAACTGAACTAATTTGTAAGTCTATCTTTTTTAATATTATTATATGCGGTTGAGCAACCTGATGAGTCAAAAACTTTCTTTATTTAAGGGGAGGCCGAAGTCCCGTCAGTTAGTTTTTCAAAGTTTTCTCTTCGAATGATTAACCGATTGGACTGAAATTCTGGGAGAATACTTAAAATTTAAGTAAAAAGCGCGCTCAAGTCTTCAAATTAAAAAAAATTATGATCTTTCATTTTTGTAATTTATAGGTTATGTTACCCGCGCAAGTTTTTCAAGGTTTTTTCGGCAATTAATTGATTGTTTGAGTTGCGATTTTGAGAAATAACTAAACATTAATATCTAAAGTGGGCTCAAGTCTCCAAAATCCAAAAAGATAAGAAATTTTTAATTTATATAATAAAAATGCGTTTTACTGAATACAGCGACACCCTTCATTTAAAATATATGGACTCCGGCATCCCCTACGGGGGTATTACAGTTAAATTTTTTTTTTGTATTCACCTATAAAATATAAATTTTGATCAGTAATGATAATATATATATATAACTATGGGAATTGGTATATTTGAAGAGCTATCAACGTATAGATCGATACTTTTGAAGAGATGTCGGCATTTTGAAGAGACCCCTCAAATTTCTCAAAACAAGAATCGCGACTTTTGAGGAGAAATCTATACCCCCTTTTCCTAGAGTCGGTACCCTGAGGGTCATTATTTCTTTAGTCACATTGTCCGAACTCTGAGCGAAAGGTTCACATCTCCTCAAAAGTACCAATTTACAAACACACACACATTTATGTCTTTTATCGGTTTTGGAGAGTTTTTCGAGATATATACCGGTTTTGAAGAGTTTCTCTGGTTTTGAAGAGCCTCTCTACACTGGAAAAGGTATATATGACCGATTTTGGAAAGTTTTCGGCCATTTTCTAGAGTCTATAACCCCAGGGCACGGACGTATACACAGGTCCGGAAACTCAGCGATATTTTTGGTGGTGGGGGAAGTAACCTTAGCGAAGTCAATTTTAGTGTGCGCGACGACCACTCGAAGCGTTGGCAACTAGACGACCACTGCAGCGTGCGCGCTTATTTTACCATCTCTCCCAACTCCTAATTCAAATAGTTACGCAGTACGCACGCGGTAAGATATAAAGTGCGCGTGCGCGTCACTCAGTGGTCGCTAGCCTAGCAGCGCTGGTGGCTTGGCGGAGAACTATAAAATCGTGCTTCACTAAGCGTACACGCTCCGCGCGCTGAGTTTCCGGACCTGTGTATATGACCGTGCCCCAGGGTCCATATTTCTTTAGTCACGTTAACATAGGCAACTCTGAGAAAAAGAACTATACCTCTTCAAAACCGGTTCGCCCACATACTTATATATATATATATATATAATTATCCCCCCATCCGTTTATGGAGCCCATCCCTGTATATTAGTACCTACAGCCCAGAGATCCCTATGGCAAGTGACTAAAGAAATAATGGGCCCTGAGGTTATAGACTCTAGATCGGGCTCCATAAACGCCCGAGAAAAACATTTTATGGGATCCGGGCTTCATAAATCTGTTAAAATAAATGTATATATATATATATATATATATATATATATATATATATATATATATATATATATATATATGTTTTATGTTAGTTTCCAGGACATTCCAGATGTTTAACGTTGGTTTCGGAGACATTTGTTAGTTTTGCGGACAGTCCCTGAATCTACATATGTTTAACGTCAGTTTTGCGGACATCGGTCTATATATATATATATCTCCCTATATTATATAGGCGTTACTGCTATATCTGAACGCAGTCCCTCCACCGTCCCCTCCACCGCCCTCCACCGTCCCCTCCACCGTTCCCTCCACTTATCTATTTGCTGCCCCTCTACCGTTTCCGCCACTTTTTAACGTTAAATTCGTTCAAAAATCACGTTATTTTTTAATCTCAGTTAGACCACCCTCTCCTCTACCGCCCTCCACCTACCGTCCCCTCCACCATCCCCTCCACCGTCCCCTCCACCTCTGGACTACTACCGGACCATTGTTTTTTATGATAATCGAAAAACCATCGAAGAGAAAACTGTCACTAAATCTTTGAATTCGAACATTTAAAAAAACTCAAAAATATACTAATTATTATTAGAAGTAACATAGACAATTATGTTTTCAACTATTACCACATTTCGCACATTTGGAACAGCTTTCCACACCACCACTGAGATACTGTTATAGGCGCGTTGAATTTTTGATTTTATTGAGCTTAGGTTTTATATATAAGAAATAATAATTATATTTATGATTTTGGGACATGCCGAAACATATAGAATTACACAATAATTTTTATATAATGAGCCTAAACACAACCATGGAATTCATCGCCAGTAGCCCTAAAAACCATGGAAGTCATCTCTCCGTAATCCTCCTTGACTCCAACCTAGCCCTGCCTTCCTCCACCATGTAAGATGTGAATTAATTTTCATTACTTATTATTGTAATTTCTTTAAAATAAAAATTGTGCAAAGTTTAACATATAATGAAAATTAATTCACATCTTTATTACACTTAATAAACAAATATTTCACATTAATATATTAAATAATTATGAAATATTTATTTATTAAATGTACAACAATATTCAGATTATTTATGATACTAAACTTATGAGAAGATACAACATGTCTTATATTTTCACAAAGGGTAATATTTTAATTAAAATGATTATTGTTATAAATTCCTTGAGCTTAGGAGAAATTGAGATCATATACAAATACGACATGATTTTTCACTCATCAAATCTTATAGTGTAAATTATAGATTAATTTTCAAAAATTTCTTTCCATACAATGTTATCTATTATTAAAGAATTTTCTGAACAATTTTCAATAAATATATTGTCAGGATTTTTACATCGGGATACAGCAACATATAACTGACCATGTGAAAATAGTGGTCGTCTAATAAAAATTCCAATAGAATCAAAACTCTATCCTTGAGATTTATTTATTGTCATGGCAAAAGCTAATACAATTGGAAATTGTTTACGGTAAAGAATAAAAGGAAATGAACATGAATCTGCAGTATTTAACGTTATTCGTGGAATAAAAACCTATTCCCCAATTCTTTCCCTGTAATTATTTCTGCCTTAACATTATGAGCATATAATCCAGTTATTCTTAGACGTGTACCATTACACATTCCTTGTACAATACTTATATTTCTAATTAACATAACAATAGCATTTACTTTCAATTTTAATTCATGAGGTGGAAGACCTCTAATATTGTTAAGGACGTTCTCCGAGTCGAAACAGCAATCTTAGTTTTTATATTTTTAAATAATGTTTTATTAATTTGATAATCCAAGAGTAAGTACATGTAACAAATATATACTTGAAAGAACATAAGACAATTTTTTTTAGACAAATTCAGGCAATAGTCACTATGCTATTGTTACAATTAAAGACAGAAACTTCAATAAGTTCTTTAAATTTTTTTATCTTTTGTCCGATCTTAACGAAATAAAGCTTATTCTGTTCGTTAAGAAATTTCAGGGGGAGTATCGATGGGAAAATTTATGATACGAGTTACCAGTACGGTGCAATATCAATTTGTTTAAGAAAGTTTTGATGAAAACTTGACTTGCTTTTCTTAAATAAATTGATATTGCGCCTTACTGGTAATTCGTATCATAAATTTTCCCATCGATACTCTCCCTGAAAATTCTTAACGAACAAAATAAGCTCTATTTCGTTAAGATCGGATAAAAAATAAAAAAATGTAAAGAACTTATTGAAGTTTTTGTCTTTAATTGTAACAATACCATAGTGACTATTGCCTTAATTTGTCTAAAAAAAATTGTCTTATGTTCTTTCAAGTATATATTTGTTACATGTACTTACTCTTTGATTATCAAATTAATAAAACATTATATAAAAATATAAAAACTAAAATTGCTGTTTCGACCCGGAGAACGTCCTTAAGCATTTCAATGGGATAATTTAAATGAATATTTTCGTCTGTTTGATCAACTCCTTTATGAGTTGCGTAATCTAAACTATAATACGTATGTACTTTTTTATTCCATAATTCTAAAACTTTATTATTAATAATTTTAGTATCTTTATTATGAGCGGTTAAGATTACACGATCTATTGAAGTTTTAATATTAATGTTACTATAAATTTCTTTACAAATATTATTCGTTTTCAATTTATTTGGAATAATAAATGGATTAATTTTTCCTTCACCCAATTCTAACAATAGTGAAGCAAATTCTTTATTTTCCGAACGAATATTTTGATTTAATTTTAAAACTTTAAAAAGAGACCATAACGCAGAAAATTTAATTGTTTCTTCAATTATACTATTTTTGTGACCACATTTCATAACTGGAAGAACTTGCCGAAAATCACCTCCTAATACGATCAATTTTCTACGCTATTTATTCAATTAATATAACGATATTTCATTGCTCTGAAGCAATTATAAAGAACATAAATAGTATATCCTTTACCTTTGATTCGTCTTAAGTCCGATATTTTACCCATCAAAATTTCATATTGTCAAAATTTGATATTTACATACTTCATTATTATAAAATTTCTCTCTGAAAATGGAAGCTGGCGAGCGGAGCGAGCAGGGTGCGAAGCCCCCCTAGTATATATATATATATATATATATATATATATATATATATATATATATATATATATATATATATATATATATATATATATATATATATATATATATATATGAGTAACTTCACGTCAACTGTGACAGGATGAAATTTTAAAATGGCTAAAAATGGGGTTTTCTAGTTCTAAACTAGACCCAAAATACAACCCTAGTGTTTAAGAGCAAAATATTCAATGGCTAAACAGTAAGAATCAATTGAAAATTTGAAAATTTTGATTTTTTTTTAAAAAACAGCAATTTTCATGATTTTTTTACTAAAAATCTTGAAACTTTTTGTATAGCACATTAAATGGGAAAAAGTTTACAAATTGTAAGTACAATTGCCCAGAATTTTTCCAGATTGATCCCAATTATATTGTTAATTTATACGTAAGAAAATACCATACAAAATATGCTTAAGGCGGCTGTGACATGATTAATATCCCACGACAGAGGCTAAAAATTTGATACAAAATGTTACTTTTAAAATGAGACCTTGATGAAAGTGGAATGCAAACTCAGAAATAAGAAACAGACAATTGAAACTCTATATATATACATACACGGTGTCTCATTTTAATCTATCCAGCCAAATATCTCCGAATGCAGGCCAGATACAGAAAAATGGTTCAGATGAAAATTGTTCGTCACGATGGGCCTCAACTTTTGGTCACCTTCAATTTGACTTTAAGATCATTTTTCAAGGTCATTTCAAGGTTAAGATCATTTTTTCAAATTAGAACCCCTATTTCTGACGTCGGAATCGGATAGAGCGGGAAATTTTACGTCCAAAACCGTTCTTTAAACATTTGTTTGTGACCTCCACAAGCTTATTTCAAGGTCATATGCTTAAAAATTGGTCAGAACGCGAAATTTTATAGTTGTCTCAAGCAGAACAAGCCTTGATAAACCCAACCAATTAAGAAATTTTTGTGGTCGCCAATTGTGAATGTGATGTTAGGTTTTTGTGGGGTGTGATGCGATGGTACCGCATGGAGGCTGAAATATCCCAAATGAGGTCATTTTGAATCACTATGAACATCACTAAAAACACATTCTGAGAGCTTCACGGGTCGCTGATTATAAATTCGAAGTCAGATGCGACGCCGGAGTACCACATGGAGATTGAATCGCTTTAAGTGGGGTCAATTTTCCAATTTCCATGAAAATCGCTAAAAATACTATCCTGGGAGTTTTCGCGGTCACTTATCTACAGAAGTTCCAGCAACATTGCTCTATTGGCTTTAAGCTATTTTTGATAATACTGGGTCCTTACTTTTAGCGTTATCCAGAAACAACGACGCGGACGTAGTAAGGTCTGTTTCCTTTGGGGTGCTTGTTTACGTGAGTCCCCTTGCCTCTCACTGGGGTGCTTGTTTAACGTGAGTTCCCTTGCCTCTCACTGGGGTGCTTTTTTAACGCGAGTCCCCTTGCCTCTCACTGGGGTGTTTTTTTAACGTGAGTCCCCTTGCCTCTCACTGGGGTGCTTGTTTACGTGAGTCCCCTTGTCTCTCACTGGGGTGCTTGTTTAACGTGAGTCCCCTTGCTTCTCACTGGGGTGCTTTTTTAACGTGAGTCCCCTTGCCTCTCACTGGGGTGCTTTTTTAACGTGAGTCCCCTTGCCTCTCACTGGGGTGCTTGTTTACGTGAGTCCCCTTGTCTCTCACTGGGGTGCTTGTTTAACGTGAGTCCCCTTGCTTCTCACTGGGGTGCTTGTTTAACGTGAGTCCCCTTGCTTCTCACTAGGGTGCTTGTTTACGTGAGTCCCCTTGCTTCTCACTGGGGTGCTTGTTTTACGTGAATCCTCTTGCCTCTCACTGGGGTGTTTGTTTAACGTGAGTCCCCTTGCCTCTCACTAGGGTGCTTGTTTAACGTGAGTCCCCTTGCCTCTCACTGGGGTGCTTTTTTAACGTGAGTCCCCTTGCCTCTCACTGGGGTGCTTGTTTAACGTGAGTTCCTTTGCCTGTCACTGTGGTGCTTGTTTACGTGAGTCCCTTGCCTCTCACTGGGGTGCTTGTTTAACGTGAGTCTTCTTGGCTCTCACTGGGGTGCTTGTTTAACGTGAGTCCCCTTGCCTCTCACCATTATTACTGTAGTTGACATTATCTATCCACGGAGTACATGTTCAAAGTTACCTCCGTTGGCTTCGAGGCACAGGCGTAATCGCCGTTGGAAATGATCCACAGTCCTGAGCAACGTTACTCTAGAAATGGATTCTCAAGCTCTCCGAATTCTATCCCTAAAATCTTCCCTTGTTGTATGTCGTTGAGCAAAAACTACATTTTTTACGTACCCCCACAAGAAAAAATCTGGTGACGTCATATCTGGTGAATTAGCAGGCCAGTTACCTGGACATCCTCGTCCAATCCACCTGTCATTGTAGTTGTTATTTAAAAGTTCTCGAACGATTCGTGCAAAATTTGGTGCTGCACGATCTTGCTGAAGCCACGTTCATTGTCTTGTAGCTAGGTTGACGTTTTCCAAAAGTACTGGCAAATGATCCCTGATTATCTCTAAACAGCTGTTTCTATCGACATTTCGCTCAAAGAAATACGGACCTATCAAGTAACCATTGATTATTCCACACCACACTATTATGCTCCACCGATTTTGATGAATCGCTCTGTGCCAGTGAGAGTTCACATCTGACCAATAATGGCAATTGTGCCTGTTCAGTCGCCCATCGCTACAAAATTTTGTCTCATCCGAAAAAAGGACGTATTTGAAAAAGTCAGGATCATTTTCTATCATTCTTAAAGCCCAGTGACAAAATTCAATGCGCAATTGAATATGGTTCTGCCTTAGTTCCTGAACTAAAGTTATATGGTATGCATGATAGTCAATTTGGCGTGTGCTAATACGCGGGTCGAGATGAACAAATGCTAAAATAGTCACGACACGAGCATCGTTTTCATCGTATTCGTGGTGCCTGCGCTGACGAATAAGGTGGCCACCGCGAGTTCTTTGAGTTAAAGTTCTGATTGTCAAATCAGTAGGATGTCTTCTTTGTGGATACAACTCAGCATACCGCCTAGCTGCTGCACGATGCTTACCGTTACATTGCCCTAAAACCATTATCATTTCAACTATTTGATCAGCTGGATAATCAGCCATGATGTAACTTTACTTACAGATGAGACAATTGAAAAAGATTTAATTTTTAAAATGTTGAGAACAAATAAACCTTCTTGTCTTGGAAATTTAACTTAAGTTACAAATTCAATACAAATTTTTGAAAATTCAATTCTTGCTTATTTTCAACAATGTAATAGTTAACACTTGTATTTTAACATCTTACGTAGTTAATCTTGTTATCAATTATTAGATTTTAAACTTTTGACATCGTTATTCCTGTGATAAAGATAAAAATTCCTTTTACTTTATATTTTTTTACGTAACGCTTATTCCCATAAAATCATGAATTTTCGTAAGTGGGAGGGTGATTCTTGAGTTTTCTGGCCCCAGATTCAGTTTTAGCACATCAAAGTTCATATGAGTTGTTGGGTCTGGTGTTGGGTACAGATCCCTTTTTTATTGTATCTGTGAATTATGTAGCTGATCAAATATTTGACATGATAATGGTTTTAGAGTAATGTAATGGCAATTATCGTGCTGCAGCTAGGCGGCATGCTGAGCTGTATCTACGAAGAAGACATCCTTTGATTGGTTGGGTTTATCAAGGCTTGTTCTGCTTGAGACAACTATGAAATTTCACGTTCTGACGAATTTTTAAGCATTTGACCTTGATATAGCCTTGTGGTGGTCACAAACAAATGTTTAATGAACCGTTTTGGACTTAAAATTTCGCGCTGTATCCGATTCCGACATCAGAAATAGGGGTTGTAATTTGAAAAACATGATCTTAACCTTGAAATGACCTTGAAAAATAATCTCAAGGTCAAATTGAAGGTGACCAAAAGTTGACCCCCATTGTCACGAACAATTTTCATCTGAACCATTTTTCTGTATCTGGCTTGTATTCGGAGATATTTGGCTGCATGATTAAAATGAGACACCATGTATATATACATATATATATACTTATATATACATATATACAGTTTTAATTGTCTGTTACTTATTTCTGAGTTTGCATTCCACTTTCATCAAGGTCTCGTTTTAAAAGTAACATTTTGTGTCAAATTTTTAGCCTCTATCGAGGGATATTAATCATGTCACAGCCGCCTTAAGCATACTTTGTATGGTATTTTCTTACGTATAAATTAACAATATAATTACCGTCAATCTGGTAAAATTCTGAGCAATTCTACTTACAATTTGTAAACTTTTTCCCATTTAGTGTGCTATACAAAATGTTTCAAGATTTTTAGCAAAAAAATCATGAAAATTGCTGTTTTTTGAAAAAAATCAATTTTCAAATTTTCAATTCATTCTAATTTTTTAACCATTGCATATTTCTCTCTTAAACACCATTTTAGGCCATTTTAACATTTCGACCTGTCAGTTGACGTGAAGTTACCCATATATATATATATCTTTTACTATACTATATAGTTGTAAGCTCAATTAAGACCCTAACCCTCCGCGTCCCTCCGCGTCCCTCCGCGTCCCTCCACGTCCCTCCCCGTCCCTCCCCGTCCCTCCCCGTCCCTCCGCTTCCCTCTGCGTCCCTCCACATCTCTCCGCGTCCCTTCGCGTCCCTCCGTGTCCCTCCGCATCCCTCCGCTAAGTTCCCTCCTCAAAATAACGTAAAATTCACTGTTTTTTTGTGTTATTTGGGGTCTGCATTATCCCTCCGCATTGTCCTTCCGTATTGAAAATTACAAAATGAAAACTATCTCCCGTGATCCTCCGTATCCCTCTGCATTGTACCTCAGCATCGTCCCTCCGCGTTGTTCCTCCGCAAAATGAAAACTATCCCCCCGCGTTGCTCCGTGTCCTTTCGCGTCCCTGTGACTTAAGGGGGTCTCACCAACGAGGCCCGAACCCACAGAGCACGCTCCCCCTCTCTTTCTGTTGAGAGTTGCTTGCTACGGGACTGAGCACAGACACCGAGAGACGCCTGTCTGTGTGTGCGCAGCAAGCGTGCGCGCCAGCGGTGCTCCCGCTCTCTCTCCCCTTGCCATGCATGCGTCTCACGCGCGCGTGAAATCTAACCTGATATTCCGCACTTTCAATTAACGTATCTCACGAACGAGACCGCTGGGCTTTCTCAGATTTGAATGTCTTGTTCTAATAGATGTCATTAATAACATTTCGGTTTTTAGAAAAATTGCTAAGAAAACTTTTCGAGTTACAGACGAAAACGTTGATTTCGCGCGGGCCGTCCCATAAGGCGCTGTGTTAAAATGCGCGACTTTGATGTTTAATATCTCGAGAACTAAACCGCTGGGAGTTTTTAGATGGAAATATCTTATAGACAATAGTATTATCAACACCTGGTCAAAATTGAGAGAAATTTCTAAGAAAAGGCGTTTTGTGTGAAACCCCCTTAAATAAAACTTGATTGACTAAGTACGAAAAAAAGCATTGTATTTTTTCATATTATTAGAAGGGGGATTTTTTTTAACGAAGTCTTCGTTATAACGGGCGAATAAATAGCCCGTATCTTTTGATTAGTTTTTCTTTTCTTTTTGCTTAAGGGGGCTAGACACCTTTTTTCTCTGAAATAAGAAGTCACATTTTAATACATAAATGTAAACTAATTATTTCATACTTTTTACATATAAAAGTGGGTATATTTACCTTACCTTAAAACTTTCTCCGATGGGCCTTTTATATGGTCCAGAACCATAGTCATCGGTGAAACAAGTTTTTTCACTATCCGTAAGCTTTGAAATTTTCCTGTGGATGGATTGACTTCAGATTTGAACTAAATTACTCCTGAATAGTATAATTCTCATATGAGTGTAGGGATTTTTGATCTAATGAGAAAAGAAAATTGTGCTGTTTTTCAAGAGTTTTTTTTTAATTTTTTTTAATTTTTTATATTTTTTCATAATTTTTCTGATGTAAAAATTTGTTCCTACATTTAATCCTAAATCCCTACACTCATATGAGAATTATACTATTCAGGAGTAATTTAGTTCAAATCTGGAGTCACTCCATCCACAGGAAAATTTCAAAGCTTACGGATAGTGAAAAAACTTGTTTCATCGATAACTATGGTTCTGGACCATATAAAAGGCCCATCGGAGAAAGTTTTAAGGTAAGGTAAATATACCCACTTTTATATGTAAGAAGTATGAAATAATTAGTTCACATTTATGTATTAAAATGTGACTTCTTATTTCAGAGAAAAAAGGTGTCTAGCCCCCTTAAGGAGGACAGATACCTCTCAGCGTGCGGGGATGGAGGAAGGTTTCTCCTCGTACCGCGCGCGCCACTTCGCTCACCGCGCACCCCCTCTCGCAGCCAACGAACTAGATCGTTTGTTTACCTTTTGCCGGAGTACTCAGATTCGAGGTCTATAAACGTACGAATCGACTTCGTACAAACATTCTCCTGTATATTTGCTATATGGCGAATAGTTTTTTGGATCATTCTTATATTTTGTAAAGAATCGTATCCTAAGTGTTTTGTGTTTTAGCATAGGTACTTCCATAAGAACCCTTGTATAAGAGTTGAACTTTGAAGCTCAATAATTTCATAACCGAGCTGACAAACGATCTGAAAATCCGTACACTTACAGAAAATCAATCAAAGAACAACATATTAAAATTTGGAATGATCTTATATTATTCATTTTGGTATTGAACCTCCTTAAGTAGTGAACATTTTCACTTGCAACATTTAAATGTAAACTCGCGCTATATTCTGCGAGGGTACTGCGAAGGAGCAGTAGACGTTCAAAAAAGTAGCAGGAGTTCCAGAAACATCAAATCGACGGCGCGTTGCCATCTACAGGAACGCTTTGCCCTAGGCATAAAGAATGTTAAATTCGTTATATGTTCGTGTGGACTGTTAGCGGTACAGTGTCCTCTTGACATAACCCAATTAGTAAGGAAATATTCGATGATATGTTTACAAAATTAAATGAAGATCAAAAATTTATTTTCAAACAACTTATAAAAAATATAAATAAAATCAATTTTATAGATGGTCCTGGAGTTTCGGTAAAACATTTGTATATAATACTTTAATTTATTATTTTCTATCAAAAGGAAAAGATATTATATTGTGGTTTGGTCTGGTATAGCGTCTATTCTCTTACTCAAAGGAATGATTACACCTATAACCTTTAGATTGCCATTAGATTTAAATAGTACTAGCTACTTTTAGCGTGCTTCGCGCGTATCATTTATCTCTTTGTTTTTTTGTTTTTGAGGTTATGAACATGATCAGGTTTCATTTTAAAAGTTTGTTTTAAATAGTTTAAATTATACGATAATAACGTAAGTCTCATAAATAGAATCATGAAATTTTTCTTATACTACTCAGTTTTAAATATTCAAAGTCAAGAATCCAATCTTCAAAATTCAAGCATACTCGATTTTGGCGCTTATTCTATGTAGACCAATCAAATGAGCCAGCAACAACCAATCAAAACAGTCTTATTGTGATGACAAATTTCCTCCATCACTTTTTTAAGAGAGGATTGAAAATATTTTTTTAAAACTAGAAACAAATAAAAAGAAATTTAGAGAAACGGATGTCATAATCTGGGATGAAGCATCTATGATACCTAAAAATGCTTTAGAAATTATTGACAGATCTTTAAGAGATTTATGTACAAACGATTTACCTTTTGTTTTTTACCAAAACACGGATTTTGAAGCGCTATAATTGAAGTCACTACTAAATATTCTGAACTTTGGCCTTTATTTAAAATTTTCAAATTAAAACACAATATTCGTTCTCAGAATAACGAATTCTCAAAATTATTATTACAAATTGGAGAACTAACGATGTTTGCTTACAAATTTATAAAAATATTAATAAAATAAATGATTATGATCGCGTCATTTTAGCACCTCATAATGAAGACATTCAATTTTTTAATGAAAAATTTTTAATGTTATTAAACCCATAAGTCCACAATAAATTTTAATTGATACCGTTTAAATATAATATATATATGGAATATTAAATAAGCGGACGCTGACGAACAAGATTTGTTAATATTGGCGTTTATTAACTTGCCGACGTTTCGGGAGTTTCGGGTTACTTCCCTCTTCAGGGCATTTTTAATAAATTACGTCACATTAAAGATCATTCATTTATTAAAAATGCCCTGAAGAGAGGAGTAACCCGAAACTCCCGAAACGTCGGCAAGTTAATAAACGCCAATATTAACAAATCTTGCTCGTCAGCGTCCGCTCAAAACAATATATATATCCCTATATTTGCAGAACCATGACTTACTTTCACTACCCAAAATATTTGTCCTCGTGTCCGTCTTTTTTTAAACGTAAATGCCGCATGTAAGTATCATATGAGATCTCATACGAGTATTCAGACATCAGATCTCATATGAGTTCTCATACATGTGATGTCATCTGTGACTTTATATATTGTGGGCTCTCATATGAAATCTCATATCAGATCTCAAAATATATTTTTTTGCGGGCGTACACCTTCTATTTAATATGTACAAGCAACCGATTTATACATTTTATCTGTTCTTTAAACATATGAATGTTTATATCAAAATGATCATGTCTACACCTTGAACTGCAAAGAGTCGGGCCCACCGATTATGTATTGGAGAATGGAGGACCACTCCTGCTAGAGTAGCTCTAGACCTCTTTTGTGCTCCCAAGATGGCTAATATTATAGAAAGTTCAAAATTGAGAAAAAATAATGAAAAATAGGAATGTGTTGGTAATTGTGTAATATTTTTATATGGGCTTTGACTTTTCGTAAATATCTGAACAAATTCTTATGAATTTTAGACGTAAAAAGAAGACATTATAGTTATATAATTAAATCATTTTCGTCGTTTTGTAGGAGTAAGTAAGCTATTAAGCCTCTTGGGCGTTAAGTAGTAGGTACTTTATGCCCGCTGGCTGAATAATTTTTAGTAGATACGAAAAGTTCTATTATGTCAGTCAAGTTAACTTATGGGTACTTGACTACAATAAATTGATTTCAGTACTTTCTTCTTTTTAACTTGTATAGAAAGTTGAACAAATTTCAATACATTTCTGAGAATAGTCATACAGCTGTTTCGGAGAGTTGTTTGCATTACTTGACTATCAATAATTGATTTCACAACTTTCGTTTGTTTGATTTGCAATGAATAGTTTGAATGTATTTAGTTACATATAATTTGTTCAGCATCAGCATACATTGACTCAAAGAAGTAAAAGACTTTTTCACTATTATTTATTTGATTTCTTTTAAAGAATAATAAATATTATTATTTTATACTTTCGTAGAAAGTTTTATATTAACAATATTATATAGTAAGTAGCACATAAAATAATTGGTTATTATTAGTATATTTAATAAGGTACATTTAAAGATAAAAATCAAAATAAAAATCAGTAATGATAACGAATTTGAATAATAGCCCTATCAAAAAAATCAGTTGATAAATCAGATGATTTGTCAGATGATTTGTCAGATGATTTATCAGTTGATTTCTCATGTCAAAATGTCACCTGAGATTCTGCCCGGATGCTGCCAAAAGCTTACGTAAATTAAAAATCTGCTTCTTCAGTATTGGAAATTGCCTGACATGATTTTACCCCCAGATGAGTTCAAAAATGCACGTTTGGAAGCATTTTGCACAATTTTTCAAATTTTACAAATTTTGTACATGAGATATCAGCTAAGAAATCAACTGAAAAATCAGGTGATTTCTCGGTGAGATCTCAGATAATTTTTTATCTGATTTGTCAGCTGATTTCTCAGTTGATATCTCATGTACAAAATTTTTAAAAATAGAAAAAAAATGTAAAATGCTTCCAAACGTGCATTTTTGAACTCATCTGGAGAGTAAAGCATCCTTATATGCAATTTCCAATACTGAAGAAGTTGATCTTTAATTTACATAAGCTTTTGGCAACATCCGGGCAGAACCTCAGGTGACATTTTGGCATGATAAATCATCTGATAAATCATCTGACAAACGATCTGATTTTTTTTATAGGGAGAATGTAAAATTGTAGCAACTACACGCAAAAATGAGTAAGTAGCACCTAAAATAATTGGCTATTATTAATATAATTAATAAGATACATTTAAAAGTAAAAATAAAAATAAAAATGACTTATGATAGCGAATTTTAATAATAGAAAGTATAATTGCAGCAATTAGACGCAAAAGCGAGTAAGTAGCGTATATAATAATTGGTTATTGTAGAAATATTTAATGAAGTATATCAAAATAATATATTTAATAAGTGTATAATAGGTACATCTAAAGTATATTCATTGTTTAAAGAATTTCAAAAAATTTTAATGCAAGCAATATGATAGTTTCAACTCGGTATAAATGCAGAGAGCAATTTTTTGAAATAAACAAAGAATTATACTAAACATGATTACCCATCAATTATTTAAGTTTTTGTTGCTTAACCGTTTAATTACCTCGTTACTTAACCCATACTTTAACTCGTCATTTTAACCCTTTTCTTAACACTTTTTTAATCCTTTTTAAACCTTTTTTAACCTCCTTTTTTAACCATTTTTAAAACCCTTTTTAACCATTTTTTTAACTCTTTTCTGCACCCTTTACTTAACCCTTTACTTAACTATTTACTTATTCCTTTTTAAACCCTTTACTTAACCCTTTACTTAACCCTTTATATAAATGAACTACTGGGTAAAGATGGGCGGCCGGATGAACGGACGGACGGACGGAAGGACGGACGGACGGACGGACGGATGGACGGACGGACATTTTGGCTTTTTAATATAGTAGAAGATAGAAGTAGAAGATAGATTTCTTTTATGAAGTTCTATATCTTCATTCATTAATGTTACACTGGCAGAAAAGTGACGGACGTAATTTTTCCATACTCTGAAGCCAAAAACATCTAGTGGCTGAATCTTTCTGGTTGTTCCCATCGAATTATTTTAACATCAACATTTTTATTTGGAGGTGTTGCTTCCTTTACTGCATCAGTACAATGCGCACTCCAAGAGTCAATTAATAAGATATTTGAATAACCAACGTTTGGAAATACACATCCTTTAACCACTTTTTAAAATGCTCTGTAGACATAATAATTTTTTTTGTATTTGTATAACGTGAGTAACAAGCTATAATAAATAGAAGTAAATGTCGTACCTGAAGTTAATTTGCCAGATGCAGAATCCATTACATAAACATTTGAAGGTTTACATAATGTACTCTTTACTATGGGCCGAATTGTCCTTTTCTTTCTTTTAATACGATAAACAAGGGAGAAAGAAGCTTTCCATTGGTTGAAATGAGTAGTTGAGTCGTATGACTGTGTGTCGTAGAACTTACACATTCTACTAGATATTCGATTTGCCTTTCTCCTTCAGTAGCAAGTGTTCTATCAGAGTGGACTTCAATGTGAAATCCGCTTTGATTTGAATTAAAAATAAATTCTACGCCTTCAGCTGCTTTTTGTAAGTATTTTGATCCATCTAACGTCTTCCTGTTGCAAATTTGTTTATCTTCCTGCTGACTATTCTGTGAACCTTTTTAAAATTTGTTAACCAATGAGGGGAGGCTTTAAATCTTATGTCTTCGTGTTCAATGATTTTTTGAGCTTACAAAGCCCATTTTTGTAAATCCCTGCCATGAATTATATGACCAGCAACGGTAGCAGCCTCAAAATTATCTAGTACAAATTTATTAATTCTTCCAATTCTCTCCTTATAAGTGCCTCCTTTATTCAAAGTATGCGCCCATCGTTTCAATTATATGATAGACTTAACTTTTCGAAATCTATGTTGTACAGTTTCCAGAATGAGATTTTTTGTAACTCCGCTTCTCCAATACTCCACTGCTTTTGATTTGTAATTCCTATGCTAGATCTTCTGTATCGCTGTACATGCTAGTGAACTTTCGTCAACATCTGCTGTCTATATTCTATCAATATCTTCAACAATCTGCATCTCAACATCCTTGAATGGCTCTTGAAAAACTAATGTAGTTTCCTGAATAAATTGTGGTTCGTAAAAATCATTCATATAATCACGTAATAATTGTTCTATATTATCCTTCAATGCGATTTCTTCTTTTGTAATAGGACTTTCTTTTATGTTCAATACTTGAAAGGACAATAATAATAAATTTATAACGTTCATCAGATTGATAGCCATTTTTTAAGAAGTTTATCTAAAAGTAATTATTTGTTGTTAATGTTATATAATTTAAAATTATTAACTTTAAAACTTTTTCATAAACGCAAGCATTAGTTTTAGACTTACGTCAGAAAGTTCTAAAAACAATTTTATAAATATAACATTTGCAGATTACTATCTTTGACTACAATCACAATATGCTTTTTATTTATAAAGTATATACTTTTCTTGTTCTAAATATTCTTGGAATTGTGCACGTGCATTTAAATATAACTTAAACGTTTAAAAGTTACCTAAATATTTCAGATTAAAATTTTAAAAAGATGCAACAATAAACTTTCAACCCTATCACCAAAAATCAGAAGATGTTAAAAATTAGAATTTTTTAGTAACTACATTTTAGCAACTAACTTTTAGTAATTTACAATTAAACAAAAATTTATTTTAGGTTTCTTCAAAAATGTATCACATTAAAACACTCTGCCAACTAAATTTATGCTATATATAATATCTCAAAAAGACACACATATATATACATATATTTAAAACAAATAAAATGTATTTTTAACACACATTTTTACTTTTAAAAGTTGCAAACAACAACGGACTAATCATTATAACTGTACAGACACAATAAATGAAAAATCGAAATACAAACAAGTTAAAAATAAAGTTATTTTACCTTATTAAGTATGTTTATCCGGTATAGCCCCAAAAACAAGTAAATCCGTGACATATAATAAAAATTATTAATATCTATTGTAATGTTGTGGTTTGATTATTCTCTCAAAATTTACTTCGATAGTGAACAAACAATGTACATTACTTAAAATCATAGGTAAGAGTTTATTATCATTACTTCATATACAATTACTGTACCGAACTTACATCAAAAATGGTATTTCCGTACCGGCTAGCAAATGCATAGTTACGTGAGTTTCGGACATATTGAAATATGCGATACAAGCTACATTATTGGTTTCGCACGGAGGCCAAATAGTATTCTTCTATCTTTTGGAGTTTCGCTCGTTCATGACGCTGACGGCAAGGCTCCACCAGGGCCGTCGATTCCTTCGCAGTCATACACACACGTACTCCTTTGCTCGCGGCTCTACGAGAGCCTCGTCAGGCTTTTCGAAATCAAGATGCCGAGGTATTTAGCAAGTGGCTCAAGGCAACAAATAATAGTACCGTTAATTAGATTGGAGTATCTCGCTGACGACTATATTAAATACTTTAAGTGCGCGTACGAGAGAGGCGGCTCTCTCTTCTGTGTTTTTCGGACGCTCGTATTTCGCGCCTTTCGCGCGACTCGCATCGCCTCGGTACTCATACATGCTCCCACTTACGCACATTCATACAACCGTATTAGTCCTAGCTTCGCCTTGTGTGACTCTCGTATGTTATAACTACAATTCTCTCATAACTCTCCCCTCCTTTAATCGGACCTAGGACTTCGCAGATGTCCGAAGGTTCGGTCGTAAAACAGCTGTGGAATAGTTATATCCTTGACACTGCTCATGTGGAAGAAAGGTAAACATCGGCATCGAAAAATAAGAAAAAGAAAAAAGATTATGAAATAATTAAAGTAATTATTATTGGGAGTAATAATCGGCTTCTACTGCTGCCTCGAATCCACTCATGGGGATTTTCGGTACTCCATCGGTGTTCTCCAACTTAATAATTTACTTATCGTAAATTATTAAATCCATCGGATTTATCAATTTTCTTTTTTGGGCTACAGTTTCTGGGTCACTTGCTTTCTTCTCTTTTTTCTCCTCGCCGCATCTTGGGCAGGTCCGTTTAGTCGTGTCCCGTCTCACACAGCCAAAACAGAACGGGCGGCTCCTCACGCACAGCGTATAGTTCCTGAGCAGGTGGTTTCCTCCACATTTCTAGCAAACTGTAGTCTCGGCCTTTTCCCCACGGAAGTCGTTTGCCCTGGGGAAACGGGGTGACGCCGGTCTTGGGCTGGGGATTCGTAGGGACGGTGGGCGGAACTCCCAATGATGTTCGGTCGGTGGTCGACCAACGTCTGCCAACATCTTCTCAAACCCTACCTTGTGGCTGAGTGGCCATAGTGTCCAGTTCAGGGTTGATGGGAACGCGCTTTTCTGTTTGGTGATGAGGGAGGCGACCGCTGGTGGCGTTGGTTCTGGTATTCATTAGCCTTAGCCATGGCTTGGCGGAGCTCTCTCGACTCCTGCATCTTCCTCTTCTTTTCTTCGCCTCCGAGCTCTTGTGACCGGGCCATGGTGGGGTTTATCGCGTATCGAAACTCGGGAAGGTGTTCATCCCAGGGCCGGTGATCGCTAACAAGGTAAGCTATTATAATTTGTTTTAAAGTCCGATTCACGCGTTCAACAGGGTTTGCCTGTGCATGATAGCGCGGTACCGTGGTGTGCAAGATTTTATATTCTTTGGCTACTTCTACTAGTATTTTCTTTACAAATTCTGGACCATTATCGGTTACTAGCCCCTTTGGCGCACCGTATCTGCACAGAATGGTATCCTGAAACGCCTTTTTGACTGTTTTTCTCGTGGCTTTTCTCAACGGGACTATCTTCACCCACTTCGTAGAAAGGTCTTGTATTAATAACGCGTACACTGCACCATTTTTACTCCGCGGCTCGGGGTCTATTATATCCATGGCTACTGTCATCCATGGTTCTTCTACAGTGCGTACGCCCATGAGCTCGGCGGGTTTCCTTTGATCAACTTTAACTTGCTGACACGTTTCGCATTTCCTAACGTACTGTACCGTGTCTTGCCATATACCTGGCCAGAAGTAGTCTCGTGTCAGTCATTTGTAAGTCTTATGTATTCCTAGATGTCCCGCTTGTGGTTGGCCGTGACATTCGCGTAGCGCTTTTAATCTAAGTTCTGTTGGTAGGACTAGCTTCCACGAGTCTAAATCGTTGATTTTGAATGAGTCGTGTGAACTCTTTATTGTGAAAATAGATTCTCCTCTCATGTACCGTCCAATTTTTTAAAAGTTTTGGATGCATTTCTATCGCTTCGATTCTCTTATCATACCATGTATCGTTTGTTTCGGCGATCGTGTTGAGGCCTTCGGAGTCATCCTCAAACATGCGATAATGCATCTGGTACATGTTGTATAACGAAATCGTATTGGGCTAATTCCATCGTCCATCGCGCAACTCTACCTACAGGGTACATCTACCTTAGGTTACTAGAGTCGGTAACTACTGTAAAGTGGTATCCCTCTAAGTATTCACGATACTTTCGTATAGCCCAGACTACCGCGAGACATTCCCATTCGATTACGGTATAGTTCGGCTTTATTTAAGTTCCGGCTTGCGTAGCCTATTATGCGCTCGTGTCGGTCTCGCACTTGCATCAGTGCCGCGCCGAGACCCGTCGAGCATGCGTCGGTTTGGAGAGAGAAAGGTAGCGAAAAATCTGGGCAAGCTAAAATAGGAGTTGTGGTTAGCTTCTCCTTTAAGGTATCCATTGCCTTCTGTTGTTGCTCTCCCCACTTCCAATGTCTGCTCTTTTGTGCTAATTCATTTGACGGCTCGGATATTTTCGCGAAGTTATTAATAAATCGACCGTACCACGAGGCCATTCTGGTGAATCTACAGAGTTGCCGTAAGTTTTTTGGAACAGGATAGTTTTTAATAGCTTCTACTTTAGCAGGGTCATGCTGTAAACCGTTAAAATTCACGATGTATCCCAGATACTTCACCTCGGTACAGTCAAAAATCGATTTCGCGCGGTTCATCGTTAGCTTAGCTTGTTTTAAGCGCGTTATCACAATACGGAGCCAATGCAGATGTTGCTCGAACGTTTCAGAGACTATAACTATATCATTTAAATAGCAATATACTCTGCCATCCATTTCTGGCGTTATAATTCCATCCATTAGCCGCTGGAACGTTGCGGGGCTGATTGATCAATTGATACAAGCCACGACCAGGTATCCTGAACGCGGTGTACTCCTTACTACTTTCTTCAAGTGGCACTTGGAAGTACGCCTGACTTAAATCTAGAGTACTGATATATCGCGCGTTTCTTAGTTTACTCAAAATTTCATTCATATTTGGGAACGGGTACCCGTCTTTCTTTGCTAACTCGTTGATTTTACGAAAATCAATACACGGGCGACGCATTCCGTCAGGTTTCAAATGCATTTACGGGACTTGACTACGCGCTGTTTGATGGTTCTATTACCCCTCCTTCTTGGCCCTGATCATGTATCACATGCTTTGTTAGGTGTGTTAGTCCCAGTTTCGGTTTGCCGCTAGGTATTAGTTCACCTAATAGCCTCTGTAATCTGTCTTTTTGCGTCTCTTCTAGTTCGCATATCCTAACTACTAGTTCATCATCAGAGTACATGCCCCCTCCGACCCCGTCGAAAGACATACACGTACCATTTTCCTGTTGCCGCTTGCGCTCCCTGAAATTAATCGAAACGTCGAATAATTCGAGCGCGTCCATCCCCAAGACACAATCGTAAGCTAAAGCCTTTACGAGACGAATGGCCATTTCGTTACTCGTACCACAAATGCTAACCGGGACTCTAATTTGCCCTGAAATTCTCTCGAGTGACCCGTTAGCTAAAGTAATAGTCTCAAAAACCCGGTCTCCGAACCTATCCGCAAACTTAGGACCAACGTACGTCCTCGACGCGCCTGAGCCCACCAAGGCGACTGGAGGTATCTCCGATATCTCGACATTAATGAAAAATGGCCTATCACTTACGATTCCTGGCCCTAGGGGGTGGAATGGGTCTCCCCACTCCAGAGTGTCTGTGAGAGAGTTGCGTGAGATGCGAGAAACGAGAACAACGACACTGGACACCTGTCACGTTGGCCTCACACCGTGCAGTCGAGCACGCTAGGTAATCTAAAGTTAAGTTTAAAAAGTAAAGCTCATTATTATTAATGTTCATGAGATATGTAACTACTAATCCAACCTCGATCCACTTCCTCAACATGGTAGCAATCGAGTGCTTTGTAAGTATACATTACTCATTTTCATATCAACCTTCGGGGAAAATATAAAAATAATGGTGCAATGAAATAAAAGTTTATAGTGAAAATTAATAAGTAAAGAACATTGGAAACTAAAAAATATGTGCTCAAAGAAGAAGGAAGAGATATTAGCTAACGAACAAAAAAAGGATTTTTGAAAAATAACTATGAAAGGAGTGTGATGTTAATCGATGAAGATCAGCAAGTGA